>JAUCBN010000037.1:6885000-7510000 GCA_035048815.1 Abelmoschus esculentus
TAAGCTTTTTAATTTAGTTCAAAAGTCCATAATTAACTTTTTGTACCCAAAAATTTGATTTAATATCATTTCGATTGTTTTGTAGGGTTCAGAGCGTGCATGTCGAAAAGGGCTTTATAGTGAACCAATTCGAATTTTAACCGAGTAAAAAGCTCAAAATTTTAGTTTATGCTTTTTAATTAGGTTCAAAAGCCCATAATTAACTTTTTGTACCCAAAAAATTTGTTTAACATTAGTTTCGATCGTTTTGTAGGGTTCAAAATTAACTTTTTGTACCCCAAAAATATGATTTAATGTCATTTTTTATCATTTTGTAGGTTCAGAACGTGCATGTCTAAATGGGTTTTATAGTGAACCCGTTCGAATTTTAACCGAGTAAAAACTCAAAATTTTAGTTTAAGTTGTTTAATTAGGTTCAAAAGCCCATAATTAACCTTTTTGTACCCAAAAAAATGATTTAATATCATTTTCGATCGTTTTGTAGGGTTTAGTGCGTGCATGTTTAAATGGGCTTTCTAGTGAACCCGTTGGAATATTAATCGAGTAAAAAGCTCAAAATTTTAGTTAAGCTTTTTAATTAGGTTCAAAAGTTCGTAATTAACTTTTTATACCAAAAAATTGATTTAATATAATTTTCGATCGTTTTGTAGGATTCAGAGCGTGCATGTCTAAATGGGCTTTATAGTGAACCTGTTCGAATTTTAAACGAGTAAAAAGCTCAAAATTTTAGTTTGAGCTTCTTAATTAGGTTAGAAAACCCATAATTAACTTTTTTTACCCCAAAAATTTGATTTAATATCATTTTCAATTGTTTTGTAAGGTTCGGAGCGTGCATGTCCAAATGAGTTTTATAGTGAACCTGTTTGAATTTTAACCAAGTATAAAGCTAAAAAATTTAGTTAAAGATTTTTAATGAGGTTAGAAAGCCCATAATTAACTTTTTGTACCACAAAAATTTGATTTCATATCATTTTCGACTGTTTTGTAGGGTTCAGAGGGTGCATGTCTAAGTGTGGTTTATAGTGAACCCGTTCGAATTTTAACCGAGTAAAAAGCTCAAAATCTTAGTTTAATATTTTTAATTAGTTTCAAAAGTCCATAATTAATTTTTTGTACCCAAAAAACTTGATTTAATATCATTTTCGATCGTTTTGTAGGGTTCAGAGTATGCATGTGTAAATGGGCTTTCTAGTTAACCCGTTCGAATTTTAACCGAGTTAAAAGCTCAAAATTTTAGTTTAAGCTTTTTAATTAGGTTCAACAGCCCATAATTAACTTTTTGTACTCAAAAAATTTGATTTAATATCATTTTCGATCGTTTTGTAGGGTTCAGAGTGTGCATATCTAAATGGGCTTTATAGTGAATATGTTCGAATTTTAACCGATTAAAAAGCTCAAAATTTTAGTTTAAGCTTTTTAATTAGGTTCAAAAACCCATAATTAACTTTTTGTACCACAAAAATTTGATTTAATATCATTTTCGATCGTTTTGTAGGGTTCAAAACGTGCATGTCTAAATGGGAATTATAGTAAACCCATTGGAATTTTAACCGAGTAAAAAGCTCAAAACTTTAGTTTAAGCTGTTTAATTAGGTTCAAAAGCCCATATTTAACTTTTTGTACCCAAAAAATTTTATTTAATATCATTTTAATTTATTTTTGTAGTGTTTAGAGCGTGCATGTCTAAATGGGCTTTATAGTGAACCCGTTCTAATTTTAATCGAGTAAAAAGCTCAAAATTTGAGATTAAGTTGTATAATTATGTTAAAAAGCCCATAATTAACAATTTGAATTCATAGAAATTGATTTAATATCATTTTCGATCGTTTTGTTGGGTTTAGAGCGTGCATGTCTAAATGGGATATATTGTGAACTTGTTCGAATTTTAACCGAGTAAAAGCTCATAATTTGAGTTTCAGCTGTATAATTAAGTTCAAAAGCACATAATTAACTTTTTTTACTAAAAATATTGATTTAATAATATTTTTGATCGTTTCGTAGGGTTCAGAGCAAGCATGTCTAGATGGGCTTTATAGTGAACCCATTCGAATTTCAACCGAGTACTGAACTCATAAAATTTGAGTTTAAGATGTATAATTAGGTTCAAAAGCCTATAATTAACAATTTGAACTCATAAAATTTGATTTAATATCATTTTTGATCATTTTGTATGATTTAGAGCGTGCATGTCTAAATGGGCTTTATAGTGAACCCGTTCAAATTTTAACTAAGTAAAAAGCTCAAAATTTGAGTCAAAAGCCCATAATTAACAATTTGAACTCATAAAATTTAATTTAATATCATTTTCGATCTTTTTGTTGGGTTCAGAGCATACATGTCTAAATGGACTTTATAGTGAACCCGTCAAATTTTAACCGAGTAAAAAGCTCAAATTTTGAGATTATGTTGTATAATTATGTTAAAAAGCCCATAATTAACAACTTGAACTCATAGAATTTGATTTAATATAATTTTCTTTCGTTTTGTAGGGTTTAGAGCGTGCATGTCTAAATGGGCTTTATAGTGAACCCGTTCGAATTTTAACCGAAAAAAAGCTCAAAAATTTGAGATTAAGCTGTATAATTAGGTTCAAAAGCCCATAATTAACAATTTCAAGACATAAGATTCCATTTAATATCATTTTCGATCGTTTTGTAGTGTTTAGAGCGTGCATGTCTAAATGTGCTTTATAGTGAACCTATTCGACTTTTAACTGAGTAAACAGCTCAAAATTTGAGTTTAAGCTGTATAATTAGGTTCAAAAACCCATAATTAAAAATTTGAACTCATAAAATTGATTTAATATCATTTTCGATCGTTTTGTTGGTTTTAGAGCGTACATGTCTAAATGTTCTTTGTAGTGAACCCGTCAAATTTTAACCGAGTAAAAAGCTCAAAATTTGAGATTAAGCTATATAATTATGTTAAAAAGCCCATAATTAACAATTTGAACTCATAGAATTTGATTTAATATTATTTTTGATCGTTTCGTAGGGTTCAGAGCGTGCATGTCTAAATGTGCTTTATTGTGAACCCGTTCGAATTTTAACCGAGTACTGAACTCATAAAATTTGAGTTTAAGTTGTATAATTAGGTTCAAAAGCCTATAATTAACCATTTAGCCATGCACACTCTAAACCCTACAAAACGATCGAAAATCATATTAAATCAAATTTTATGATTAGGATCAAAAGCCCATAATTAACAATTTGAACTCATAACTTTTGATTTAATATCATTTTCGATCATTTTGCAGGCATTAGAGCGTGTATGTCTAAATGGGTTTTGTAGTGAACTCGTTTGAATTTTAACTAAGTAAAAAGCTCAAAATTTTAGTTTCAGTTGTATAATTAAGTTCACAACCACATAATTAACTTTTTGTACTAAAAAATTAATTTAATATTATTTTTGATCGTTTCGTAGGGTTTAGAGCGTGCATGTCTAAATGGGTTTTATAGTGAACCCGTTCGAATTTTAACCGAGTACTAAACTCATAAAATTTGAGTTTAAGCTGTATAATTAGGTTAAAAAGCCCATAATTAAAATTTTGAACTCATAAAAATTGATTTAGTGTCTTTTTCGATCGTTTTGTTGGGGTCAGAGCGTACATGTCTAAATGGGATTTATAGTGAACCCGTCAAATTTTAACCGAGTAAAAAGCTCAAAATTTGAGATTAAGTTGTATAATTATGTTCAAAAGCACATAATTAACAATTTGAACTCATAGAATTTGATTTAATATCATTTTCCATCGTTTTGTTGGTTTTAGAGCGTGCATGTCTAAATGGGCTTTATAGTGAATCCGTTCGAATATTAAATGAGTAAAAAGCTCAAAATTTGAGTATCAGCTGTATAATTAAGTTCAAATGCACTTAATTAACTTTTTGTACCAAAAAAATTGATTTAATATTATTTTGATCGTTTCGTAGGGTTCAGAGCGTGAATGTCTAAATGGGCTTTATAGTGAACCCGTTCAAATTTTAACCGAGTACTGAACTCATAAAATTTGAGTTTAAGTTGTATAATTAGGTTCAAAAGCCCATAATTAACCATTTAGACATGCACGCTCTAACCCCTACAAAACGATCGAAAATCATATTAAATCAAATTTTATGATTAGGTTCAAAAGCCCATAATTAACAATTTGAACTTATAAAATTTGATTTAATATCATTTTCGATCAATTTGCAGGGGTTAGAGCGTGCATATCTAAATTGGCTTTATAGTGAACCTGTTCGAATTTTAACCGAGTACTAAACTCATAAAATTTGAGTTTAAGCTGTATAATTAGGTTCAAAAGTCCATAATTAACAATTTGAACTCGTAAAATTTGATTTAATATTATTTTCGATCGTTTTGTAGGGTTTAGAGAGTGAATGTCTAAATGGGCTTTATAGTGAACCCGTTCAAATTTTAACTGAGTAAAAAGCTCAAAATTTGAGTTTAAGCTGTATAATTAGGTTCAAAAGCCCATAATTAATAATTTGAACTCATAAAATTTAATTTAATATCATTTTCGATCGTTTTGTAGGGTTTAGAGCGTGCATGTCTAAATGGGCTTTATAGTGAACCCGTTCGAATTTTAATCGAGAAAAAAGATCAAATTTTGAGATTAAACTGTATAATTATGTTCAAAAGCCCATAATTCACAATTTGAACTCATAAAATTAATATCATTTTTGATCGTTTCGTAGGATTCAGAGCGTGCATGTATAAATGGGCTTCATAGTGAACCCGTTCGAATTTTAATTGAGTCAAAAGCTCAAAATTTGAGATTAAGTTGTATAATTAGGTTAAAAATCTCATAAATAACAATTTGAACTCATAAAATTTGATTTCATATCATTTTCGATCGTTTTGTTGGGTTTAGAGCATGCATGTCTAAAAAGATTTATAGTGAACATGTTCGAATTTTAACCAAGTAAAAAGCTCAAAATTTGAGATTAAACTCTATAATTATGTTCAAAATAACATAATTAACTTTTTGTACCCAAAAAATTTGATTTAATATTATTTTTGATCATTTTGTTGGGTTCAGAGCATGCATGTCTAAATGGGCTTTATAGTGAACCCGTTAAAATTTTAATCGAGTAATGAACTCATAAAATTTGAGTTTAAGTTGTATAATTAGGTTCAAAAGCCCATAATTAACAATTTCAACTCATAAAATTTGAGTTAATATCATTTTCGATCGTTTTGTAGGGTTTAGAGCGTGCATGTCTAAATGGACTTTATAGTGAACCTATTCGAATTTTAACCGAGTAAAAAGCTCAAAATTTGAGTTTAAGCTGTATAATTAGGTTCAAAACCCCATAATTGACAATTTGAACTCATAAAAATTGATTTAATATCAATTTCGATCGTTTTGAAGGGTTTAGAGCGTGCATGTCTAAATGGATTTTATAGTGAACCCATCGAATTTTATCCGAGTGAAAAGCTCAAAATTTGAGTTTAAGCTATATGGTTCAAAAGACCATAATTAACAATTTGAATTCATTAAATTTGATTTAATATCATTTTCGATTGTTTTGCAGGATATAGAGCGTGCATGTCTAAAAGGCCTTTATAGTGAATACGCTCAAATTTTAACTGAGTAAAAAGTTCAAAATTTGAGTTTAAGCTGTAAAATTATGTTCAAAAGCACATAATTAACTTTTTGTACCCAAAATTTTTTATTTAATATAATTTTCGTTTGTTTTGTAGGGTTAAGAGTGTGCATGTCTAAATAGGCTTTAGAGTGAACCCATTCGAATTTTAACCGAGAAAAAACTCAAAATTTGAGATTAAGATGCATAATTAGGTTCAAAAGCACATATTTAACAATTTGAACTCATAAAATTTGATTTAATATCATTTTCTATCGTTTTGTAGGGTTCAGAGCGTGCATGTCTACTTGGGCTTTATAGTGAACTCGTTCGAATTTTAACTGAGTAAAAAGCTCAAAATTTGAGTTGAAGTTGTAAAATTAGGTTCAAAGGCACAAAATTAAATTTTTGTACCCAAAAAATTTGATTTAATATCATTTTCGATCGTTTTGTATGGTTTAGAGCACGCATGTCTATATGGGCTTAATAGTGAACACGTTCAAATTTTAACTAAGTAAAAAGCTCAAAATTTGAGTTTAAACTGTATAATTAGGTTCAAAAGCCCATAATTAACAATTTGAACTCATAAAATTTGATTTACTATCATTTTCGATCATTTTGCAGGGGTTAGAGCGTGCATGTCTAAATGGGCTATATAGTAAACTCGTTTGAATTTTAACTGAGTAAAAAGCTCAAAATTTGAGTTTAAGCTGTAAAATTAGGTCCAAAGGCACATAATTAACTTTTTTTACCCAAAATTTTTTATTTAGTATAATTTTCTTTCATTTTGTAGGGTTTAGAGCGTGCATTTCTAAATGGGCTTTATAGTGAACCCGTTTGAATTTTAACCGAGAAAGAAGCTCAAAATTTTGAGATTAAGCTATATAATTAGGTTCAAAAGCCCACAATTAACAATTTAACTCATAAAATTTGATTTAATATCATTTTCGATCGTTTTGTAGGGTTTACAGTGTGCATTTCTTAATGGGCTTTATAGTGAACCCATCGAATTTTAACTGAGTAAAAAGCGCAAAATTTGAGATTAAGCAGTATAATTAGGTTCAAAAGCCCGTAATTAACAATTTGAACTCATAAAGTTTGATTTAATATAATTTTCGATTGTTTTGTAGGGTTTAGAGTGTGCTTGTCTAAATGGGCTTTATAGTGAACTCGTTCGAATCTTAACGGAGTAAAAAGCTCAAAATTTGAGATTAAGTTGTATAATTATGTTCAAAAGCCCATAATTAACAATTTAAACTCATAGAATTTGATTTAATATCATTTTCCATCGTTTTGTTGGTTTTAGAGCGTGCATGTCTAAATGGGCTTTATAGTGAACCCGTTCGAATTTTAACCAAGTAAAAAGCTCAAAATTTGAGTTTCAGCTGTATAATTAAGTTCAAATGCACATAATTAACTTTTTGTACCAAAAAAATTGATTTAATATTATTTTTGATCGTTTCGTAGGGTTCAGAGCGTGAATCTCTAAATGGGCTTTATAGTGAACCCGTTCAAATTTTAACCGAGTACTAAACTCATAAAATTTGAGTTTAAGTTGTATAATTAGGTTCAAAAGCCCATAATTAACCATTTAGACATGCATGCTCTAACCCCTACAAAACGATCGAAAATCATATTAAATCAAATTTTATGATTAGGTTCAAAAGCCCATAATTAACAATTTGAACTCATAAAATTTGATTTAATATCATTTTCGATCAATTTGCAGGGGTTAGAGCGTGCATATCTAAATGGGTTTTATATTGAAGTCGTTTGAATTTTAACTGAGTAAAAAGCTCAAAATTTGAGTTTAAGTTGTAAAATTAGGTTCAAAAGAACATAATTAACTTTTTGAAACCAAAATTTTTTATTTAATATAATTTTCTTTCATATTGTACGGTTCAGAGCGTGCATGTCTAAATGGGCTTTATAGTGAACCTGTTCGAATTTTAACCGAGAAAAAAGCTCAAAATTTGAGATTAAGTTTTATAATTAGGTTCAAAAGCCCATAATTAACAATTTGAACTCATAAAATTTGATTTAATATCATTTTCGATCGTTTTGTAGGGTTAAGAGCGTGCATGTCTAAATGGGCTTTATAGAGAACTCGTTCTAATGTTAACTGAGTAAAAAGCTCAAAATTTGAGTTGAAGCTGTAAAATTGGGTTCGAAAGCACAAAATTAACTTTTTGTGCCCAAAAAATTTTGATTTAATATCATTTTTTATCTTTTCGTAGGTTTAAGAGCGTGCATGTCAAATGGGTTTTATCGTGAACCTGTTCGAATATTAACTGAGATAAAAGCTCAAAATTTAAGATTAAGTTGTATAATTAGGTTCAAAAGCCCATAATTAATAAATTGAACTCATAAAATTTGATCTAATATCATTTTCGATCATTTTGTAGGGTTAAGAGCGTGCATGTCTAAATAGGCTTTATAGTGAACTCGTTCGAATGCTAACTGAGTAAAAAGCTCAAAATTTGAGTTGAAGTTGTAAAATTAGGTTTAAAAGCATAAAATTAACTTTTTGTACCCCAAAAAATTGATTTAATATCATTTTTTATCGTTTCGTATGTTTCAGAGCGTGCATGTCTAAATGAGCTTTATAGTGAACCCGTTCGAATTTTAACTGAGTCAAATGCTCAAAATTTGAGATTAAGCTTTATAATTAGTTTTAAAATCTCATAAATAACAATTTGAACTCATAAAATTTGATTTGATATCATTTTCGATCGTTTTGTTGGGTTTAGAGCGTGCATGTCTAAATGGGCTTTATAGTGAACCTGTTCGAATTTTAACCAAGTAAAAATGATGTGTTCCGATCTTGTTGATGATGCTGAATGACAAACTTTGATTGTAGGATCTAGGAAGTATGCAAGTCTCTCGCAAGAAGTGGCTGCAAAATAAAGAATTAAGGATAAAGGATGAATGGAATAGTTTAGGGACTGATTTGGAAGCGGAAGGATATGTGGTGTTGACAAGGGTGAATGGATATTTAGAACGATTTGTGATGATGACAAAGGGGCGGGAATGATGATGGAATGAGAGTATATGAAAGGATGGTGATATGGTAAAAGGGAAATAGTATCTTAAAGATACTCAAGGAAGAAACTAGGTTATAGAAAACCTAATCCCGAATCTTATATTGATCTTCAAAGGATGGTGATAAATGGACTTTGACCCTTTTAGTATATTAAACTAAAAGAACCCGAAGTATCAAGATGGATAGAAAGGGGTTGACGCCACAAGTAATTTTATATAATCTGAATGATGTGTTTACAAAATAAAATCCAAGTCCTATTTATAGTTTTCTAAGGTGTTTGGCCGAAATGGCCTTTAACTATTCGGATAACCATTCTTTTGAATGGTGTCTCCCTCCAAATCTATTCGAAGAGTTGTAACTTTTTGGTCCAGCCTGCACAGTCATCAGTAATTGGGCCATATCTCGAGTTTCCGATATCGGATTGATACGATTCAACATGCGTTGGAAAGATAAGAGATGGAGGAACAACTTTCATGAAGACACCAAAACACAATTCGACTTTTATCCTTCTTGAAATTAGCAAACACGTGGACCATCATAAATCTGTCCAATGAAGAGTGATGCCTCTTTGTTTTGGCGTGAAATTCATATTTCCCTCCAAGGAGTGGCGCCCAAACATGTTTCCCTCCAAGGCTGGTCGGTTGTTTCCCTTGGGGAGGGAACATGTCCTTCCATGGTTGAGCTGAAGGTTGTAGGGTGAGCTGAGATGAGCTGATTGAGATAAGAGTGAGCTGACTTGAGTTGAGCTAGCTAGCTGACTTAGCTATCTCAAATTTTGCTTTCAATTTGAGCTTTCTGGACCTGACTTTAGCTAGTTGAGCTAGGCCTTTAAGTTCGTGAACTCCTCTTCATAATCCTTTTAAGTTCACGAGTTGAAATAGTCCTCCATTTGAGCTCCTTTGCATTTCTTTGCGTTTTAGTTATTCTTGAGCTGCTACGAGCTACCATAATCCTTTCCAAGCAAAGTTGAGCTACCCTTGATGTCTTTAAGCTTCCTTAGACTATTATGTTTACTTAAAATAACTAAAACAATAAGTAAACAATGTGTAAGTTGAAACGAATTGAAATAAACTAAAATGAGCTTAAAATAATATAGTTTAGCTAATATTAAGAATACGCTAACTTAGAATAATTATAAACATGTAGTTATGCAATCACGAAGCATCAGTTAAATAGAAAAAGCATGTTTGTCAATATATAGAATGCATAAATTAGATAATAGAAGATAAAGTAAGGTAGACTCCCTTAGAATCAGTTGGAAGATTTTTAATGATGTGATTAAATTATAGAGAAAATAGGTGCCGATTAGGATCATATCAATAAAGGTCAAAATTTGAGATTAAACTGTATAATTATGTTCAAAAGCACATAATTAACTTTTTGTACTCAAAACATTTGATTTTATATTATTTTTGATCGTTTCGTTGGGTTTAGAGCGTGCAAGTCAAAATGAGCTTTATAGTGAACCCGTTCGAATTTTAACCGAGTACTGAACTCATAAAATTTGAGTTTAAGCTGTATAATTAGGTTCAAAAGCCCATAATTAAAAATTTCAACTCATAAAATTTGATTTAATATCATTTTCGATCATTTTGTAAGGTTTAGAGCGTGCATGTCTAAATAGGCTTTATAGTGAACCCGTTCAAATTTTAACCAAGTAAAAATCTCAAAATTTGTGATTAGGCTGTATATTAATGTTAAAAAGCCCATAATTAACAATTTGAACTTATAAAATTTGATTTCATATCGTTTTCGATCATTTGTCGGGTTTAGAGCGTGCATGTCGAAAAGGGCTTTATAGTGAACCTATTGGAATTTTAAGCGAGTAAAAAGCTCAAAATTTGAGTTTAAGCTGTATAATTAGGTTCAAAAGCCCATAATAAACTATTTAAACTCATAAAATTTGATTTAATATCATTTTTGATTGTTTTGTAGGGTTCAGAGCGTGCATGTCTAAATGAGCTTTATAGTGAACCCGTTCGAATTTTAACCTAGTAAAAATCTCACTATTTGAGTTTGAGCTGTATAATTAGGTTCAAAAGCACAAAATTAACTTTTTCTACTCAAAAAATTTGAATTAATATCATTTCCATTGTTTTGTAGGGTTTAGAGCGTGCTTGGCTAAATGGGCTTTATAGTGAACCCGTTCGGATTTTAATAGAGTAAAACGCTCAAATTTGATTGAAGTTGAATAATTAAGTTCAAAAGCTCATAATTAACTATATGAACTCATAAAATTTGATTTAATATCATTTTCGATCGTTTTGTAGGGTTCAGAGCATGCATGTATAAATGGGCTTTATAGTGAACCTGTTAGAATTTTAACTGAGTAAAAAGCTCAAAATTTGAGATTAAACTTTATAATTATGTTCAAAAGCACATAGTTAAATTTTTGTACCAAAAAAAATTGATTTAATATTATTTTTGATCGTTTCGTAAGTTTCAGAGCGTGCATGTCTAAATGGGCTTTATAGTGAACCCGTTCGAATTTTAACCGAGTACTGAACTCATAAAATTTGAGTTTAAGCTGTATAATTAGGTTCAAAAGTCCATAATTAAAAATTTCAACTCATAAAATTTGATTTAATATCATTTTCGATCATTTTGTAGGGTTTAGACCGTGCATGTTTCAATGGGCTTTATAGTGAACCTATTCTAATTTTAACCGAGTAAAAAGCTCGAAATTTGACTTTAAGATGTATAATTAGGTTCAAAAGCCCATAATTAACAATTTGAATTCATAAAATTTGATTTCAAATCATTTCCGATCGTTTTGTTGGGTTTAGGGTGTGTATGTCTAAATGGGCTTTATAGTGAACCCGCTCAAATTTTAACCAAGTAAAAAGCTAAAAATTTTAGATTAGGCTGTATAATAATGTTAAAAAGCCCCTAATTAACAATTTGAACTTATAAAATTTGATTTCAAATCATTTTCGATCGTTTCGTAGGGTTTAGAGCATGCATGTCTAAATGGGCTTTATAGTGAACCCGTTCGAATTTTAACCAAGTACTGAACTCATAAAATTTGAGTTTAAGCTGTATAATTAGGTTCAAAAGCCCATAATTAACAATTTCAACACATAAAATTTGATTTAATATAATTTTCGATCGTTTTGTAGGGTTTTGAGCGTGCATGTCTAAATGGGCTTTATAGTGAACCTATTAGAATTTTAACCGACTAAAAAGCTCAAAATTTGAGTTTAATCTGTATAATTAGGTTCAAAATCCCATAATTAACTATTTGAAATCATAAAATTTGATTTAATATCATTTTTTATCGTTTTGTAGGGTTCAGAGCGTGCATGTCTAAATGGGATTTATAGTGAACCCGTTCGAATTTTAACCGAGTAAAAAGCTCACAATTTCTGTTTGATCTATATAATTAGGTTTAAAAGCACAAAATCAACTTTTTCTACTCAAAAAATTTTATATAATATCATTTTTCATTGTTTTGTAGGGTTTAGAGCATCCATGGCTAAATGGGCTTTATAGTGAACCCATTAGAATTTTAATAGAGTAAAAAGCTCAAATTTAAGTTTAAGTTGTATAATTAGGTTCAAAAGCCCATAATTAACTATATGAACTCATAAAATTTGATTTAATATCATTTTCGATCGTTTTGTAGGGTTCAGAGCATGCATGTATAAATGGGCTTTATAGTGAAGCTGTTAGAATTTTAACCGAGTAAAAAGCTCAAAATTTGAGATTAAACTGTATAATTATGTCCAAAAGCACATAATTATATTTTTGTACCCAAAAAAATTGATTTAATATTATTTTTGATCGTTTCGTAGGGTTCATAGTGTGCATATCTAAATGGGCTTTATAGTGAACCCGTTCGAATTTTAACAGAGTACTGAACTTATAAAATTTGAGTTTAAGCTGTATAATTAGGTTCAAAAGTCCATAATTAAAATTTTCAGCTCATAAAATTTGATTTAATATCATTTTCGATCATTTTGTAGCGTTTAGAGCGTGCATGTCTAAATGGGCTTTATAGTGAACCTATTCAAATTTTAACCGAGTAAAAAGCTCGAAATTTGAGATTAGGCTGTATAATTATGTTAAAAAGCCCATAATTAACAATTTAAACTCATAGAATTTTATTTAATATCATATTCAATCGTTTTGTTAGGCTCAGGGCGTGCATGTCTAAATGGGCTTTATAATGAGCCCGTTCGAATTTTTTTTCAAGGGAAAGGGCCTCATTAAAAAATCCTATAGCCAATCACCCCGAGGAGTGAGTAGGCCCCTATGGGGAAAAGAGTACCCATGGTTTTGTTGAGAAAAGGAGGAGAACCTCTCCAGGTTTACAGAAGCCCGAATAAAGTCGTGATTGTTACAATTAAAAGTGCAAGAAACAAAAGAACGCAAAGCCCTAGTAGCTAAGACATGGGCTACAACGTTTGCGTCTGTAGGTACATAACAAATTTTACAATCAGGCAGAGTACCAAGAGTGGAACGGATGCAAGACACCAAATGTCGCACTGTGGAAATCTCTTGGTGATGAATGTTGTTAACTTTGTTGGCAATGGAAGCAGAATCTATTTGAAGAATTACATTAGTCTAGCCATTGGCAACAACAAGTTTTAAACCTTCCAGAATAGCAAGAGCCTCGGCAGAAGCTGGATCTGGACAGGCAAGAGGCATATAGCATCCACCGAGAACAGAACCAGAAGGGTCACGAGCAATGATGCCTACAGCAGCGCCCCTCAACACTGGGTCAAAAGCCCCATCTGTGTTAATTTTGAACGCCTGTTTCGTCCATCTAGCTTGAGTGAAGGTGGGCTCAGCTAGCCGAGATCGTAGATGGGAAGCATCATTAACTGTTGTATAGTCCTTAAAAAAATTTTCCTCATTGGAAACAACTAACCAAACTGGTTGAAGGTGATTGTTATGGACAAAGTCATTACGGCGGTTCCACAAATTCCAAAGGATCGTAATAAGGAAAGAAAATTGATGTAAAGAAAGGAAACTAGCAACTTCAGAGAGCCACTAGTTAGTGGAGATAGTATGCGTGTAGGAGAAAATTCGAGTAGGAAGCCCTGCCAACAGGAGCGCCTCCTTGGTACTAGGACAATACCTCATTGCATGGAGGGTGGTACCCGTTCGAATTTTAACCGAGTAAAAAGCTCAAAATTTGTGATTAGGCTGTGTAATTATGTTAAAAAGCCCATAATTAACAATTTAAACTCATAGAATTTGATTTAATATCATTTTCAATCGTTTTGTTGGGCTCAAGGGGTGCTTGTCTAAATGGGCTTTATAGTGAACCCGTTCGAATTTTAACCGAGTAAAAAGTTCAAAATTAGAGTTTGAGCTGTATAATTAGGTTCAAAAGCACAAAATTAACATTTGTACTCAAAAAATTTGATTTAATATCATTTTCGATTATTTTATAGGGTTTAGAGTGTGCATGGCTAAATGAGCTTTATAGTAAACCCGTTCGAATTTTAATAGAGTAAGAAACTCAAAATTTGAGTTTAAGTTGTATAATTAGGTTCAAAACCCCATAATTAACTATTTGAACTCATAAAATTAGATTTAATATCATTTTCGATCGTTTTGTAGGGTTTAGAGCGTGCATGTACAAATTGGCTTTATAGTGAACCTGTTCGAATTTTAACTGAGTAAAAAGCTCAAAATTTGAGATTAAACAGTATAATTATGTTCAAAAGCACATAATCAACTTTTTGTACACAAAAAATTGATTTAATATTATTTTTGATCATTTCGTAGGGTTTAGAGAGTGCATGTCTAAATGGGCTTTATAGTGAAACCGTTCAAATTTTAACCGAGTACTGAACTCATAAAATTTGAGTTTAAGCTTGATAATTAGGTTCAAAATCCCAAAATTAAAAATTTCAACTCATAAAATTTGATTTAATATCATTTTCGATCATTTTGTAGGGTTTAGACCGTGCATGTTTCAATGGGCTTTATAGTGAACCTATTCTAATTTTAACCGAGTAAAAAGCTCGAAATTTGAGTTTAAGCTGTATAATTAGGTTCAAAAGCCCATAATTAACAATTTGAATTCATAAAATTTGATTTAATATCATTCTGGATCGTTTTGTTGGGTTCAGAGCGTGCATGTCTAAATGGGCTTTATAGTGAACCCGTTCAAATTTTAACCGAGTAAAAAGCTCAAAATTTGAGATTAAGCTGTATAATAATGTTAAAAAACCCATAATTAACAATTTGAACTCCTAGAATTTGATTTACTATCATTTTCGATCACTTTGTTGGGCTCAGAGCGTGCTTGTCTAAATGAGATTTATAGTGAACCCGTTCAAATTTTAACTGAGTAAAAAGCACAAAATTTGAGTTTAAGCTGTATAATTAGGTTCAAAAGCACAAAATTAACTTTTTGTAGTCAAAAAATTTGATTTAATATCATTTTCGATCGTTTTGTAGAGTTTAGAGCGTGCATGTACAAATTGGCTTTATAATGAACCTGTTCGAATTTTAACCGAGTAAAAAGCTCAAAATTTGAGATTAAACAGTATAATTATGTTCAAAAGCACATAATCAACTTTTTGTACACAAAAAATTGATTTAATATCATTTTTGATCATTTTGTAGGGTTAAGAGCGTGCATTTCTAAATGGCTTTATAGTGAACCTATTCAAATTTTAACCGAGTAAATAGCTCAAAATTTGAGATTAAACTGTATAATTATGTTCAAAAGCATATAAATAACTTTTTTTACCCAAAAAATTTGATTCAGTATTATTTTTTATCGTTCATAGAGTTCAGAGCGTGCATGTCTAAATGGGCTTTATAGTGAACCCGTTCAAATTTTAACCGAGTACTAAAATCATAAAATTTGAGTTTAAGCTGTATAATTAGGTTCAAAAGCCCTTAATTAAAATTTTCAACTCATAAAATTTCATTTAATATCATTTTCGATCGTTTTGTAAGGTTTAGAGCATGCATGTCTAAATGGGGTTTCTAGTGAACCTATTCGAGTTTTAACTAAGTAAAAAGCTCAAAATTTGAGTTTAAGTTGTATAATTAGATTCAAAAGCCCATAATTAACAATTTGAATTCATAAAAATTGATTTAATATCATTTTGGATCGTTTTGTTGGGTTTAGAGCGTGCATGTCTAAATGGGCTTTATAGTGAACCCATTCGAATTTTAACCGAGTAAAAAGTTCAAAATTAGAGTTTATGCTGTATAATTAGGTTCAAAAGCCCATAACTAACAAATTGAACTCATAGAATTTGATTTAATATCATTTTCGATCCTTTTGTTTGGCTCAGAGCGTCCATGTCTAAATGGGTTTTATAGTGAACCCGTTCGAATTTTAACCTAATAAAAAGCTCAAATTTGAGTTTCATCAGTATAATTAAGTTTAAAAGCACATAATTAACTTTTTGTATAAATTTTTTTTGATTTAATATTATTTTTGATTGTTTCGTAGGGTTCAGAGCGTGCATGTCTAAATGGGTTTTATAGTGAACCCGTTCAAATTTTAACCGAGTATTGAACTCATAAAATTTGAGTTTAATCTGTATAATTTGGTTCAAAAGACCATAATTAAGAATTTGGACACATAAAATTTTATTTAATAGCATTTTCGATCTTTTGTAGGGTTCAGAGCGTGCATGTCTATATGGGCTTTACAGTGAAACCGTTCAAATTTTAACCAAGTAAAAAGCTTAAAATTTGAGTTTATGCTGTATAATTAGGTTCAAAAGCCCATAATTAAGAACTTGAACTCATAAAATTTGATTTAATATCATTTTCGATCGTTTTGTAGGGTATAAAGCGTACATGTCTAAATTGGCTTTATACTAAACCCGTTCGAATTATAACCGAGAAAAAAGCTCAAAATTTGAGTTTAAGCTGTATAATTTGGTTCAAAAGACCATAATTAACAATTTGAACTCCTAAAATTTGATTTAATATCATTTTCGATCGTTTTGCAGAGTTAAGACCGTGCATGTCTAAATGGGCTTTATAGTGAACCCGTTCGAGTTTGAACCGAGTAAAAAGCTCAAAATTTGAGTTTAAGCTATATAATTAGTTTCAAAAGCACATAATTAACTTTTTGTACCCAAAAATTTTGATTTAATATCATTTTTGATTGTTTTGTAGGGTTCAGAGCGTGCATGTCTAAATGGGCTTTACAGTGAACCCGTTCGAATTTTAATCGAGAAAAAAGCTCAAATTTTGAGATTAAGATGTATAATTAGCTTCAAAATCCCAAAATTAACTATTTGATCTCTTAAAATTTTATTTAATATCATTTTCGATCGTTTTGTATGGTTTAGAGCGTGCATATCTAAATGGGCTTTATAGGGAACCCATTCAAATTTTAACCGAGTAAAAAGCTCAAAATTTGAGTTTAAGTTGTATAATTAGGTTCAAAACCCCATAATTATGATTTTGAACTTATAAAATTTGAGTTAATATCATTTTCGATTGTTTTGTATGGTATAGAGCGTACATGTCTAAATAGGCTTTATTGTGAAATCGTTCGAATTATAACCGAGAAAAAAGCTTAAAATTTTGAGATTAAGCTGTAAAATTAGGTTCAAAAGCACATAATTAACTTTTTGTACCAAAATTTTTTTATTTAATATCATTTACGATCGTTTTGTATGGTGTAAAGCGTGCATGTCTAAATGGGATTTATAGTGAACCCGTTCGAATTTTAATCGAGAAAAAAGCTCAAAAAAATTATATGATGCTATATAATTTGGTTCAAAAGGTCATAATTAATAATTTGAACTCATAAAATTTGATTTAATATCATTTTCGATCGTTTTGTAGGGTTTAGAGCGTTCATGTCTATATGGACTTTATTAGGGGTGAGCAAAACTCGACTCGACTCGAAAAATCGAATTTTTCAACTCGAATCGAGGTGAAGAAACTCGACTCGTTTTAACTCGATTCGAAATTTCATAAACTCGAATCGAATCAAAAAAATTTCCAATTAAGTTCAATTTATAAAAATGAAAATCGAATAACTCGAATAACTCAAAATTTTTAATAATTATAAAGGTTAATTACACATTTAACCCATGTAATTTTATTTTCAATCCTTTCTTTTTTTTACATTTTAATTTTCTTTTTTTATAATCTAGTTACGTTCTAGATTCATTTTTTATTTTATTTAATAAAATTTTTATTTGTATCTTTTATATTATGTTATTTGTTTTTTAATTTTTGTATTTAATTTATCATTATTTTTTGTCTAGTCTTAGTCTTACCTAGATAATAAGGAATTTATTAATAAAGCCTGTAATTTAATAAAATGACATATTCATACCTAAGGGCTAAGATATTTGATTAATGATAATAATAATTTAATAATATGAAGAAATATGTATGTAAATTTAAAGAGAAAACCGTTTAAATTACAATAAAACTATATTATAGTATTATAAATAGTATAATTAAAATTTATACATAAATCGAAAAATCGAATCGACTCGAACTCGCTAAAATAGAATCGAATCAAAAAAATTTCAAAAAAAGTTCAAATTAGAAAATATGATGACTCAACTCGAATAATTCAAATTTTTTTTACTCGAATCGACTCGCTCGAATGCTCACCCCTAGACTTTATAGTTAACCCGTTCGAATTTTAACTGAGTAAAAAGCTTAAAATTTGAATTGAAGCTGTAAAATTAGGTTCAAAAGCACAAAATTAATTTTTTTCTACACAAATTTTTTTATTTAATATCATTTTCGATCGTTTTGTAGGGTTCAGAGCGTGCATGTCTAAACGGGCTTTATAGTGAACCCATTCGAATGTTAACCGAGAAAAAAGCTCAAAATTTGAGATTAATATGCATAATTAGGTTCAAAAGACCATAATTAACAATTTGAACTCATAAAATTTGATTTAATATCATTTTCGATCGTTTTGTAGGGTTTAGAGTGTGTATGTCTAAATGGGCTTTATAGTGAACTCGTTCGAATTTCCACTGAGTAAAAAGCTCAAAAATTGAGTTGAAGCTGTAAACTTAGGTTCAAAAGCACAAAATTAACTTTTTGTACCAAAAAACTTGATTTGATATCATTTTTTATCGTTTTGTAGGGTTCAGAGCGTGCATGTCTAAATGGGCTTAATAGTGAACCTGTTCGAATTTTAACTGAGTAAAAAGCTCAAAATTTTTGATTAAGTTGTATATTTAGGTTCAAAATCTCGTAATTAACAATTTGAACTCATAAAATTTGATTTCATATCATTTTCGATCGTTTTGTAGGGTTAAGAGCGTGCATGTCTAAACGGGCTTTATAGTGAACCCATTTGAATTTTAAGTGAGAAAAAAGCTCAAAATTTGAGATTAAGATGCATAATTAGGTTCAAAAGCCCATAATTAACAATTTGAACTCATAAGATTTGATTTAATATCATTTTCGATCGTTTTGTAGGGTTCAGAGTGTGCATGTCTAAATGGTCTTTATAGTGAACTCGTTCGAATTTTAACTGAGTAAAAAGCTCAAAAATTGAGTTTAAGTTGTAAACTTATGTTCAAAAGCACAAAATTAACCTTTTGTACCAAAAAATTGTTTTAATATCATTTTTTATCGTTTCGTAGGGTTCAGAGCGTGCATGACTAAATGCGCTTTGTTGTGAACCTGTTCGAATTTTAACTGAGTAAAAAGCTCAAAATTTGTAATTAAGTTGTATATTTAGGTTCAAAATCTCGTAATTAACAATTTGAACTCATAAAATTGGATTTCATATCATTTACGATCGTTTTGTAGGGTTTAGAGCGTGCATGTCTAAATGGGCTTTATAGTGAACCCGTTTAAATTTTAATCGAGTAAAAAGCTCAAAATTTTAGTTGAAATTGTAAAATTAGGTTCAAAAGCACAAAATTAACTTTTTGTAACCAAAAAATTTGATTTAATATCATTTTTTACTGTTTCATAGGGTTGAGAGTGTGCATGTCTAAATGGGCTCTATAGTGAACTCGTTCAAATTTTAAGTGAGTAAAAAGTTCAAAATTTGAGATTAAGCTGTATAACTAGGCTCAAAATCTCAAAATTAACACTTTGAATTCATAAAATTTGATTTCATATCATTTTCGATCGTTTTGTAGGTTTTAGAGCGTGCATGTCTAAATGGGTTTATAGTGAACCTGTTCGAATTTTAACCGAGTAAAAAGCTCAAAATTTAAGATTAAACTGTATAATTAAGTTCAAAAGTACATAATTAACTTTTTGTACCTAAAAAAATTGATTTAATATCATTTTTGATGATTTCGTAGGGTTCAGAGTGTGCATGTCTAAATGCGCTTTATAGTGAACATATTCGAATTTTAACCTAGTAAAAAGCTCAAAATTTGAGTTTAAGCTGTATAATTTAGTTCAATAGCAAATAATTAACTTTTTTTACACAAAAATTTTGATTTAATATCAATTTTAATTGTTTCGTAGGGTTCAGAGCGTGCATGTCTAAATGGGCTTAATAGTGAACCCGTTCAAATTTTAACATAGTAAAAAGCTCAAAGTTTGAGATTAAGCTATATAATTTGGTTCAAAATATCATAATTAACAGTTTGAACTCATAAAATTTAATTTCATATCATTTTTGATCGTTTTGTAGGTTTAGAGCGTGCATGTCTAAATGGACTTTATAGTGAACCTGTTCGAATTTTAACCAGTAAAAGCTCAAAATTTGAGATTAAATTGTAAAATTAAGTTCAAAAGCACATAATTAACTTTTTGTACCCAAAAATTTTGATTTAATATCATTTTTGATCGTTTTGTAGGGTTCAGAGCGTGCAAGTCTAAATGGGCTTTATAGTGAACTCGTTCGAATTTTAATCGAGAAAAAAGCTCAAATTTTGAGATTAAGCTGTATAATTAGGTTCAAAAGGACATAATTAACTATTTGAACTCATAAAATTTGATTTAATATCATTTTCGATCGTTTTGTAGGGTTTAGAGTGTGCATGTCTAAATGGGCTTTATAGTGAACCCATTTGAATTTTAAAAGAGTAAAAACCTCAAACTTTGAGTTTAAGCTGTATATTTAGGTTCAAATGTCCATAATTAACTATTTGAACTCATAAAATTTGATTTAATATCATTTTTGATCGTTTATAGGGTTCAGAGCGTGCATCTCTAAATGGGCTTTATAGTGAACCGTTCAAATTTTAACCGAGTCAAAATCTCAAAAATGAGTTTAAACTGTATAATTAGGTTCAAAAGCCCATAATTAAGAATTTGAACTCAAAAAATTTGATTTAATATCATTTTCTATCGTTTTGTCGGGTATACAGCGTACATGTCTTAATGGGTTTTATAGTGAACCCATTTGAATTATAACCGAGAAAAAAGCTCAAAATTTGAGATTAAGCTATAAAATTATGTTCAAAAGCATATAATTAACTTTTTGTACCCAAAATTTTTTATTTAATATCATTTACGATCATTTTGTAGGGTTTAGAGCATGCCTGTCTAAATGGGCGTTATAGTGAACCCGTTTGAATTTTAACCGAGAAAAAAGCTAAAAAAAATTATATTAAGCTATATAATTAGGTTCAAAAGCCCATAATTAACAATTTAAACTCATAAAATTTGATTTAATATCATTTTCGATCTTTTTGCAGGGTTCAGAGTGTGCATATCTAAATGGGTTTTATATTGAATCCGTTCAAATTTTAACTGAGTCAAAAGCTCAAAATTTAAGTTTAAGGTGTATAATTATGTTCAAAAGCCCATAATTAAGAATTTGAACTCATAAAATTTGATTTAATATCATTTTCGGTCGTTTTGCAGGGTATTGAGCGTACATGTCTAAATGGGCTTTATAGTGAACCCGTTCGAATTATAACCGAGAAAAAAGCTCAAAATTTAAGATTAAGCTATAAAATTATGTTCAAAAGCAGATAATTAACTTTTTGTACCCAAAATTTTTTTATTTAATATCATTTATGATCGTTTTGTAGGGTTTAGATCGTGCATGTCTAAATGGGCTTTATAGTGTACCCGTTCGAATTTTAACCTAGAAAAAAGCTAAAAAATTATATTAAGTAATATAATTAGGTTCAAAAGCCCAAAATTAACAATTTAAAATCATAGAATTTGATTTAATATCATTTTCGATCGTTTTGTAGGTTTTAGAGCGTTCATGTGGAAATGGGATTTATAGTGAATTCGTTCAAATTTTAACCGAGTAAAAAGTTCAAAATTTGAGATTAAACTGTATAATTATGTTCAAAAGCCCATAATTAAAAATTTGAACTCATAAAATTTGATTTAATATCACTTTCGATCATTTTGTAAGGTTTAGAGCGTGCATGTCTAAATGAGCTTTATAGTGAACCTATTCGAATTTTAACCAAGTAAAAAGCTCAAAATATGAGATTAAGTTGTATAATTAGGTTTAAAATCCCATGATTGACTATTTGAACACATAATATTTGATTTAATATCATTTTCGATCATTTTGTATGGTTCAGAGCGTGCATGTCTAAATGGGCTTTATAGTGAACTTGTTCGAATTTTAACTAAGTAAAAAACTCAAAATTTGAGATCCAGCTGTATAATTAGGTTTAAAATCTCACAATTAACAATTTGAACTCATAAAATTTGATTTCATATCATTTTCGATCATTTTTAGGGTTTAGAGCGTGCATGTCTAAATGGGCTTTATAGTGAACCTGTTAGAATTTTAACCTAGTAAAAAGCTCAAAATTTGAGATTAAATTGTATAATTAAGTTCAAATGCACATAATTAACTTTTTTTACCCAAAAAATTTTATTTAATATCATTTTTTATCGTTTTATAGGGTTCAGAGCATGCATGTCTAAATGGGCTTTATAGTGAACCTATTCGAATTTTAACCGACTAAAAAGATCAAAATATGAGATTAAGTTTTATAATTAGGTTTAAAACCCTATAATTAACTATTTGAACTCATAAAATTTGATTTCATATCATTTTCGATCGTTTTATAGGTTTTTGAGTGTTCATGTGGAAATGAGCTTTATAGTGAACCCGTTCGAATTTTAACTAAGTAAAAAGCTCAAAATTTGAGATTAAACTGTATAATTAAGTTTAAAAGCCCGTAATTAAAAAATTTAACTCATAAAATTTGATTTAATATCATTTTCGATCGTTTTGTAAGGTTTAGAGCTTGCATGTCTAAATAGGCTTTATAATGAACCAGTTCGAATTTCAACTATATAAATAGGTTCAAAAGCCCATAATTAATAATTTGAATTCATAAAATTTGATTTAATATCATTATCGATTGTTATGTAGGGTTCAGAGCGTGCATGTCTAAATGGGCTTTATAGTGAACCCATTCAAATTTTAACCGAGTAAAAAGCTCAAAATTTTAGTTTAACCTGCATAATTAGGTTCAAAAGCCCATAATTAAGAATTTTAACTCATAAAATTTGAATTAAAATCATTTTTGATCGTTTTGTAGGGTATAGAGCGTAGATGTCTAAATGGGATTTATAGTGAACCTGTTCAAATTTTAACAGAGTAAAAAGCTCAAAATTTGAGTTTAAGTTGTATAATTATGTTCAAAAGCCCGTAATTAACAATTTGAACTCATAAAATTTGATTTAATATCATTTTCGATTGTTTTGTAAGGTTCAGAGCGTGCGATAAGTGCTCAATTTACTATCACTTTTTACACCTTTTATGGACATTAATCACCGAATTTACACCCACTCGACCAATGCATGCACTTAATGTAATATATTTAGGAGTTAAGCTCATAGAGATAATATTTATATAAAAAGGCAAGTTTTACTACATTTTTATATCTGTGCAGGAGAACCAGTGCCGCAGCAGCAACATGGCCGAGGCAGGACCTGATGCCGAGGCAGCAGCTGAGAGCCAGGAAGCAAGACTGTTGGCGATTAAACGAGAAAAATCCAAGGGACGTTTCTGGACATGAAGCACATGGATCGGAGCTACTTAGCATGAGGAAAAGCCCAAGATAAGGCCACGCGGAAAAGCCCCTTAGTTGAATTAAACTTGGAAATATTTTAATTATGTACTTAACTTGTTCCCTACTCCAAGTTGTATTCTACTTAGGAAAGGTTTGTCCTAGGTTTAGCCTATATAAAGACCTAGCTGTCCAATGTATGAGAGACGGATACCTAGAGAGAGAGAGCCGATTCATAACTTTGTTTTCTTTCTCTCAACTACGTTCTAAGCTTTCTTAGGGTTTAGGTGAAGGTTGTTTAGTATTTGTGAGAGGAGATTTTGTCTTTGTTTCAATGCAATAAAATTATCAAGGTTTGCTTATCCTTTGTTATTCCTTGTTCTTACATTCAAGTTCGGGATAGAAGTTTGTGAGTAATCCATTTATCTAGATTCGGGAGAGTTATATTCACGAAAGGGGTAAGTATGGTGTTTCAATCGCGAAATACTAACTCGGCCTAGGGATAGGTTAAGAGTTTCAGCGGCTAAAAGAAGTGTGAGATTGGTTGGTGAGTATAATTGGTTCACGCCGGGAGGTATCATCAAGGACTAGTCATCAACAGTACTTCTACTTAGGGATAAGCAGAGTCATTCAAGGACACTTTGCCGAACTTTGGTAAAGTCCACCCACGAGCAAGGGATTGCCGCGGCGGACAGTATCGTCGCTGCCAAGGCAGTAATCTGCAGTGCTGCCGAGGTAGTGAAATACGATAGCATTGGGCAGAGACAAGTCATTCAAATCCACAATACAACGCAACTGGATCTTGACCTATCTCTCTCTATTATCAAATCTTATTCTTTTATTTAGTTGTTTTATTTCAGTTTATCAAACCCAAAACTACTTGTGTTTTATTTTATTTCTTTCTACAGAACAAGAAGACGAAGAAGACATATTGAGTATACCAATCCCTGTGGAGATGATAATCCGATAAATACTTATCACTTTATTACTTGCGATGTGTCCAATTGCACTAAACGCGCACTTTTGGCACGTGACAAGTTTTTGGCGCCGTTGCCGGGGATTGGCAATTAAATTTTGTTTTCTTTATTTTCTTGTTTCTTTTTATTTTTATTTTACTTTTGTTTTTCTTGGTGTATGACCAGGGCCAACCCAACCAACCCTTTGTACGAGTTAGACCAAAAGATCGAACGAACAAGGCAAAGGTTGAGGAGACAAATCCAAGAAGCTTGGCAGATCACTTGGTAGGACAAAACTTACCTGCCGGCAATGAAGGTCTTCCACCGCCACCAGGGCCGCAGTAGCTCACTGTCAGAGACTTCCTGGAGGAGGATTTAAATGGATTAAACCTAGGAGTCGTTACACCGGAGATAGAAACAGCCCACTTTGAACTGAAACCTGTCATGTTCGATATGCTTAACACTATTGGACAATTTGGTGGGTCTATAACTGAAGATGCAAGGCAGCATCTCAAGTCCTTCATGGAGATATGCAATTCCTTCAAAATCCAAGGAGTCCATGAAGATGTCTTGAGATTGAAGTTATTCCCCTATTCACTGAGGGATAGGGCGAAAGCCTGGCTAAACAGCATTCCAGCAGGATCTACTGGATCTTGGAGTGAACTCTGCCGTGATTTTATTACACGTTTTAATCCTACAAATTTATATGATAGAATTCGTAATGAAATCACTTCTTTTTGACAGGCAGATGACGAACCTATGTACGAGGCATGAGAGCACTACAGGGAGTTACTGCACAAGTGTCCTCTACATGGATTTCCCCTATGTACACAAGTGACCATGTTCTATAATGCCACGAATGCCCCGACAAGGATGATGTTAGATGCCTCGGCGAACGGAACACTCTTGGACAAGGCACCTGAGGAAGCTATTGAGATACTGAACAAACTCGCAAAGAACGATTTTCAATTCCCTACATCTAGGCGAGGAGGAGTAAGATGCCAAGCCACAGTGAATGAGTTAGACACATCAAATTCAGTGACAGCACAATTGGCCTCTCTTAAAAAGATGGTGCAAAATTTGCAAGTACAACAAAATACCCATGAGGTTAAGGTAATTGATTCTTTTTGTGATTTATGTGGAGGTAACCACAGTTCCTCTGAGTGTATGAATCAAGAAACCGGTATGTATGTTGGAAATTACAACCGAAACAATATGATGTCCAACACATACAATCCCTCATGGAAGAGGCATCCAAACCTATCATGGAGCAACCCTAATAATGCCTTAAACCCAACCACCCAACCTTCAGGATTCCAGCAACCCATGCAACATCTGCCGCAGCCGCAGGTCCAGCAGTCAGTGCCGCAGCAGCAACCGGTAAGTTCGTTGGAAAACACTCTTAAAGCCTTTATGATGAAAACTGAGTCATACATGGCAGAGAACAGTAATTTCATCAAGAGGACAGATGCTTTTATGAATAGAACTGAGATGAGGTTGCAGAATCAAGAAGCGGCTATTAAAACACTAGAAACTCAAATTGGCCAGGTTTCTCAAAACATAAACACTAGACCACAAGGAGGACTACCTAGCAATACTAAAGTTGCTAAGGTAATGGGCCATGAACAGTGTAAAGCAATCACTACTAGGAGTGGTCTATAGCTGAAGGAAAAGATCCCAGCAAGCCAAATTCCATCAGCAGACCCAGAAAAAAAGAGGCTGAGCAAACTGATCCTGATAAAACTGCCCCGACAGAAAGCGCTGCAGCTCCTAGGTTCAAAAGTCCATAATTAACCATTTGAACGCATAAAATTTGATTTAATATTATTTTCGATCATTTTGTTCGGTTCAGACCGTGCATGTCTAAATGGGCTTTATAATGAACTCGTTCAAATTTTAACCGAATAAAAAGCTCAGAATTTGATTTTAAGCTATATAATTAGGTTCAAAGGCCCATAATTAACAATTTGAACTCATAAAATTGTATTTAAAATCATTTTCGATCGTTTTGTTGGGTTTAGAGCGTGCATGTCTAAATGGGCTATATAGTGAACCCATCGAATTTTAACCAAGAAAAAAGTTCAAAAATTTGAGATTAAGCTGTATAATTAGGTTCAAAAGCCCATAATTAACAATTTGAACTCATAAAATTTGATTTAATATCATTTTCGATCATTTTGTAGGGTTTAGAGTGTGCTTATATTAATGGGCCTTATAGTGAACTCGTTCGAATCTTGAATGAGTAAAAAGCTCAAAATTTGAGTTTAAGCTATAAATTTAGGTTCAAAAGCACATAATTAACTTTTTGTATCCAAAAAAAATTATTTAATATCATTTTCGATTGTTTTGTAGGGTTTAGAGCGTGCATGTCTAAATAGGCTTTATAGTGAACCCATCAAATTTTAACCGAGAAAAGAGCTCAAAATGTGAGATTAAGTTGTATAATTAGGTTCAAAAGCCCATAATTAACAATTTAAAATCATAAAATTTGATTTAATATTATTTTCGATCATTTGGTAGGGTTTAGAGCGTACATATCTAAAATGGCTTTCTAGTGAACCCATCAAATTTTAATCGAGAAAAAAGCTAAAAATTTGAGATTAAGCTGTATAATTAGGTTCAAAAGTCAATAATTAACATTTTAAACTCATAAAATTTGATTTAATATCATTTTCGATCGTATTGTAGGTTCAAAGCGTGTATGTCTAAATGGGCTTTATAGCGAACCCGTTCAAATTTTAACCGAGTAAAAAGCTTAAATTTTGAGTTTAAGCTATATAATTAGGTTTAAAAGCTCATAATTAAAAATTTGAACTCATAAAATTTGATTTAACATCATTTTCGATCGTTTTATAGGGTTTAGAGCGTACAATTCTAAATGAGCTTATAGTGAACTCGTTTGAATTTTAACTGAGTAAAAAGCTCAAAATTTGAGTTTAAGCTGTAAAATTAGGTTCAAAAGCACATAATTAACTTTTTGTTTCCAAAAAAATTTATTTAATATCATTTTCGATTGTTTTGTAAGGTTTAGAGCGTGCATTTCTAAATGGGCATTATAGTGAAGCCATCGAATTTTAACCGAGTAAAAAGCTCAAAATTTGAGATTAAATTGTATAATTAGGTTCAAAAGCCCATAATTAACAATTTTGAACTCATAAAATTTGATTTAATATCATTTTCGATCGTTTTTTTAGGTTTAGAGCGTGCATGTCTAAATGGATTATATAGTGAACCTATCGAATTTTAACCGAGAAAAAAGCTCAAAATTTGAGATTAAGCTGTATAATTAGGTTTAAAAGCCCATAATTAACAATTTGAACTCATAAAATTTGATTCATTATCATTTTCGATCGTATTGTAGGGTTTAGAGCGTGCATGTCTAAATGGGCTTTATAGTGAACTCGTTTGAATTTTAACTAAGTAAAAAGCTCAAAATTTGAGTTTAAGCTGTAAAATTAGGTTAAAAAGCACAAAATTAACTTTTTGTATCCAAAAATTTTTGTTTAATATTATTTTCGATCATTTTGTAGGTTTTAGAGCGTGCATGTCTAAATAGGCTTTATAGTGAAACCGTTCAACTTTTAACCGAGAAAAAAGCTCAAAATTTGAGTTTAAGCGTTAAAATTAGGTTCAAAAGCACATAATTAACTTTTTGTACCAAAAAAATTTATTTAAAATCATATTCAATCGTTTTTTAGGGTTCACAGCGTGCATGTCTAAATGGGCTTTGTTGTGAACCTATCGAATTTTAACCGAGAAAAAAGCTCAAAATTTGAGATTAAGCTATATAATTAGGTTCAAAAGCTCATAATTAACAATTTAAACACATAAAATTTTATTTAATATCATTTTTGATCGTTTAGTTTGGTTCAGAGCGTGCATGTCTTAATGTGCTTTAGAGTGAACCCGTTCGAATTTTAACTAAGTAAAAAGCTCAAAATTTGAGCTTAAGCTATAAAATTAGGTTCAAAAGCACATAATTAACTTTTTGTATCCAAAAAAAATTATTTAATATCATTTTCGATCGTTTTGTAGGGTTCAGAGCGTGCATGTCTAACTGGGCTTTGTAGTTAACCCATCGAATTTTAACAAAGAAAAAATCTCAAAATTTGAGATTAAGCTGTATAATTAGGTTGAAAATCTAATAATTAACAATTTGAACTTATAAATTTGAGTTTAAGCTATATAATTAGGTGCAAAAGCCCATAATCAACAATTTGAACTCATAAAATTTGATTTAATATCATTTTTGATCGTATTGTAGGGTTTAGAGCGTGCATGTCTAAATGGGCTTTATAGTGAACCCGTTTGAATTTTAACCGAGTAAAAAGCTCAAAATTTGAGTTTAAGCTATATAATTAGGTTCAAAAGCCCATAATTAACAATTTGAACTCATAATATTTGATTTAATGTCATTTTTATCGTATTGTAGGGTTTAGAGCGTGCATGTGTAAATGGGCTTTATAGTGAACTCGTTCAAATTTTAACTAAGTAAAAAGCTCAAAAATTTGAGTTTAAGCTGTAAAATTAGGTTCAAAAGCACATAATTAATTTTTTGTACCCAAAATTTTTTATTTAATATATTTTCGATAATTTTGTAGGGTTTAGAGCGAGCATGTCTAAATAGGCTTTATAGTGAACCCGTTCGAATTATATCCGAGAAAAAAGATTAAAATTCGAGATTAAACTGTATAATTAGGTTAAAAAGCCCATAATTAACAATTTGAACTCATAAAATTTGATTTAATATCATTTTCGATCATTTTGTAGCGTTTAGAGCGTGCATGTCCAAATGGGCTTTATAGTGAACCCATCGAATCTTAACCAAGAAAAAAGCTCAAAATTTGAGATTAAGCAGTATAATTAGGTTCAAAAGCCCGTAATTAACAATTTGAACTCATAAAGTTTGATTTAATATCATTTTCGATTGTTTTATAGGGTTTAGAGTGTGCTTGTCTAAATGGGTTTTATAGTGAACTCGTTCGAATCTTAACAGAGTAAAAAGCTCAAAATTTGAGTTTAAGTTGTAAAATTAGGTTCAAAACACATAATTAATTTTTGTATCCAAAAAAAGTTATTTAATATCATTTTCGATCGTTTTGTAGGGTTCAGAGCATGCATGTCTAAATGGGCTTTATAGTGAACCCATCGAATTTTAACCGAGTAAAAAGCTCAAAATTTGAGATTAAACTATATAATTAGGTTCAAAAGCCCATAATTAAAAATTTTGAACTCATAAAATTAGATTTAATATCATTTTCGATCGTTTTGTTGGGTTTAGAGCATGCATGTCTAAATGGGCTATATAGTGAACCCATCAAATTTTAACCGAGAAAAAAGCTCAAAATTTTAGATTAAGTTGTATAATTAGGTTGAAAATCCAGTAATTAAAAATTTGAACTCATAAAATTTGATTTAATATCATTTTCGATCGTTTTGTTGGGTTTAGAACGTGCATGTCTAAATGGGAATTATAGTAAACCCGTTCAAATTTTAACCGAGTAAAAAGCTCAAAATTTGAGTTTAAGCTATATAATTAGGTTCAAAAGCCCATAATTAACAATTTGAACTCATAAAATTTGATTTAATATCATTTTCGATTGTTTTATACGGTTCAGAGCGTGCATGTCTAAATGGGCTTTACAGTGAACCCGTTCAAATTTTAACCGAGAAAAAAGCTCAAAACACTATAGCATAATTGGTTTTTAGCGGCGATAATAGCGTAGCTTTTGGAATAAACGTCACAATAGTTGTCTCATATAGCGGCGTTTATGAGCGAACGCTAGAAAAAGTGCTATTTAGTGTTGTTTTTTTTATAAAAACGCCGCAATAAGTTAACTATCTGTGGCATTTTTGTCAAAAACTCCACAATAAAGATGCCTATTAGTGGCGTTTTATGTACAAACGCCGCAATAAAGATGTCTATTAGTGGCTTTTTATATACAAACGCCGCAATAAGATGCCTACTAGTGGCGTTTGTATAACAAACGCCACAATGTTGTTATATATGATATTACCAAAACGCCAAATTCATAACCGTTTTGACATGTATAATACCCCAAATTATAGATACAATTAGAAACTTCAAACCCTAATTTTCTTTTGCCTCCCTCAGTCTCTGCGGCGCATCTTTCGTCCACCTCAATCGCCTCGTTCGATCATCGTAGTCTCGTCGTTCGTCGTCCGCAATCGCCTCGTCCGTCTACCGTAGTTTCCTTCATCGGCGAATGTAAGTCTGTTAGCAGGTAACCATTCGAACCCTTTTATGCAATCTGTTCTGATATTGTTCAAAAGTTTAGTTGAAACCAATTTGGTTCATTTGAATCCCCCGTTAACTTTTATGTTCATTTAAATCTGATTTTCGTTTTACTGTCTGATTTCTAGGATTTTCACCCTCTATCTTAGCAAACTAACATTGTTTCTTCTTTTCTTGCAAAATCTATTCGTTGTGTTGAAAAAAACTAGAAGAGGCAACAATGGATGCTCTTAGAAGGCAAGCCAACAAGTTCAGAGAACAAGTTGCCAAGCAACAACAGGCAATTTAATCACTACCTTTCACTCCCTTTCTCTCCTTTAACGTATTTTTTGGGTTTTATGAGAATTGATTTCTTTTCATTTGTTTTTTAGTATAGTGGAGGAAATCTCGGCCAGTGAAAGCAAAGAGTTTTTATTTACTCTTTCATCACATACTTAAATGTCTTTGATTCCTTTGGCTTCTAGAACTATTGGGGTCTAATGTGATACGAGGTAGCCTATCGAAACGGACTTTCTTCGTAAGTTGCGGATCTAGGAATGTTGTAAGCAAGTTCCTGCAAAAGAAAAACATAAACAGTCAAGTGTTTACACTGATTACCTATATAGGAAATAAGTATAATAATTTGGGCGTTTGAAGAGAATTTTTACATTGTTTACCTACATAGGAAAACAATGAAGTAAAATAAAACGAAAAATGAAAGAGATAAGAAAAAGGACAGAAAGTTGCTGGATCGAATTGGACACGCTAAACTCGAAAGAACCTGCACAATATATTGAGCAAACCCGAATCGAATCTGTTTAACATCAAAAGGACTTGGACCCTCTAGATAGAGATTTAGGAACCCAAAGTATCAAGAATTTGACAATCAAAAACAAGTTTGAATGTCAAAAAAGTTCTAAAAAGAACCAAATAAGAGAAAACTCTCAAATATAATTTTTATTCAAAAGTGTGTTTTTTTGTCTTTACAAAAAATTCAAAATATATAGGAGAATGAAGGAGTTGGCTGAATTTGAATACTTGGCTGAAATTAAATTCAAATGCTTAATAACTTGCATCTAGGCTCCATTCATATCAGCCACATGTTTGGGCTCATAAAACACATTAAACATGTGTTAATTGTTTGAATTTGAATGAGAAACCCCTCATCCTTATCCTTTGTTGCCGTCCATCATTCCAAAAGAGGGTTGTGTTTGGCCTGCTCTTACACTAGCACACCTCTGTTTACCTATGTTGGAAAATAGTACAAGAATCCATTTCGTAACTCACTGGTACACCTCTGTTTACCTATATTGGAAAACAGTACAATAATCCATTTCGTAACTCATTGGTACACCTTTGTTTACCTATACTGGAAAACATCACAAGGATCCATTCGTAAAACACAATGTTGAAACACTTGTAAACTTATTCAAAAACACACAAGAACGTATAAATAAGTTAGAAACATAATAAACACTATCAAACCAAACCTTAAAACATACTTAATAGCATATATACATACTTAAACATATATAATAAGTAGTATAGTCTAATATGTCACATATCAGTATGCAACACATTATAAAGCCTATGTTCTAAGGCACAAACATTATCGAATGAATCTGGAATTGAAGCACAAGTAAGGAAAAGTACTTCCCTGAATTTCTTTGCCTTAGAACGAGTAATAGGTCGTTGTGGCAAGACCTCCGGATCATATTGTGCTTGCATTGATGTGCTCACATCATAATGTATATGTTTCAAGAATTAACTATTGAATTGTGGTTTTTAGGTGTATATTAGCTAGTTCCAGTACAACTTCGAAGTCCATTGAGCTCATTTATTTACTTTTATGGCATTACCCCTGATTTTCTAGCATATGGAGAAGAGTAAATGTAGATTTGTTTTTGTAATTACAAAGCTTCATCATTTACTTGAAAGTTGAGTAATCTGTGAGATGTCTAATGCTATGAAACCATGGAGTGTTGATTGACATTTTGATTGAATTAATTCCTGATAAGTTATTTGTAGTTCTTCGGTTCTTGTATGTTTATGTTATTGTATGTTTCTTTAAACGATTGATATCTTCTCCTATTGAGTTAGAAAGAAAGTGTTTTTGCAGGCTGTAATAAAGCAATTTAGTGGAACTGGTTACGAAAGCTCAGATGTTTTAGTTATTGATGAGATTGAGATGCAAAGACATCTACAACTGGACAAGTTGTACAAGTCCACTCGTTTAGCAAGGGTAAGGACTATGGAGCATTTCCTTTATATGTTTGTGAATGTGAAACCTGATTTGAAAATCATTGTCCTATCATGAAATATGTGCAATTGAGATTAATTACATATTTAAAGATAAAAGTTTATACCTATGATTCTTAATCTTTATGATGATCAAGAACCAAGTTCTCTAAAGAATGCTACCAATATAGAACCGAAAACAGTGGAAACATCAATCAAAATATTCTTGCTAAAGCTGCAACTATTTATGACGATGGCCGCAAACATGTAGAGAAGGAGCAAGATGATTTGATTAAGTTGTTGTCCCAACAGGTTGGTGTTCATTTGATATAATGCTTTTTGGATTTTTTTATCATATTATAAAATGTGGTTTTAGTTATAGTACATTTAAACACATTCAATCCAAAATGAATTTAATACACTCTTGTTGGCCTTCTTTTTAAATATCATGTGAGATGTGATTACCTACCTCTATTTATTAAAGGATCTGTATGTCCTATTTCATAATTTAGTCCTATTGCATGCTTTAGTTATGTTTTATTGAGAATAACAAGTGCCATTAGAAACATGACTCGTCTATATCAAAATATAAAAGGTCTTGGATCCCTTGAGATTAATGATCATTGGTGCTCCTTTGGAAGATGCTCGTCATGTTGCTCAACGCTACAGTCGAATGAGGCAGGAAGCAGAGGCACTGGTTAGTAATTATACAGATGTGTTCCCCATTCAATAATTTTCTATATATTAAACATCAGTTTCAATTCTCAATTTTTAGAATTGCTTCAGAAAAGCATGAATGATACTAAATATGATTGGTATATATGCACAATACTTCAGTATATATTAGGTGTATATTGAAGCAAGTCTAAATTTCATATATAATATTCAAGACTTTTATCTATGGATTTGTAGGTTGAAGAGGAAAAGACTTATCATTTAAGAGTCACTATTATTCTTAATGAAATTGAACCTTAGAGACGGTGAATCTATAATTTTTGTTTTATTGCTAATTATGTTTGTAATGTATGTTGAGATTCATGTGATCTAGTGCATTGGTTCATTTACATAATTGTTGAATGAATCTCGATAATTTCTCTTTTTCTTGGTTTGGAGCTTATTCCTTTCTAGAAGTTCTTGTTGTTTCTCATGTAATATTTGATTTATTCTGATAGCTTTACATCGGATGTTAAGATCAGGAGTATATCAATTGTTGGTGGTGCAGATGTAACAAGTCCTTCCAAGTTGAGAGTGTAAGTTCCTATGACTAACCAAGTAATTTGTCACTTTTGAAATGGTTAATTTTTAGCTAGACCTTAGCAATTAATATCGATATTTCAAAATTGATTGAATGCTTTTTTCTTTTAACTGCTTTCCCATTGAAGATGTCTTTGATTTCGGCACCCGATACTTCTAAAGGACATAAGATTGTAGTGATTCGAAAGAGATGTTGCTTCCCCTACTACCAAATATCTATGATTTTCTTCTAGTAATATTCATGATTTTTTGTTTCAATTTTGATTAGGTTTACCAATCGAGATGGCATTGATTTCTCCGATGCCCAAAGTATGCAACTTGTTCAGGTATTGCTCCTCTCTCCAGTACATGGAACATTCTATTAATTTCAACAAAGTGTACCTAAATCGATTACATTTTTCTTGAAGGAGTGGGATTTGGTTGAAAATCTGCATGGAATGTTAGAATACCAGACGAGGTAGGTACTTACTCCTCACTGTTATGATCCATTTTTTAGCAGTTAACTTGCCTATATATTGTGCATTAAGACTGGTCCACTTGGCACCAACAATGTCATTTGCTGATACCAGACTTAAATGAAAATAGTAGAGGTTTGTTTTCATTCTCTTCGTTTTCTAGTTTCTAATGTCATATTAACGTGCATATTTATTATTTAGGTACTCAAAATTTCAGAGCGTGGCAAATATTACATTGCATTTCCCAAATAGTTTTGGTGGTGACACAACCCAAATTCACTACATTGGTTTTAAAGGTGAAGCCACACAGGTACATAAATTCCCTTGACAACTCTGTTTAATTGATGACGTTGATTCCTAGTGCTTGTTCTCATACTGATATTTCTTGGATATGATTGACAGTTGAAAAGAGATGTTGTTGTAACGATTGTTTACGAAATGCCGAAAAATTTTAGGTTTTAGATTTCAAATGTTTGGCCCGTAAATGATTTCTAATCAATGTCCTTGCTAATGTCAATTGTAGATGTTTGTGGATGTATTTCTGGGAAATTATATGTTTCTATGTTCTTTTTTTCTTGCAATCAGAAGCTTGCTTAAGACATCAACTCGATTCTCCATGTACATATTTATATTTTTTTAATGGGCTACTATGAGACCAGGTACGCATTTCAGTATTTATGTGTATGGTTGTTATGGATTCACTATTTATTCTATTATTTTTATTGTATATTTATGCAAATATAGCATATTAATTATTTTTATTGTATTATTGAAATGTAGAAATTATTATATATATAATATATTTTTTGGATTATATTTGAGATTTTTTTAAAAATATGGTGTTTTTAGCGGCGTTTGTGTTCATAAACGCCACTATGAAATAAGTTTATTGCGGCGTTTATTTTTTCAAATGCCACAACAGAGTGGTTCTTTAGCGGCGTTTGTGTATACAAACGTTTTGTAGGGTTCAGAGCATGCATGTCTGAATAAGCTTTATAGTGAACCTATTCGAATTTTAACCCTACATAATTAACTTTTTTACAAAAAAAATTGATTTAATCTTATTTTTGTTCCTTTTGCAGGGTTTAGAGCGTGCATGTCGAAATGGGATTTATAGTGAACCTGTTCGAATTTTAACTAAGTAAAAAGCTCGAAATTTGAGTTGAAGTTGTAAAATTAGGTTCAAGAGCAAAAAATTAACTTTTTGTACCCAAAAAATTTGATTTAATCTCATTTTTGTTCGTTTTGTAGGGTTTAGAGTGTGCATGTCTAAATGGGCTTTATAGTGAACATGTTCGAAATTTAAATGAGTAAAAAAGTTCAAAATTTGAGATTAAGTTGTATAATTAGGTTCAAAACCCTTAATTAACAATTCAAACTCAATTTTTTTTAATATCATTTTCGATCGTTTTGTAGGGTTTAGAACGTGCTCTAAATGAGATTTATAGTGAAACTGTTCAAATTTTAACCGAGTAAAAAGCTAAAATTTTGAGATTAAACTGTATAATTAGGTTTAAAAGCCCATAATTAACAATTTGAACTAATAAAATTAGATTTAATATCATTTTTGATCGTTTTATAGTGTTTAGAGCGTGCATGTCTAAATGGGATTTGTAGTGAACCATTTTGAATTTTAACCGAGTAAAAAGCTAAAATTTGAGATTAAACTGTATAATTAGGTTCAAAATCCCATAATTAACAATTTGAACTCATAAAATTTTATTTAATATCATTTTCGATTGTTTTCTAGGGTTTAGAGCATGCTTGTCTAAATGGGCTTTATAGTGAACCCATCGAATTTTAACTGAGTAAAAAGCTTAAAATTTGAGTTTAAGCTGTATAATTAGGTTCAAAAGCCCATAATTAAAAATTTGAACTCATAAAATTTGATTTAATATCATTTTCGATCATTTTTAACGTTTAGAGCGTGCATGTCTAAATGCGCTTTATAGTGAACCCATCGAATTTTAACTGAGTAGAAAGCTCAAAATTTGAGTTTAAGCTGTATAATTAATTTCAAAAGCACATAATTAACTTTTTGTACCCAAAAAATTTGATTTATTATCATTTTTTATCGTTTTGTTGGGTTTGAAGCGTGCATGTGTAAATGGGCTTTATAGTGAACCCGTTCAAATTTTAACCGAGTAAAAAGCTCAAAATTTGAGTTTAAGATATATAATTAGGTTCAAAAGCTCATAATTAAATTTTTGTACTCAAAAAAATTTATTTAATATCATTTTCGATCATTTTGTAGGGTTCAGAGCGTGCATGTCTAAATGGGCTTTATAGAGAACCCGTTCGAATTTTAATCTAGTAAAAAGCTCAAAATTTGAGATAAAGCTATATAATTAGGTTCAAAATCTCATAATTAATAATTTAAACTAATAAAATTTTAATTAATATAATTTTCGATCGTTTTGTAGGGTTTAAAGCGTGCATGTCTAAATGGGCTTTAAAGTGAACCCGTTCAAATTTTAACCGAATAAAATGCTCAAATTTTTATATTAAACTGTATAATTAGGTTCAAAAGCCCATAATTAACAATTTGAACTCATAAAATTTTGATTTAATATCATTTTCGATCATTTTGTAGGGTTCAGAGCGTGCATGTCTAAATGGGCTTTATAGTGAACCTGTTCGAATTTTAACCGAGAAAAAAGCTCAAAATTTAAGATTAAGCTATATAATTAGATTCAAAAGCCCATAATTAACAATTTTAATTCATAAAATTTGATTTAATATCATTTTCGATCGTTTAGTAGGGTTCAGAGCATACATGTCTAAAAGGGTTTTATAGTGAACCCGTTCGATTTTTTTTTGAGGAGAAAGGGCCTCATTAAAAAAACCCTATAGCCAGACACCCCGAAGAGTGGGTAGGCCCCTACGGGGAAAAGAGTGCCCATGGTTTTTTTGCGAAGAAGAGGAGAACCTCTCCAGGTTTACAAAAGCCCAGTTAAAGTCGGGAAAGTTACAATCAAAAGTGCAAGAAACAAAAGAACGCAAAGCCCTAGTAGCTAAGACATGGGCTACAATGTTTGCATTTCTAGGTACATAACAGATTTTACAATCAGGCAAAGTACCGAGAGTGGAATGGATGCAGGACACCAAATGTCGCACTGTTGAAAGATCTTGGTGTTGAATGCTGTTAACTTTGTTGGCAATGGAAGCAGAATCTGTTTCAAGAATTACATTAGTCCAGCCATTGGCAACAACAAGTTTTAAGCCTTCCAGAATAGCAAGAGCCTCGGCAGAAGCTGGATCTAGACAAACAAGAGGCATAGAGCATCCACCGAGAACAGAACCTGAAGCGTCTCGAGCAACGACGACGGTAGTAGCACCCTTTAACACTGGGTCAAAGGCCCCATCTGTGTTAATTTTGACGAAACCAAACGCCGATTTCGTCCATCTAGCTTGAGCAAAGGTAGGCTCAGCTAGCCGGGATCGTAAATGGGAAGCATCATTTACTATTATATAGTCCTGAAAGATTTTTTCTGCATTGGAAACAACTAACCAAGCTGGTTGGAGATGATTGTTATGGACAAAGTCATTACGTCGGTTCCATAAATTCCAGAGGATCGTAATAAGGAGGGAAAATTGATGTAAAGATAGGAAACTAGCAACTTTAGAGAGCCATTGGTTAGTGGATGTAGTATGCGAGGACGAGAAAATTCGAGCAGGGAGCCCTGCTAATAGTAGTGCCTCCTTGGTACTAGAACAGTCCCTCATCGCATGGAGGGTGGTTTCAATGGCCATGTTGCAAAGGGGACAGACTCCTGTACTAAGATTTGCCTAAAGAAGCTTTTGACCCGTTGGGATTGCATCATGACAAAGCCGCCATCCAAAGGAACGGACCTTAGGTAAGGTGGGTAGTTTAGAAAGAATTTTCCAAATCTTAGAGGGTCTATTGACCGGCCCTAGTTGTAGCTGCAAAAATTGGTATCCCGACCGGACCAAATATATACCAGAGTCATGGTAACCCCAAAGAGTGGTGTCCTTAGTGTCATTAATAATGGGTACATTAAGGATGGTGTTAGCATCTTCAAAGGAGAAGTATTCTCGTACCTTTAATTCATTCCACTGAGTCGTATTAGGTATCATGAAGGTACCTGCACGAATAGGTATTTCGTCATTCAACTCATAATCACCATAAAGGTGTATAGGCTGAGAGCCTCCCCAGTTCTCAAAGTGGATCTGAATTTGACTAGATATGCCTGGCCGTTTAAAGAAACTATGACGAAGTTTAGAGATAGCTACACTAAGGCCTTTCCACGCAAAGGATGACCTCCGAGTGTGTTCAGACTCAAGGATCGAACCCGACGGGTAATACTTACATTTATAGACCTGACTAAGGAGATTGTTTGGTTCACAGATCAAACGCCAGATTTGTTTGCCCAGTAAAGCAATATTGAAATGGTGCAGATCGCAGAACCCAATACCTCTTCCTGCTTTCGGCAGACAGACAATGTCCCAAGGGAGCATGTGCCAACCTCGTTTGTCAGCTTTTCCAGACCACCAATATCGACGTATCGTGGCAGTCATATCATCGATGATGTTTTGTGCAAGAAGATAACATGACATAACATATTGAGGTATTGATTGTATGACTGATTTAATAAAAATTTCTCTACCACTAAAGGATAAGAGGTGTTTATCCCATTTACTCAGGCGAGCATTCATTTTTTCCCTGGTAAAACCCAAGGTTGTTGTCTTATTTTTCCCTATTAGAAGGGGGACTCCAAGATAAATACCTGGATCGTCAACTTCTCGTACATGAAGGATATCATTAATTTCCATTCTAAGCGACATGGGAGTTTTCCGAGAAAAGAAAATAGTAGACTTTTCGAAGTTCACTGCTTGACCAGAGGAGGTAGCATAGGTTTGCAGAGTATTATTAAGATGCTGAGCTTCTGTAGTTGTATTTTTAATGAATACAACACAGTCATCAGCAAAAAGAAGATGGTTTACACGTGGTCCATTCCTACTAGCACAAAGACATGGTAGGTTACCATTAGCTTGCTCAGCATTAAGCAAAGCTGAGAGTCCTTGGGTACAGAAGAGGAAAAGGAAGGGAGATAGCGGGTCCCCTTGTCGTAACCCTCTATGTGGTTTGAAGGGCCGTGAAAGAGAGTCGTTGACACTTACTTGGAATGTCATTGAAGATATGCATCGCATAATGAGAGAAACCCAGAAGTTGTTAAAACCTAGGCGAAGCATAATTTGTTTAAGAAAAGGCCATTCAACACGGTCGAAAGCCTTTTCCATATCAAGTTTTAAGCTAGCGCCTTTTGCTAACGAGGTCTCATCAATATTTAAGGTATGGATAAGCTCATGAGCAATTAGAATATTGTCGGTAATATTCCGCCCTTGAACAAAAGCAGCTTGATTACCACTTATGCATAGAGGTATGATAGATTTTAGCCGATTAACAAGAACTTTCGCGACAGTCTTGTATAAGACTATGCAGAGACTAATAGGTCTGAGATGGCGCATTGTTGTAGGTTCACTGATCTTGGGTATTAGAACAATGATTGTACGATTGACGTCTTCCATATTAAGCGACCCGCGTAAGAGTCCAAGGCAGAGGATTATAAAATCAGGGCCAAGGATGTCCCAATGCTTCCTAAAGAAACTACTAGGGAATCCATCAACTCCCAGAGCTTTCCATGGGTCAATATCTCTAAAAGCAGTGGTAACTTCATCTGCCGTGAAGTCCTTGAGGAGGTCATTATTCATTTGTTCAGTAACAATGGTAGGAATGTTGTCCAAAATGGATGATGCAATATTGGGACAAGAAGATGAGAAGAGGTTTTGAAAATAGTCAATAGCAATATTCATAATGTCATTTGTATGTGTGTGCCATACATTCTGATTATTAAAGAGTCCAACAATACTATTCTTCCGCCGGCGACAATTTTCTCGGGCATGAAAGAAAGAGGTGTTTTTTTCACCGTGTTCTAACCATTGTATACGAGCTCGTTGAGCCCAATATAATTCTTTTGCATTTAGTAAACTATCAAGCTCTCTTTTAGCAGAAATAAAGTTTTGGATGTCCCCGTCAAAGAGGTGTCGTTTGAGAGGATAGAAAACGTTCATTGGAGGTGATACGTTTATTCCTTTGCCAAGAGGATAGAAAACGTCTAATATCCTCAAGTTTAGCTAAAGGTGATCGAGACTGGTTAGACCAAATGTCATTAATTTGAGAGGACACTTCCGGATTATCAGCCCAGCAATTTTCAAAACGAAAAAGGTTATTAGAGTGGTTGTGTCGAATAATTCGAGATGGATTAGTATCCAATAGGATAGGACAGTGGTCAGAGCGAGCTTGAAAGAAAGAAATAGCTTGGAAGTTTGGGAAAGAGTTGAACCAGGCATAATTGCCAAGAAAGCGATCAATTCGTTCCATAATCAAATCCGCATGGCGCCCAAATCTGGTCCAAGTGAACCATCCGGACGATGGCTTGCAATCAAAAAGGTCATTCCTTGAGAGGCAATCTCTGAAATTGTTGATTTGTGATCTCGCACAACGGATACCGCCTTGTTTTTCGTTATCACAGAGAATTTCATTGAAATCCCCTCCTAAAAGCCAAGGAAGGGAAGATGCAGATTGTAAGGAATCTATTAGTTGCCAAGTTTTATATTTGTTCGCAGTCTCAGCGAATCCATGTACTCCTGAAAAATGGAAGTGTGATTTTCCAATGGATATAGTAACATCAATATGTCGATCTGAGTAAGAAAGCAAATTAATGGTAGGTTTAGTATTCCAAAGGAGAGCTAGCCCTGTACAAGAAGGGCTAGAGTCAGTAGTTATGCAACCTTGCATTCCTAATTTAATTCTGATACGGTCCATATTGTGTCTGTTTAATCTGGTTTCACAAAGGAACAGGCAGTCGACATCATGCTTGGAGGAAGCACGTTGAAGAGCAAGAAATGCCTGGGTGTTGCCAAGACCCTGACAGTTCCAACATAATAGTTTCATTCTGCTCGGCGGGGTTGAACCAAGTCAACCACCGCCGAAGAGTTTTTAACGCTGCTCATCCCAGCTATTTTAGGAAAGGAACTGGTCAAAATACGTAGCCAATTTTTGATGTTTGTAGATCGAAAACCTTGAATCAAAGCAGTCATTACACCAGGAAAGGTGATAGTAAAAGCCAAATGATAAGTTGGTTTTCCATAAAAAAACCCAAAAAAAATAGATAGTGTGCTTGTCTGTATGCATGCAATTGGAACTAACCATTCTGCCTGAAGAATATAAAAGTAGCTTGTAGGAGGCCCAAATCCAGATTGATAGTCAAGGGTTGAGAAAAAGACACCATAGATGGTGTTGGTAAAAGCCCTTAAAAAGGGTGGTTTATACATATAAGTGACAACTATAATAGGAATGGTGCAAAAAGAGATAAAACTTTGATGTCTAAAAAGTGAATTTTCGTGGATTATTCGTGGTAGGATGTGTATCAAAGGAACATAAAGTAGAACAAGGGTAAACAAAAACACAAAGAAATAACAAAGATACCACAATAAAATGAGATGTAGAAGAGAAAAAGAAAATATAAAAAAATAGAGAGAATAATAAAACAAGGCAATAAAGATATTATTAATCAAAATAAAAGGGAGATTCGAAACAAAAGCCCTAAAAACAAAGCTAAAGCATCCACGCATACCTAACTTGGTCTTAAACAAAGACAAAAAAAACCTAGGAAAAGGAAAAAGAAAAAACAGAAAAACGGCTTCAAACTTAAGAATAACACGTTGTAAAATATGAACTATCTGGGCGTTGTCATGATCCAGACAGTTCCAACTGAAGTTTATCATTTGGCTCGGCGGGGTTGATCTGAGTCAACCTCCGCCGGAGAGTTTTTTGCGCTGCTCATTCCAGCTTTCTCAACAGGCATTTTGTTAGTCGCTCGAGGACGTTTAAGCCTGGTATTCTCGTCTGAAGGTGGGGTTCTCTTGGTACCTCTGCTTGAGGTAGGTCGTACAATTCGCTTAGGGGTTGGCGCAGTATCAAGCCAATCAGCTACCTCCTGGAAGTCTTGGTCATTGGCTAGATCATCCTCCAATTCTTGGAGTTCAGAGTCCAGAAGGCTCACTTCCCCAGTCTTGTTATGGGCTGTTTGTCGAGTAGTAATGTGAGTGCTTAAATGAGGAGAAATCATTTGCAATGGTTGTGGAGCACAGCGACGAGCAGATAGTTTACTAGCGACCGTCGGAAGGAGCCTAGGTCCTTGTGGGATAATATGCGAGGGATCATTACTGGGAACAGTAGACTCAATATCATTAGCCGAAGGGGGTGCCATAGGGGATTTACCTTTCCCATTGGTCTTGGGTGGAGACGACGGCATCGAGGCTTTGGCTTTGTTATTGGTGTTGGAAGTTTGGGAGGATGCTGGTGTCGGGTGAGCAATGGTATCATTGGCAATATAACGAATACGACCTCTTTGTGTAGGTTGCACTGCCCTCTTTTTAGGAACATATCGTAGCCAATCGCCAAATAGTAGTTGCTCAGGCCGTGAATCGACCGGGATAGTACAAGAATCTAGGGAGTGTCCGATTCTGCCACAACAGTGACAGAATGTAGGGAGATGTTCATATTGAAGCAGGCAGAACCTTGTAGTGGCCCCCCCACCAATGGCAACGCAGTGCTTAATAGGTTGTGTAGCATCCAGTGTCAAACCGATCCGCAAGTAGTCAACCATGTTGAAGTCGATTTTCCTAGTGTCGATTTTTGTCATTGTTCCAATTATCGACCCTAGTGATTCGCCAATATTATTAGCAGATTCCTCCGAAGCAAGGAAGATGTGTGGGATGTTGTATATGCGCACCCAAATATTCATATTTGTAAAGACATGTTCATCAAGGTTGATAGTAGGATTATATTGGGTTAGGGCAAGCCATTCGTCCTTGTAAGTCCAAGGTCCCCTAGCTAGGATATCATCCTTGATCTTCGCATCTTTGAAGCGGATGAGAAACAGATGTGGTTTCAAGATTCGTATAGTAACAAGTTTGGCCATGGTCCAGATACCAGTAAAAGCTTTGACAATCACCTGATCATCTATCTCTTTGGAGGACACAAGTTTTCCAAGAAGGGATGAATGTACTTCTTCTTCAGAAGAATCCCAAGAGATACTTGGTTGGAAGATTGTTGCCTGCTCATCAGCAGTAAATTGAAAGTTTCCCAGTTGTTGGAGGAAGGTCTTAGAATCCATTTGTGAGAGGTTGGTAAAAGAGAGGGAATAAAGAAGAGAGAAGGATAAAGAAAGGCGTGTGAAGGATGTTGGAGTTGTAGAAATATGAGGGGGATGGGTGGGTATATATAGGATAGAGAGAGTTTGAGTTGTGCAAGGAGTACAATTAAAAGAATTACAAAAATATAAAAAAGTAGTAAGAGAAATAATATTATATTGAATATAAAAATTATTAAATTGTAGATAAGGAGAAGTAAGAGTAAATAACTTATCGCATATGATGTGAGAAGGTTTATGTATTTGAGAATGACTAGAAGTCATAAAGGGAGACACTTTAAGTGATGTGTAAGTACTAGGAGTCCTTAATGTACATAGTATAAAAGGTTTGGGGCTGATATAGGGCATGTGATAAGGATTCATGTTGACTATATAAGGCCGTGGAGGGTTGAGACAAAAGCCTACACCATAAAAGATGTTGGGTAAATCCCTATACAAGGGTGGCATAGAAAGATTAATGTAAAGAGAAACTTGGCCGCCCAAGGTTACATGTGGTATAATATAGAGAGAAATTCGAAAAGGGAGAAAGCCACTAATATCGTTGGTAAGAGAGAGGGGAGTGGTGTAAGGTATTGGATTTAGATAATAAAACTTGTTTGAACCGGATACACCACAATGGGTGTTGGAGAAATCCCTTTTCAAGGGTGGTATATGCATAGAGCTAATAATTAGAAGAAAAGAGATATGGCACGACAAAGAGATTATGGAATTAAGAAAATAACCTAACCTGTAACTTGTTGATTCCATAGGTTTAACTTGAAGTGAGCCGGGGGAAGCGAAGATAGCCAACATGGATCTCATGCAGTTGCTAAAGGCAAGGGACGTCGATAGGAACCCGAAGTTCGAGTGAGCCAGATCAAAACAACCTCAAGAAACTGGTGATAGTTCCACATTTAAAGTATTAGACGAGCCAAAGATGAGGAGGGAGCCCATTCGATGTTGTCTTGCAGAACAAGAAATTGATTCTAAGGGTATTATAGTGGTAGTAACCAAAGATGGGAGGATTCGCAAGAGAGAAATTCTAGTGGATGACTCTAGGGAAAAAGAGGCCCTTACTGTCATATGCCACCCTTCTGTTCTTGGTTTAATATATAGTGAATGTTGATTACATCCCTGGCCTTGAAGTAGAGTCTTAGTCGCCATGTTGTCACAATATGCGTGGTCTCGTTGGTTTGGTCTCGTTGGCACAGTGTTGCAAAAACCCTTACGCAAGGGTGGAGTACGATCAGCAAGAATGCTGAAAGTAACAAAGCAAGATGTGAGATTCAAGAAGTTTCTTCCTGCAAGCAGAAAGAGGCAGGAGGGGTCGGGTTGGAAAAAGCACATACATGGCCTGTTAATAATAAACCAAAAGTTAAAGAATATTATAACTAATAGAACTCTAACAAAAGGATAACCCAATAAAACTTAAACAGAGGGAAACCTGAGAAAGTCCGAAACTAATTATAATTCCGGAGTAGTATGAAGGAAACCAAACGTTACAATTAAAGGTTGTTTGTGGTCGGAGTTTTACAAGATTATGAGTTGGTTTGAAAAGAACGACACCATAGAAGAAGTTCGAAAGATCCCTCAATGAGGGTGGTATAATATGTCGATAATAATTAGTAGTAGGTCGGTCATCAGTATAATGGAGGATCGAAGTATTAACTAAAGAGGGAGCATAACCTGTATAACATATCTTGTTCCATATAGAATAGTAGAGTCCGAAACAAGTAAAAACTCTATTATCAGAAGACTTAGCAGTCCAATGGACAATGGTGTGCTGTTGAAACTCGGCCTCGATCTTCCCCTCAGTGCCATGGCAACTAAGAAGAAAGATGTTCCTTGATTTCGCTAAGCGATTTGGTAGGTTTGTGCAATATATCCTGTGAAGGCTTTTTTGGAGACCATTAGCCAGATCGTTCACTCACAAAAACAGAAGAGAAAAACAATCAGCTGAGATACATGAAACAGATGGTGTAATCGTTACATGTAACTTTGTATAAACCGGAATAGCTAAAAAGGTAGCGGCGAAGAGAAATCTATCATACCTTTGTAAGATAACGTGGGGTGTGTTGACGTCTTCCTCTCCTCGGGGTGGGAGTCTGTCGATGATGGAGCAGTGGGAGTCGAGATCCAAACCTAAACACCCGAGTGACTCATCAGTGGATGAACACCAGACGATCGAAACCCCGGAAGGCTCCTCAAAAAGTTTATTACCTCCCAACGCAACAATAGCAGAAAAGAGAAAAACAAGCATTGTTATAGTTAGTACACCACCAATGGTGTTGGTAAATTCCCTTGGTAAGGGTGGAGAGTGATTGCAGCAAATATCGAAAACAAGAACGTAAAAAGAACGTAGTAATTTGGCGAAAATGATCATCAGATAGAAGTTTGGTCGATGTTGGAGTATGTTCTTGGAATGACAATCAACACACCAGATCGCCAAATAAAGATGTAAAACCCAGATGTGATTCAACCAAAAAGATCGATGGATTGGTTCACGGAAGTAGGATATAAGCCAAGAATTAAATGTAATACAAAGAATATATGTAAAGATAACGATTGTAAGAATATACCTTAGATGGTTAGATGATGGTGTGATTGTTTCTTCCTCTCCCGTGGTTGTAGATGGAAGGAATCGGCCGATCAAAGGAGAGTATCGGTGGTGGATGAGGGGATAGGCGGCGGGGGAAGAAGAAAACATGGAGAGGTAAAGAGAAAGAGCGAGAGGGGAAAGGAGAGGAGAGAAAACAATCATATTCACCCGTTCGAATTTTAACTGAGTAAAAAGCTCAAAATTTGAGTTTAAGCTTTATAATTAAGTTCAAAACCACATAATTTACTTTTTGTACCCAAAAAAAGATTTAATATCATTTTTTATCGTTTCGTAGGGTTCCGAGTGTGCATGTCTAAATGGGCTTTATAGTGAACCCGTACGAATTTTAACCGAGTAAAAAACTCAAAATTTGAAATAAAGCTGTATAATTAGTTTCAAAATCTCATAATTAACAATTTGAACTCATAAAATTTGATTTAATATCATTTTCGATCGTTTTGTAAGGTGATAAGTGCTCAACTCACTATCATTTTTTACACCTTTTATGGGCATTAATCACCGAATTTACACCCACTCGGACCAATGCATGTACTTAATGTGATATATTTAGAAATTAAGCTTATGAAGATAATATTTACAGAAAAAGCAAGTTTTACTACATTTTTATATCTATGCAGGAGAACCATTGCCACGGCAGCGACATGGCCGAGGCAGGACCTGATGCCGAGGCAGCAGCTGAGAGCCATAGAGCAATATTGTAGGCGATTGGAAGAGAAAAATCCAAGGGACGTTCCTGGACATAAAGCACATGGATCGGAGTTTGTTAGCATGAGGAAAAGCCCAAGACAAGGCCACGCGGGAAAGCCTCTTAGTTGAATTAAACTTGGAAATATTTTAATTATGTACATGACTTGTTCCCTACTCCAAGTTGTATTCTACTTAGGAAAGGTTTGCCCTAGGTCAAGCCTATATAAGACCTAGTCGTCCAATGTATTAGATATATCTAGAGAGAGAGAGCCGATTCATAAACTTTGTTTTCTTTCTCTCAGGTGAAGGTTGTTTAGTATATGTGAGAGGAGATTGTACCTTGTCTTTGTTTCAATGCAATAAAACTACCAAGGTTTGCTTATCCTTTGTTATTTCTTGTTCTTACATTCAAGCTCGGGAGAGAAGTTTATGAGTAATCCATTTATCTACACTCGGGAGAGTTAGATTCACGAAAGGGGTAAGTACGGTGTTTCAATCGCGAAATACTAACTCGGCCTAGGGATAGGTTAAGAGTTTCAGCGGCTAAAAGAAGTGTGAGATTGGTTGGTGAGTATAATTGATTCACGCCGGGAGGTATCATCAAGGACTAGTCATCAATAGTACTTCGACTTAGGGATAAGCGGAGTCATTCAAGGACACTTTGCCAAACTTTGGTAAAGTCCACCCACGAGCAAGGGATTGCCGCGGCGGACAGTATCGTCGCTGCCAAGGCAGTAATCTGCAGTGTTGCCGAGGTAGTGATATACGATTGCATTGGGCAGAGACAAGTCAATCAAATCCACAAGACAACGCAACTGGATCCTGACCTTTCTCTCTCTATTTATCAAATCTTATTCCTCTATTTAGTTGTTTTATTTCAGTTTATCAAACCCAAAATTACTTGTGTTTTATTTTATTTCTTTCTACAGAACAAGAAGATGAAGAAGACATATTAAGTATATCAATCCCTGTGGAGACGATAATCCGATAAATAGTTATCACTTATTATTTGCGATGTGTCCACTTGCACTAAACGCGCACTTTTGACACGCGACAAGTTTTTGGCGCCGTTGCCGGGGATTGGCAACTAAATTTTGTCTTCTTTATTTTCTTGTTTTTAGTTATTTTTACTAACATATTTTCTTTTTCTTTAAAAATTATAGGTGTGTTTCAAGTGAAGGATTTTCAAGATGCAAGGAGAAAGAAAGAAATCTATTCGGGAGTTGATGTTGGAAGATATGAATCGAGCCAATCAAGAATTTCCTAGATTAAATGATGATTATCTATACCAACCAAGAGCAACCCAACAAGTTTATGCTTGGGCAAGTTTTTGTTTTAATTGCGGAGATGATCATTTGGTTAGCAATTGCCCGTATAGTACTGGAACATATGGCCACATAGAGGACCATAGATGGAACCAACAAAAAAATCTTTCATGGTATGATCAAAACGCTCAAAATTTTTACCATGAAAATTTTGTTAATGTTACAGATAAGCCATGGCAATATAAGTCTTCTCAAGAGTATCCAAATTCATTGGAGGAAACATTGAAAACGTCAATGTCTAGAATTGAAGAATTAATGACAGAACAATCAAGGCTATTGGATGCACATATAGCTAGATTGGATGCACCCTTGAAGGATTCAGAAGATCAATTGCAGAGATCCATATATGCCATAGAATGAGTCTACAGAAATAATTTCCACGGCAATAGAGAAGCCTAAACAGGGCAATGTCACGATACCATTCAATGAGGCTGATGAGAGTAATGTTATAGAAAATTCTGAGGAGTTTGATTCCCAAGATGTCACATCAGCACTGATGCTGAAGAAGGAATCTGAGGATTACTCTCACTCACAATTGCATGGGCAATTACATGACGACATGTTCGATCAACAAGATGGCAATACCGTGATAATGGAATATGAGAAGGTAATGATTGAACCTTTTAAATTCTTTAAAAACCCATCTCTTCCATTGCAGGTATCTTTCGAGGAATCAACGTTACAAGATTTGAAGTCATCACAAATAGGATATGATTATTTGGAAGATGATATTTTATCTGTGACAATTCCATCTAATAGTAGTTCTCAACCAAAATCTCTACCGATGGAGATTTTTGAGAAGCATAACGAACAATGGGGGTTGATTTTTGAAGACTTCAAGAAAGAGGATTCTTCATTTGACGCACACAGAATTTTGGTAGAGGATTGCCACGGCAATTGCCTCGACAACAAGGGCTATATCCAACCATTCTGGAAATCAACAAGAATGAGGTAATTAAATGGTTGGATATTGATATAATTTTCTCTAACGAGATATTCTTGCCTTCAGGAATAATATCAAGTTGGAGGATAGGCATGGACTACAAAAGAACACGAACGGAAGACACCTCCACCATGATAGCACAAATGGGAGTATCCGTATCCGCATTAGCCCATATCTTTTTGAGTAAAATTGTCACTCGATGGAGGGTGCAGATGGACTATAAGAAATATCGGAAATGACCCTCTATAAGTTTTCTTTATATTCTTATTTTATATTAATTTTCTCTTTTATTTGGTATTTTCATGATTTCTCTTAACTATGGTGTTTAGGAATAATTATTTTCTTATTACTTGAATGTTTCTTTCGTTATTGATGTTTATCTTTTTAGGTTAGGAGAATAAGCAAGAATAAAGGATAAATAGTTCACAGCAGGAATTATGCCGAGGCAGAAACAGTGTTAGAGCCGCAGCAGTTTCAACGGGCAGAACAGCGTAACAGCTAGTCTGCCGAGATTCCTGCCACGTCAGAAAAGGAAACGGCAGTAAAGAATAACGGCTACAAAACGGCTAGTGGATTCAAACGGTCACAAGGTCGAGGCCTATATAAGAAACCCCTCCCTCTTGAACTATTCACTCTTGCATTCTTGTTTTCTTTAGAATTCTTAACAATCTTGCTCTCATAATACTCTCTGCCTACTCACAACTCTTCGTGAAATTCTCAGATTTCTTCCAAGAAAACCTCCAAGAACTCAATCTCTCAAAATCTTTATGGCCACCTACAAGCGCTTTGCCCCAGCTAATGTTGAAGACCGCTTCAACCAATTTTACGGCCTCACACCTGACCATGATGTACATGCTGAATTCATGGAGGATATCACTGCCAAAGATTACGAGTTGATTAAAGACGACCTTTGCTACACAAATACTCCATGGGAAACCGGTGACCATAGAGGATCTGTAGCACAACAGAGTCTAAAGCCCGAGGCCAAGCTTTGGAACACCTTTGTCAAGAGACGCCTCATCCCCACATCCCACAACAGCACGGTGGACCGAAAGCGATTGGTGCTCATCCAATCGATCATCAACAAAAGGAGCATCAACGTTGGAGAGATCATCTTACACGAAATTTACGAATGTGGTAAGAAAGATAGAGGACCATTATATTTCCCTTGTTTGATCACTGGTTTGTGTGTTACTGCAGGTGTAACAATAGAAGACACGGACGAATACACTCCCCAAAGGCGTGGATGGACCAGAGACTTTTGCCACAAAATTATGCAAATCACGCAGGCTGAACCAGTCCAAGCAACACCCCCAGCAGTTCATAAACTTTGTTTTCTTTCTCTCAACTATGTTCTAAGCTTTCTTAGGGTTTAGGTGAAGGTTGTTTAGTATATGTGAGAGGAGATTGTACCTTGTCTTTGTTTCAATGCAATAAAACTATCAAGGTCTGCTTATCCTTTATTATTCCTTGTTTTTACATTCAAGCTCGGAAGAGAAGTTTGTGAGTAATCCATTTATCTAGACTCGGGAGAGTTAGATTCACGAAAGGGGTAAGTACGGTGTTTCAATCGCGAAATACTAACTCGGCCTAGGGATAGGTTAAGAGTTTCAGCGGCTAAAAGAAGTGTGAGATTGGTTGGTGAATATAATTGATTCACGCCGGGAGGTATCATCAAGGACTAGTCATCAATAGTACTTCGACTTAGGGATAAGCGGAGTCATTCAAGGACACTTTGCCGAACTTTGGTAAAGTCCACCCACGAGCAAGGGATTGCCGCGGCGGACAGTATCGTCGCTGCCAAGGCAGTAATCTGCAGTGCTGCCGAGGCAGTGATATACGATTGCATTGGGCAGAGACAAGTCAATCAAGTCCACAATACAACGCAACTGGATCCTGACCTTTCTCTCTCTATTTATCAAATCTTATTCCTCTATTTAGTTGTTTTATTTCAGTTTATCAAACCCAAAATTACTTGTGTTTTATTTTATTTCTTTCTACAGAACAAGAAGACGAAGAAGACATATTAAGTATACCAATCCATGTAGAGACGATAATCCGATAAATATTTATCACTTATTACTTGCAATGTGTCCACTTGCACTAAACGCGCACTTTTGTACCCAAAAAATTTGATTTATTATCATTTTTTATCGTTTTGTTGGGTTTAATGCGTGCATGTCTAAATGGGCTTTATAGTGAACCCGTTCAAATTTTAACCGAGTAAAAAGCTCAAAATTTGAGTTTAAGATATATAATTAGGTTCAAAAGCTCATAATTAAATTTTTGTACTCAAAAAAAAATTATTTAATATCATTTTCGATCGTTTTGTAGGGTTCAGAGCGTGCATGTCTAAATGGGCTTTATAGAGAACCCGTTCGAATTTTAATTTAGTAAAAAGCTCAAAATTTGAGATAAAGCTATATAATTAGGTTCAAAATCTCATAATTAACAATTTGAACTCATAAAATTTGAATTAATATCATTTTCGATCGTTTTGTAAGGTTTAAAGCATGCATGTCTAAATGGGATTTATAGTGAACCCGTTCAAATTCTAACCGAGTAAAAAGCTCAAAATTTTAAATTAAACTGTATAATTAGGTTTAAAAGCCCATAATTAACAATTTGAACTCATAAAATTTGATTTACTATCATTTTCGATCGTTTTGTAAGGTTTAGAGCGTGCAAGTCTAAATGGGCTTTATAGTGAACCTGTTCGAATTTTAACCGAGTAAAAAGCTCAAAAATTGATATTAAGTTGTATAATTAGGTTCAAAAGCCCATAATTAACAATTTGAATTCATAAAATTTGATTTAATATCATTTTCGATCGATTAGTAGGGTTCAGAGCGTACATGTCTAAAAGGGCTTTATAGTGAACCCGTTCGAATTTTAACTGAGTAAAAAGCTCAAAATTTTAGTTTAAGCTGTATAATTCAGTTCAAAAGCACATAATTTACTTTTTGTACCAAAAAAATTGATTTAATATCATTTTTTATCGTTTCGTAGGGTTTAGAGCGTGCATGTCTTAATAGGCTTTATAGTGAACCCGTACGAATTTTAATCGAGTAAAAAGCTCAAAATTTGAGATAAAGCTGTATAATTAGGTTCAAAATGTCATAATTAACAATTTTAACACATAAAATTTGATTTAATATCATTTTCGATCGTTTTGTAAGGTTTAGAGCGTGCATGTCTAAATGGGCTTTATAGTGAACCTGTTCAAATTTTATCCGATTAAAAAACTCAAAATTTGAGATAATGTTGTATAATTAGGTTCAAAATCTCATAATTAACAATTTGAACTCATAAAATTTGATTTTTAATATCATTTTCGATCTTTTAGTAGGGTTTAGAGCGTGCATGTCTAAATGGGCTTTGTAGTGAACTCGTTCGAATTAACTGAGTAAAAAGCTTAAAATTTGAGTTTTAGCTATAAATTAGGTTTAAAAGCACAAAATTAGATTTTTATACCCAAAAAATTTCTTTAATATCATTTTTGATCATTTAGTAGGGTTTAGAGCGTGCATGTATAAATAGGCTTTATAGTGAACCTATTCAAATTTTAACCGTTTAAAAAGCTCAAAATTTGAGATTAACCGGTATAATTAGGTTCAAAAGCCCATAATTAACAATTTAAACTCCCAAAATTTGATTTAATATCATTTTCATTCGTTTTGTAGGATTCAGAGTGTTCATGTCTAAATGGACTTTTTAGTGAACCCGTTCCAATTTTAACTAAGTAAAAAGCTTAAAATTTGAGTTGGAGCTATAAAATTAGGTTCAAAAGCACAAAATCAACTTTTTGTACCCAAAAAATTTGATAATATCATTTTTATCGTTTCGTAGGGTTTAAAGCGTGCATGTCTAAATGAGCTTTATAGTGAGCTCATTCAAATTTTAACCGAGTAAAAAGCTCAAAATTTGTGTTTAAGATATATAATTAGGTTCAAAAGCCCATTATTAACAATTTAAATCATAAAATTTGATTTAATATCATTTTAGATCGTTTTGTAGGTTTTAGAGCGTTCATGTGGAAATGGGCTTTATAATGAACCCGTTCAAATTTTAATCGAGTAAAAAGCTCAAAATTTGAGTTTAAGCTGTATAATTAGGTTAAAACGCACATAATTAAGAATTTGAACTCCTAAAATTTGATTTAATATCTTTTTCGATCGTTTCGTAGGGTTTAGAACGTGTATGTCTAAATGAGCCCATCGAATTTTAACTAAGTAAAATTCTCAAAATTTGAGTTTAAGTTGTATAATTAAGTTCAAAAGTGCATAATTAACTTTTTTTTACCCAAAAAATTTGATTGAATATCATTTTTATCGTTTCGTAGGGTTTAGAACGTGCATGTTTAAATGGGCTTTATAGTGAACCCATCGATTTTTTTTGACGGAAAAAGGGCCTCGTTAAAAAAACCCTATTCTTCCAACCCAAAAGAGTGTTGGAAGCCCCTATGGGGAAAAGAGTACCCCTAGAATTTATTGAATAGAAGAGTTAAATCTCTTAGAGTTTACAAAAGCCTTATAAAATCGGGCATATCGGAATCAAAGTGAAGGGTACATAAGGTGCGCATTGCCCTAGAAGCAAGAGTATGGGCGACATTATTGGCCCCTCTAGGTACATAAGTGATTCAACAATTAACTAAACTCTCCAAGGTGGTATGAATCCTGGACACCAAAGGTTGTAAAGTTGAGAGATCTGGTCCACCCTTGTTGACTTTATTCGCAATAGAAGCTGAATCTGTCTCAAAAGTAATATTCGTCTAGCCTTTCTGAGAAGCAAGTTGAAGTCTAACAAGGATTGCTTGTGCTTCAGCCGTAGAAGCATCAAGACATCCAACAAGGGGGAGCGAAATACCACCCATAACAACACTATCCGAGTTACGTGCTACTACACCAACTGCAACACTTCCAGAAATTGAATCAAAAGCCCTGTCCGTGTTTATTTTAATAGAACCAGGGTTTGGTTTTTGCCAAATTTGGTTTGGAATAATGGGTGTATGTTGATTGCTAGTAGAAGAGGTAATATTTGCATTTTGATAGTCGTTCAATAAGGATTTTCCATTTGCAAATGTTAACCATGGTGGCTAAAGACGGAAATTGTGAATCTAATCATTTCTTATGTTCCAAATATTCCAAAGGATCGTTAGAAAAAGAGCAAAGTTCTGGTTGTTAAGTTTAGTCGCCGAGTTAGTATTTCGCGATTGAAACAACGTACTTACCCCTTTCGTGAATCTAACTCTCCCGAGCTTAGATAAATGGATTACTTACAAACTTCCCTCCCGGGCTTGAATGCAAGAACAAGGAATAACAAAGGATAAGCAAACCTTGATAATTCTTATTGCATTGAATGAAAGATAAAGTACAATCTCCTCTCACAAATACTCCACAACCTTCACCTAAACCCTATGAAGGTTTTAGAACATGATGGAGAGGAAGGAAACAAGAGTAGAAGTCGGCTCTCCCTAGGTATTTCGATATCTCATACATTGGGTGGCTAGGTCTTTATATAGGCTAGACCTAGGGCAAACCTTTCCTAAGTAGAATACAACTTGGAGTAGGGAACAAGTCAAGTACATAATAATATTATATTTCCAAGTTTGAATTCGGCTAAGGGGGCTTTCCCGCGTGGTCTTCCTTTGGGCTTTTCCTTGTGCTAGCCAGCTCCGATTCTTGGGCTTCAAGTCCAAACACGTTCCTTAGATTTTTGTCTTTCCATCGCCTATCACTTTGCTTCCTGTCTTCCTGCTGCTGCCTCGGCATCAGGTCCTGCCTCGGCCTTGTTGTTGCCGCAGCAATGGTTTTCCTGCACAGATATGAAAACATAGTAAAACGTGCCTTTTTCTATAAATATTATCTATTTAAGTATAACTTCTAAATATATCACATTAAGCACATGCATTGGTTCAAGTGGGTGAATATTTGGTGATAAATGCCGATAAAAGGAGTAAAAAGTGATAGTGTGTTGAGCACTTATCACACCCCCAAACTCAAACTATTGCTTGTCCTCAAGCAATGCAAACCATCAATTTGCCGAACTCTACTCTCTCTTGGTCTTACATGTCCATCTATTCTCCCCACCATAGCTAGGCCTATCTTTAAGCCTTAACCATTCGGGTACCTAAGAATTTACCTAGAAACAAACTATAGGATTTGTGAGTGTGTGCGTTTTTGTGGACAAGTTGATTAAAGGCTTTCTTAGATAAACTCTAAGTTCAAGACAAATAGACATTGGTTTAAGTGTTCTGTTCTTTTTCAAACCCCAAATCTTGAGCCGGTTTCGGGCACCTCAAAGACTTGTGTTTTTCTTTTGACTAAAAACCTTTTTGTCTTTTCTTTGTAATATTCCTTAATACATACTAGAGCCAATTTCGGGCACCTCTAGCATGAAGAAGAGATTTTCTAGAGCCGGTGGTAGGCACCTCTAGTTACTTTTCCAAAAATCTAAGTCTTTATCACCTAAGTTCATTAAAAGAATTCCTATAATCCACAAGTCCCAAAAGTGTTTAAAGTTCTTCCTATAGTAAGCTTCTAAGTTTTCATCCTTAAGCATCCTAAGGTTAAGCCCTCTTGATAGAACCTAAACATGGTAAGGAGAAAGATTTCTATAGCCTTAAAGAATAAACTAAGGCAATACTGATGATGAGCAGTGCAAGAGTGTAGGCAGATAATTCAAGTAAGGCGGGGAGCATAAAAATTAAAGAAATCACTGGAATACTCCCTTTTTGGCAAGGCCGCAGCAGTAGATTGCTGCCTTGGCAGTAAATCTGCACCCCCAAACTCAAACCAAGCATTGTCCTCAATGCTTTATATTTGGAAGGAATAAACGGCAAAACAGAATATGAATTATATGCAGCAAGGAAAAATAGTAAAAGCAATGAATATTGAATAAAGGACAAAGAATTTTAGAGCGACTCCGAAGAGCTGCTCGTAACAATTTTCCTCCGTGGCCTTGATGCCAAGTGCTTTGTCCTTGGGGAGGGCGATGGTTGCGCCTTTGCTTGCCTCGGCGACTGGACTCGAGTGGGTGGGGTCCTATGCATCGGGGCCTCTACTTCTTCTCCTTCTTCAACATCCGCCATCTCTTCGGTTATCATCACGTCCGTTCCTCCTCCCATCGCAGTTGCTCCTCTAGTGTGGTGCGTGCTTGGGCCGGCGTCAGTAGAGCCTTGGCGTACATTAGCATCTATCTCGGCGGATAGACTGCCCATGATAATTGGCGATCTTGGTGGAGTGCTGAAAATGGCTCTCCGCTTGGATGGCCTTCGGCTGACAGACGAGGCCACGGCAGAGTCTGCCGCCCTAGATGGTCCAGCAGCCTGGTATTGGGGCTGAGGGTCCGGATGGAAGAACGGTCGCGGTCCTCCTGGGGCTGGTGTAGTCTCGGTGTAGGGTGCGGCAGTAACGAGCATATTGCTTGGGAACTCCGGGAATTGTATGCCTTGGTCCGGGAAGGCGTGCAACATCATCTGTGCGAGAGTGCCATTGAAGTCCCGCTGGTACTCCATGTACCTTTGTTGTCGAAGATCCATCGCGACCATTCGCTGCAAGAGTTCTTGATACGGGTCTGCTGCGGCAGAGGTGTGGGCAGTACCAGGCATATCTACCGTGTACTGGGCCCCGACAGCAGTATCGTCAGTGAACTGCTGCGATGTTGCCTGGACAGGTTCTGCTTGTGTGATCTGCATAACTTTGTGGCAGAATTCCCTGGTCCATCCTCTTCTTGGGGGTGTGTATTCATCCGTTTCTTCAATGGGTACACCTGTAGAAACACATAAACCCGTAATCAAGCAAGGGAAATACAATGGTCCTCGATCTTTCTTACCGCACTCGTGAATTTCCCGTAGGATAAGTTCTCCAATGTTGATGGTCCTTTTGTTGATGATGGATTGGATAAGCACCAATCTCTTGCGATCCACCGTGCTATTGTGTGATGTTGGGATGAGGCGTCGTTTGACGAAGGTGTTCCACATCTTGGCCTCCGGCTTCAAGCTTTGTCTTGTCACGGATCCTCGATGGGTACCGGTTTCCCATGGAGTGTTCACGTAACAAAGATCGTCTTTGATAAGTTTATAGTCATCGGCAGTGATATCTTCCAAGAAGTCAGCATGGAGATCACTGTCCGGGGTGAGACCGTAGAAGTTGTTGATCGTATCGGCATCAAGCTACACAGGCCTGCCGCGGCAGTGAACAAAGAGGGAGTCTTTGCTGGGCCCATGAGCGTAAAACTCCCGCACGATTGTGGCGTTTGCCTGGGCAGGTTGCAAACAAAATATTTCCCAATTCTGGTACTTTATTCTGTCGAACAAGTAGTGTTCAATGCCGTAATTCTCTTCATCCGCGTGTTGGAACCCTTGTTCTTCCCAAAGTTGCCTTACGATGAAAGATCGATTGAATCGATCTTCAACGTTGGCTGGGGCAAATCTTTTGTAAGTTTCCATCAAGAAAGGGAAAATTGAGTTCTTGGAGGTTTTCTTGAAGAGAATCTGGAGATTTAAAAGGGATTAGTAGGCAGAGAGTAATTGAGAGAGTGATTGTTAAGAATACTAAAGAAAGCAAGAAAGTAAGAGTGAATAGTTCAAGAGGAAGGAGTTTCTTATATAGGCCTCGGCCTTGTGACCGTTGAGATCACTAGCCGTTGTAACCGTTTCCTTCTTATGCCGTTTCCTTTTCTGCCGCGGCAGGAATCTCGGCAGACTAGCCGTTACACTTTTCTGCCCGTTGGGACTGCTGCGGCTCTGACACTGTTGTATTGCCTCGGCAGAGTTCCTGCTGTGAACTATTTTTCCCTTATCTTTACTTTTTATTCCTGAATAAAAATTTAAACACACAAAAGAAAAATACTGAAAACGAAAATAATTAGAAAAAATAAAAATAAACTACTAACCCTAATATAATAAAGAAAAGGAAAAGGGAGAGGTTAGGTTACTGGTGAAGAGCATGCGAATGCATCTCCCAAAATTATTTTCTCCCTTAAGCCCAAATTATGTATCGGTTGTGGACCGCTCCTTAGTGCTGTCTGTCCATCCATCTTGGGCTTGATTTTCTTGCCGAATATCCTGCCGAGCAGACTGCCCAGGCAGGATATCTTATTGTCTATTATGTGGATGGCCTTACATTCCTCTGGATCGTTATACCTTTTTAAGTTGTGGAATGCATTGAGTTTGACTTGTTGGTCATTGACTCGCATAGTCAACTCTCCTTTTTCCACGTCAATCAATGTACGTCCAGTTGCTAGGAAGGGTCTCCCAAGGATAATCGGTGCATTGTCATCTACTTCACAATCAAGGACAAGGAAGTCGGCAGGAAAAATAAACTTGTCAACTCTTACCAGTATGTCCTCGATTTTGCCTTCAGGTTGCACATAAGATCTATCCGCGAGTTGGGGCATTACTGTTGTAGGCTTTGGCCTTCCAATTCCAAGCTTTTGGAAGACTGATTTAGGCATGAGGTTTATACTTGCTCCAAGGTCGCATAGGGCCTTTCCTTCATAACTCTTTCCTATCGCACAAGGTATAGTGAAGCAACCAGGATCTTTTAACTTTGGTGGCATGCGTTTATGCAGCATTGCCATGCATCCCTCGGTGGCAGCCACTGTCTCAAACTCACCTATTCGTTTTCTCTTTGATACCATATCTTTTAAGAACTTGGCATAGTTGGGCATTTGTTCAATGGCCTCAACGAATGGTATGTTGATGTGGACTTGCTTCAAGATATCGAGGAACTTCTTGAACTGTTGATCCTGTTTTTGTTTTTTCAACCTTTGCGGGAAAGGTGGTGGTGGTCTCATCTTTTTCAGGGTTTCATTAGTTTGGAATCGTATACCTGGCACCACTGGAATTTTTGCTGCCCCGGCAGACTGCTCAGGCACTGCAGTGCTTGCTGCCGGGGCAGTATTGTCAGTCTCGGTTTGCTCAGCTTCTTCTCTTGGTTGATCCGCCGGTTGGGTTCGGTTCTCTGGGATCTTCTCTTTCAACTGTAGACCACTCCTGGTAGTGATTGCCTTACACTGTTCATGGCTTAGTACCTTAGCAACCTCAGTATTGCTAGGTAGGCCTCCTTGTGGTCTAGTGTTTATACATTGAGCAAACTGCCCAACCTGAGTTTCCAGAGTTTTTATGTCCGCTTCTTGATTTTGTAGCCTCATCTCAGTCCTATTCATGAAGGCGTCGGTCCTCTTGATGAAATTACTATTTTCCGCCATGTATGACTCAGTTTTCATCATGAAGGCCTTTAGCGTGTTTTCCAATGAATTGATCGGTTGCTGCTGCATCTGCGGCGGCGGCATCGGTTGTTGGACTTGCTGCTGCGGTATTGGCTGTTGAAATCCCGGTGGTTGGGTGATTGGGTTTAAGGCATTATTTGGGTTGCTCCATGATAAGTTTGGATGCCTCTTCCATGAGGGGTTGTACGTGTTGGACATCACATTGTTACGGTTGTAGTTCCCAACATACATACCGGTTTCTTGATTCATGCAATCAACAGAACTGTGGTTACCTCCACATAAATCACAACATGAATCAATTACCTTGACCTCACGGGTATTGTTTTGTAATTGTAGGTTTTGCACCATCTTGGTAAGAGAGGCCAATTGTGCTGCCACTGAACTTGATGAATCTAGTTCGTTTACCGTGGCTTGGCGTCTTACTCCTCCTCGCCTAGATGTGGGAAACTGGAAGTCATTCCTTGCGAGTTTATTCAAAATTTCAATAGCTTCCTCGGGTGCCTTGTCCAGGAGTGTGCCGTTTGCCGAGGCATCTAACATCATCCTTGTCGGGGCATTCGTGGCGTTGTAAAACATTGTCACTTGTGTCCATAAGGGAAATCCATGCAGCGGACACTTGTGCAATAGCTCTCTGTAACGTTCCCATGCCTCGTACATTGGTTCGTCTTCAGCCTGTCGGAAAGAAGTAATTTCATTACGAATTCTATCATATAGATTAGTAGGATTAAAGCGAGTAATGAAATCACGGCAAAGTTCACTCCAGGATCCAATAGATCCCGCTGGAATGCTATTCAACCAAGCTTTCGCCCTATCCCTCAGTGAATAGGGGAATAGCTTTAACCGCAAGACATCTTCATGGACTCCTTGGATTTTGAAAGAGTTGCAGATTTCCATGAAAGATTTGAGATGCTGCCTTGCGTCTTCAGTTGCAGACCCACCAAATTGTCCAATTGTATTTAACATGTTGAACATAACAGGTTTAAGTTCAAAATGAGCTGCTTCAATCCCGGGTGTAACGACTCCTGGGTTTAGTCCATTTAAGTCTTCCTCCAAGAAATCTCTGACAGTCAGCTGCCGCGGCCCAGGTGGCGGCGGAAGACCTTCATTGCCGGCAGGTATGTTTTGTCTTGCCTGAACCTCTGCCACGACTCCTCGGATTTGTCTCCTCAACCTTAACCCTATTCTTTCAATCTCAGGATCTAACTCGTATAAGGGGTTGGTTGGATTGGCCCTGGTCATACACCAAAAACAAACAAAAGTAAAATAAAAAGAAACAAGAAACAAGAAAACAAGGAAAACAAAATTTAGTTGCCAGTCCCCGGCAACGACGCCAAAAACTTGTCGCGTGTCAAAAGTGCGCATTCAGTGCAAGCGGACACATCGCAAGTAATAAGTGATAAGTATGTTATCGAGTTATCGTCTCCTCAGGGACTGGTATACTTAATATGCTTCCTTCATCTTCTTGCTCTGTAGAAAGATAAAAACACAAGTGAGTTGATGTGATTTATTTAAACTAAAATAATTGAATAAAAATAAAGAGTCGAAATATTAGAGAGAGAGATGGGCCAGGATCCAGTTGTATTGTATTGTGGACTTGATTGACTTGTCTTTATCCAATGCAATCGTATATCTCTGCCTCGGCAGCACTGCAGATTACTGCCTGGGCAGCGATAACGCTGTCTGCCGCGGCAATCCCTTGCTCGTGGGCAGACTTTACCAAAGTTCGACAAAGTGTCCTTTAATGACTCCGCTTATCCCTAAGTCAGAGTGCTGTTGATGACTAGTCCTTGATGATACCTCCCGACGTGAACCAATTATACTCACCAACCAATCTCACACTTCTTTTAGCCGCTGAAACTCTTAACCTATCCATAGGCCGAGTTAGTATTTCGCGATTGAAACAACGTACTTACCCCTTTCGTGAATCTAACTCTCCCGAGCTTAGATAAATGGATTACTCACAAACTTCCCTCCCGGGCTTGAATGCGAGAACAAGGAATAACAAAGGATAAGCAAACCTTGATGATCTTTATTGCATTGAATAAAAGACAAATTACAATCTCCTCTCACAAATACTCCACAACCTTCACCTAAACCCTATGAAGGTTTTAGAACATGATGGAGAGGAAGGAAACAAGAGTAGAAGTCGGCTCTCCCTAGGTATTTCGATATCTCATACATTGGGTGGCTAGGTCTTTATATAGGCTAGACCTAGGGCAAACCTTTCCTAAGTAGAATACAACTTGGAGTAGGGAACAAGTCAAGTACATAATAATATTATATTTCCAAGTTTGAATTCGGCTAAGGGGGCTTTCCCGCGTGGTCTTCCTTTGGGCTTTTCCTTGTGCTAGCCAGCTCCGATTTTTGGGCTTCAAGTCCAAACACGTTCCTTAGATTTTTGTCTTTCCATCGCCTATCACTTTGCTTCCTGTCTTCCTGTTGCTGCCTCGGCATCAGGTCCTGCCTCGGCTTTGTCGCTGCCGCGGCAATGGTTTTCCTGCACAGATATGGAAACGCAGTAAAACGTGCCTTTTTCTATAAATATTATCTATTTAAGTATAACTTCTAAATATATCACATTAAGCACATGCATTGGTTCAAGTGGGTGAATATTTGGTGATAAATGCCGATAAAAGGAGTAAAAAGTGATAGTGTGTTGAGCACTTATCAGTTGTCCATGAATCATAAAATCCCGTGCTTGTTTTGGAAGTTCACTGGAAATATCATATTCTCCAAAAAATTGAATCGAAGAGGAACCTCCCCATAGATCATGGAAAATGTTAATCTTGTTATTGATTCTTGGCCTTGTTAAAAAACCAAGAAGTTTTTTCATGGCCATATAGAGTCCTTTCCAAGCAAAAGAGGATTGTTTAGTGGAGGTTATGTCGAGGATGTTGCCTGATATACCTGACCAAGGAGGTTGGATGGTTCAAATAATAGTTTCCAAATTTGTTTTCCTAGTAGAGCAATATTAAAGTTGTGGAGATCGCGGAATCCCATGCCCCCTACTGATTTTGGTTGGCATACAACTTCCCAGGGAAGCATGTGCCAACCTTTTTTGTTATCTTTTCCAGTTCACCAATATCGGCGAATAGATGTGGTCATATCATCGATAATGTTATGTGTAAGAAGATAGTAAGACATGACATATTGCGGCAGAGATTGAATATCGAATTTTATGAATATTTCTCTACCACTAAAAGATAAAAGATGTTTATCCAATTTGGAGAGACTCACATTAACTTTATCTCTAGTAAATCGTAATGAAGCTTTTTGTTTTTTCCAATCAGTAGTGGGACACCTAGATAAACACCAGGGTCATTAACCTCTTGAACCTGGAGAATATTGCTAACATCTGATCTCTATGAGAGAGAGGTTTTTGGTGAAAAGTAGATTGTTGATTTTTCAAAGTTAATCGCTTGACCAGAAGAGGTAGCATATTTGTGGAGTGCATTTTTGTGGTGATGAGCTTCAGTAGTGTTGTTTTTTATGAAGACCAAACAATCGTCAGCAAAAAGAAGATTTATTTTTGGGCCGTGCCGACTAGCACTAAGTACAGGGAGGTTGCCGTTAGCATGTTCAGTATTTAGTATAGTTGTTAAACCTTGGGTGCAAAAAAGGAAGAGAAATGGAGAAAGTGGGTCTCCTTGTTGGATACCTCATTGTGGTATAAAAGAATGAGATAAAGAGTCGTTTACACGGATTTGGTATGAAACGGTAATGAGACACTTCATTATAGTAGAAATCCATGTGTTATTGAAACCCATACGTTGCATAATTTGATGTAAGAATGGCCATTCAACTCGATCAAAGGCTTTTTCCCTGTCTAGCTTCAAAATTGCACCTTTAGATAGATGGGAGTCTCCCGTGTTGAGAGTGTGAAGTAGTTCATGTGCAATTAGTATATTGTCCGTGATGTTTCTACCTTTGATAAACGCCGCTTGGTTGTTCTAATACATAAAGGTATGTGTGTTTTGAGACGATTGACTAAAACTTTAGATATAATTTTATATATAATAGTGCATAGGCTTATTGGACGAAGTTGCCTCATTTTTGTTGGGTTTTGTTTTTTCGGTATTAGGACGAGAATAGTTTGGTTGACCTCAACCATGTTAATAGTACCCGATAGTAGATCGAGGCATAGTCGTATAATGTCCTTACCTAGTGTATCCCAGTGTTGGCGGTAAAAACCACTTGGAAAACCATCGATCCCTGGGGCTTTCCTAGGATCAATATCCCAAAAAGAATTTATAACTTCGTCTTCTGTGTAGGGCCGATTTAAATTTTCATTCATTTCTGGTGTAATTGTGGTTGGAATGTTATCCAAGATATCAGTCGAAGGAGTTGGATTTGATGCGGAGAAAAGATTTATGAAATAGTCTATAGCAATTGATAGAATGTTGGATTCTTCTGTTTGCCGGGTGTTGGAATTATCAAAGAGACCTTGAATAGTGTTTTTCTTACGACGTCCATTTGCTCGTGCATGGAAGAAAGAAGTATTTTTGTCTCCATGTTGTGTCTAGTTAATTTTAGAGCGTTGGGCCCAATATACTTCATTGTTATGTTGAAGTGCTTGTAGTTCTTTCTTTGCTTCAATGAGGCGGTGTTCCTCAGAAGATGGTATTGGGTTGTTTAGACTATTGTTAATGTATGTAGTTAGATATTGAAGGCATTCATTTGTTTTTTTCCTTTGAGAATTTTGCCATGAATTTAGACGGTTTCCAATCTTTTGTATTTTGTTTAGGGTGTTCCCATTTGTATTGGTCCAAATATCCTTGATTAGGTTTTTGCTTTCATCATTGTTGGCCCAACATTCCTCAAAGCGAAATGTTTTCTTAAAATTTCGTTTTATAGTAAAAGTAGTGGGAGAGGTGTCAAGCATAATAGAACAATGGTTAGATTTGGGTTGGAAATGAGAAGTTATAGTATAATTAGGATACATATTTATCTAGTTCATTGACCCAATGAATCGATCCAAACGTTCGAAGAGAGGTTGTGAGTTGGGTCCATGTTTGAACCATGTGAACCATCCTGAGTTAGGTTTACAATCAAAGAGTTCATTTCTAGTTAAACATTCTTGAAAATTGATGATTTGGGATCTTGCACGACGACGTCCTCTTTGTTTTTCATTGTCATGTAGTATTTCATTAAAGTCTCCACCTAAAAGCCATGGGAGATTGGAGGATGATTTTAAAGAGTCTATTAATTGCCATGTTTTGAATTTATGGTTTGTGTTAGCATAGCCATGTAAACCGATAAAGTGAAATTTACAGTCGTTAAGGTTAATAATGCAATCGATATGGCGATCAGAGTAAGAAAGTAAATCAGTTTGAATTTTATTATTCCAAAGTAAGGCAAGGCTAGTACAAGTTGGACTATTTTCTACCGATAAGCATCCTTGCATATCAAGTGATGCATTAAGAGAATTACATCGAGATTTATTAAGTCTAGTTTCACATAGAAATAAAACATCAGGTTCATATTGGGTAATTATTTTTTTTGAGATTTTGAACTGCCTGGGCCTTACCAAGGCCTTGGTAGTTCCAACACATGATTTTCATTTGGTTCGGCGAGTTGAGTCGTGTCAACCTCCGCTGAAGAGTTTTTTCCGTTGCTCATCCCAACTTTATCAAATAGAGCATGTTTTGATCTCTTTTGGTGTTTACTTTTATGCATTGGAGGGATTGTTTCTTTCTAGCATGAAAAAGGAAAGAAAAGATATGAATACTTTTAGTTATTTTAAGTAATAAAGTAAAATTAGTTTGGTAAGAAGAGATATATAGGTTGAAAAGAATAAAAGTAAATATTGTAATAGATAATGGAGTATAAAGGTAATAATAGGTAAGAATCTTAATAATAGTTATGTAAAAAGGTAAATTGTAATTAAAGTAAGTGGAGGAAATGGAATGAATTAGAGTATATGGAAAAAGTATGTGGAAATTAATTAGCATAAAAGAGAAAGGTATATAGGAAGGAAAGATATGAATTTTAATTATGATAGGAGAAGGTAAACGATAAGAAAGGTATGGAAATGTATGAAAAATTTTTGTAAAATAATACTTTTTAGGTATATTTGGAAATGTTTTGAATATTTGAGAATCTATTTATTTTGAATTCATGATTTTTGTAACAAGGTATGTATGGGATATTGAGATTTGGAGTAAATTTGGTAAATTTATATTATTATTGGTGGAAAGTTTAAAATTTTGATGTGTAAAAAGATTGTAGTTTATTGTTGGTTGAGTTATATCTATTTTAGATATTGAAATTTTTGATATGGAAATTTTATATAAGATTAGTGGATCTTTGTATACTTTGACAGTAATATTGTTTGCCATATTTTCTAGTATTATTTTCTTCCTTACAGTTGATTGTATGGGTTTAGTGGATTGAATCCAAGAATGGGTTGGTATGATAAATTTGAAGTTGTATAAGATACTATTAAGTGGTTGGGTAATTTTGAGTTCCCAATAATGGGTTGGTTTAGTAAGATTGTATATGATATGAATTTATTTATTAGGTGAAAATATTTAATTATTTTTGAAAATATTGGCAGTGGAGCAAGAAAATAGGAAAGGGGATTGAAGTTAATTAGCATATAAGGACAGGATAAAGGACAAAGAAGGTTAAAAAAGATATAAATTTTATTTGGGGAGCAATGAAAATGTAAGCTGTAAAGAAGGTAAAATAAGATTTGAAAAAAGTTTAATAATTTATAGTTGTTGGGAATATATGAAACTATTTTGTAAAGATAATTATAATTCAATTGATTTTGCAGTGAGTTTGGTAATTTTGTAAATTTATTTGTGCATATGGTAAAATTATAATGTAGTAATAGTAATTGTATTAAAATTGGTATTAATAAATGTGGAGAGATTTGTAATATTGGTTTCGGTGTTGGTTTTAAGTATGAATGTTGAAAAGATGTTGATGAATTTAGATAATAAGATAGTTTTTGAGAATATTGATTGAAAAGAATAAAAATATATATGGTAAGAGATAATGGAGTATACTGGTAAAAAGAGGTAAGGAATTTTATAATAGTTGTGTAAAAAGATAAATTGTAGAAGATATAAAAATTAATTAGCATATAAAGAAAAGTTAAATTGTAAAGAAGGTAAAAAAAGATATGAAAAATTAAATAGAGAAATAGAAAAAGATATATGGGAAAAAAGGTATAAGAGAAATGAAATATATTTACTAAAAGAATTTTTTTTGTTATTGTTGAAAATGTTATTAATGGGATAGAAGAATATAAAAGGTAATGGAGATTAATTAGGATATGAGAAAAAAGTAAACTATTAGAAAATGGGAGAAATATTTGAAATTTATTTAGGATATAATGAAAAGGTAAACAATAAGAAAGGTAATAAAGTATTTTAGAAGTTTTTAGCAAGTTATATTTTTTTGGGTATTTTTGAAGCTTTGAATAGATATTTTTGGAAATTTTTTAAAGATTTGAATATATATTTTTGTAATTCAAAATTTTTGAAAAAGGGTAAGTAGAAAGGATTGAGATTTGGTGCGAATTTGGTAATTTTACATTAGTACATGTGGAGATATTTAATTTTAGGTGAGAATGATAATTATAATATAATGTTAAATTATTTAGTGAAAATATTATAGATTTTTTGTAAGATTGAATCATAGTTCGTATTGGAAGAATGGTTTTAAAGATGACAATTATAGAACTCGTGGAGTATAGAAGTATGATGAAATTGTATATTGTCATAATGCCAAAAATTGGAATATTCGTAAGATGGTATATCCCATGACGGTTTGGTATGATATCCACTTGGATGTTGAAATAGTTGTAAGTGGTTTAATGCTTTTAGCATATAATACCCAAAATAGGGTTGGTATGTAGTTTATATAGGCAAAAAAATAACCATGGAATGATTTGTATAGAATATTGGACAAGATTAAAAGAACAAAACATAATGGTATAACTTGTGTTAATAAAGACGTAATAAAACACTTATCATAAAGAGTTTTTCGGTGGGAGAAGAACCAAATTAGTAGTGAGTGTAATGAAATGTGATTTTTTGAAACAAAAATAATTGATAAAGAAGGAAAAGAAGAAGCAATAATAGGAGAATGGGAGATAGCAAAAATTAAAAAACTAAGGATAAGGTAGGTACCTTTTGATGTGAAAAACGAGATTGAAAGACTAATACAAACTCGATATACGAATGATTGAAAACATCCGTAGAGAGAGTCCTTCCACGGCAAGATAAGAAACCGAAGAGAAATAATAGAAAAATAATGAAATAGAAAAGGGATGATGATGCCAAAAAAATTATTCAAGTATGCATACCAAAACCTTGGAGCGATTGTAGATCGAATCCAAAATTTTCAAAAGAGAAAATCTTTACTAGAAACAAGTATGTAAGCATCGAAACTACTTACTCGGAAGGTGATGACAGTAGGGATGAACCACTGCTTCCCCGATTTGGATCTAGATTGGCTAAAACATTGTTTCTCCATACAACCCGATAGCCATGGAGTAGGGAGAGTCCAAGTTTTCCAAGAATAAAGGCCATGAGAAGAAACAAAGTAAACATTGAAACAATAAATTAAAGGATGAGAAAAATTATAAAATAATAGTGACATAAAAAACCAACATATCTTGATTGGTTGATTCGGGTGGATGCTTGAATCTTCCTCTCCCCAGAAGGAGAAGGGTTGTGCCATGGTAGAGATCATGAAGATAAACTCCATTAAGGAGAAGGGAAAAACAAAGAGAAGGAAAAGAGAAGGCATGAAGAGAGGAGGGTGAGAGGGAAAGGGAGAGGAGAGAAAACAAGCAACACCCCGTAATAAACTATGATTCACAAGAAATTGTAAAAGAAGATCAAACTCAAACTCAAGAATATACATTCAAAAGAGAAAAGAGTTTGAGCAAAAAGAACAAGAGATTGAAAAATAAGATCAAACTCAAGAAAAAGAGCGTGCGAAAGAAACAAAAGTGTTGGAGAAACAAGAAAAGAATGATCTTGAGAAAGAAATTGTTTTTGTAAAAAAAAAGAAGAGGAAACAAAATTATTTTGCACTAACAAAAGTTTTCCTAATCTTGTTTTGACATTTTCTCAGGATTCTATAGAAGAGGAAGCAAAATTATTTTGCACTAACAAAAGAAGTGGAGACATTGAAAAATTTAGTGCGAAAGTGGACACACCGTTTTTTCTTTGTACTAATGAAACTAACAATACTTCTTCTTTGTCATTGTTCTAGGATTTTCATGAGGAATATTTAGAAAATTTTCCAGGGAAGTTTCCCTTAATAAAGAAAAACATTCCTCCACCATCAACTCAGAGAACTCAACTTCAGTGGTTTGAAAATTCTTTCAATTTTGTGATAGTTTTCCCTAAAGCTAACTTCGATTTATTTTTCAGGGAAATGATTCAATTTCCAAGTGGATTTGATTCAAACAAAAATAATAAGTTTCTTAATCATTTTTGGGAGAATTTTTTGAGAGAAATGAACACAAAGAGAATAATATATCATCCACCATTTAAAGAATTCCACAATGAAGATGATTATGGCAGAAGCAGTGATGAAATTGCAAAGCTTAATATATCCACTTCATTGAGTGTAACCTTTCCAGAATACTTGAAAATTTGTGAAGAATGTTTTTCGAGTGAAGTTGTCTTTAGCAAGCAGTTTTTTGTCACTAAGCATCAACCATCTAGAGAATTTGCAGGTTTGATATTCTTAATCCTCATGATTTTATTTATTTTCTTACTAATACATTTTTAATTGTAGAATTTGAAAGGACATATAAGTTTGAAACGGAGATACACCAAAAGGAATTTAGATAATTGCTTTCAAGAGGCATATCAAAAGAGCAGATAAAAAAGTCAAGCATCAACCATCAATTAGGATCATCAAGTATCCTCTATGGTTTGAAATTTCCTTTGACTTTGTAGAAGTATTCCCTAGAGTTATTTCATCTTTCAGGAAACAAGATCGAATAGAGGTAGTACCGAGAACCAACATCTCAGAACAAGAATTCTAATCATTTTGCAACATTCGCAAGGTTAGCAAGTATGTGAAACGTGAATTGTCTGCCCAATCAAGAGCGATCATTTGGAAGAGCATGAAGAAGTGGGGGGATTATTTTCCTTGTTTTAAATTAGTGTACAATCCTTTAAAACCATCAACGTGTTACCACCCACAATTTAAAAACATTAGCACGTTTGAGCTTTCTAACCTTGCATTTTTGTTTTCTTTTCCAACTAATCTTGTTGAGATTGTAGATGATCAAAGAAAGTTTCAATCAGTGAGAGAACTACATCGAAAAATGAGAGGAAATAAAGAAAAGATAGCCAAGAATGACAAGAATAGAATTTACAAGAAGTGGGAGCGAACTATCTTTGAACCAGGAGATTGGTTTTGGATTAGAAATCGAATGAAGAAATTTCCAACCTTACGAAAGTCAAAATTATTTTCATATATAGCAAAATTCGATTTGGGGACAAATCGTTTTCAAGAAGGGGGGAATGATGTGATCCAAGCCAGCACCAAACTTCTTGGGGCCTTGCTCATATCAGAGAAGAAGTCAGAAGATTTAAACACTTGTGGCAAAGTCGGTGATCTTAACAATTCAATTTTAAACATGCTTTTTCAAGCCTTGAATTTGAACTTGGATCCTTGGCCATCTTTTGAACAAATGCAACATGTTACTTTTGCATTTCAATATATGCATTTGAGTGCTAGCTTAGGAGTATGTTGCATGTAGTTGCATGAGCATTTAGTTTGCATGAGTTTACTTTGTTTTGCATAATTAATTTCAGCATTTTTCTCAAGAATAAATAAGTCTTATTGTTCATTTAAACATATTGTTTTACTTATGTTTGTTTCTTACATTTAAGCATGTTAGTTATTTAAGCTTGTTAGTTTAAATAATGCATGTCAGTTTATGCATGTTAGTACATTTAAAGTCTGAGAGCTTATTGATATTTATTATTTCATTATGTGAGTTAGTTCATTCAATTAAATTGGTTCATTTAATTTAACTACCTCATTAAGTTTCATTCAAGCATTTACTTTATTGAATAAAGATGTTATTGTTGCTGCCAAAAACTTGTTGAGTGTTCTAATGTGTGATTGATTCACGTGCAAGTATACACATCGAACAAGTAATAAACTGTGTGAGTGAGATCGTTCCCACGAGGATTGGGTAGGTTATTTCAAAAATAGTTAACATACACAAAAATAAGATAGTCCCTTGTATAAACATATGCTAAAGCAATTATGCAATTGTCACCAAAATGCTCTAGCAAAATAAAAGTGTCTTGAGTTTGTGGTAGTAAAATAAAGCTTGTCACTGAAAAACGATAGCAAAATAAAACAGACAACGGAGAAATAAATAAAGATGCACAAACACAACACAAAGAAGATATTCAAGCTTAAGACATGCTAGGCTTGCTACGGCAAAGATCTTACTTTTTCTCCTGATGCTTACTGTTCTATTGGTTTAGTAAGTGTTCGACAGAGTTTACTAAAAATGCCTCCACTATCCCTAGTCAGAAGGCCTAGCACTCGAAAATGCTAAGGCATTACCTCTCGATCTCAACCCTAACACTTCTAATGTTCATGAAGTTCTACCCCTTTTAGTCATTGAAACTCTTCCTTATCCCTAAGGTGAGTTAGGATTCTGCTCCCGTAGTAACCCCATTGTTCAAGTTGGTCTAGCTTTGTCTATCCCTAGATCTAAGCTTCCCGAACCCCTTAGCTATGGCTATCTCCCGATGCTCTTACAAACTAAGGTTTAAGGTAAAATGGTGTTAGATTTATTGAACAAAACACTTAAATAAACACTGAAACAGTAAACATTCATTTAAACAAAGTAAAAATCATCCATAAAAAACTTAAGCCATACTAGTTTAGTTCATGGCTAGGTAAGGAAAAATATTCAACTTTCGTCCCTTGAAATACATTTTCAACAAATTAGAAAAGAAGTAAAGCAAAGTGAAGAGGAAGGAAGTCTCAAACGCATGTGCCCTGAAGCTTTCCTAGCTTGCCGCTCCTCCCGAAGTTGCGCAAATCCCTTGCTTGAAGCTCTCCAACAATGGTGGCTCGGCTAGAGGTTGAATACGAAGGAAAGTGGCCGCGTTTCTTCTTTCTTCTTCCTCGTGCTCTCTTAAAGTTCGCTCCTTTTCTCTTTGGCTCTTTAGCTACTTTTTCAGCTCTATTTCACCACACTTGTAGAAGTAGGCTTGATGTTGTATTTATAGGAGGCTTCTAGGGTTTTGTGCCCTAATGATGCAAGGAATATTCCCTGACATTTTTTGCAGAGAATTGCAGCAAAATGCAGGGTTGCAGGGGAGGTGCAGCTGGCCTGGAAATACCGTGTGAGGATAGTAGGCTGCAGGTGTGTCCTTTCTTCCATTCTGTTTTGTCCGCCCACAATGCTGTAGCGACTTGAAGTCCAATCCAACACTTTAAAAGTATGCTACAACATCTCTTCCAATCTTTCAACTTTGCTCCAACAATCTGCACATCACCACCAACAAAATACCCTTCAAAGCAGCATCTTTAAAAAATAAAATAGAAAATAAAATAAAAACCTAATCTAAATGCAAATGCACATGAAATGCAACTAAATGCAATGCAAATGAACTTGAAATCAAACAAAACCTTAAGTAAAAGGGTAGAAAATATACGCTTTTTAGAGCGTTAACAGTTATCTAATAGATGCTCATATTTTTCAGCTAGGGTATTCATTTGGGATCAAATGGCTGATCATATTCTACAAGAATGACAAGTCATTTACCACCAATTGAAGACACTTGAAGACACCATGATGGCTGATCAATTTCAAGACATTCAAGAGAGATTTGCCCCACTTAAAGGATGTCAGTTTCAGCAAGAAAGGAATGCATTGAAGAGCTCCTAAATATACCACTTAAAGAGGCACTTAAATACCACTTAAGAGCTACTTAATCCTCCATAAAGATGATCATTTTTTATCAAAGAAGACATGCAATGAAAGCCTTCATTATCACCACTTAAGGGAGAGTAAAGGCAAGAATTAAAGCAACACTTAAGGAGGGAGTTCAAGGAATATCAATCAACTTGTTCGCCATTTTTGGATTGGATACGGGCATATTTGAGTCTTGAGATCTTCTTAAAACTTATTCCCCTATTTCTAAGCTTTCCAACTCACTTTGAATCATCTTGATCCGATATCAGGAGCTTAAGATATGATTAAATTATTGAAGACAGTGCAAGCTAGAAATTCAATACAGGAATAGTCACAAGATGTTTGTTCCAAAAATTCAAGAGGCCATTCAATTGTTGTATTCAATGCTTTATCAAAACCCATTAAATGAGGATGAATGACAACATAATCAAGTTCATCAACCCAAGGGTTTCACCATGTGGATGATATGTATGTCTACATTCATCCTAAGAATGTCCACATTCATCCTTCTAGATCAAACTTTTTGGTTGTCAATTGGATATAGGATAACCTACAAATTAATAGGACTTTAACACTAGAATAATGAGTCTTTAATCTTTGTTTAGGCCAATCAATTTGTTGTTGTCTTACACCTATAAATAGGCACTCATTCCATTGTAAAAGATAGAAATTTTGGCATATATTACAACTTGAGAGTTTTTGTCTTTTATAGTTCTTTTTGAACTTTATCGGCTTAAAAGATTGTTCTTGTGGCATATATTATTGGCTCAGAGATTATTTGAGTGGGGCTGTGAGGCTTACCTAGCATATGTAATGAATCCGAACATGAGTGAAGTTAGACCGTAGGATATCAGAACAGTGTGTGATTTTCTGAGCATGTTTCTAGAAGAGTTGTCTGGTTTGCCGCCTGACAGAGAAGTTGAGTTTGCCATAGAGACGTATTCAGATTCTGCTCCTGTTTTGAATGCTCCATATCGTATGACAACGAAAGAACTGAAAGAGCTGAAGACTCGGTTGCAAGAATTATTAGATAGAGGTTTTACCGACCGAGTTCTTCCCCTTGGGGTGCACCTATGTTCTTTGTGAAGAAGAAGGACGGTAGTATGAGGATGTGCATAGAGTATAGACAGATGAATCAGTTGATGGTGAAGAACAAGTATCTATTGCCAAGGATTGATGATATGTTTGATCAACTCAGAGGTGCTACCGTGTTTTCCAAGATAGACTTGAGGTCAGGGTACTATCGGTTGAAGGTGAAAGAAGTTGATGTGCTGAAGACAGCTTTTCGTACAAGGTATGGTCACTATGAGTTTCTATTTATGCCTTTCGGGTTGACTAATGCACCAACTGCTTTCATGGACATGATGAATAGAATTTTCCGTGAGTATTTGGATCAGTTTATGGTTGTGTTCATTGATGACATATTGGTGTACTCACATACTGAGGAAGACCATGATAGACACTTGAGGTTAGTATTGCAGACTTTGTTGGATCACCGATTGTATGCCAAGTTGAGTAAGTGTGAGTTCTGGGTTAGATAAGTTGTTTCCTTAGGACACGTAGTGTCAGTTGAGGGGATTAGAGTAGATCCTAAGAAGATAGAAGCGATTGTGAGTCGGAAGCAACCGAAGTCTGTCACAGAGATTCGTAGTTTCCTAGGCTTAGCAGGTTACTATAGGAAGTTTGCGAATGGATTTTCAAATATAGCTGCTCCTTTGACTAAGTTGCTTCAAAAGAATGTTTAGTTTGAGTGGTCAGATGCAAGACAACAAGCCTTTGAGAAACTAAAAGAATCTTTGACAGATGCGTCGAATTTGATACAACCAGTTTCATGAAAAGAGTATGTGATCTACAGTGATGCTTCGTATGTTGGACTAGGTTGTATGCTTATGCAAGATGGAAGAGTTGTAGCTTATGCTTCGAGACAATTGAAGAACCATGAGCGCAATTATCCGACCAATGATATAAAGCTAGCTGCAGTTGTGTTTGCCTTGAAGATTTGGAGGCATTACTTGTATGGTGAGAGATGCACAGTGTACACAAATCACAAGAGTTTGAAGTATCTGATGACACAGAGAGAGTTGAATCTGAGGCAGCACAGATGGCTTGAGTTATTGAAAGACTATGACCTCAAGATTGAGTACCATCCGGGTAAAGCAAATGTAGTGGCATATGCTTTGAGTAGGAAGGTAGTTGTTGAATTGGGAGCTATGTTTGCTAGATTAAGCTTATCAAGTGATGGTGGCTTAATAGCCGAGCTACAGGTTAGACCTACTTTAGGTCAGTTGATTAGAGAGAAACAATTGTTAGATAGATCTTTGGCACCTCACGTGAAAGATATAGATGAAGGAAGACCTACAGATTACAGTTTCAGGGATGATGGTGTTTTGTGTTTTAGAGACAGAATAGTTGTGCTGAATGATAATGATCTGAGGCGTATGATTCTAACCAAAGCGCACAGTAGTCCTTTTGCTATACATTCGGTTAGTACAAAGATGTACCGTGGGTTGAAAGATGAGTACTTCTGGGTTGGTCTGAATAGAGATGTTGATGACTATGTGAGTAAGTGTATGGTTTGCCAAAAATTTAAGGCAGAACATCAGTTTCCGTCTGGTTTATTCCAGCCGTTGAAGATTCTGGAATGGAAATGGGAAAATATCACCATGGATTTTGTATCAGGATTGCCTTTGACTTTTTCGAAGAAGAACTAGTCTGGGTTATAATTGATTGCTTCACGAAGTGTGCTCACTTTATTGCTATTCATACAACTTACTCGTTAGATAAGTTGGCAGATTTGTACATCACTGAGATTGTGAGACTGCATGGTGTGCCAAAATCGATTGTGTTTGACAGAGATTTGAGATTCACAGCCAAATTTTGGGAGTGTTTGCACAATGCTTTGGGTAACCATTTGAATTTCAGTACTTCGTATCATCCTCAGTCAGATGGGCAGTTAGAGAGAGTTATTCAAATTCTCGAGGATATGTTATGTTGTTGCATCATTGATTTTTAGGGTACTTGTAAGAAGCATTTACCGTTAGTTGAGTTTGTGTACAACAATAGTTATTAGTCGAGTATTAAGATGGCTCCGTATGAGGCTTTTTGTATGGCAGAAAGTGCAGAACTCTAATTTGTTGGGTCAAAGCAGGTTAGAAATTGATATCGATGCCAAATATGCTTAAGGGGACTACCTAGAAAGTGAAGTTGATTTGTGATCGGTTAAAGGAAGCTTTAGATAGGCAGAAATCGTATGCAGATTTGAAACGAAAAGAAGTAGAGTATGACGTGAGTGATAGAGTGTTCTTGAAAGTTTCACCTTGAAAGAAGGTGATGAGATTCGGTAGGAAGGGTAAGTTGAGTCCGAGGTATATTGGACCGTATGAGATTGTGAAACGGATTGGTACTGTTGCTTATCAGTTGAGTTTGCAGCAAGAGTTAGAAAAGATTCATGATGTATTTCACATGTCGATGCTTCGAAAGTATAGATCAGATCCGTCTCATGTTATGCTAGTGGAACAGATTGAGTTGAATTTAGATTTGACCTATGAAGAAGAACCAGTTGAGATTTTAGCCTCGGATAGCAAAGTGTTACGTGGTAGATCTATTGAGTTGGTCAAAGTGAAGTCGCAATGCCGAATGGTGGAAGAAGCCACTTGGGAGAGAAAGGATGATATGGAGTAGCAGTTTCCGTATCTTTTTCCGTCAGGTAAGAATTTCGGGGACGAAATTCCTTAAGTAGGGGAGAGTTGTAACATCCCGGTTTTGGGTCTAGGAGTTTTGACCGGATATAATTTCAAATTGGTTTTTCAAAATTTATGTTTTGGGACCCATTTAAAGTAAAAATGGTTTAAAAAGGGGTTTTGAAAGAAAAGAGGGGTAGTGGGGTACCACTTATGTGATTTCCCTCAAAACACCCATAGAAGACATAAAATTTAACAAAAAAGGGGTTTTCATTGAAAAAGGAGACACCTTTTTGCTCTTCATCTTTTCCAAAAGATTTTCCCCATTACAAGAACAAGATTTCTTCTTCATAAGAGTGATTTTGAAAAGGTTGAAAACTTGAGTTTTGGGGTGTTTGAGGGTGGAAATGATGGGCTAATCTTATAACTATGTTTGAGGGATAATTTGAGCAAGTTTTGATGTTGTTTGGGTGATGGAATCAAGGGGTTTTGTTGTGTTTTTATTGAAGTCCGAAAATTTAGGGTTACGAGCATTTTGGCTTGAGTTTGATGAGGAAATGTTGGGGGGGGGGGTTTAAGTTGTTGTTTGGTGATGTTATTTTGGCTGATTTTGAGGTTAAAAATCTGGTTTCGGTTGCTTAGAAACAAGGCAAGACATTGTGAAAGTTTCAGACGCAATTTCGGGTAGAGTGAAGGCTTGAATCGACTTTCCGAGTTACTTGTGTGAGCTTGGTGAGTGGAAAAATGTTTTGGAACTCGATTTTGGTTCAAGGAAGATTTTGGGAGTTTGGATTGGGCTTGATAAGCCAATCCAAACTCAAGAGTAAGATCTACCCATTTTACTTACTTTGTATGCTTGTTAGATGGTGAATTTGGAAAGCTTGTTTGTGTTTAATTGTTTTCGATGGCATGTTAGTTGTTACGTTGAATTATGTTGATTATCAGTTGATTGATGACATGTTAATATTCCATATGAGATATTTGTAAGATGTTGCTGGTTATGCTTGTAAGTGGTAAGTAAGACCACTTGCGTATGGTAAGATTATAGTCGGGTGGCTATGTAAGACATTGTAAGTCGTAAGATGTTATAAGATAATATTATGGTAATGATGTTGGCGTTCATTGAGTCATATTGAGTATAATTGGTTGACCAATAGGATGTAAAATACGTGTCAGATAAATTCGGTTGTGTTAGACAAAACTCGTATACGTGTAAGATAAATTCAGCCGTGTTAGATAAATTCGTATGCGTGCAAGACGTTTCTGCATATATGTTTATAATAACCGAGTTTGCCAACATACTTATCTTAATTGCTATGAATATGCGTTTTTATATGATGTTGTGGACTTTGGATGCTCTTGTAAGATTGTAAGATGCTATGATGTTAGATGCATGTAATGATGTTGGCTTTTAATTCAAATAAAGCTTGAACCCTGCATTGTCGTAGTTATGTTTTTGAGTTTCGCTCACTAAGCATTAATTTTTACGCTCTCGTTTTCCAACAATGCAGATCGTTAGCTCGGGAGTTAGCATGTTGCGAGGAAGGGTGTCCATGCGTGTTGCTCGTTATCTCAAGTATAATTTAGTTGCAGTAATGTATTAGCTAGAAATGGGATATTCTATATTGATTAGGAGCGTTGTTAGACTCCTATGTTGACTTATATTTTGGATTATTTCATGCATAGTTTATATTCGCGATGGTTGCCTTGAGTTGGCATGTTGATTTATGTTTTGAAGTTATGGTTATGTGGATGTTATCTTTGATGTTGTTTGAACTCTTTTATGTATGAATACTATGTCTTGTTGCTTAAGCATGATTCGAATGGATGTGTATGAATTTCAAGCAGGTGTAACCTGATCCTTGAGTTCTATAATGTAGTTTTGAGCCTTTGGGTTTTCGGTAAGCCCAATAAGGTTGGCTTAGAGCCTGTGTGTGAATACGTTGGTCGTTTGGGCTCAGAAAGGCTTCTAGTGTTGGCTATTAGAGTCGGGTTTTCGGACTTGGCTTCGGTAAGCCCCGTGTAGCCAGCTCATGTCGGCCTTGCGACTAGGCCGGGTCGAGGGGGTTACAAAAATTTCATTTTTAATATCATTTTGCGATCGTTTTATTGGGATTAAAACATGTAAGACTAAATGTGCTTTATAGTGAACCAGTACGAATTTTAACCAAGTAAAATGCTAGAAATTTAAGATTAATATGTATATTTTGTTCAAAACCCCATAATAAATTTTTTTAACTCTTCAAATTTGATTTAATATCATTTGGTTGTCGTTTTTTTATTAAAACGTGCATGTTTGAATGGGATTTATAGAGAAGCCGTTCGAATTTTAAAAGAGTAAAAAGTTGAAAATTGAGATTATGTTGTATAATTAGGTTCAACAGTCCATAATTAACTATTTGAACTCATAAAATTTGATTTAATATTATTTTGCGGTCGTTTTATTGGGATTAAAACTTACATGTCTAAATGGGCTTTATAGTGAACCAGTTCGAATTTTAACAGAGTAAAAAGCTAGATATTTGAGATTAATATGTATAATTTTGTTCAAAACCCCATAATAAACTATTCGAACACTTAAAATTTGATTTAATATCATTTGATTGTAGTTTTTTGGATCAAAACGTGCATGTCTAAATGGGATTTATAAAGAATCCGTTAGAATTTTAACTGAGCAAAAAGCTAAAAATTGAGATTTTGTTGTATAATTAGGTTCAAAAGTCCATAATTAACTATTTGAACTCTTAAAATTTCATTTTAATATCATTTTTCGTTCATTTTATTGGGATTAAAACATGCTTGTCTAAATGAGCTTTATAGTGAACCCGTTCGAATTTTAACCGAGTAAAAAGCTAGCTACAAATTTAAGATTAAGCTGTATAATTTACTTCAAAAGCCCATAATTAACTATTTTAACTCTTAAAATTTGATATAAAATCATTTAGTTGTCGTTTTTTTGGGATTAAAACGTGGATATGGCTTTATAGAGAAGCCGTTCGAATTTTAAAAGAGTAAAAAGTTGAAAAATTGTGATTATGTTGTATAATTAGGTTCAGTAGTTCATAATTAACTATTTGAACTAAAAAAAATGGTTTAATTTCATTTTGCGTTGTTTTCATTGGGATTAAAATGCACATGTCTAAATGGGCTTTATAAAGAACCAATTCGAATTTTAACCGAGTAAAAAGATAGAAATTTGAGATTAAGATATATAATTTTGTTCAAAACCCCATAATAAAATATTTGAACTCATAAAACTTGATAAGCAACAAAATCAGCAACTGGATCAGCTACAATCACGATCGTTTAACAATCCGAATCTTTAGCCTCTACAAATATCGTCTCGGCCTCTACTCAGTTCACCCAGTTGAGAGCAAATCTCAAAAATCTATTTTTCGTGATTTTAGGTTTTGGGAATTCGAGATTCACTACTACGGCTTCTAGTCCAAAAATCCCTTATATATGTGTCACCCTAGATATTAGGATTTTATTTCGAATTTGTTATAGAAAATAATTAATTTTATTATTTCCTTAAATTTCGGGATTTATGTTTAAATTATATGCTTATATCCTTTGATTAAAATTCATAATTAAATATAATCTACTTATATATATTTGTTGCTCCTTTTCAAACATTGGTGTGACCCTGTAGGCTCATTGTAATGTTAGTAATAATATTAGAACAATTCTAATATTACAAACAATGAGTGACATCTAACAATATATCATTGTCGTCTAAGTTACAAGAGTTCATGATTCGATGTATCATGTCAGTGACCAACTCTCTTAATGCATTGTATCCTTTTTTCCTTTTATATCTATAATAGACACAAGTCTTGGAATAGTCACACTTGTATAGCCTATTTTAATGTTTCTTGATATCTAGAGTGGATTACTGTTAATGAATAATTTGTGATATCTCATATCTACCTATTCAAGCATGGTTATGCATTTCTAGTCTAACTCAATTAAGTGGCCTTTGATATATTTTCCTATTATGTAGGAAGGACAAATCCTATCTCGATCATTCACATCTCACTACATACATTGTAATATGTCCAATGTCAGTTTTTATAGTGTAACTAATTACGAGACACGTTTAACTGCATCAAAACATAAAACAACATATGTTGAGATAGTAATAATCTCAAGTCTAAGGATCATACATATAGTTGTCACTATGAGAAATATCATGACCTTCACATAATAATCCAAGACATATGCTCACAATGGGTCAATCCAATATAGTATTCTCCATTAATATATTCATGTATTAATTCTGACAACTCATTGACATCAATTATTAACATGTTACTCTTAAGCATATTATTATTTTCCATACCCATAACAATAATTGACTAAGTATCTTTTAATAATAATACTTATATTATTATATGGACCTTATTGTTTATCAGTTTATGTTATACATTAATCCATATATCTGAAAACTACAATGTTAATGCCTTTATTTCATAAAATTGGTAAATAAAAATATCCTTACAATCATCATATGACTGGTCTTTGGGCATACTCTAACAAAAGGTGCATGTCTAAATGGGATTTATAGAGAAGTCGTTCGAATTTTAACAGAGTAAAAAGCTAAAAATTGAGAGTATGTTGTATAATTATTTTCAAAAGTCAATAATTAACTATTTTAACTCATAAAATTTGATTTAATATAATTTTGTGGTCTTTTTATTGGGATTAAAACGTGCATGTCTAAATGAGCTTTATAGTGAACCAATTCGAATTTTAACCGAGTAAAAAGCTAGAAATTTGAGATTAAGATATATAATTTTGTTCAAAACCCCATAATAAAATATTTGAACTCATAAAATTTGATTTAATATCATTCCGTTGTCATTTTTTGGGATTAAAACGTACATGTCTAAATGGGCTTTATATAGAATCTGTTAGAATTTTAACCGAGTAAAAAGTTATAAAATTTAAATTATATTGTAAAATTAGAATCAAAAGTCCACAATTAACTATTTGAAATCATAAAATTTGATTTAATATCATTTGGTTGTCTTTTTGTTGGGATTAAAACGTGCATGTCTAAATGGGCTTTATAGAGAATCCGTTCGTATTTTAACAGAGTAAAAAGCTGGAAAAAAATGAGAATTTGATGTATAATTAAGTTCAAAAGTCCATAATTAACTATTTGAACTCATAAAATTTCATTTTAATATCATTTTGCGGTCGTTTTATTGGGATTAAAACATGTAAGACTAAATGGGCTTTATAGTGAACCCGTTTGAATTTTAACCGAGTAAAATGCTAGAAATTTGAGATTAAGATATATAATTTTGTTCAAAACCCCATAATAAACTATTTTAACTCATAAAATTTGATTTAATATCATTTTTTAGGATTAAAACGTGTATGTCTAAATGAGATTTATAGAAAACATGTTCGGATTTTAACCGTGTAAAACGCTGAAGAATTGAGATTATGTTGTATAATTAGTTTCAAAGTTCCATAATTAACTATTTGAACTCATAAAATTTTGTTTAATATTATTTTGTGGTCATTTCATTGGGATTTAAACGTACAAATATAAATGGGATTTATAGTGAACCTGTTCGAATTTTAACTGAGTAAAATGCTAAAAATTTGAGATTAGTATGTATAATTTTGTTCAAGACCCCATAAAAAATTATTGAAATCATAAAATTTTATTTAATGTCATTTGGGTTTTTTGGATTAAAATGTGCATGTCTAAATGGGATTTATAGAGAAATTGTTTGAATAACTGAGTAAAAAGATGAAAAATTGAGATTATATTGTGTAACTAGGTTCAAAAGTCCATAATTAACTATTTGAACTCATAAAATTTGATTTAAAATCATTTTGTGGTTGTTTTATTGGTATTAAAACATGCAAGTCTAAATGAGCTTTATAATGAACTAGTTCAAATTTTAACTGGGTAAAAAGCTAGAAATTTGAGATTAAGCTCTATAATTTTGTTCAAAATCCCATAATAAAATATTTGTACTTATAAAATTTGATTTAATATCATTTGTTTGCCGTTTTTTTTAGATTAAAAGGTGTTGGGACCGCCAGCACACCCCATGGCGCAGCGAAACAAAATTATGGCGGTCTTTCCAGTGATCCATGTACGTTTAATCTGAAATCGAGAGGAAGAGATGCGACGACTTATATTGGGTTCCTTGATAAGCAGCAAAATCAGCAATTGGATCTGCTACAATCACGATCGTTTAACAATCTGAATCTTTAGCCTCCACAAATATCGTCTCGGCCTCTACTCAGTTCACACGGTTAATAGCAAATCTCGAAAAACTATTTTTCATGATTTTAGGTTTTGGGAATTCGGGATTCACTACTGCGGCTGCTGGACCAAAAATTCCTTATATATATATATGTGTGTGTGTGTGTGTATGTGTCACCTTAGATATTAGGGTTTTATTCCGAATTTGTTATAGGAAATAATTAATTTTATTATTTCCTTAAATTTCGTGATTTATATTTAATCCGAATTTGAAAAGGGATACAATTACATTAATTGTATCCTTATATCCTTTGATTAAAATTCGGAATTAAATATAATCTACTTGTACATATATATATTTGTTGCTCCTTTTCAACCATTGGGTGTGACCCTGTAGACTCATTGTAACATTAGTAATAATATTAGAAAAATTATAATATTACAAACAATGAGTGACATCTAGCAATATATCATTGTCATCTAAGTTAGAGATCATGATTTTATGTACATTTATCATGATTTCAACTTGTACTTCTTACAAACAATTGAAGAATAGGACAATGAAAATATGGAAATGTAATTATTACTGCAAAGAAGTGTTTTACAACGCTCTTATCACCGAACAAACAAGAATAATTCATTTCGGTTGTTTTTCAAGCACTTCGAATCACATGGTACAAGAACTTATACATTCATCATGATTTCAACAAGAATACAATTTTTTTTAATTTCTTTACAAAAATTCGAATCTGATTTTTATTTTAATTTCAAATTTCTTTTTTTTACTTTGAATTTTTTTTGAGTTTTTGAATTTTGTTTTAATATATATATATATTTGGTACTAAATTGCAGAAAAATTACAACAAATCCGAACCTGGCTCTGATACCATATGATACAAGGTAGCCTGTCGAAACAGACTTTCTTTGTATGTTACGGATCTAGGAATATTGTAAGCATGTTCCTGCAACAAGAATAACATAAAAAAAAACAAGAATAACAAAGTTATATTCATGATGGAATTAGGGAGGGGAAAACGAAAATTAATAAAATAAACAAATAAAGATGATATTTGAAGAAAACTCGAAATAAGGAAGATGAATGCTTCAAGAAACATCCATGACAATGATTCGAGCGTTCAACAATGGTGAATTATGATGCTGGAATCGATTGAAAATGCTAAACTTGAAAGAACCTGCACAATATACTGAGCAAACCCGAATTGAATTTGTTTAACGTTAAAGGACTTGGACCCTCTAGATAGCAATCTAGGAACCCGAAGTATCAAGAGTTTGACAATCAAAAACAAGTTTGAATGTCAGAAAAGTTCTAAAAAGAACCAAATTAGAGAAAAACTCTTAAATATAATTTTATTTCAAAATGTGGCTACCCTTGTTATAATGTTTGTAGTACAAATATATAGAAAGAGGAGAGCCTAACCGAAATTACATATGTGGCTAATATTAAAGGAGTTTAAAAATTAAATTTGAGTGAAAATAACTCCTTTTGCCATCCATGCTTTCTTAGCCACAAGTTTGAACGAAATTAACACATTGAACATGTGTTTATTTGTTTGAAATTCAAACAAATAACTCCTAAAACTATCTTGGGCGTCCAACCATCTTATCCACAAGTTTTGGCACATTAAACATGTGCTAATTTGTTTGAATTTGAACAAAAACTATTCAGCTTTATCCAAATTACCTCCTAGTGCTTAAAAACAAGGGTTGCGTTTGGCTTGCTCTCCCTTGAACGCCCACACATGTGCAAAAGGTTCCCATGTGTGTCTCACATGTATGGCAAATGCCTAGGATACCTTCCCTTCATGTAGGATAGTTTTTAGCTGCCATAGGTCACTTCAGCTTGAGTTGAACTAGCTAGAAATTGAGTTAAGCTGAAACGAGCTAGCTAAGACTGTTAGGAGCTAAATGGAGCTGAGAGCTAAATCTATGAGATACCTCGAGATAATGTGAACTACATGCACTCCTTTGAGCTTCTTCCGAGCTGAATAAAACTCAATTGAGCTAGCATTGAGCTACATATAGTCACTTGAGGTGGTTTCTCCTACATACACTAACTTGAATTGCTATCCTCTCTTGTACATGTGACAAAACAAAGGAAACATATTTAGAGTATTGTAAACTTATTGAAAACATTAAAATAAGTTATCAAACGATGCAACCTTATTGTTTAAACACACAATGAGCTAACATAAGAATGCAAACACACTTATGAGCTAGAATACTTATTGAAAAAAACATAGTAGTTAGTGTATACAATGTACATACTTATATACTTAATAATATTAATGCAAATGTTACATTTCAGTACGTAACATGTTGTAAACTGAATTTTCTAAGGCACAATCATATTAAAGGAATAAAAAACATGTAAACAATTAAGACAAAGAACTTCCCTGAAATGTTTTGCCTTAGAATGCATGATCATCACTGGGAGCATAGGTGTGCTCACATCATTAACTCTTAAAATTTGATTTAAAATCACTTGGTTGTCATTTTGATGGGATTAAAAGGTACATGTCTGAATGGGATTTATAGAAAATTTATTCGAATTTTAATCGAGTAAAAAATTGAAAAATTGAGATTATGTTGTATAATTAGGTTCAAAAGTCAATAATTAACAATTTGAACTCATAAATTTGATTTAAAAACATTTTGCGGTCATTTTATTGGGATTAAATCGTGCATGTCTAAATGGGCTTTATAGTGAACCCGTTCAAATTTTAACCGGGTAAAAAGCTAGAAATTTGAGATTAAGATGTATAATTTTTTTCTAAAGCCCATAATTAACAATTTAAACTCTTAAAATTTCATTTAAAATCATTTGGTTTTTGTTTTGTTGGGACTAAAAGGTGCATGTCTAAATGAACTTTATAGAGAATCCGTTCGAATTTTAACCGAGTAAAAATCTAAAAAAATTGAGATTATGTTGTTTAATAAGGTTCAAAAGAACATAATTAACTATTTCAACTCATAAAAATTGATTTAAAATAATTTTTCTGTAATTTTATTAGGATTAAAATGTGCATGTCTAAGTGCGCTTTATAGTGAACCCTTAAAATTTCATTTAAAATCATTTGGTTGTCGAATTTTTTTGGATTAAAACGTGCATGCCTAAATGGGCTTCATAGGGAATTCGTTAGAATTTTAATCTAGTAAAAAGCTGAAAAATTGAGATTATGTTGTATAACTTGGTTCAAAATTCCATAATTAAATATTTGAACTCATAAAATTTGATTTAAAATCATTTTGTGGTCATTTTATTGGGATTAAAACGTGTATGTATAAATGGGCTTTTAACGAACTCATTCGATTTTTTTTGATGAAAAAGGGCCTCGTTAATAAACCCCTAACACTTCCAACCCCAAGAAGGGTTAGAAGCACCTATGGGGAAAAGATTACCCCTAGAAATTTATTGAGAAGGAGAGTTAAATCTCTCATAGTTTACAAAAGCCCTTATAAATTCGTTCAAAATTTGAGATTAAGCTGTATGATTTTGTTCAAAAGCCCATAATCAACTATTTTAACTCTTAAAATTCCATTTAAAATCATTTGGTTGTCGTTTTATTTTGGATTAAAAGGTGCACGTCTAAATGGGCTTTATAGAGAATCCGTTCGAATTTTAACCGAGTAAAAATCTAAAAAATTGAGATTATATTGTATAATTAGGTTCAACAGTAAATAATTAACTATTTGAACTCATAAAATTTGATTTAGTATAATTTTGCGGACGTTTTATTGGGATCAAAACGTGCATGTCTAAATGGGCTTTATGGTTAACCCGTTTGAATTTGATTCGAGTTAAAAGCTAGAAATTTGAGATTAAGCTGTATAATTTTGTTCTAAACCCCTTAATTAACTATTTTAACTCTTAAAATTTGATTTAAAATCGTTTGGTTGTCGTTTTGGTGGGATTAAAAGGTGCATGTCAAAATGGGCTTTATAGAGAATCTGTTAGTATTTTAATCGAGTAAAAAACCGAAAAACTGAGATTATGTTGTATAATTAGGTACAAAAGTCCATAATTAACTATTTGAACTCATAAAATTTGATTTAAAATTATTTTACGGTCATTTTATTATGATTAAAACGTGCATGTCTAAATGGGCTTTATAGTAAACCCATTCTAATTTTATTCGAGTAAAATGCTAGAAATTTGAGATTAAGTTATGAAATTTTGTTCTAAAGCCCATAATTAACTATTTAACTCTTAAAATTTGATTTAAAATCATTCGGTTGTCGTTTTGTTGGGATTAAAAGGTGTATTTCTAAAAGGGCTTTATAGAAAATCCGTTCTAATTTTAATCGAGTAAAAATCTAAAAAAATTGAGATTATGTTGTAGAATTAGGTTCAACAGTCCATAATTAACTATTTGAACTCATAAAAATTGATTTAAAATAATTATACGGTCATTTTATTGGGATTAAAATGTGCATGTTTAAAGGGGCTTTATAGTGAACCCATTCGACTTTTATCCAAGTAAAAAGCTAGAAATTTAAGATTAAGCTTTATAAGTTTGATCTAAAGCCCATAATTAACTATTTTAGCTCTGAAAATTTGATTTAAAACATTTGGTTGTCGTTTTGTTGGCATTAAAACGTGCATGTTTAAATGGGCTTTATAGAGAATTTGTTAGAATTTTAACCGAGTAAAAAGCTGAAAAATTGAGATTAGGTTGTATAATTAGGATCAAAATTCCATAATTAACTATTTTAACTCATAAAATTTGATTTAAAATTATTTTGTGGTTATTTTATTGGGATTAAAACGTGCATCTCTAAATGGGCATTATAGTGAACCCGTACGAATTTTAACCGTGTAAAAAGCTAGAAATTTGAGATTAGGCTGTATAATTTTGTTCAAAAGCCCATAATTAACTATTTTAACTCTTAAAATTTTATTTAAAATCATTTGGTTGTCGTATTATTGGGATTAAAATATGCATATCTAAATGGGCTTTATAGAGAATTTGTCCTAATTTTAATAGAGTAAAAAGCAGAAAAATTAAGATTATGTTCTGTAATTAGGTTTAAAATTCATAATCAACTATTTGAACTCATAAAATTTGATTTAAAATCATTTTATGGTCATTTTATTGGGATTAAAATGTGCATGTCTAAATGGGTTTTATAGTGAACCTGTTCGAATTTTATCTGAGAAAAAACTAAAAATTTGAGATTAAGCGGTATAATTTTGTTCTAAGACCCATAATTAACTATTTTAACTCTTATAATTTTATTTAAAATCATTTTGTTGTCGTTTTGGTGGGATTAAAATGTGCATGACTAAATGGGCTTTATAGAGAATCCGTTAGAATTTTAATCTAGTACAAAACTAAAAATTTAAGATTATGTTGCATAATTAGGAACTAAAGTCCATAATTAACTATTTGAACTCATAAAATTTGATTTAAAATCATTTTGCGGTCATTTTTCTGGGATAAAACGTGCATGTCTAAATGGGCTTTAAAGTGAAACCATTCTAATTTTATTCGTGTAAAAAGCTAGAAATTTGAGATTAAACTGTGTAATTTTGTTCTAAAGCCCATAATTAACTTTTTTATCTCATAAAATTTGATTTAAAATCATTTTGTGGTAATTTTATTGGGATTAAAATATGCATTTCTAAAAGGGCTTTATAGTGAAACCGTTCGAATTTTCACCAATTAAAAAGCTAGAAATTTGAAATTAAGCTTAATAATTTTGTTGAAAAGCCCATAATTAACTATTTTAACTCTTAAAATTTCATTTAAAATCATTTGGTTGTCGTTTTGTTGGGATTAAAACGTGCATGTCTAAATGGGCTTTATAGAGAATTTGTTAGAATTTTAACCGAGTAAAAAGCGAAAAAATAAGATTAGGTTGTATAATTAGGTTCAAAATTCCATAATTAACTATTTGAACTCATAAAATTTGGTTTAAAATCATTTTAAGTTTATTTTATTGGGATTAAAACGTGCATTTCTAAACTGTCTTCATAGTGAACCCATACAAATCTTCATCGAGTAAAAAGATAGAAATTTGAGATTAAGCTTTATAATTTTGTTCTAAAGCTCATAATTAACTATTTTAAATCTTAAAGTTTCATTTAAAATCATTTGGTTGTCGTTTTGTTAGGATTAAAGCGTGCATGTTTAAATGGGCTTTATAGAGAATTTATTAGAATTTTAACTGAGTAAAAAGCTGAAAAATTGAGATTAGGTTGTATAATTAGGATCAAAATTCTATAATTAACTATTTGAACTCATAAAATTTGATTTAAAATCATTTTATTGGGATTAAAACATGCATGTCTAAATGGGCTTTATAGTGAACCCATTCTAATTTTATCCGAGTACAAAGCTAGAAATTTGAAATTAAGCATTATAATTTTGTTCAAAAGCCCATAATTAACTATTTTAACTCTTAAAATATGATTTAAAATCATTTGGATATCATTTTGTTGGGATTAAAATGTGTATGTCTAAATTGACTTTATAGAGAATCCGTTAGATTTTTAATCGAGTAAAAAACTGAGAAATTGAGATTATGTTTTATAATTAAGTACAAAAGTCCATGATTAACTATTTGAACTCATAAAATTTGATTTAAAATCATTTTACGGTCATTTTATTAGGATTAAAACGTGTATGTCTAAATGGGCTTTATAACGAACCCATTCTAATTTTATCCCAGTAAAAAGCTAGAAATTTGAGATTAAGCTGTATAATTTTGTTCTAAAGCCCATAATTAAATATTTTAACTCTGAAAATTTGATTTAAAATATTTTGGTTGTCGTTTTGTTGGGATTAAAACGTGCATGTCTAAATGGGCTTTATAGAGAATTTGTTAGAATTTTAACCGAGTAAAAAGCTGAAAAATTGAGATTAGGTTGTGTAATTTGGTTCAAAATTCCATAATTAAGTATTTGAACTCATAAAATTTGATTTAAAATCATTTTGTGGTCATTTTATGGGGATTAAAACATGCATGTCTAAATGGGCTTTTATTGTGAACCCTTAAAATTTCATTTAAAATCTTTTGGTTGTCGAATTTTTTGGGATTAGAACGTGCATGTCTAAATGGGCTTCATAGGGAATTCGTTAGAATTTTAATCTAGTAAAAAGCTGAAAAATTGAGATTATGTTGTATAACTAGGTTCAAAATTCCATAATTCAATATTTGAACTCATAAAATTTGATTTAAAATCATTTTGTGGTTATTTTATTGGGATTAAAACGTGTATGTCTAAATGGGATTTTAATGAACCCATTCAATTTTTTTTTTACGAAAAGGGCCTCGTTAAAAAACCCCTAACACTTCCAACCCCAAGAAGGGTTAGAAGCACCTATGGGAAAAAGAGTACCCCTAGAAATTTATTGAGAAAGAGAGTTAAATCTCTCATAGTTTACAAATGCCCTAGAAGCAAGAGTATGGGCTACATTATTGACCCCTCTAGGTACATAAGCGATCCTACAATTTACTTAACTTTTCATGGTGGTGCGAATCGTGGACACCAAAGGTTGTAAAGTTGAGAGATCTGGTCCACTCTAGTTGACTTTATTTGCAATGGAGGATGAATTTGTCTCAAAGGTAATATTCGTCCAACCTTTCTGAGATGCAAGTCGAAGTCCAGCTAGGATTGCTTGTGCTTCAGCCAAAGCAGCGTCTGGGCGTCCAACAAGAGGAAGAGAAATTCCTCCCAGAACCACACTGTCCGAGTTACGTGCTACAACACCAATTGTAGCACTTCCAGAGATGGGCTAAAAAGATAGAAATTTGTGATTAAGCTATATAATTAAGTTGTGAAAATTTATTCTAAAGCCCATAATTAACTATTTTAACTCTTAAAATTTCATTTAATATCATTCGGTTGTTGTTTTGTTCGGATTAAAAGGTGCATGTCTAAAAGAGCTTTGTAGAGAATCCGTTCTAACTTTAATAGAGTAGAAATCTAAAATATTGAGATTTGTATAATTAGGTTCAACATTCCACAATTAACTATTTGAACTCATAAAATTTGATTTAAAATCATTTTAAGGTCATTTTATTGGGATTAAAACATGAATGTCTAAATGGGCTTTATACTGAACCCATTCGAATTTTATCCGAGTAAAAAGCTAGAAATTTGAGATTAAGCTGTATAATTTTATTTTAAAGCCCATAATTAACTATTTTAATTCTTAAAATTTCATTTAAAATCATTTGGTTGTCGTTTTGTTGGGATTAAAAGGTTCATTGCTAAAAGGGCTTTATAAAGAATCAGTTCTAATTTTAATAGTGTAGAAATCTAAAAAAATTGAGATTATGTTGTATAATTAGGTTCAACATTCCATAATTAACTATTTGAACTCATAAAATTTGATTTAAAGTCATTTTAAGGTCATCTTATTGGGATTAAAACGTGCCTGTCTAAATGGGCTTTATAGTGAACCCATTCTAATTTTATCCAAGTAAAAAGCTAGAAATTAGAGATTAAGCTTTATAATTTTGTTCTAAAGCCCATAATTAACTATTTTAAATCTTAAAATTTGATTTAAAATCATTTGGTTGTCGTTTTTTGGGATTAAAATATGCAAGTTCAAATGGGCTTTATAGAGAATTTGTTAGAATTTTAACCGGGTAAAAAGCTAAAAAATTGAGATTAGGTTGTATAATTAGGATCAAAATTCCATAATTAACTATTTGAACTCATAAAATTTGATTTAAAATCATTTTGCGGTCATTTTATTGGGATTAAAAAGTGCATGTCTAAATGTGCTTTATAGTCAACCCATATGAATTTTAACTGAGTAAAAAACCTAGAAATTTGAGATTAAGCTGTATAATTTTATTCAAAAGCCCATAATTAAATATTTTAAATCTTAAAATTCAATTTAAAATCATTTGGTTGTCGTTTTGTTGGGATTAAAACGTGCATGTCTAAATGGGCTTTATAGAGAATTTGTTAAAATTTTAACCGAGTAAAAAGCAGAAAAATTGAGATTATGTTGTTTAATTAGGTTCAACAGTCCATAATTAACTACTTGAAATCAAAAAAAATTGATTTAATATTATTTTGCGGTCATTTTATTAGGATTAAAATGTGGAAGTCTAAAAGGGCTTTATAGTGAACTCGTTCGAATTTAAACCGAGTAAGAAGCTAGAAATTTGAGATTAAGATGTTTAATTTTGTTCTAAAGCCCATAATTAACTATTTTCACTCATAAAATTTGATTTAAAATCATTTTGTTGTCGTTTTGTTGGGATTAAAAGGTGCATGTCTAAATGGGCTTTATAGAGAATCGTTAGATTTTTAATTGACTAAAAAACTGAAAATTGAGATTATGTTGTATAATTAGGTACAAAAGTCCTTAATTAACTCTTTGAACTCATAAAATTTAATTTAAAATCATTTTGCGGTGATTTTAATGGGATTAAAACGTGCATGTCTAAATGGGCTTTATAGTGAACCCGTTCGAATTTTAACCGAGTAAAAAGCTAGAAATTTGAGATTAAGATGTTTAATTTTGTTCTAAAGCCCATAATTAACTATTTTAACTCATAAAATTCGATTTAAAATCATTTGGTTGTTGTTTTGTTGGGAATAGAACGTGCATGTCTAAATGGACTTTATAGAGAATTTGTTAGAATTTTAACCGAGTAAAAAGCTGAAAAATTGAGATTAGGTTGTATAATTAGGTTCAAAATTCCATAATTAACTATTTGATCTCATAAAATTTGATTTAAAATCATTTTGTGGTCATTTTATTGGGATTAAAACGTGCATGTCTAAATGGGCTTTATATTGAACCCATTCGAATTATTTTTGAAAGAAAGGGCCTCATTAAAAAACCCTATACCCAATCACCTTGATAGGTGAGTAAGCTGCTATGGGAAAAAGAGTATCCATGGTTTTATTGAGAAGAAGAGGAGAACCTCTCTGAATTTATAGAAGCCCGAATATAATCTGGAAAATTATAATCGAAAGAACAAGAAATAAAAGAACGCAAAGCCTTAGTAGCTAAGACATGGGCTACAACGTTTGCGTCTCTAGGTACATAACAAATCTTACAATCAGGAAAAATCCAAGATTGGAGCGGATGCGAGACACAAAATGTTGCACTGTGGAAAGATCTTGGTGATGAGTGTTGTTAACCTTGTTGGCAATGGAAGCTAAATCAGTTTCAATGATCAAGTTTGTCCAGCCATTAGCAACCGCCAATTTTAAAGCTTCCAAGATAGCAAGAGCCTCAGCAGAAGCTAGATCTGCGCAGAAAACGAGCAGCATAGAACAACCACCAAGGATAAAAAGCTAGAAGAATCCCGAGCGATGATGCCTGCAGTAGCACCCTTTAACACAGGGTCAAAGGCACCATCCGTGTTAATCTTGACGAAACCAGAATCCAGTTTCGTCCATCTAGCTTGAGCAAAAGTGGGCTCAGCTAGCTGGGAGCGTAGGTGGGAAGCATCGTTAGTTGATGTATAGTCATTAAAAAGTTTTTGTGCATTGGAAACAGTTAACCAGACTGGTTGGAGATGGTTGTTATAGACAAATTCATTATGATGGTTTCATAAATTCCAAAGGATCGTAATCAAGAATGAAAGTTGATGTAGGGACAAAAAGCCAAAAATTTCAGAAAGCCACTGTTGGAGTAAGATAAAGGTATTAGAGAAGATTCGAGTAGGGAGCCCTGCCAACTGGACAGTCCCTCATAGCATGAAGGGTGGTTTCAATGGCCATATTACAAATCGGGCATACCACTGTACCAAGATTGGCCTGGAGGATTTTGTGGTCAAAAGGTAGTGCATCATGACATAAACGCCATCCAAAGGAACGAACCTTGGGTAGAGTAGACAATTTAGATAGAATTTTCCAAAGTTTATAGGGCCTATTAACAGGCCCTGGCTGTAACTGCAGAAATTGGTAACTAGATCGTACCGTATAGATGTCAGAGTCATGGTGACCCCAAACGGTGGTGCCTTTTATGTCATTAATAATGGGTACATTAAGGATGGTGTTGGCGTCTTCATAGGAGAAGTATTCTCTTACTTTTGATTTGTCCCATCGGGGTAGGTTAGGCATCATGAAGGTACTTGCTCGAAGAGGAACTTCGTCATTTACCTCATAATCACAATAAAGATGTACAGACTGAGAGACCCCCATTTGTCAAAGTGGATCTGGATTTGATTGGACATGTTTGGCCTTTTGAAGAAACCATTGCGAAGTTTAGAGATAGCTATGCTAAGACCTTTCCACACACAAAAGAAGATCTTCGAGAGTGATTAGATTCAAGGATTGAACCCGATGGGTAATACTTGCATTTGTAGACCTGACTAAGGAGATTATCAGGTTCACAAACCAAACGCCAGATTTGTTTGCCCAGTAAACCCATTCGAATTTTAACCGTGTAAAAGGCTAGAAATTTGAGATTAAGCTGTATAATTTTGTTCAAAACCCCATAATTAACTATTTTAAATCTTAAAATTTCATTTAAAATCATTTGGTTGTCGTTTTGTTGGGACTAAAAGGTACATGTCTAAAAGGGCTTTATATAGAATCAGTTCTAATTTTAATTGTGTAGAAATCTAAAAATTGAGATTATGTTGTATAATTAGGTTCAACATTCCATAATTAACTATTTGAAATCATAAAATTTGATTTTTAAAATCATTTTATGGTCATTTTAATGGGATTAAAACGTGCATGTCTAAATGGGCTTATAGAGAACCCGTTAGAATTTTAACCGAGTAAAAAGCTAGAAATTTGAGATTAAGATGTTTAATTTTGTTCTAAAGCCCATAATTAGCTATTTTAACTCTTAAAGTTTGATTTAAAATCATTTGGTTGTCGTTTTGCTGGGATTAAAATGTGCACATCTAAATGGGCTTTATAGAGAATTCGTTAGAATTTTAACAGACTAAAAAGCTGAAAAATTGAGATTAAGTTGTATAATTAGGTTCAAAATTCCATAATTAACTATTTGAACTCATAAAATTTGATTTAAAATCATTTTGTGGTCATTTTATTGGGATTAAAACGTGCATGTCTAAATGGTCTTTATAGTGAACCCATTCGAATTTTAACCGAGTAAAAAGCTAGAAATTTGAGATTAAGCTGCATAATTTTGTTCAAAAGCCCATAATTAACTATTTTAACTCTTAAAATTTCATTTAAAATTATTTGGTTGTCGTTTTGTTGGGATTAAAGGTGTATGTCTAAAAGGGCTTTATAGAGAATCAGTTCTAATTTTAATCGTCTAGAAAAAATAAAAAATTGAGATTATGTTGTATAATTTGGTTCAAAATTCCATAATTAAGTATTTGAACTCATAAAATTTGATTTAAAATCATTTTAAGGTCATTTTAATGGGATTAAAACGTGCATGTCTAAATGGGCTTTATAATTAACCCATTAGAATTTTATCCGAGTAAAAAGATAGAAATTTGAGATTAAGCTATATAATATTTTTCTAAGCCCATAATTAACTAATTTAAATCTTAAAATTTGATATAAAATCATTTGGTTGTCGTTTTGTTGTGATTAAAACGTGCATGTCTAAATGGGCTTTATAGAGAATTTGTTAAAATTTTAACAGAGTAAAAAGCTGAAAAATTAAGATTGGGTTGTATAATTAGGTTCAAAATTCCATAATTAACTATTTGAACTCATAAAATTTAATTTAAAATTATTTTGTGATCATTTTATTGGGATTAAAATGTGCATGTCTTAGTAAGATTTAAAATAAACCCGTTCGAATTTTAACCGAGTAAAAAGGTAGAAATTTGAGATTTAGCTGTATAATTTTGTTCAAAAGTCCATAATTCACTATTTTGTCTCTTAAAATTTCATTTAAATTTATTTGGTTGTCGTTTTATGGAAATTAAAAGGTTCATGACTAAAAGGGCTTGATAAAGAATCGGTTCTAATTTTAATCAAGTAGAAATCTAAAAAATTGAGATTATGTTGTATAATTAGGTTCAACATTCCATAATTAACTATTTTAACTCATAAAATTTGATTTAAAGTCATTTTATGGTCATTTTATTGGGATTAAAACGTGCATGTCTAAATGGGCTTTATAGTGAACCCATTCGAATTTTAACCGAGTAAAAAGCTAGAAATTTGAGATTAAGCTGCATAATTTTTTTCTAAAGCCCATAATTAACTATTTTAAATCTTAAATTTTGATTTAAAATCATTTGGTTGTCGGTTTGTTGAGATTAAAACGTGCATGTCTAAATGGGATTTATAGAGAATTTGTTAGAATTTTAACCGAGTTAAAAGCTGAAAATTGAGATTATATTGTATAATTAGGTTCAAAATTCCATAATTAACTATTTGAACTCATAAAATTTGATTTAAAATCATTTTGTGATCATTTTATTGGGATTAAAACGTGCATGTCTTAATAAGCTTTATAATAAACCCGTTCGAATTTTAACCAAGTAAAAAGGTAGAAATTTGAGATTAAGCTGTATAATTTTGTTCAAAAGTCCATAATTCACTATTTTATCTCTTAAAATTTCATTTAAATTCATTTAGTTGTCGTTTTGTTGAAATTAAAAGGTTCATGACTAAAAGGGCTTTATAAAGAATCGGTTCTAATTTTAATCGAGTAGAAATCTAAAAAATTGAGATTATGTTGTATAATTAGGTTCAACATTCCATAATTAACTATTTTAACTCATAAAATTTGATTTAAAGTCATTTTGTGGTCATTTTATTGGGATTAAAACGTGCATGTCTAAATGGGCTTTATAGTGAACCCATTCGAATTTTAACCGAGTAAAAAGCTAAAAATTTGAGATTAAGCTGCATAATTTTGTTCTAAAGCCCATAATTAACTATTTTAAATCTTAAATTTTGATTTAAAATCATTTGGTTGTCGGTTTGTTGGGATTAAAACGTGCATGTCTAAATGGGATTTATAGAGAATTTGTCAGAATTTTAACCGAGTAAAAAGCTGAAAATTGAGATTATATTGTATAATTAGGTTCAAAATTCCATAATTAACTATTTGAACTCATAAAATTTGATTTAAAATCATTTTGTGGTCATTTTATTGGGATTAAAACGTGCATGTCTAAATGGGCTTTATAGTGAACCCATTCGAATTTTAACCGAGTAAAAAGCTAGAAATTTGAGATTAAGCTGCATAATTTTGTTCAAAAGCCCATAATTTACTATTTTAACTCTTAAAATTTCATTTAAAATTATTTGGTTGTCGTTTTGTTTGGATTAAAAGGTGCATGTCTAAAAGGGCTTTATAGAGAATCACTTCTAATTTTAATCGTTTAGAAAAAAATAAAAAAATTGAGATTATGTTGTATAATTTGGTTCAAAATTCCATAATTAACTATTTGAACTCATAAAATTTGATTTAAAATCATTTTAAGGTCATTTTAATGGGATTAAAACGTGCATGTCTAAATGGGCTTTATAATTAACCCATTAGAATTTTATCCAAGTAAAAAGATCGAAATTTGAGATTAAGCTATACAATATTTTTCTAAGCCCATAATTAACTAATTTAAATCTTAAAATTTGATATAAAATCATTTGGTTGTCGTTTTGTTGTGATTAAAACGAGCATGTCTAAATGGGCTTTATAGAGAATTTGTTAAAATTTTAACAGAGTAAAAAGCTGAAAAATTAAGATTGGGTTGTATAATTAGGTTCAAAATTCCATAATTAACTATTTGAACTCATAAAATTTGATTTAAAATCATTTTGTGATCATTTTATTGGGATTAAAAAGTGCATGTCTAAATGGTCTTTATAGAGAATTTGTTAGAATTTTAACCGAGTAAAAGGCTAAAAAATTGAGATTAGGTTGTATAATTAGGTTCAAAATCCCATAATTAACTATTTTTTGGATAAAATGTGTGTTTTATTTATCCAAAAAGTAGAAAAGTACTACATTCAATCATAGAAACATTGAGACCCTATACATTATCGGTGTCCCCACTCTATACAAAGCTTAGTATGAAATCTATCGTTACTATCTATGTATCTAGTATGTAACTTGATGCAAACAATAGATCTAATAGAGTTAACTATATCACCTTCACTTTGGCATGTTCCTGTGAATAGACGACGGTTCCTCTCAGGCCATATAAGATAGATAAGACAACTCCAAGCTATTTTTAAAATGAAAACAACCAAAGACTTCCCTTTGAGTTGAGTTGATGCCCAATGGATCTCATCATCCCAATCTCCCATCCTCCTTGTTTGCAAACACATTACTCAACACTCGCATCCAAATCCTTCTAGAAAAATGACATTCAAAAAATAAATGCCCTCGAGTTTCAAACTTATCCTGACAAAACAAACAATCACCAGTTTGTACAAGACCAAATTGCAAGAGACGAGCACGCGTAGGGAGTCTATAAAGAATGGCCATCCATGCTATGATTGAATGCTTTGGCACATGGGAAGGATATCAGATCAGCTTATGCCATTGCACTTTATTCCTAACCTCTCGAATGTGATCCCAAATCCAAGAGGTCGTCACTGTTCTCCAGTTATCAACTCCAACAAAAATGTGTCGAAACTCATCTCTAATCTTTAGAAACTTCTTTATAATCCAGCTAAAGTGAGTTTTACTATCAATTGTCCAAAAGTCCACCCCTTTAAACACATATTTTTCTTGCCAAGCAACCCAAAGAGAGCCATGGTTAGCCAGAATGTTCCGAATAATAGTCCATAAGCAAGCCTTACTCCAACAATGTAAATTTTTTAGTCCCAAGCCTCCCTCTGATTTCAAGCTGCAAACATGATTCCATTTCACTCGAGCTCCCTTTGCCGAACTATCATCTCCTTTCTAGAAGAATCGCATACAAAGTTGCTCAATTTGACGAATGATGGATGTAGGAAGAACTAACTATCGACACCAATAATTAGGCATACTATAAAGGACAACTTTAATGAGTTGTAATCTGCCCCCATAGCTCAAGTTTCTATTTGACCAGTGATCGAGCTTACCCTTGATTTTAGATATCAATGAATGACAGTCCTTCAAAGAGAGTTTCTTTGCCACCAAAGGAACCCCTAAATATCTCATAGGCAAGGTACCAATTTTAAACCCAGTAATAGAATGAATAAGATGAATCTCACTGTCAGGAATGCCACTACAAAATATTTATGTTTTAGCCACATTAATTTTTAAACCTTTCATTTCATAGAATTCATCAAAGACACTCATTACACCAAGAATGGAGCTAACATCACCTCTACAGAAAATTAGTATATCATCTGCAAGTCACAAATGAGTTAGAGAGACTCATTTGCATTTTGGATGATAACTAAATATTCCACTTTCAACATCCATATTAAGCATTCGAGAGAGAACATTCATTACCAAGACAAAAATATAAGGCGAGAGAGGATCTCCTTGTCTCACCCCTCTTGCACCTTTAAAGAAACCCACAAGACTGCCATTAAAATAGAGTGATAATCTAGATGACATTATACAAGCCTGAATCCAACTGATGAATCTGGGTGATAATTCCATAGCTTCCAAAAGATGTAAAATAAGATCCCAATGCAGAGAATCGAAAGCTTTTTACAAATATATTTTTAGAACACATCTTGGAGAATTGGTCTTCCGTGCATAACCCTTAACCAACTCCTGAGCAAGGAGAGTATTATCAATAATACTTCTTCCCTTAAAAAATGCAGTTTGATTTAAGGAAATCATATCAAGGAGAAAATGGGTCAGTATTTTGACTATGATCTTTGTAATTGTTTTGTAAACAATTGAGTAACATGAAATAGGTCGAAAGTCTTTGTCCATGCAAGCATTAATAGTCTTGGGGACTATAACCATAGTAGCTTGTGGAGGGATACTCACGACATTAATTTGATCATTCGAACCTTCAGAAGGCATAACTGGATCACTTATTGGACTTCGGACATAAGGCGATGGTGGGTCATTAAGTGCAGTATTATCAGGATCATTAACCGGAGATATATCAGGATCATGAACTGGAGTATTTGCTGAAATATCGACTGGATCCAGTGCAAAAACACCATCCTACAAATGGACATGAAGTTCTCATGTGCTATCGTCTGATGGATCAACCCCTGTACTATCTATAGAAATAAGATTTTCCTGGATGCTTGGAAGAGAAAAATCAGTAGCATTCTTAGGTAAAATAATATGTGGAAAAGGATCAACAAAAGAATCTGCAGAAGAAATAGAATGAAAAGGATAAATGTTTTCAATGAAAACAACATTTCGAGACAAAACGATCGAATTATTTTTAAGAATGAACACTTTATAACCTTTTACTCCTGGTGAATATCCAAGAAAAACTTCTGGAAGAGCTCGTTCAGAGAATTTGTTTCTGTTTGCTTTGAGAGTAGACACAAAGCATAAACAACCAAAAGATTTAAGGTGTTTATAATCAGGTAATTCCTTGAATAACAACTCATAAGGAGATTTATTCTCTAGAACAGGAGATGGCAAACGATTTATAAGAAAAGTTGCAGTTAAAATACAATCACCCCAAAAACGAATAGAAATTTTGGACTGAAAGAAAAGTGCTCGAGCAACATTCAAGAGATGTTGGTGTTTACGTTCGACAATAACATTCTGTTGATGCGTTTCAACGCACGAAAATTGATGTATAATACCTAAGGTGGCAAACAAATTAATGAACTTCAATTCTGGAGCATTATCAGACCTGAACATCTTTAAATCAAAACCAAATTGCCTTTTAGCCATAGTAATGAAGTTAGGAATAATTGTAGACACATATGATTTATGTTGTAACAAGTAAGTCCATGTAGATCTTGTAAAATCATCAACAAGGGTTAAAAAATATCTCTGATTATTATATGTAGGAGTGCGAAAAGGCCCCCAAATATCACAATGCACAAGTTCAAAAGGGAAAGAAGTACATGTAGTTGATAATGAAAAAGAAACATTCTTTTGTTTCGCTAGAGGACAAACTAAACAATCCCTATTTTTGTTTATAACAGATATATCGAGCATGTCTTTCAAAGAGTGTAAAACAGAAGAACTAGGATGACCAAGCCGAGAATGCCAAGTATCACTAGTAAAGTCTGTTTTATTAATAGAAATCAAAGATTTCTTTGGAGACATAGCAAGCAAATATAACCCCTGTCAAAGACTAGCCTTCCCAATCACTCGAGAATGGTCCTAAATGAGACAAACTTATTAAAAGATACAGTAAAATTAAAGTCAAGTAATAAGCAACTTACTGCTAACAAATTGAAACTAAAAGTAGGAAAATACAAAACATCAGTAAGTAGCAGATTTGAAGAAATTCTAACATTGCCAGCATAATGAACAACAATGGAATTATTATTAGGAAGCATTATAAGCCCTCCTTTTATTGGATGTAAGGATTCAAAAGTCTTTCTCAAAACAAATATGTCTTGAGGCTCTAGAATCTATAATCCAATGATCTTTATGAGTAGAAGCTCCAAAAGTACTAACTATAATAAAACGTGCATGTCTAAATGGGTATTATAGTGAACTCATTCGAATTTTATCCGAGTAAAATGCTAGAAATTTGAGATTAAGCTATATAATTTTGTTCTAAAGTCCATAATTAACTATTTTAATCTTAAAATTTGATTTAAAATCATTTGGATGTCGTTTTGTTGGGATTAAAAGGTGTATTTTTAAATGGGCTTTATAGTGAATTTGTTAGAATTTTAACTGAGTAAAAAGCTAAAAATTGAGATTATGTTGTATAATTAGGTTCAAAATTCCTTAATTAACTATTTGAAATCATAAAATTTGATTTAAAATCATTTTGTGGTCATTTTATTAGGATAAAAACGTGCATGTCTAAATGGGCATTATAGTGAACCCGTTTGAATTTTAACCGAGTAAAAACTTAGAAAATTGAGATTAAAGGGCTTTATAGAGAATACGTTCTAATTTTAACCGAGTAAAAATATAAAAAATTGAGATTATGTTGTATAATTAGGTTCACCAGTCCATAATTAAATATTTGAAATTATTAAATTTGATTTAAAATCATTTTATGGAAATTTAATTGGGATTGAAACGTGCATGTCTTAATGGGCTTTATAGTGAACCTACTCTAATTTATCCAAGTAAAATGCTAGAAATTTGAGATTAAGATGTTTAATTTTGTTCTAAAGCCCATAATTAACTATTTTAACTCTTAAAATTTTATTTAAAATCATTTACTTTTCTTTTCGTTGGGATTAAAACGTGCATGTTTAAATGGGCTTTATAGAGAATTTGTTAGAATTTTAACCGAGTAAAAAGTTGAAAAATTGAGATTAGGTTGTATAATTAGGTTCAAAATTCCATAATTAACTATTTGAACTCATAAAATTTGATTTAAAATCATTTTAAGGTTATTTTATTAGGATTAAAACGTGCATGTCTAAATGGGTGTTATAATGAACTCATTCGAATTTTATCCGAGTAAAAAGCTAGAAATTTGAGATTAAGATTTATAATATTGTTCTAAAGCGCATAATTAACTATTTTAACTCTTAAAATTTCATTTAAAATCATTTCGTTGTCGTTTTTTGGGATTAAAACGTGCATGTCTAAATGTGCTTTGTAGAGAATTTGTTAGAATTTTAACCGAGTAAAAAGCTGAAAAATTGAGATTAGGTTGTATAATTAGGTTCAAAATTCCATAATTAACTATTTGAACTCATAAAATTTGATTTAAAATCATTTTGTGGTCATTTTATTGGGATTAAAACGTGCATGTCTAATTGTTAGAATTTTAACCGAGTAAAAAGCTAGAAATTTGATATTAAGCTGTATAATTTTGTTCAAAAGCCCATAATTAACTATTTTAACTCTTAAAATTTCATTTAAAATCATTTGGTTGTCCTTTTGCTTGGATTAAAAGGTGTATGTCTAAAAGGGCTTTATAGAGAATCCGTTCTAATTTTAATCCTCTAAAAATCTAAAAAATTGAGATTATGTTGTATAATTAGGTTCAAAATTCCATAATTAACTACTGGAACTCATAAAATTTGATTTAAAATTATTTTACGGTCATTTTATTGGAATTAAAACGTGCATGTCTAAATGAGCTTTATAGTGAACCCATTCGAATTTTATCCAAGTAAAATGCTAAAAATTTGAGATTAAGTTGTATAATTTTGTTCTAAAGCCCATAATTAACTATTTTAAGTCTTAAATTTGATTTAAAATCATTTGGTTGTCAGTTTGTTGGGATTAAAATATGCATGTCTAAATGGGCTTTATAGAGAATTTATTAGAATTTTAACCAAGTGAAAAGCTAAAAATTGAGATTATATTGTATAATTTGGTTCAAAATTCCATAATTAACTATTTGAACTCTTAAAATTTGATTTGAAATCATTTTTTGGTCATTTTATTGGGATTAAAACGTGCATGTCTAAATGGGCTTTATAGTGAACACGTTAGAATTTTAACCGAGTAAAAACTTAGAAATTTGAGATAAAGCTATATAATTTTGTTCAAAAGCCTATAATAAAATATTTTAACTATTAAAATTTCATTTAAAATCATTTGGTTGTCGTTTTGTTAGGATTAAAAGGTGCATGTCTAAAAGGGCTTTATAGAGAATCCTTTCTAATTTTAATCTAGTAAAAATCTAAAAAATTCAGATTATTATGTGTAATTAGGTTCAAAATTCTATAATTAACTATTTTAACTCATAAAATTTGATTTAAAATCATTTTGTGGTCATTTTATTGGCATTAAAACGTGCATGTCTAAATGTGCTTTATAGTGAACCCGTTCAATTTTAACCTAGTAAAAAGCTAGAAATTTGAGATTAAGATATATACTTTTGTTCTAAAGCCCATAATTAACTATTTTAAATCTTAAAATTTGATTTAAAATCTTTTGGTTGTCGTTTTTTTGGGATTAAAACGTGCATGTCTAAATGGGCTTTATGGTGAACTAGTTCGAATTTTAACCGAGAAAAAAGCGAGAAATTTAAGATTAAGATGTATAATTTTGTATAAAGCCTATAATTAACTATTTTAAATCTTAGAATTTGATTTAAAATTATTTGATTGTCGTTTTGTTGGGATTAAAATGTGCATATCTAAAGGGGCTTTATAGAGAATCAGTTCGAATTTTAATCGAGTAAAAAGCTGAAAAAATGAGATTATGTTGTATAATTAGGTTCAAAATTCCATAATTAACTATTCGAACTCCTAAAATTTGATTTAAAATCATTTTATTGGGATTAAAACGTGCAAGTCTGAATGGGCTTTGTGGTGAACGAGATCGAATTTTATCCGAATAAAAAGCTACAAATTTGAGATTAAGCTGTATAATTTTATTCTAAACCCATAATTTACTATTTTAACTCTTAAAATTTGATTTAAAATCATTTTGTTTTCATTTTTTGGGATTAAAACGTGCATGTCTAAATGGGCTTTATAGAGGATCCATTCGAATATTAACCTAGTAAAAACTTAAAAAATTGAGATTATATTGTACAACTAGGTTCAACAGTCCATAATTAACTATTTGAACTCATAAAATTTGATTTAAAATCATTTTACGGTCATTTTATTTGGATTAAGACGTGCATGTGTAAATGGGCTTTATAATAAACCCGTTCGAATTTTATCTGAGTAAAAAGCTAGAAATTTGGGATTAAGATGTATAATTTTTTTCTAAAGCCCATAATTAACTATTTTAACTCTTAAAATTTGATTTAAAATCATTTGGTTTTCTTTTTGTTGGGATTAAAAGGTGCATGTCTAAATGGGCTTTATAAAGAATTCGTTCGATTTTTAATTAAGTAAAAAGTTGAAAAATTAAGATTATGTTGTATAATTAGGTTCAAAATTCCATAATTAACTATTTGAACTCATAAAATTTGATTTAAAATCATTTTATTATTATTTTATTGGGATTAAAACATGCAAGTCTGAATGGGCTTTGTGGTGAACCAGTTCGAATTTTATACGAGTAAAAAGCTACAAATTTGAGATTAAGCTGTATAATTTTGTTATAAAGCCCATAATTTACTATTTTAACTATTAAAATTTTATTTAAAATCATTTGGTTGTCGTTTTTTTGGAATAAAACGTGCATGTCTAAATGGGCTTTAAGAGGATCCGTTCGAATTTTAACCGAGTAAAAATCTAAAAAATTGAGATTATGTTGTATAACTAGGTTCAACAGTCCATAATTAACTACTATTTGAACTCATAAAATTTGAGTTAAAATCATTTTACGGTCATTTTATTTGGATTAAGATGTGCATGTGTAAATGGGCTTTATAATGAACCCGTTCGAATTTATCCGAGTAAAAAGCTAGAAATTTGAGATTAAGCAGTGTAATTTTGTTCTAAAACCCATAATTAACTATTTTAACTCTTAAAATTTGATTTAAAATCATTTTGTTTTCGTTTTGTTGGGATTAAAACATGCATATCTAAATAGGCTTTATAGAGAATCCGTTCGAATTTTAACCGAGTAACAATCTAAAAAATTAAGATTATGTTGTATAATTAGGTTCAACAGTCCATAATTAACTATTTGAACTCAAAAATTTTGATTTAATATCATTTTCCTGTTGTTTTATTGAGATTAAAACGTGCAGGTCTAAAAGGGCTTTATGGTGAACCCGTTCGAATTTTAACCGAGTAAAAATCTAAAAATTGATATTATATTATATAATTAGGTTCAATAGTCCATAATTAACTATTTGAACTCAAAAAAATTGATTTAATATCATTTTGCGGTTGTTTTATTGGTATTAAAATGTGCAAGTCTAAATGGGCTTTACGGTGAACCCATTCGAATTTTAACAAAGTAAAAAGCTAGAAATTTAAGATTAAGTTGTATAATTTTGTTGTAAAGCCCATAATTATGTATTTTAACTCTTAAAATTTGATTTAAAATCATTTGGTTATCGTTATTTTTGGATTAAAACGTGCATGTCTAAATGGGCTTTATAGAGCATCCTTTCGAATTTTAACCGAGTAAAATGTAACCCCCTCGACCCGTCCTAGTCGCAAGGCCGACCCGAGGTGGCTACACGGGGATTACCGAAGCCAAGTCCAAAGACTCGACTCCAATAACCAACGCTTGAAAGCTTTTTCGAGCCCAAACGACTAACGTATCTGCACACGGGCTCTAAGCCAACCTTATTGGGCTTACCGAAAGCCTGAAGGCTCAAAACGATATTGGCGTATCGGTACGAGGTGAAACCGAAAACTCGTGCATTTGGACGAATTTTTAAACACAAAAAGCTAAGGACTAACCCAACAACCACATACAAGCATACTTAACATGCATAAGATAGTATCCACATAACCATAACTTTAAAACATAAATCAACATGCTAACTCAAGGAAACCATGGCGAATATAAACTATGCATGAAATCATCCAAAACATAAGTCAACATAGGAGTCAAACAACGCTCCTAAACAACATAGCATATTCCATTGCTAGCTAATACATTACTGCAACTAAATCATACTTGAGCTAACGAGCAACACGCTTGGACGCTCTTCCTCGCACCGTGCTAACTCTCGAGCTAACGATCTGCATTGTCGGAAAACGAGAGTGTAAGCATAAATGCTTAGTGAGCAGAACTTAAAAACGTAACTACGACAATGCAGGGTTCAAGCTTTATTTGAAAATAAAGACTAACATCATTTCATACATCTTACATCATAGCATCTTACAACTTACGAGAGCAATCAAAGTACACAACATGACATAAAAGCACATATTCATAGCAATTAAGATAAGTATGTTAGCAAACTCGGTTATTATACACGGATATGCGGAAACGTCTTACACGCATACAAATTTATCTGACACGATCAAATTTATCTTACACGTATACGAGTTTTGTCTGACACGACCGAATTTATCTGACACGTATGCGAATTTTGTCTCATAGTGCACTATTCTTACATCCTATTGGTCGACCAATTATGCCTGGTATGACTCAACGAATGCCAACATAATTACCATAATATTATCTTACAAATCTTACATCTTACACCTCTTACCGGTCTTACATAGCCACCCGGCTATATTTCATACCATACTCGAGTGGTCTTACTTACTACTTACAAGCATAAACTACAACATCTTACAGTTACCTTACAAATATCTCACATGACATATTAACATGTCATTAATCAATAAAAAATCAACACAACTCAACATAACAATTAACATGCCATCGACAACAATTAAACACAATAAGCTTTCCAATCTTTACCATCTAACAAGTATACAAGGTAAGTAAGAATGGGTAGATCTTACTCTTGAGTTTGGATTAGCTTATCAAGCCTAATCAAAAGTCCCAAAATCTTCCTTGAACAAAAACCAAGTTCAAAACATTTTTTCACTCACCACACAACTCTAACGGTAGCCAAATCGAGCCCCGAACCTTCTGGCTTTACACTCGAATCACCCGGAACCAAATGTGCTGCTTCAAACCAACCAAAATTAAAGTATTAACCTCAAAAATCAACCACAAATTCTCTGTTTTACCTCAGCTCACAAATCCACAATATTTTCTCAACAATTCAAAGTCAAATTCATCCCAAATATTCTCATTTTCGTACTTAAGCAAAGCACAACCATTACCCTTCAATTTAAACACCTAAAACACTTCAAAATATGTCCACAACATCACTCATATATATTATAACCATCAACCCTTCATTTCCACACTAAAACACCCCCAAAACACTCATTTTCTACTTTCAAAAAATACCTACTGCAGCCACTTCGGGAATTCAATCATCTACCCCCTTTAACTACTCAAAATCCATCCTTTAACATTCTAAAAACACCTACCAAGGTTTTATATACCTCCAGCCCTTTATTTTCAACAAAACCCAACCAAAAACTCAACCACAACTCTAAAATCCTCCCTAAGACTAGTTTCCGGTTTGCTAAGATTAAACCATTTTCCTAACATGTTTTAATTTCATTAAAGAGTTCAAAAGCATCCTTAAACTTTGTTTTACTAAGCTCATTCGAAATTTCAGAAAAATCCTCACTTTTCTCATCAAACCTTGAAAAATAGAAATTCTCCAAGACTTGATAAAAATAGGATTTTTAACTATCAAAAGATAAGAAATTAAGAGGACAAGTCAAATATGAAATTACCTTTTGAAAAAGCTCTTGAATGATGTTGGATGATGAAGAAATAAAGAATGGGGGGTTTAGAGAGTTTTTAACTTAGTTTTGAAGAATGTGAGAAAAAGTGTGTTTTGATTCTTCAAAACCCTTATAAATTTCCTTAATGGCGTTTTTGTAAATATTGTGAATGTTTATAAAAATCATCTCTTTAATTAAAATTAACCCGAAACTAATCCTAGTTTAGAGTCTAATAACTCCTAAGCCCAAAATCGAGCGTTACAACTCTCCCCCATTTAAGGAAATTTCGTCCTCGAAATTCTTACCTGACGGAAAGAGATACGGACACTGCTTCTTCATATCCTCCTTTCTCTTTCAAGTGGCTTCTTCCACCCCTCGGTTTTGCCACTTCACTTTGACCAACTCGATAGATCTTCCACGCAACACCGTACTATCAGAGGCTAAGATCTCAATTGGTTCTTCGTCATAGGTCAAATCTGAATTCAACTCAACCTCTTCCACTAGCATAATATGAGACGGATCTGATCTATACATCATGAATCTTTTCTAACTCTAGCGGTAAACGTAACTGATAAGCAACAGTACCAATCCGTTTGACAATCTCATACGGTCCAATATACCTCGGACTCAACATACCCTTCCTACCGAATCTCATCACTTTCTCCCAAGGCGAAACTTTCAAGGACACTGTCACCCACGGCATACTCTACTTCTTTCCATTTCAAATCTGCATATGATTTTTGTCTATCTGAAGCTGCCTTTAACCAATCACAAATCAACTTCACTTTCTTGGTAGTCTCCTTAAGCATATCCGACATCGATATCAATTTCTGACCTGCTTTGGCCCAACAAATCAGAGTTTTGCACTTTCTGCCATACAAAGCCTCATACGGAGCCATCTGAATACTCGAGTGATAAATGTTATTGTACGCAAACTCAACTAATGGCAAGTGCTTCTCCTAAGTACCATGAAAATCGATGATGCAACAACGTAACATATCCTCGAGAATTTAAATAACTCTCTCTGACTGCCCATTTGACTGAGGATGATACGAAGTACTAAAATTCAAATGGCTACCCAAAGAACTGTGCAAACACTCCCAAAATCTAGCTGTGAATCTCGAATCTCTTTCAGACACAATCGATTTCGGCACACCATGCAGTCTCACAATCTCACTAATGTACAAATCTGCTAACTTATCTAACGAGTAAATCGTATGAACAACAATAAAGTGAGCATACTTCGTAAAGCGATCAACTATAACCCAGACTGATTTCTTCTTCGAAGGAGTCAAAGGCAAACCGAATACAAAATCCATGGTGATATTTTCTCATTTCTATTCTGGAATCTTCAACGGCTGTAACAAACCAGACGAAAATTGATGTTTTGCCTTAACTCTCTAACAAACCATACACTTACTCACATAGTCGGCAATATCTCTCTTCAGACCAATCCAGAAGTACTCATCCTTTAAACCACGGTACATCTTCGTACTACCCGGATGCATAGCAAAAGGACTAATGTGTGCTTCGGTCAGAATCATACGTCTCAGATCACTGTCATTCAGCACAACTATTCTATCTCTAAAACACAAAACACCATCATCCCTGAAATTGTACTCTGTAGGTCTTCCTTCAACTATATCTTGCATGTGAGGTGCCAAAGATCTATCTAACAGTTGTTTCTCTCTAATTAATTGACCCAAAGTAGGTCTAACCTGGAGCTCGGCTACTATGCCACCATCACCTGATAAACTTAATCTAGCAAACATAGCTCTCAATTCAACAACTACCTTCCTACTCAAAGCATCTGCCACTACATTGGCTTTACCCGGATGGTACTCAATCTTGAGGTCATAGTCTTTCAATAACTCAAGTCATCTGCGTTGCCTCAGATTCAACTCTTTCTGCGTCATCAGATACTTCAAACTCTTGTGATCTGTGTACACTGTGCATCTCTCACCATACAAGTAATGCCTCCAAATCTTCAAGGCAAACAAAACTGCAGCTAGCTCTATATCATGGGTCAGATAATTGCGCTCATGGTTCTTCAACTATCTCGAAGCATAAGCTACAACTCTTTCGTCTTGCATAAGCACACAACCTATCCCTACATACGAAGCATCACTGTAGATCACATACTCTTTCCCTAACACTGGCTGTATTAAAATCGGAGCATCTATCAAAGCTTCTTTTAGTTTCTCAAAGGCTTGCTGTCTTGCATCTAACCATTCAAACTGAACAATCTTATGATGCAACTTAGTCAAAGGAGAAGCTATCTTTGAAAATCCATTCAAAAACCTCCTATAGTAACCTGCTAAGCATATGAAACTATGAATCTCTGTGACAGACTTCGGTTGCTTCCGACTTACAATCGCTTCTATCTTCTTAGGATCTACTCTAATCCCCTCAACTGACACTACATGTCCTAAGAAAACAAATTTTCTAATCCAGAACTCACACTTCCTCAACTTGGCATAGAATCGGTGATCCAACAAAGTCTGCAATACTAACCTCAAGTGTCTGTCATGGTCTTCCTCAGTACGTGAGTACACCAATATGTCATCAATGAACACAACCACAAACTGATCCAAGTACTCGCGGAAAATTTTGTTCATCATGTCCATGAAAGCAGTTGGTGCATTAGTCAACCCGAAAGGCATAACCAGAAACTCATAGTGATCATACCTTGTACAGAAAGTTGTCTTCGGCACATCAACTTCTTTCACCTTCAATTGATAGTACCCTGACCTCAAGTCTATCTTGGAAAATATGGTAGCACCTAAGCTGATCAAACATATCATCAATTCTCGGTAGCGGACACTTGTTCTTCACTGTCAACTGATTCAATTGTCTATAGTTGATGCACATCCTCATACTACCGTCTTTCTTCTTCACAAACAACACGGGTGCACCCCAAGGCGAAGAACTCGGTCGGATAAAACCTCTATCTGATAGTTCTTGCAACTGAGTCTTCAAATCTTTTAGTTCTTTCGGTGCCATACGATACAGAGCAATCGAAACAGGAGCAGAATCTGAATACGTCTCTATGGCAAACTCAACCTCTCTGTTAGGTGGCAAACCAGGCAACTCTTCTGGAAACACACTTAGAACACCGTCATGATATCCTGTAGTCTGACTTCATTCATGTTCGGGTTCATCACATATGCTAGGTATGCCTCACAGCCCAACTCAAATAATCTTCAACATTTGATAAGAACTTCACGTTCTCACCTACTACCAGAATCTCATGATCATTTGCAAGCTTCAAATAAACTCTCTTGGTCTCGAAGTCTATCTTAGCTCTATGCTCTGTCAGCCATCCATACCCAAAAAATCACATCAAAACTGTAGAATGGCAATTCCATCATATCAACTGGGAACACATACCCCTGAACCATCAACGAACATCGTCTGTACATCTTTCTGGCCACTACGGTATCTCCGAAGGAACTAGTAACACTAATATCTGTATCTAGTGTCTCACAAGGTATATCCAACATCCTAGCATGCTCACTCAAAATATATGTATGCGTAGACCCAGAGTCAATCAAAGAAAGCAAACTCAGAGACTATATTGAGAAATTACCTGTGATCACATCGATGTCGTTCTATCCCTCTCGCTGAGCATAAACCCTAGCCGACCTACCATCCTCTGGCTGAACCGCTAACCATCATTCCTTGGCTGAAATTTCCTCGACCATGCCCACGGCCTCGAGGATAATCAATAGCTCTGGCGGGAGCTTGAACCTGAATCGATGCACCTCTAGCTAAATTCAAGCAATTACGCCTCAAATGTTCTCGGGATCCGCAATTCTAGCACTCACCTGGTACACACCAACACTCTCCATCATGGTGCCTACCACATCTAGGACACATGGGAGCACGAGCAATAGCTCCTTGGCCCTTATGGCCTCGACCTGAGTTTCCACGCCCATTATCAAAATGATGCCTAGTTTCCTTGTGCCTCTTGGTATCACCTCTATCGAAACCTGTAGACCTCTTACCAAAACTAGACCCTCTGGCTCGTTTGGTCAGACCCAAACTGTGCTCTATATCCTTGGCCCTAGCGACCAAGACATCAAAATCTGTATAGTCAGTAGCTAACATGTACCTCTTCACTTCTTCATTCAGTCCATATCGAAAGCAGTCACATCGTTCCCTCTCGGTAGGAACTATCTCGGGCGCATACTGACTCAATCTAACAAACTGGATCTCATAATCTGTCACACACATACCACTCTAAAGTAAGGCCATAAATTCCCTCTTTTTCTCATCAATATGGCGAGGACCCAGATACTTCTTGCGAAAGGTGGAATCGAAGAACTCCCAAGAAATCTCATCGTCTGACATACTCGTAGTAATGGTGACCCACCAGGTGTAGGCATCACCTTGAAGCAGAGAAACAACACAACCTAGTCTGCGAGCTCCAGTACATCCCAATTGTGTCAAGATACGAACGGTCTTATCAAACCAGGCCTCTGATCTCTCGGGTGATAATCCTCGAAACTCCTCTCCACACAAACTACGGAGTCTCTCTAATGGCAACCCAGTGGCCTCACCCTGAGGTGGTGCTGCAGCTTGTGCCCCGGCTACGGCTGCCTGAAAATCTCCGGCTATAGCCTGAACCAACAGGGTCATATTTATATCGGCCGGACCTTGGCCACCCTAGCCAACCTGAGGCCCAGCACCTAAAGCATTCTCTCCACCGCCCTCCTGAGGAGGTGGCACATCCTCTAAATATACATTCTGGACACCCTCAACATCCTCTGATACATGTCTGTCCTAAATAACAGCTTCGGGCTCTACAGCCCTAGGCCTGCCCCTCCACCTCAACATACCGAGCAAGGGAGATAACAAATACAAACAAGATAAACATAAAAGATTGAGTTAGCAAAGGCGAGGGTCCAAGGTGCTCAAGTATTCCTTTACTAAAAATCATTTTCCAATAATGTAATATTAGCAATGGGATCCGACAGCTACATTTTTACACGATAAACAACTCAATATAAACTTTCGAACACTATACAATGCAACAAACAATCAACATGGCATATACAATCACCGTGCAAGGCAAACACCGAGATTTTGCAACCAAACGCTGTAAACTTACCTCACTTACCTATCAACGTCGCGGAAATGGTCCAAGAGCCTTAAACCGAGGCTCTGATACCAACAAATGTAACCCCCTTGACCCGACCTAGTCGCAAGGCTGACCCGAGGTGGCTACACGGGGATTACCGAAGCCAAGTCTGAAGACCCAACTCCAATAACCAACACTAAAAAGCTTTTTCGAGTCCAAATGACTAACGTATATGAACATGGGCTCTAAGCCAACCTTATTGGGCTTACCAAAAGCTCGAAGGCTCAAAATGATATTGGCGTACCGATACGAGGTGAAACCGAAAGCCCGTGCATATGGACAAATTTTTAAAGAACAAACAGCTAAGGACTAACCCAACAACCACATACAAGCATACTTAACATGCATAAGAAATTATAGAACTCAAGGATCAGGTTACACATGCTTGAAACTCATACACATCTATTCGAATCATGCTCAGGTAACAAAACATAGAATTCATACATAAAAGAGTTCAAACAACATCAAAGATAGTATCCACATAACAATAACTTTAAAACATAAATCAACATGCTAACTCAAGGCAACCATGGTGAATATAAACTATGAATGAAATCATCCAAAACATAAGTCAACATAGGAGTCAAATAACGCTCTTAAACAACATAGCATATCTCATTCCTAGCTAATACATTACTGCAACTAAATCATACTTGAGTTAACTAGCAACATGCTTGGACGCCCTTCCTCGCACTGTGCTAACTCCCGAGCTAACAATCTATATTGTCGGAAAACGATATTGTAAGCATAAATGCTTAGTGAGCAGAAACGTAACTACGACAATACAGGGTTCAAGCTTTATTTGAAAATAAAGACTAACATCATTTCGTACATCTTAGACCATAGCATCTTACAACTTACGAGAGCAATCAAAGTACACAACATAACATAAAAGAACATATTCATAGCAATTAAGATAAATATGTTGGCAAACTCGGTTATTATACACGGATAAGCAAAAACTTCTTACACGCATATGAATTTATCTTACACGGTTGAATTTAACTTACACGTATACGAATTTTATTGACATGACCGAATTTATCTGACATATATGCGAATTTTGTCTCATAGTGCACTATTCTTACATCCTATTGGTCGACCAATTATACCCGGTATGACTCAACGAATGCCAACATCATTACCATAATAATATCTTACAAATATTACATCTTATACCTCTTACCGGTCTTACATAGCCACCCGACTACATTTCTTACCATACTCGAGTGGTCTTACTTACTAATTACAAGCATAACCTACAACATCTTACAGTTACCTTACAAATATCTCACATGACATATTAACATGACATTAATCAATAAATAATCAACACAACTCAACATAACAATTAACATGTCATCGACAATAATTAAACACAACCTTTCCAATCTTTACCATCTAACAAGCATACAAGGTACGTAAGAATGGGTAGATCTTACTCTTGAGTTTGGATTAGATTATCAAGCTTAATCCAAACTCCCAAAATCTTCCTTGAACCAAAGCCAAGTTCAAAACATTTTCCACTCACCACACAACTCTAACGGTAGCCAAATCGAGCCCCGAACCTTCCGGATTTGCACTCGAATCACCCGGAACCAAAGTGCTGCTTCAAACCAACCAAAATTAAATTATTAACCTCAAAATCAACCACAAATTCTATGTTTTACATCAGCTCACAAATCCACAATATTTTCTCAACAATTCAAAGCCAAATTCATCCTAAATATTCTCATTTTCGTACTTAAGCAAAGCACAACCATTACCCTTCAATTTAAACATCTAAAACACTTCAAAACGTGCCCAAAACAACATCTAAACCTTCATTTCTACACTAAAACACCCTCAAAACACTCATTTTCCACTTTCAAAAAATACCTACTGCAGCCACTTCGGGAATTCAATCATCTACCCCCTTTAACTACTCAAAATCCATCCTTTAACATTCTAAAAACACCTACCAAGGTTCTATATGCCTCCAGCCCTTTATTTTCAACAAAACCCAACCAAAAACTCAACAACAACACTAAAAATCCTCCCTAAGACTTGTTTCGGGTTTGCTAAGATTAAACCATTTTCCTAACATGTTTTAATTTCATTAAAGAGTTCAAAAGCATCCTTAAACTTTTTTTTACTAAGCCCATTCGAAATTTCAAAAAAAAATCCTCACTTTTCTCATCAAACCTTGAAAAATAGAGATTCTCCAAGACTTGATAAAAATAGGATTTTTAACTATCAAAAGATAAGAAATTAAAAGGACAAGTCAAATATAAAATTACCTTTTGAAAAAGCTCTTGAATGATGTTGAATGATGAAGAAATAAAGAATGGGGGGTTAGAGAGTTTTTAACTTAGTTTTGAAGAATATGAGAAAAAGGGTGTTTTGATTCTTCAAAACCTTTATAAATTTCATTAATGGCGTTTTTATAAATATTGTAAACGTTTGTAAAAATCATCTCTTTAATTAAAATTAACCCGAAACCAATCATAGTTTAGAGTTTAATAACTTCTAAGCCCAAAATCGGGGCGTTACATAAAAAGCTGAGAAATTGAGATTATGTTGTATAATTAGGTTCAAAATTCCATAATTAACTATTTGAACTCATAAAATTTGATTTAAAATCATTTTGTGGTCATTTTATTTGAATTAAAATGTGCATGTCAAAATGGGTTTTATAGTGAACCTGTTTGAATTCTAACCGAGTAAAAAGCTAGAAATTTGAGATTATGTTGTATAATTTTCTTCAAAAGCCTAAAAACTATTTTAAGTCTTAAAATTTGATTTAAAATCATTTGTTTGTCATTTTGTTGGGATTAAAACATGCATGTCTAAATGGGCTTTATATACAATCTGTTTGAATTTTAACCGAGTAAAAATCTAAACAATGTGATTATGTTGTATAATTAGGTTCAATAGTCCATAATTAACTATTTGAACTCATAAAATTGGATTTAATATCAATTTTTGGTCGTTTTATTGGGATTAAACGTGAAAATCTAATTGAGCTTTTTGGTTAACCCGTTCGAATTTTAACCGAGTAAAAAGCTAGAAATTTGAGTTTAAGCTGTATAATTTTGTTTAAAAGACCATAATTAAATAATTTAACTCTTTAAATTTGATTTAAAATCATTTGGTTGTCGTTTTATTTGGATTAAAAGGTTAATGTCTAAATGAGCTTTATAGAGAATCCGTTCGAATTTTAACCGAGTAAAAATATAAAAAATTAAGATTATGTTGTATAATTAGGTTCAAAGGCCCATAATTAAATATTTGAACTCAAAAAATTTGATTTAATATCATTTTACGGTAGTTTTATTGGGATTAAAACGTGCAAATCTAAATGGGCTTTATGGTGAACCTATTCAATTTTAACCGAGTAAAAATCTAAAAAATTATGATTATGTAGTATAATTACATTCAACAGTCCATAATTCTCTATTTGAACTCAAAAAATTTGATTTAATATCATTTTTCGATCGTTTTATTGGGATTAAAATGTGCAAATCTAAATGGGCTTTATGGTGAATCCATTCAATTTTAGCCGAGTAAAAATCTAAAAAATTGAAATTATGTTGTATAATTAGGTTCAACGTCCATAATTAACTATTTGAACTCAAAAAATTAATTTAATATTATTTTTCGGTCGTTTTATTGGGATTAAAACGTGTCAGTCTAAATGGTCTTTATGGTGAACCTGTTCGAATTTTAATCGATTAAAAATCTAAAAAATTTAGATTATGTTGTATAATTAGGTTCAACAGTCCATAACTAACTATTTGAACTCAAAAAATTGATTTAATATCATTTTGTGTTCGTTTTATTTGGATTAAAATGTGCTAGTCTAAATGGCTTTATGGTGAACTCGTTTTAATTTTAACCAAGTAAAAAGTTAAAAATTTGAGATTAAGTTGTATAATTTTTTTAAATGCACAAAATTAAATATTTTAACTCTTAAAATTTGATTTAAAATCATTTGGTTTTCGTTTTGTTGGGATTAAAACATGCATGTCTAAATGGGCTTTATAGAGAATCCGTTCGAATTTTAACTAAGTAAAAATCTAAAAAATTAAGAATATGTTGTATAATTAGGTTCAACAGTCCATAATTAACTATTTGAACTCAAAAAATTTGATTTAATATCATTTTGCTGTTGTTTTATTGGGATTAAAACGTACAAGTCTAAAAGGGCTTTATGGTGAACCCGTTCGAATTTTAACCGAGTAAAAATTTAAAAATTGATATTATATTGTATAATTAGGTTCAAAAGTCCATAATTAACTATTTGAACTCAAATTATTTGATTTAATATCATTTTGCAGTTGTTTTATTGGTATTAAAACGTGCAAGTCTAAATGGGCTTTACGGTGAACCCATTCGAATTTTAACAAAGTAAAAAGCTAGAAATTTAAGATTAAGTTGTATAATTTTGTTCTAAAGCCCATAATTAAGTATTTTAACTCTTAAAATTTGATTTAAAATCATTTGGTTGTCGTTCTTTTTGGATTAAAACGTGCATGTCTAAATGGGCTTTATAGAGAATCCTTTCGAATTTTAACCGAGTAAAAAGCTAAGAAATTGAGATTATGTTGTATAATTAGGTTCAAAATTCCAATTAACTATTTGAACTCATAAAATTTGATTTAAAATCATTTTTTGGTCATTTTATTGGAATTAAAATGTGCATGTGTAAATGGGCTTTATAGTGAACCCATTTGAATTCTAATCGAGTAAAAAGCTAGAAATTTGAGATTACGTTGTATAATTTTGTTCAAAAGCCTAAAAACTATTTTAAATCTTAAAATTCGATTTAAAATCATTTGGTTGTCGTTTTGTTGGGATTAAAACATGCATGTCCAAATGGGCTTTATAGAGAATTCGTTCGAATTTTAACCTAGTAAAAATCTAAAAAAGTGAGATTATGTTGCATAATTAGGCTCAACAGTCCATAATTAACTATTTGATCTCATAAAATTGGATTTAGTATCATTTTGTGGTCGTTTTATTAGGATTAAACTTGCAAATTTAATTGAGCTTTTTGGTGAACCAGTTCGAATTTTAACCGAGTAAAAAGTTAGAAATTTGAGATTAAGTTGTATGATTTTGTTTAAAAGCCCATAATTAAGTATTTTAACTCTTAAAATTTGATTTAAAATCATTTGGTTGTCTATTTATTTGGATTAAAAGGTTCATGTCTAAATGGGCTTTATAGAGATTTCGTTCGAATTTTAACCAAGTATAAATCTAAAAAATTGTGATTATGTTGTATAATTAGGTTCAACAGTCCATAATTCTCTATTTGAACTCAAAAAATTTGATTTTAATATCATTTTTCAATCGTTTTATTGGTATTAAAACGTGCAAATCTAAATGGGCTTTATGGTGAACCTGTTCGAATTTTAACGAAGTAAAAATCTAAAAAATTGAAATTATGTTGTATAATTAGGTTCAACAGTCCATAATTAACTATTTGAATTCAAAAAATTTGAATTAATATCATTTTGCGATCGTTTTATTTGGATTAAAACGTGGAAGTCTAAATGGTCTTTATGGTGAACCCGTTCGAATTTTAACCAAGTAAAAAGCTAGAAATTTGAGATTAAGGTATATAATTTTGTTTAAAATCCCATAATTAAATATTTTAAGTCTAAAAATTTGATTTAAAATCGTTTGGTTGTCGTTTTCTTCGAAATAAAAGATTCATGTCTAAATGTGCTTTATAGAGAATCCATTCGAATTTTAATCGAGTAAAAATCTAAAAAATTGAGATTTGGTTGTATAATTAGCTTCAACAGTCCATAATTAACTATTTGAACTCAAAAGATTTGATTTAATATCATTTTGTGGTCGTTTTATTGGGATTAAAACGTGCATGTCTAAATGGACTTTATGGTGAACCCGTTCGAATTTTAACCGAGTAAAATCTAAAAAATAGAGATTATATTGTATAATTAGGTTCAACAATCCATAATTAATTATTTGAAATAAAATTTTTTTGATTTAATATCATTTTGCGGTTGTTTTATTGGGATTAAATGTGCAAGTCGAAATGGGCTTTATGTTGAACCCGTTCAAATTTTAACCAAGTAAAAAGCTAGAAATTTGAGATTAAGTTGTATAATTTCGCTCTAAAGCCCATAATTAAGTATTTTAACTCTTAAAATTTGATTTAAAATCATTTGGTTGTCATTTTTTTGGGATTAAAACGTGCATGTCTAAATGGGCTTTATAGAGAATCCGTTAGAATTTTAACGAAGTAAAAAGCTAGAAATTTGAGATTAAGCTGTATAATTTCGCTCTAAAGCCCATAATTAAGTATTTTAACTCTTAAAATTTGATTTAAAATCATTTGGTTGTCGTTTTTTTGGGATTAAAATGTGCATGTCTAAATGGGCTTTATAGAGAATTTCTTAAAATTTTAACCGAGTAAAAAGCTGAAAATTGAGATTATGTTATATAATTAGGTTTAAAATTCTATAATTAACTATTTGAACTCATAAAATTTGATTTAAAATTGTTTTGTGTTCATTTTATTGGGATTAAAACGTGCATGTCTAAATGGGCTTTATAGTGCATCCGTTTGAATTTTAACCGAATAAAAAGCTAGAACTTTTAGATTATGTTGTATAATTTAGTTCAAAAGCCTAAAATAAACTATTTTAACTATTAAAAATTTTATTTAAAATCATTTGGTTGTCGTTTTTTTGGGATTAAAACATGCATGTCTAAATGGTCTTTATAGAGAATCCGTTCGAATTTTAGCAGAGAAAAAAATCTAAAAAATTGAGATTATGTTGTATAATTAGGTTCAACAGTCCATAATTAACTATTTTATCTCATAAAATTGGATTTAATATCATTTTTCGGTCGTTTTATTGGGATTAAACATGCAAGTCTAATTGGGCTTTTTGGTGAACCTGTTCGAATTTTAATCAAGTAAAAAGCTAGAAATTTGAGATTAAGCTGTATAATTTTGTTTAAAAGCCCATAATTATATATTTTAACTCTTAAAATTTGATTTTAAATCATTTTCTTGTCGTTTTGTTGGGATTAAAATATGCATGTCTAGTCTAAATGGACTTTATAGAGAATCCGTTCTAATTTTAACCGAGTAAAAATAAAAAAAATGAGATTATGTTGTATAATTAGGTTCAACAGTCCATAATTAACTATTTGAACTCAAAAATTTTGGTTTAAAATCATTTTGCGGTCATTTTATTGGGATTAAAACGTCCAAGTCTAAATTGGCTTTATGATGAACCCGTTCGAATTTTAACTGAGTAAAAATCTAGAAAATTGAGATTATGTTGTATAATTAGGTTCAACAGTCCATAATTAACTATTTGAACTCAAAAAATTTGATTTAATATCATTTTGGATCATTTTATTTGGATTAAAATGTTCAAGTCTAAATTGGCTTTATGGTGAACCGTTCGAATTTTTTTAATGGAAAAGGGCCTCGTTTAAAAACCCCTAACACTTCCAACCCCAAGAAGGGTTAGAAGCCGCTATGAGGAAAAGAGTACCCCTAGAAATTTATTGAGAAGGAGAGTTAAATCTCTTAGAGTTTACAAAAGCCCTTATAAATTCGGGCATATCGGAGTCAAAGTAAAGATTACATAAAGTACGCATGGCCCTAGAAGCAAGAGTATGGGCTACATTATTGGCCCCTCTAGGTACATAAGCGATCCGATAATTTACTAATCATTCCATGGTGGTGCGAATCGTGGACACCAAAGGTTGTAAAGTTGAGAGATCTGGTCCACCCTGGTTGACTTTATTTGCAATGGAAGTTGAATCTGTCTCAAAGGTAATATTCATCCAACCTTTCTGAGATGCAAGTCGAAGCCCAGCTAGGATTGCTTGTGCTTCAGCCGAAGCAGCGTTAGGGTATCCAACAAGAGGAAGAAAAATTCCTCCCAGAACCACACCGTCCGAGTTACGTGCTACAACACCAATTGCAGCACTTCCAAAGATGGGGCCAAAAGCCCCATCCGAGTTTATTTTAATAGAGCTAGTGCCTGGTTTTTGCCAAGTTTGGTTTGGAAGAATGGGTCTATGTGGATTACTAGTAGAGGAGCAAATATTTCCATTTTGATAGTCATTTAATAAGAATTTGGCATTTTTCAGGGTTAACCATATGGTTGAAGCTGGTTATTATGGATCCAATTGTTTCTTCTATTCCAAATATTCTAGAGTATCGTTAGAAAAAGAGCAAACTCCTGGTTGTTAAGTTTAGCCCCTGCAGTCTCCATCCAATGAAGTGACGATGTAAAATTGCCTGATTGGATTAAAGTAGGGAAACTTGCTAAATGAATAGTTTCATAAGCATCATGACAGTCATGCAAAGCATGCATCGGGGTTTCAATTATAGTTGCATAAATTGGGAAAATGCCATTTTCTAGGTTAGCATTCAGTAATTTGGATCCCGTAGGAAGAGCATCGTGACCTATCTCCATCCAAAGGCTCTTACCTTTGGTAAAGTTGGTAGCTGAGAAGTAGTTTTCCAAATGCGTGTAGGTCTATTTAGAGGTTCGTGTGGTTTTTGTATGAATAAATAACCTGATCTGACAGAATAAAGTCCACAATTATTGTTCATCCATATGGTTGTATCTCGATGGTCATTAATTATAGGGATGTTTAAAATAGCATTAACATTCTCTCTATCAAAAAAGGAACGTATTTTAGGCTCATCCCATTGTTGTTGCCCAAGAATCATAAAATCCCGAGCTCGTTTTGGAATTTCACTGAAAATTTCATATTCGCCAAAAAGTTAAACCGGAGAGGAGCCTCCCCCCATAGATCATGGAATATGTTAATCTTGCTATTTATTTCTGACCTTGTAACAAAACCAAGAAGGAGCTTTTTCAGGGCCGTACAGATGCCCTTCCAAGCAAAAGAAGATTGTTTTGTCAAAGTATCATCGAGGATGTTGCCAGATGGGTAGTATTTAGCTTGATATACCTGGCCAAGGAGGTTAGATGGTTCACAGAGTAGTCTCCATATTTGTTTTCCTAACAGGGTGATATTAAAGTTGTGGAGATCGCGAAAGCCCATGCCCCTACTAATTTTTGTTGGCATACAACCTCCCAAGAAAGCATGTGCCAGCCATTTTTGTTTTACCTTTTCCTGACCACCAGTATCGGCGAATAGAAGTGGTCATGTCATCAATAATATTATGTGGAAGAAGGTAGCATGACATGACATATTGTGGAAGAGATTGAATGACAGATTTTATGAATACTTCTCTATCACTAAAAGATAATAGATGTTTATCCCATTTGGAGAGACTCGCATTAACTTTATCTCTGATAAAACCTAACGAAGCTGTTTTATTTTTTCCAATCAAGAGAGGGACACCCAGGTAAATTCCAGGGTCACTAACCTCTTGGATTTGGAGAATATTTTTAACAGCTGCTCTTTGAGATAGAGTAGTTTTAGGGGAAAAGTAGATTGTCGATTTTTCAAAATTAATCGCTTGACCTGAAGAGGTAGCATATTTGTGTAGAGCATTTTTGAGATGATTAGCTTCAGTGGTGTTGTTTTTTATGAAGACCAAACAATCATTAGCGAAAAAAAGATGATTTATTTTTGGGCCATGCCCATTAACACTGAGTCTAGGGAGGTTGCCGTTAGCATGTTCAGCATTTAGTATAGCTGTTAATCCTTGGCTGCAGAAGAGGAAGAGGAATGGAGAAAGTGGGTCTCCTTGCCGGAGACCTCGTTGTGGTTTAAAAGGTTGAGATAAAGAGTCGTTTACACGAACTTAGTACGAAACGGTAGTGACACATTTCATTATAGTAGAAATCCATGTGTCGTTGAAACCCATACCTTGCATAATTTGTTGTAAGAAAGGCCATTCCACACGATCAAAGGCTTTTTCCATGTCTAGCTTCAGACTTGCAACTTTAGACAGGTGGGAGTCTCTCGTATTGAGAGTGTGAAGTAGTTCATGTGCAATTAGGATATTGTCCTTGATATTTCTATCTCGAATAAAAGTCGCTTGGTTGTTACTAATAAATAAAGGTATGAATGTTTTGAGACGGTTGACTTAAACCTTGGATACAATTTTGTATATAACAGTGCAAAGACTTATTGGATGAAGTTGCCTCATTGTCGTTAGGTTTTGTTTTTTCGGTGTTAGGACAAAAATAGTTTGGTTAACCTCAGCCATGTTGGTTGTACCCGAGAGAAGATCAAGGCATAGTCGTATTATGTCCTTACCAAGTGTATCCCAGTGTTGTTGGTAAAAACCACTTGGAAAACCTTCGATCCCTGGAGCTTTCCTAGGATCAATATCACGAAAAGCATTAATAACTTCTTCTTCTTTGTAAGGTCTATTTAAATTTTTATTCATTTGTGGTGTAATTATAGTTGGAATGTTATCAAGGATATCAATCGAAGGAGTTGGATTGGATGTAGAGAAAAGGTTTTGGAAATAGTTTGTAGCAATTGATAGAATGTTGGATTCTTCCGTGTTCCAAGTGTTGTATTTATCAAAGAGGCCTTGAATAGTGTTTTTCGTACGACGTCTATTGCCTCGTGCATGGAAGAAAGAAGTATTTTTGTCTCCATGTTGTAGCTAGTTAATTCTAGAGTGTTGGGCCAAATATATTTCATTGTTATGTTGAAGGGCTTGTAGTTCTTTCTTTGCTTCAATGAGGCGGTGTTCCTCAGAAGATGGTATTGGATGTTTTAGACTATTATTAATATATGTAGTTAGATATTGAAGGCATTCATTTGTTTTTTTCCTTTGAGAATTCTGCCATGAGTTTATACGGTTGCCAATTGTTTGTATTTTGTTTAGGATGTTCCCATTCGTATTGGTCCAAATATCCTTGATTAAGTTTTTGCTTTCATCATTGTTGGCCCAACATCCTCAAAGCGGAAGGTTTTCTTAAAATTTTGTTTTCTAGCATATGTAGTAGAAGAGGTGTCGAGTATAATGGAACAGTGGTCAGATTTGGATTGGAAATGCAAGGTTATAGCATAATTTGTATACATGTTTATCCAGTTGGTTGATCCAATGAATCGATCCAAGCGTTCGAAGATAGGTTGTGAGTTGGGTCCATGTTTAAATCATGTGAACCAACCCGAGTTAGGTTTACAATCGAAGAGTTCATTTCGAGATAAACATTCTTGAAAATTAATAATTTGTGAGCGTGCACGTCGACATCCTCCTTGTTTTTCATTGTCATGTAGAATTTTATTAAAGTCCCAACCTAATAACCATGGGAGGTTTGAGGATGATTTTAAGGAATCTATTAATTGCCATGTTTTGTATTTATAGTTTGTATTAGCATAACCATGTAACCCGATGAAATGGAATTTGGAATTGTCATGGCTAATAATACAATCGATATGACAATCGGAGTAAGAAAGTAAATCACTTTGACTTTTATTACTCCAAAGTAAGGCTAGGCCAGTACAAGTTGGACTATTTTCTATCGATATGCATCCTTGCATATCAAGTGATGCATTAAGAGAATTACATCGAGATTTATTAAGTTTAGTTTCGCATAGAAATAAAACATCAGGTTCATATTTGGTAATTATTTTTTTGAGGTTTTGAACTACCTGGTCTTTGCCAAGGCCATGACAGTTCCAACACATGATTTTCATTTGGTTCGGCGGGATTGAGCCATGTCAACCTCTGCCGCAGAGTTTTTTTCGCTGCTCATCCCAGCTTTATCAAAAAGATCATGTTTTGGTTTCTTTTGGTGTTGGATTTCATGCATTGGAGGGGATCGTTTCTTTCCAGCACGAAAAAGGAAAGAAAAGATATGAATACTTTTAGTTATTTTAAGTAATAAAGTAAAATTAGTTTGGTATATAGGTTGAAAAGAATAAAATTAGATATGGTAATAGATATTGCAGTATAATGGTAGTAATAGGTAAGAATCTTATTAATAGTTATGTAAAAAGGTAAATTATAATTAAGGTAAGTGGAGGAAAGAAAATGAATTAGAGTATATGTAAAAAGTATATGGAAATTAATTAGCATAAAACAGAGAGGTATATAGGAAGAAAATATATGAATTATGATAGGAGAAGGTAAATGATAAAAAAGGTATGGAAATGTATGAAATTTTTTTGTAAAATAATATTTTCTAGATATATTTGGAAATGTTTTGAATATTTGAGAATCTACTTTTTTGAATTCAAGATTTTTGTAAAAAGATAAGTATTAGATACTGAGATTTGGAGTAATTTTGGTAAATTTATATTATTATTGGTGGAAAATTTTAATTTTAGGTGTGTAAAATGATTGTAGTTTATTGTTGGTATTGTTAGTCTATTTTAGATATTGAAATTTTTGATATGGAAATTTCATATGAGATTAGTGGATCTTTGTATACTTTGATAGTAATTTTGTTTGACATGTTTTCTAGCATTATTTTCTTCCTTACGGTTGATTGTATGGGTTTAGTGGACGGAATCCAAGAATGGGTTGGTATGACGAATTTCAACTTGTATAAGATACCATTAAGTGGTTGGGTAATTTTGAGTTCCCAATAATGGGTTGGTTTAGTAAGATTGTATATGATATGAAATTTACTTATTAGGTGAAAATATTTAATTGTTTTTGGAAATATTAGTAGTGGTGCAAGAAAAGAGGAAAGGAGATTGAAGTTAATTAACATATAAGGAAAGGAGAAAAGACAAAGAAGGTTAAAAAAGATAAGAATTTTATTTGGGGAACAATGAAAAGGTAAGCGGTAAAGAAGGTAATACAAGATTTGAAAAAAGTTTAGTAAGTTATAGTTGTTGGGAATATATGAAAGTTTTTTGTAAATATAATTGTAATTCAATTGATTTTGCAGTGAGTTTGGCAATTTTATAAATTTATTTGTGAATATGGTAAAATTATAATGTAGTAATAGTAATTGTATTAAAATTGGTATTAATGAATTTGGAGAGATTTGTAATATTGTTTTTGGTGTTGGTTTTAAGTAAGAATGTTGAAAAGATGTGAATGAATTTAGATAATAAGATAGTTTTTGAGAATATAGGTCGAAAAGAATAAAAATATATATGGTAAGAAATAATGTAGTATAATGGTAAAAAAAGGTAAGAATTTTTGTAATAGTTGTGTATAAATATAAATTATAAAATACATGAAAATTAATTAGCATATAAATAAAAGTTAAATTGTAAAAATGGTAAGAAAAGATAATAAAAATTATTTAGAGAATTAGAAAAAGATATATGGTAAAAAAGGTACTAGAGTATATGAAGGATATTTACTAAAAGAATTTTTTTTGTTATTATTGGAAATGTTATTAATGAGATAAAAAAATATAAAAGATAATGGAGATTAATTAGGAAATGAGAAAAAAGTAAACGATTAGAAAAGGGGGATAAAGATTTGAAATTTATTTAAGATATAATGAAAAGGTAAACGGTAAAGAAGATAATAAAGTATTTTAGAAGTTTTTAGTAATTTATATTTTTTTGGTATTTTTGGAAATTTTTTGAAACTTTGAATAGATATTTTTGGAAATTTTTTTGAAGATTTGAATGTCTACTTTTTTTTTTTTTTGTAAATCAAAATTTTTGAAAAAGGGTAAGTAGAAAGAATTGAGGTTTAATGTGAATTTGGTAAGTTTACATTAGTATATGTGGAGATATTTAATTTTAGGTGAGAAAAAAGACGAGGAGGGAAAATTGAATGGTAGTTGTAAAGGGTCAATGTTAAAAATATTTTTATAAAAATATGAGGTAAATATATGGGAAGAGATTGTATAAAATAGCTAGAGATTTTTTTATGGGAAAATAAGATATAAGGAGTATTTATAGAGAAATTATGATTTACGATATTAAAGGTAATAATGGAGATATTATGAAAAATTTGATGGTAAGTTTTAATAAATTGATTTGAAAAATTAGTTTTAAAAATACCAATATTGCGGTAGAGATGATTGTAAAAAAGTCCAAGTTGCCATGTGGGAATGAAGTAAAGAAATTAGTATTCGATTTTTTTTATGGAAGGTGTGTAAATTGAAGGGAAATAGATATTATGGAGATTAATTGGTATATGAAAATTTTAAAAATTTTAAAAAAATGAAAGAGATGTTTAATATATTTTTGAAAGTTTTGGATTTGATGAAATTTGTTTCCTTCAGTATATAGTGGACTTGAGGAAATGTTTTGGAAATCCAAAAATGTTTCAATTTACTCCTCTTTTCCGACAATTTATGGTGTAAGTAGTTCACGGTGTCATGTGATTTAAAACTATGAAGAGAAAATTTTTTATAATTGTAAATAGGAAACTTAAATGGTAAGTGAGATTGATCTTATGTACCAATTGATTATACTCTTGAAAAATAACATAGGTTCCAAAGACCCAGTTTTTTAAAAATTTGAAAAAGGGGAAGTCCATGTTGCCATGTGGATTAAATGCAAGAGAATGAATATCGTATTTTTGAGAGGATAGAAAAGGATGATTTGAAAAATTTTAATCGAAATTAAAAAGGTGGATATAATATTTGATTGGAGATTATTATTAATTTCTAGAAAATAAATTGAAAATACTTCGTAGGTCCAACTAAGCCAATATTTACTTGAGAATGACCATGGATTAGTCCATTTTGTTATATAGTTTAAAGGTAAGAAAATAATGATTCGATTAAAATTAGATGAAGGTAGGAAATTAAAACTTAATTGAAATTTTAAAGTCCATGTTACCATGTAAGTCCTATTAGTTTTTGGTAGATTCAAGATAAAAAAATGTTTGAAAATAAGAATATTTATAGTATGAGATAAAACAATAAGTTTTTGACATTGGTACTTTAGTTATGAATCCGAATTTACTATTTTTTTATTGTTTGAATGATCGTAAGCATTTGTGGTATAGGATTGTACCTATCGATGGATGTCATTAGGCTTGTATCGTAGAATCCCCGATTAACGAGTGATATGATGACCAAAAGGCCATTTGGATATGAGTAATTACATTCATAATTTGATGGAAATTCTAAAATAATTTTTTTGTTAACAAGCAAGAAAACTAAAAGGTAAGTGATGGCATGTAACTTTGAGATACAATGATGGTAAAGAAGATAAATTAATAACCATTGAAAAACTAAATATAATGAACTTGTTCCTAAAGATTTACAAGTTTTAAAAACGTAGAATATATCACGGATGAAATCTATGGTAAAAAAGACATACCTTTTAAAAAATTATCGCGGTGTGTGTGACTCTTCCTCTCTCGCATCGGTGAAGGTAGTGGGGTTGTTGGTAATTGATTGGTTGAAACGTTTCGCATGATTTGGTGATGAAATAGATCTGAAAAAGAGGCTACACCACCAACCCTTGACGACAACAAGGGTGATCACCAACAAAGCAGAAAACTCTACAGTGGCGATGGCAGCGAAAGCGATGGTAGCAATGACGGCGAAGATGATCGTCTACGAGATAAGCAAAAGCAAAGGGAAAAGAAACAAGGAAGGAGAATCCATGATGGATGGAGGGAAGGAAAAGACAGAGGAGAGAAAAACACATCACACCCACCCGTTCGAATTTTAACCAAGTAAAAAACTAGAAATTTGAGATTAAGTTGTATAATTTTGTTCTAAAGCCCATAATTAAGTATTTTAACTCTTAAAATTTGATTTAAAATCATTTGGTTGTCATTTTTTAGGACTAAAATGTGCATGTCTAAATGGGCTTTATAGAGAATTCGTTCGAATTTTAATCGAGTAAAAAGCTAAAAATTGAGATTATGTTGTATAATTAGGTTCAAAAGTCCATAATTAGCTATTTGAACTCAAAAATTTTGATTTAAAATCATTTTACGGTCATTTTTTTCGGATTAAAAAGTGCATATCTTAATAGCCTTTATAGTGAACCCGTTCTAATTTTAACCGAGTAAAAATCTAAAAAATTGAGATTATGTTTTATAATTAAGTTCAACAGTCCATAAATAACTATTTGAACTCAAAAAATTTGATTTAATATCATTTTGTGGTTGTTTTATTGGGATTAAAACGTGCAAGTCTAAACGAGATTTATGGTGAACCCGTTCGAATTTTAACCAATTAAAAAGCTAGAAATTTGAGATTAAGCTGTACAATTTTGTTCAACAACCCATAATTAACTATTTTAACTCTTAAAATTTGACTTAAAAATCATTTGGTTGTCGTTTTGTTGGGATTAGAATGTGCATGTCTAAATGGGCTTTATAGAGAATCCGTTCTAATTTTAATAGAGTAAAAAACTGAAAAATTGAGATTATGTTGTGTACTTAGGTTCAAAAGTCCATAATTAACTATTGAACTCATAAAATTTGATTTAAAATATTTTTTCGGTCATTTTATTGGGATTAAAACGTGCAAGTCTAAATGGGTTTTATAGTAAACCCGATCAAATTTTAACCGAGTAAAAAGCTATAAATTTTAGATTAAGTTGTATAGTTTTGTTCTAAAGCCCATAATTAACTATTTTAACTCTTAAAATTTGATTTAAAATCATTTGGTTATCGTTTTTTTGGGATTAAAACGTTCATGTCTAAATGGGCTTTGTAAAGAATCCGTTCAATTTTTTTTTACGGAAAAAGGGCCTCGTTAAAAACCACCTAACACTTCCAACCCCTCAGGGGGGGTTAGAAGCCCCTATGGGGAAAAGAGTACCCCTAGAATTTATTGAGAATGAGAGTTAAATTTCTCGGAGTTTACAAAAGCCCTTATAAAATCGGGCATGTCGGAATCAAAATAAAGAGTACATAAAGTGTGCATGGCCCTAGATGCAAGAGTATGGGCTATATTACTTGCCCCTCTAGGTACATAAGAGATCCGAAAATTAACTAAACTCTTCATAGTTGTACGGATTGTGGACACCAAAGGTTGTAAAGATGATAGGTCTGGTCCATCCCGATTAATTTATTAGTAATGGAGGTTGAGTCTGTCTCAAAGTTAATATTTGTCCAGCCTTTCTGAGATGCAAGTCGAATTCCAGCTAGGATCGCTTGTGCTTCAGCCAAAGCAGCATCAGGAAATCCAGCAAGAGGAAGAGAAATTCCTCCCAAAACCATACCATGCGAGTTACGTGCTACAACACCAATTGCAGCACTTCTAGAAATGGGATCAAAAGTCTCATCTGTGTTTATTTTAATAGAATCAAAGCCTGGTTTTTGCCAATTTGGTTGTCGTTATGTTGGGATCAAAACGTGCATTAAAAATTGAGATTTTGTTTTATAATTAGGTTCAACAGTCCATAATTAACTATTTGAACTCATAAAATTTGATTTAAAATCATTTTGTGGTCATTTTGCTTTGATTAAAACATTCATGTCCAAATGGGCTTTATAGTGAACCCGTTCAAATTTTAACCGAGTAAAAAGGTAGATATCTGAGATTAAGTTATATAATTTTGTTCTAAAACCCATAATTAACTATTTTAACTCTTAAAATTTCATTTAAAATCATTTGGTTGTCTTTTTGTTGGGATTAAAAGGTGCATGTCTAAATGCGTTTTGTAGAGAATCTGTTCGAATTTAAATCGAGTAAAAAACTTAAAAATTGAGATTATGTTGTATAATTAGGTTCAAAAGTCCATAAGTAACTATTTGAACTCATAAAATTTGATTTAAAAACATTGTGCTTTAATTTTATTGGGATTAAAACGTGCATGTCTAAATGGGCTTTATAGTGAACCTGTTCAAATTTTACCGAGTAAAAAGCTAGAAATTTGAGATTAAACTATATAATTTTGTTCTAAAGCTCATAATTAACTATTTTAACTCTTAAAATTTGATTTAGAATCATTTGGTTGTCTTTATGTTGGGATTAAAATATGCATGAAAAATTACGATTATGTTGTATAATTAGGTTCAAAAGTCCATAATTATCTATTTGAAATCAAAAAATTTGATTTAAAATCTTTTTGCGGTCTTTTTATTGGGATTAAAACGTGCAGGTCTAATTGGGCTCTATAGTGAACCCATTCGAATTTTAACCGAGTAAAAATCTAGATATTTGAGATTAAGCCATATAATTTTGTTCAAGAGCCCATAATTAACTATTTTAATTCTTAAAATTTGATTTAAAATCATTTAGTTGTCGTTTTGGTGGTATTAAAATGTGCAAGTCTAAATGCGCTTTATAGAGAATCCATTTGAATTTTAATCGAGTAAAAAACTGAAAATTTGAGATTATGTTGTATAATTAGGTTAAAAAGTCCATATTAACTATTTGAACTCATAAAATTGAATTTTAAATCATTTTGCGTTCATTTTATTCGGATTAAAACTTGCTTGTCAAAATGGGCTTTATAGTGAACTCGTTCGAATTTTAATCGAGTAAAAAGCTAGAAATTTGAGATTAAGCTGTATAATTTTGTTCTATTTCCCATAATTAACTATTTTAACTCTTAAAATTTGTTTTAAAATCATTTGGTTGTCTGTATGTTGCGATTAAAACGTGCATAAAAAATTGAGATTATGTTGTATAATTAGGTTCAAAAGTCCATAATTATCTATTTGAACTCAAAAAATTTGATTTAAAATTATTTTGCGATCTTTTTATTGGGATTAAAACGTGCATGTCTAAATTGGATTTATAGTGAACCTGTTCGAATTTTAATCGAGTAAAAATCTAGAAATTTTAGATTAAGACGTATAATTTGGTTCTAAAACCAATAATTAACTATATTAACTCTTTAAATTTGATTTAAAATCATTAGGTTGTCGTTTTGTTGGTATTAAAGCGTTCACGTCTAAATGGGCTATATAGAGAATCCGTTCGAATTTTAACCGAGTAAAAAGCTGAAAAATTAAGATTATGTTGTATAATTAGGTTCAAAATTCTATAATTTAACTGTTTAAACTCATAAAATTTGATTTATAATCATTTTTCGGTTGTTTGATTGGAATTAAAACGTGCAAGTCTAAATTGGCTTTATAGTGACCAGTTTGAATTTTGAACGAGTAAAAAGCTAGAAATTTGTGATTAAGCTGTATAATTTTGTTCAAAAACCCATAATTAACTATTTTAACTCTTTAAATTTGATTAAAAATTATTTGGTTGTCATTTTGTTCAAAAGTCCAAAATTTATTATTTGAACTCATAAAATTTAATTTAACATCATTTTGTGATCATTTTATTGGGATTAAAACGTGCAAGTCTAAATGGGCTTTATGGTGAACCAGTTCGAATTTTAACCGAGTAAAATGCTAGAAATTTGAGATTAAGATTTATAATTTTGTTCAAAATCCCATAACACTAAAAACGAAACTTATAAAAACTTTTCCCTCAAGTAAGCATTTTATGTTAAATAATTTCAAAATTAGGGTTACTTTAACAAATTGGGAAAAACATATTGAGAATTTCAGTTTTATAAAAATAATTGCTTAAATCAATATTCCAATAGCCATTAAACATCTGAAAATAGTTTCAGAAAAACATGCATCTAATAAGTTCCGAATTAAAATATCCCAATGTTCGAATTACACAGTATTCCATATTATGTAAAATCATTAAACTGAAGTAATTAAAAGAATTCGATACTGAAATAAATATCTCTAAGTAATATGCGAGATGCTCCCAAGTACCAATTCCCATAAACTGGTCAGAGAATCTAAAAAGTAGACTAAAGGGGTGTAAGCTAAAGAGCATAGTGTGTCTCTAAAGTGCAAAGTCACAAACAAAAACATATTTATATTTATGAAAAGTTTCTAAAAAATATTTCTGAATTCAATAAAAAATATTTTTTAGAAACTTTTCATAAATATAAATATGTTTTTGTTTGTGACTGTTTGCACTTTAGAGACACACTATGCTCTTTAGCTTACACCCCTTTAGTCTACTTTTTAGATTCTCTGACCAGTTTAAGCGAATTGGTACTTGGGAGCATCTCGCATATTACTTAGAGATATTTATTTCAGTATCGACTTCTTTTAATTACTTTAGTTTAATGATTTTACATAATATGGAATACAATGTAATTTGAACATTGAGATATTTTAATTCGAAACTTATTAGATGCATGTTTTTGTGAAACTATTTTCAAATGTTTAATGGTTATTGGAATATTGAATTAAGCATTTATTTTTATAAAATTGAAATTCTCAAACTATTTTTCCCAATTTGTTAAAGTAACCTTAATTTTGAAATTATTTAACCTAAAATGCTTACTTGAGGAGAAAGTTTTCGTAACATGATTCTTAAGTTTCGATCTAAGAGATTAGGTCGAAATTGGGTGTTACATAACTATTTTAAATCTTAAAATTTGATTTAAAATCATTTAGTTGTCGTTTTGTTGGGATTAAAATGTTCATGTCTAAATAGGCTTTATAGGGAATCCGTTCTAATTTTAACCGAGTAAAAAGCCAAAAAAAATGAGATTATGTTGTATAATTAGGTTCAAAATTCCATAGTTAACTATTTGAAGTCATAAAATTTGATTTATTATCATTTTGTGGTCGTTTTATTTGGATTAAAACGTGCATGTCTATATGGGCTTTAAAGTAAACCCGTTCAAATTTTAACCGAGTAAAAAGCTAGAAATTTGAGATTAAGCTGTATAATCTTGTTCTAAAGCCCATAATTAACTACTTCAACTCTTAGAATTTGATTCAAAATCATTTGTTTGTCGTTTTGTTGGAATTAAAAGGCGCATGTCTAAATAGGCTTTATAGAGAATCCATTCTAATTTTAATCGAGTAAAAAATTGAAAAATTGAGATTATGTTGTATAATTCGATTCAAAATTCCATATTTAACTATTTGAAGTCATAAAATTTTATTTAAAACAATTTTGTGATTATTTTATTGGGATTAAAACGTGCATGTCTAAGTGGTCTTTATAGTGAACTCGTTCAAATTTTATCCGAGTAAAAAGCTAGATATTTGAGATTAAGCTATATAATTTTGTTCAAAAGCCCATAATTAAATATTTTAACTCTTAAAATTTGGTTAAAAATCTTTTGGTTGTCGATTTGTTGGGTTTAAAATGTACATGTCTAAATGGGCTTTATAGAGAATATGTTCAAATTTTAATTGAGTAAAAAATTGAAAATTGAGATCATGTTGTATAATTAGGTTCAAAAGTCCAAAATTAACTATTTGAACTTATAAAATTTGATTTAAAATCATTTTGAGGTCATTTTATTGGGATTAAAACGTGCATGTCTAAATGGGCTTTATAGTGAACCCGTTCGAATTTAACCGAGTAAAAAGCTAGAAATTTGAGATTAAGTTGTATAATTTTGTTCAAAAGCCCATAATTAACTATTTTAACTCTTAAAACTTGATTTAAAATCATTTGGTTGTCGTTTTGTTGGGATTAAAAGGTGTATGTCTAAATGGGCTCTATAGAGAATCCGTTCAAATTTTATCCTAGTAAAAATCTAAAAAATTGAGATTATATTGTTTAATTAGGTTCAACAGTCCATAATTAACTATTTGAACTCATAACATTTAATATAAAATCATTTTACGGTCATTTTATTGGGATTAAAACATACATGTCTAAATGGGCTTTATAATGAACCCGTTCGAATTTTAATCGAGTAAAAAGCTAGAAATGTGAGATTAATCTGTATAATTTTGTTCAAAAGCCCATAATTAACTATTTTAACTCTTAAAATATGATTTAAAATCATTTGGTTGTCGTTTTTTTTGGATTAAAACGAGCATGTCTAAATGGGCTTTATAGAGAATCCGTTACAATTTTAATCCAGCAACAAGCTGAAAAATTGAAATTATGTTGTATAATTAGGTTCAACAGTCCATAATTAACTATTTCAACTCATAAAATTTGATTTAAAATCATTTTGCCGTCATTTTATTGGGATTAAAATGTGCATGTCTAAATGGGCTTTATGGTTAATCCGTTCGAATTTTAACCTAGTACAAAGCTAGAGATTTGAGATTAAGTTGTATAATTTTGTTCTAAAGCCCCTAATTAACTATTTTAACTCTTATAATTTCATTTAAAATCATTTGATTGTCGTTTTGTTGGGATTAAAACGTGCATGTCTGAATGGGCTTTGTAGAGAATCCGTTCGAATTTTAATCGAGTAAAAAGCTGAAAAATTGAGAATGTGTTGTGTAATTAGGTTCAAAAGTCCATAATTAACTATTTGAACTCATAAAATTTGATTTAAAATCATTTTGTGGTCATTTTATTGGGATTAAAACGTGCATGTCTAAATAGGCTTTATAGTGAACCCGTTCGAATTTTATTCTAGTAAAAAGCTAGAAATTTGAGATTAAGCCATATAATTTTGTTCTAAAGCCCATAATTAACTATTTTAACTCTTAAAACTTGATTTAAAATCATTTGGTTGTCGTTTTGTTGGGATTAAAAGGTGTATGTCTAAATGGGCTCTATAGAGAATCCGTTCAAATTTTATCCTAGTAAAAATCTAAAAAATTGAGATTATATTGTTTAATTAGGTTCAACAGTCCATAATTAACTATTTGAACTCATAACATTTAATATAAAATCATTTTACGGTCATTTTATTGGGATTAAAACATACATGTCTAAATGGGCTTTATAATGAACCCGTTCGAATTTTAATCGAGTAAAAAGCTAGAAATGTGAGATTAATCTGTATAATTTTGTTCAAAAGCCCATAATTAACTATTTTAACTCTTAAAATATGATTTAAAATCATTTGGTTGTCGTTTTTTTTGGATTAAAACGAGCATGTCTAAATGGGCTTTATAGAGAATCCGTTACAATTTTAATCCAGCAACAAGCTGAAAAATTGAAATTATGTTGTATAATTAGGTTCAACAGTCCATAATTAACTATTTCAACTCATAAAATTTGATTTAAAATCATTTTGCCGTCATTTTATTGGGATTAAAATGTGCATGTCTAAATGGGCTTTATGGTTAATCCGTTCGAATTTTAACCTAGTACAAAGCTAGAGATTTGAGATTAAGTTGTATAATTTTGTTCTAAAGCCCCTAATTAACTATTTTAACTCTTATAATTTCATTTAAAATCATTTGATTGTCGTTTTGTTGGGATTAAAACGTGCATGTCTGAATGGGCTTTGTAGAGAATCCGTTCGAATTTTAATCGAGTAAAAAGCTGAAAAATTGAGAATGTGTTGTGTAATTAGGTTCAAAAGTCCATAATTAACTATTTGAACTCATAAAATTTGATTTAAAATCATTTTGTGGTCATTTTATTGGGATTAAAACGTGCATGTCTAAATAGGCTTTATAGTGAACCCGTTCGAATTTTATTCTAGTAAAAAGCTAGAAATTTGAGATTAAGCCATATAATTTTGTTCTAAAGCCCATAATTAACTATTTTAACTCTTAAAATTTGATTTAAAATTATTTGGTTGTCACTTTGTTGGGATTAAAACGTGCATGTATAAATGAGCTTTATAGAGAATCCGTTAGAATTTTAATCTAGTAAAAAGCTAGAAATTGAGAATATGTTGTATAATTAGGTTCAACAGTCTATAATTAACTATTTGAACTCATAAAATTTTATTTAAAATCATTTTGCGGTCGTTTGTTGGATTAAAAGGTGCATGTCTAAATAAGTTTTATAGTGAACCCGTTCGAATTTTAACCGAGTAAAAAGCTGAAAATTTGAGATTATGTTGTATAATTAGGTTCAAAATTACATAATTAACTATTTGAAATCATAAAATTTGATTTAAAATCATTTTGTGGTCATTTTCTTGGGCCCGTTCAAATTTTATCCGGGTAAAAAGTTAGAAATTTGAGATTAAGCTATATAATTTTGTTCTAAAGCCCCTAATTAACTATTTTAATTCTTAAAATTTGATTTAAAATCTTTTGGTTGTCATTTTGTTGGGATTAAAACGTTTATGTCTAAATGGGCTTTATAGAGAATCCGTTTGAATTTTAACCAAGTAAAAAACTGAAAATGTAACACCCCGAATTTTTTACCCAAATTCGGAATTTAAATTTTGAAATCCCTAATTTCTGAAACCCTAAAATTTGGGAAATTTTGTGTTAAAATCTTAAATTTTAATTAGGGATTATTTTGTTTTAAACTAAAGTTTATGTGACCATTTTGGTTAAATAATAAAAATTCTATGCTTGGATTGAAAACTCTAGTAAGTGCTCTGGCTTTTTCTTGTAATTTGACCTTTTTCCTTGAGAATTTAAATCTCCTCTTCGGCAGAAAGGGTTGAAGAATGATTTCAGTTTTACTGCAGCCGCTCTCTCCCCGCGTGTTACATCTTTCTCTCGGTTCGTTTCCTCTCTTGTCTCTCTCGCTTTTTTCCCTCTTGTTTTCTTTGAATTTAGGATATCATTGAGGGCTTGGTCTCCCTTTCCATTGCCCAGTTTAAAAGACCAACCATCTTCGCATTTTCTTTTATTCCACAACAGCCTCTGTTTTGTTCGAGTTTGTGTGGGTTATGAGAAAATCTCAGATCTGTCTTGTATCTTCTAAATCGATACCCTTAGTAGCCGATCAAACCATTCTGCCTGTTTTTCTCTCCGTTGTTGTAGTTCGTGAAGTGGCAAGGTCTGGTTTAATTCTTTCTTGTTGTTGCCATCGGTTAACTTTTATTTGGGTAAAGTTTGATTCATGTTAGCATTTTTTTTAAATTTAAAATCAAATATTGAGAACTATTTCAGTTTTGTTATGTTGTTTAAATTTTGGTTTTTGGTTCTATTTTGTTGAAGGGTCTTATTTGTGGAATCAATTTATGTGTAGGGTGTATTTTGAGGAGGTGTTAATTTGCGTTGGGTCACCGGAGCCTCGCCGGAGTTACCACCGTTTTTCTAGTGCTGCCGCCGCTTGTTTTAGTTGCTGAAAACCTAATTTCCATGTAGGTTATCTTGTGAGTGGGCTAGTGTATTGTTAATGTTGGGTCGGTTGCTGTGTGGGTGTTGGGTGGTCTTTTTGGACTAGTGGGTGGTGAGCAATAATTGGTTAGTGTGCTTGGGTCTTGTTAGGTGTATTGGATTAAGTTTGTTGAGATGTGGTTTAGAGTTTGAGAGTGTGTTTTAAGTAAGCCCATTTGTGGTTGACCAAAACCCGAAATGTAATTAGAATTTAGTTTTTGAAATTTTGACTGAATCAGTTTTGACCTGCTTTGACCGTTTGAGCTTGACCTTGTTTAACCGTTAATTGAGTTTGACCTTGACCTTGTTTGACCTTTAACCAAGTTTGATCTTGACTAGTTGACCATGGACTTTGACAAGCTTTGACCTTGGACTTTTTGACCTTTGACTAGTCAAGTCAAAGTTGACTTTTGACATTTAACTTTGACTTTTGAGTTGACCAGAGTTCATTTTTGACTAGTCAAGTCAAAGTTGACTTTAACTAGTTGACTTTGACTTTGAGTTTGACCAGAGTTGATTTTTTCAGAAAACCTTCTCCTTAACCTTTTCCCGACGTTCTAAATCCGAATCCGTTATCTGTTTTGTCAAATTCAAACCGAAAGCCCCGTTTTTAGTGTTTTCCATCTGAATTGTTCTTAGAGTCTGAAAGGAGTGTTTTGAGGAATCTAATTCAGAATTCGTCTTCCATTCAAGTGTCAACATTTCTGAAGCCTCTGGGTTACTTTCAGTTGTTAAGACCGATCAGGCATGTTCTTCGAGACCATCACGTGAGTAAGCTTTCGGATCAGAGTTTTGTTATAGTTAGTGGGTTAGATTTAGTAATAAATAGTAATTTAGTTATTTACCTCGTAGGTCCTGTTTCAGCTAGACTGGAACGCGAGACGCGTCCATCTTAGAGTTAGAGCTTTAGTTGCTTAAAGGTGTGTCTCTTCTTGTGCTACATGTTTTGTGCCTATACTACTATGTTATTTTATGTGTGTATCTGTGAAACATTTTCTTTGTACATTGCTTGATTTGATATGTGAACTATTTATCTGTTTATACATGACATCTTCATAAATGGCATATGAAATTTTTGTTTTCAAATCAAGCATCTGATTTTCTGAAAAATTGCTACTCGTAAGAGTTCTGATTTATGATTTTACGAATCATATCATATTCTGCCATCGGAAAATATTTTCTGGATTTAAAATCAATAACGTGAGGGAAACCTGCACTCTGGTGAGGGAAACCTCCACACTAGAGAGGATAATCCTCCACTCTGTATGATTTCTGATATCGGGCCTCTGATTTTCTGTCATGCATCAGTCATCATAGCATCACACTTTAGTTTTTCTTGAATTAAGAAATATTTTCAGAAATGTAAAACATGTTTTGTTTGTAACTGTTTGCACTCTAGAGACACACTAAGCTCTTTAGCTTACACCCCTTTAGTCTGCTTTTCAGATTCTCAGACCTGTTTAGGCGAACTGGTACTTGGAGCATCTCGCACAATATTCAGATAATTATTATTAGTATCATCCTTTAATTATTTCAGTTTAATTTTTTAATCTGTTTTGGAATATGTTATATTTTCGGACTATGAAATATTTTGACTTGGATTTATTGAATGTATGTTTTTATGAAATTATTATAGATGTTTTATAAGATATTTATACTTTATTTTAAACAATTGATTTTGTATAATTGAAATCCCCAATTCTTTTTCCCAATTTGACAAAGTAACCCTAATTTCAAAATTATTTAACCTAAATTACTTACTTGAGGGGAAAGTTTTTGTAACTTGATTCCTAAGTTTCAATCTAAGAGATTAGGTCGGACATGGGGTTTACAGAAAATAGAGATTATGTTGTAAAATTAGGTTTAAAAGTCCATTATTAACTATTTGAACTCATAAAAATTGATTTAATATCATGTCGCGGTCGTTTTATTGGGATTAAAACATGCATGTCTAAATGGGCTTTATAGTAAACCCATTCGAATTTTAACTGAGTAAAAAGCTAGAAATTTGAGATTAAGATGTATAATTTTGTTCTAAAGCCCATAATTAACTATTTTAGGTCTTAAAAATTGATTTAAAATAATTTGGTTGTCGTTTTATTGGGATTAAAACGTGAATGTCTAAATGGGCTTTATAGAGAATCCGTTCAAATTTTAATTGAGTAAAAAGCTGAAAAATTGAGATTATGTTGTATAACTAGGTTAAAAATTCCATCGTTAACTATTTGAACTCATAAAATTTGATTTAAAATTATTTTATGATCATTTTATTGGTATTAAAATGCGCATGTCTAAATGGGTTTTATAGTGAACCCGTTCGAATTTCATCCAACTAAAAAGCTAAAAAATTGAGATTAAGCTGTAGAATTTTGTTCTAAATCCCATAATTAACTATTTTAACTATTAAAATTTAATTTAAAATCATTTGTTTTTTGTTTTTTTGGGATTAAAAGATACATGTCTAAATGGGCTTTATAGAGAATCCGTTTGAATTTTAATAGAGTAAAAAACTGAGAAATTGAGAATATATTGTAGAATTAGGTTCAACAGTCCATAATTAAATATTTGAACTATTATAATTTTATTTAATATCATTTTGTGGTCGTTTTATTGGCATTAAAACGTGCAAGTCTAAATGGACTTTACGGTGAACCAGTAAATTTTAACCGAGTAAAAAGCTAGAAATTTGAGATTATGCTGTATAATTCTGTTCAAAACCCGATAATTAACTATTAAACTCTTAAATTTTTATTTAAAATCATTTGGTTTTCGTTTTTTTGGATTAAAACGTGCATGTCTAAATGGGCTTTGTAGGGAATCCATTCTAATTTTAATAAAGTAAAAAGCTAAAAAATTGAGATTATGTTGTATAATTAAGTTAAACATTGCATAATTAACTATTTGAACTCATAAAATTTGATTTAAAATCATTTTGTGGTCATTTTATTGGGATTAAAACATGCATGTCTAAATGGGCTTTATAGTGAAACCCTTCGAATTTTATCCGAGTAAAAAGTTAAAATTTGAGATTAAGCTTTATAATTTTGTTCAAACGCCCATAATTAACTATTTTAACTCTTAAAATTTGATATAAATCGTTTGGTTTTCGTTTTATTGGGATTAAAAGGTGCATGTCTAAATGGGCTTTATAGAGATTCCATTCGAATATTAACCGAATAAAAGTCTAAAAAATGAAGATTTTGTTGTATAATTAGGTTCAACAATCCATAATTAACTATTTGAACTCATAAATTTTGATTTAAAATCATTTTGCGGTCATTTTATTTGGATTAAAACATGCTTTTCTTAATGGACTTTATAGTGAACTCGTTCGAATTTTAGCCGAGTAAAAAGCTAAAAATTTGAGATTAAAACATTTTTCTAAATGGGCATTACAGAGAATACGTTCGAATTTTAATCGAGTAAAAACTGAAAAATTTAGATTATGTTGTATAATTAGGTTCAAAATTCCATAATTAACAATTTAAACTCATAAAATTTCATTTAAAATAATTTTTTAGTCATTTTATTGGGATTAAAACGTGCATGTCTAAATGGGCTTTATAGAGAATACATTCGAATTTTAATCAAGTAAAAAGCTGAAAATTGAGATTATGTTGTATAATTAGGTTCAAAATTCCATAATAAACTATTTGAACTCATAAAATTTGATTTAAAATCATTTTGTGGTCATTTTATTAGGATTAAAACGTGCATGTGTAAATGGGCTTTATAGTGAACTTGTTCGAATTTTATCCGAGTAAAAATCAAAAAATTTGAGATTAAGTTGTATAATTTCGTTCAAAAGCCCATAATTAACAATTTTAACTATTAAAATTTCACTTAAAATCATTTGGTTTTTGTTTTTTGGGATTAGAATAAGCATTTCGAAATGGGCTTTGTAGAGAATCCATTCGAATTTTAATCATGCAAAAAAAATTAAAAATGAAGATTATATTGTACAATTAAGTTCAAAATTTCATAATTAACTATTTGAACTCAGAAAATTTTATTAAAAATCATTTTGCGTTCATTTTATTGGGATTAAAACGTGCATGTCTAAATGAGACATATAGTGAACCCGTTCGAATTTTAACCGAGTATAAAGCTAGAAATTTGAGATTAAGTTGTATAATTTTCTTCAAAAGTCCGTAATTAACTATTTAAACTCTTAAAATTTGATTTAAAATCATTTGGTTGTCATTTTTTTTATTAAAACGTGCATGTCTAAATGGGCTTTGTAGAGAATCCGTTCGAATTTTAATCAAGTAAAAAGCTAAAAATTTAGATTATGTTGTATAAATAAGTTCAAAATTCCATAATTAACTATTTGAAATCATAAAATTTGATTTAAAATCATTTTGTGGTCATTTTATTGGGATTAAAATGTGCATGTCTAAATGGTCTTTATAGTGAACCTGTTCGAATTTTATCCGAGTAAAAAGCAATATATTTGAGATTAAGATGTATAATTTTGTTCTAAAGCCCTTTATTAACTATTTTAACTCTTAAAATTTGATTTAAAATCATTTGGTTGTCGTTTTGTTGGGATTAAAAGGTGCATGCCTAAATGGCCTTTATATAGAATCCGTTCGAATTTTAATCTAGTAAAAAACTGAAACATTTAGATTATGTTGTATAATTAGGTTCAAAAGTCCATAATTAACTATTTGAACTCGTAAAATTTGAATTAATATCATTTTGCGGTCTTTTTATTAGGATTAAAACGTGCAAGTCTAGATAGGCTTTATAGTAAACCCGTTTGAATTTTAACCGAGTATAAAGCTAGAAATTTGAGATTAAGATGTATAATTTTGTTCTAAAGCCCATAATTAACTATTTTAATTCTTAAAATTTGATTTAAAAACATTTGGTTGTCGTTTTGTTGGGATTAAAACGTGCATATCTAAATGGGCTTTATAGAGAATTCTCTCGTATTTTAACTGAGAAAAAAGCTAAAAAATTATGATTATGTTGTATAATTAGGTTCAAAATTCCTTAATTAACTTTTAGAAATCATAAAATTAGATTTAAAATCATTTTGTGGTCATTTTATTTGGATTAAAATGTGCATGTCTAAATAGGCTTTATAGTGAACCAGTTCTAATTTTTGCGAGTAAAAAGCAAGAAATTCGAGATTAAGCTTTATAATTTTGTTCTAAAGCCCATAATTAATTATTTTACTTTTAAAATTTTATTTAAAATCATTGTTTGTCATTTTTTGGGATGAAATGGTGCATGTCTAAAGGGGATTTATAGAGAATCCTTTTGAATTTTAATCGAGTAAAAAGCAAGAAATTTGAGATTATGTTGTATAAATAAGTTCAAAATTCCAAAATTAACTATTTGAAATCATAAAATTTGATTTAAAATAATTTTTGTGGTCATTTTATTGGGATTAAAACATGTATATCTAAATGGGCTTTATAGTGAACCCGTTAAAATTTTATCCGAGTAAAAAGCTAGAAACTTGAGATTAAACTGTATAATTTTGTTCAAAAGTCCATAATTAACTATTTAAACTCTTAAAATTTGATTTAAAATCATTTGGTTATTGTTTTTTTTTTGGATTAGAACGTGCATGTCTAAATGGGTTTTGTAGAGAATCCATTTGAATTTTAATATAGTGAAAGGCTGAAAATTCAGATTATGTTTTATAATTAGGTTCAAAATTCCATAATTAATTATTTGAAATCCTATAATTTGAATTAAAATCATTTTTTAGTCATTTTATTGGGATTAAAAGGTGTATGTCTAAATAGGCTTTATAGTGAACCCGTTCGAATTTTATTCGAGTAAAAGGCTAGAAATTTGAGATTAAGCTCCATAATTTTGTTCTAAAGCCCATAATTAACTATTTTAACTCTTAAAAATTAATTTAAAATCATTTGTTTTTCTTTTTTTGGGATTAAATGGTGCATGTCTAAATGGGCTTCATAGAGAATCCATTTGAATTTTGATCTAGTTAAAAACATAGAAATTGAGATTATGTTGTATAATTAGGTTCAAAAGTCCATAATTAACTATTTGAACTCATAAAATTTGATTTAAAATCATTTTGCGGTCGTTTTATAGGGATTAAAATGTGCAAGTCTAAATGAGATTTATAGTGAACCCGTTCGAATTTTAACCAAGTAAAAACTAAAATATTCAGATTAAGATGTATAATTTTGTTCTAAAGCCCATAATTAACTATTTTAACTTTTAAAATTTTATTTAAAATCATTTGGTTGTCGTTTTGTTGGGATTAAAACGATCATGTTTAAATGGGCTTTATAGAGAATCCGCTCATATTTTAACCGAGTAAAAATCTAAAAAATTGAGATTATGTTGTACAATTAGGTGCAAAATTCCATAATTAACTATTTGAAATCATAAAATTTGATTTAAAATCATTTTTGGTCATTTTATTGGGATTAAAACGTGCATGTCTAAATGGATTTTATAGTGAACCCGTTCGAATTTTATCCGAGTAAAAAGTTATAAATTTGAGACTAAGCTGTATAATTTTGTTCAAAATCCCATAATTAACTATTTTAACTCTTTAAATTTGATTTAAAATCATTTGTTTATCATTTTGATGGGATTAAATGGTGTATGTCTAAATGGGCTTTATAGAGAATTCGTTCAAATTTTAATCGAGTAAAAAACTTAAAATTTAAGATTATGTTGTACAATTATGTACAAAATTCCATAATTAATTGTTTGAAATCATAAAATTTCCTTTAAAATCATTATGTGGTCATTTTTTTGGGGATTAAAATGTGCATGTCTAAATGGGCTTTATGGTGAACCCGTTGGAATTTTATCCGAGTAAAAAGCTAGAAATTTGAGATTAAGTTGTATATTTTGTTCAAAAGCCCAGAATTAAATATTTTAACTCTTAAAATTTTATATAAAACCATTTGGTTGTCGTTTTGTTGGGATTAAAACGTGTATGTTTAAATGGGCTTTATAGAGAATCCGCTCGTTTTTTAACCAAGTAAAAAGCTGAAAAATTGAGATTATGTTGTATAATTAGGTTCAAAATTCCATAATTAATTATTTGAACTCATATAATTTGATTTAAAATCATTTTTGTGGTCATTTTATTGGGATTAAAACGTGCAGGTCTAAATAAGTTTTATAGTAAACCCCTTAGAATTTTATCCGAGTAAAAAGCTAGAAACTTGAGATTAAGCTGTATAATTTTGTTCAAAAGCATATAATTAACTATTTTAACTCTTAAAATTTGATATAAAATCATTTGGTTGTCGTTTTGTTGCGATTAAAACGTGCATGTTTAAATGAGCTTTATAGAGAATCCGCTCATATTTCAACCAAGTAAAAAGCTGAAAACTTGAGATTATGTTGTATAATTAGGTTCAAATTTCTATAAATAACTATTTGAAATCATAAAATTTGATTTAAAATCAATTTTTGGTCATTTTATTGGGATTAAAATTTTCATGTCTAAAAGGGCTTTATAGTGAACCCGTTCGAATTTTATCCGAGTAAAACGCTATAAATTTGAGATTAAGTTGTATAATTTCATTCAAAAGCTCATAATTAACTATTTGAACTCTTAAAATTTGACATAAAATAATTTGGTCGTCGTTTTGTTGGGATTAAAAGGTGCATGCCTAAATGGGCTTTATAGAGAATCCGTTGAAACTTTAATCAAGTAAAAACTGAAAATTGAGATTATGTTGTATAATTAGGTTCAAAAGTCCAAAATTAACTATTTGAACTCATAAAATTTGATTTAATATCATTTTGCAGTCGTTTTATTTGGATTAAAACGTGCAAGTCTAGATAGGCTTTATGGTGAACTAGTTCAAATTTTAACCGAGTAAAAAGCTATAAATTTGAGATTAAGCTGTATAATTTTGTTCTAAAGCCTATAATTAACTATTTTAACTCTTAAAATTTGATTTAAAATAATTTGTTTTTGTTTTTTTGGGTTTAAAACGTGCACTTCTAAATGGGCTTTATAGAGAACTCATTCAAATTTTAACCGAGTAAAAATTTAAAAAATTGAGATTATGTTTTATAATTAGGTTCAAAAGTCCATAATTAACTATTTGAACTCATAAAAATTGATTTAATATCATTTTGCGATCATTTTATAGGGATTAAAACGTGCAAGTCTAAATGGACTTTGTGGTCATTTTATTGGGATTAAAACGTGCATGTCTAAATGAGCTTGATAGTGAACCCGTTAGAATTTTATCCGAGTAAAAAGCTAAAAATTTGAGATTAAGTTGTATAATTTTGTTCAAAAGACCATAATTAAATATTTTAACTCTTAAAATTTGCTTTAAAATCATTTGGTTGTCTTTTTGTTGGGATTAAAATGTGCATGTCTAAATGAGCATTATAGAGTATTCGCTCGTATTTTAATCGAGTAAAAAGCTGAAATTGAGATTATGTTGTATACTTATGTTCGGAATTACATAATTAACTATTTGAACTCATAAAATTTGATTGAAAATCATTTTTTGATCATTTTATTGGGATTAAAACGTGCATGACTAAATAGGCAATATATTGAACCCATTCGAATTTGGTCCAAAGTAAAAATCTAGACATTTGAAATTAAGCTGAATAATTTTGTTCTGAATCCCATAATTAACTATTTTAACTCTTAAAATTTGATATAAAATCATTTGGTCGTCGTTTTGTTGGGATTAAATGGTGCATGTCTAAATGGGCTTTATAGAGAATCCGTTCGAATTTTAATCAAGTAAAAAATTGAAAAATTGAGATTATGTTGTATAATTAGGTTCAAAAGTCCATAATTAACTATTTGAACTCATAAAATTTGATTTAATATCATTTTACGGTCGTTTTATTGGGATTAAAACGTGCATGTATGGGCTTTAAAATGAACCCGTTCAAATTTTAACTGAGTAAAAAGCTAGAAATTTGAGATTAAGATGTATAATTTTGTTCAAAAACCCTTAATTAACTATTTTAACTCTTTAAATTTGATTTAAAATCATTTGGTTATCATTTTGTTGGGATTAAAAGGTGTATGTCTGCTATGATCCTAATCGGCGCCTATTTCTCTATGGTTTGATCACATCATTGAAAATCTTCAAGACTGGTTCTAACGGAGTTTGTAAAACTAAATTTGATTTTGATATAACAGTTAAGTATAAGGACTATTTTGTAATAAATTTTTAAGTCCCTAAGTCAAACTTTTGTTTTCAAGTCAAACCAAGAACTTTGAAATAAATTTTCTAAGTGTTTTTGCACGAGGGTATCGATACCATAAGAACAGGTATCGATACACCTGGGTTTTTTAAAGCTTTGTTCTTGATCTCAAGAACAAACATCGAAACATGGTTCGATACCTTTTCTTCACTGCCAGCACCCGTTCCGAACCATGTATCGAACCACTTCGAAGATTTTAATTATTTTTAAAATCATTTAAAAATTGACTCCAGGTATCGATACACCCCTTAATCCCAACGGCTATTTTAGCATTAAATGAGTCGACCGTTGGTGGCAGTTAAGATTTTGATTGGTGGTTAGTCTGTACCGAAACATGGTTCGATACCCAACCTTACAGTTTCAAAAAGGTATCGAAGCATGGTTTGATACCCTTTGTATTAAATGCACAACGGCTCTTTCTAATTTGGTCTGTTTCGAAACAGGTTCTTTGTGTTTCGATACCGCTTGCTGCAGAGTGCATTTATGGTGGGAAGATGAAGCTCCAACGGCCTTATTTACATTCCCAACAACCACAACGATTAGAAATCAATGAGAGGGTATAAAATGAAGTATTTTCAACAGCATTAAGGACTATTGAACCTCAAGCAACATCCAAGCACACAAATCCAACTCAAAGCACTTCATTGCATATCCTTGCCTCCCAACTTGTGTCCTTCAATTTGATTCTTGTAAATTGAGTTTGGGGAGAGTTTAATTGTATTTGGGACAATAACTATCTTGTGAGAGATCTTTTATTTGCCTTCATTTCTTTGTATCATCTTGTGAGGTTGAATCAATTCTTGGGTAGAAGAAGTGATCTGAATTGTAACGGTTATCCCTTGAACCGAGAAAAAGGTCGAATTCAATTAGTGAATTGGTTTCAAAATCCTTAGTGGGAGCTAAGGTAGTGGATGTAGAGCTTGTTCTGAAGCTTGAACCACTATAATTCTTTGTGTCCTTAAATTTCCATTTTTTCACCAAAAAATCTTCCACCAAATTTTTAATTGCCAATTCACCCCCTCTTGGCCATCTTTCAAGATCGATCAACTCAACAGAGTTCTACCTTATTTTATCTTCTATTATCTAATTTATGCATTGACAAGCATGCTTTTGCTATTTAAGTAATGTTTCGTGATTGCATAACCACATCTTTATATTTATTCTAAGTCATCTTATTCTTAATATTAACTAAACTACATTGTTTCTATCTCATTTTAGCTTTTTTCAATTCGTTTCAGCTTATACATTGTTTACTTACTGTTTCAGCTATTTGATAATAGTCCGATGAAGCTTAAAGACATCAAGGGTAGCTCAACGTAGCTTGGGAAGACTTATGACAGCTTGGAACAGCTCAAGGATGGCTCAAACGCTTGGAATTGCATAGGAGCTTAAGGAAGGCTTATTTCAGATCGTGAACTTAAAGGAACTATGTGGAGGAGCTCACGAACTTAAAAGCTTAGCTCAACCAGCTAAAGTTAGCTCAGAAGAAGCTAAACGGATGGCAATGCTAGAAACACAAGAAGCCAATTTCAGAATAGCTTGGAAATGCATGGAACGCTCCTACAGTACTTAAAGGACTAAAGGTTAGCTCCATGTCAGCTCACAGATCCCATATGAGCTCAAATGGAGCATAATTCAAAACGAGGCCTTATGAGATTCGGATCAGCTCCAAAACAATCCTCACACTAGAAGAGAGTATAAGGAAGCTAATGGACCAGCTCACTTAGCTAAAGGCCGCTCGAATTAGCTTATTTCAGCTTCAAATTTTAGCTAAGTTTGTCAGCTAGCTAGCTCAGCTTAAGTCATCTCACTCTCAGCTCAATCAGCTCATCTCAGCTCACCCTACAACCTTCATCTCAACTATGGAAGGACATGTTCCCTCCCCAAGGGACAGAACCAACCAGCCATGGAGGGAAACATGTTTGGGCGCCACTCCTTGGAGGGAAATATGAATTTCACGCCAAAACAAAGAGGCATCACTCTTCATTGAATAGATTCATGATGGACCACTTGTTTGCCAATTTCGAGCAGGATACAAGTCGAATTGGGTTTTAGTGTCTTCATTAAAGTTGATCCTTTATCTCTTATCTTTCCAACGTATGTTGAATCTCATCAATCCAATATCGGGAGCTCGAGATATGGCCCAATTACTGAAGATTGTGCAGGCTGGACCTAAAAGTTACAACTCTTATAATAGATTTGGAGGGTGACACCTTCAAATGAATGGTTATCCGAATAGTTAAATGTCATTTTGTCCAAAACCCTTACAAAACTATAAATAGGACTTGGATTTCATTTTGTAAACACACTAATTCAGAATATATTTTATCCTTTGTGTGAATTTTCTCTCGTTTAGTTCTTCTTAGAACTTTATCGACTTATCAAGTACTTTTGTACTTGTGGCGTCAACCCCTTTCTATCCATCTTGATACTTCGGGTTCTTTTAGTTAATATACTAAAAGGGTCAAAGTCCGTTTATCACCACCCCTTAAAGATCAATATAAGATTTAGGATTAGGTTTTCTATAACCTAGTTTCTTCCTTGAGTATCTTTAAGATACTATTTCTATTTCACCATTCCTTTTCACCATATCACCATCCTTACATATCATCTTATTCCATTCACCATTCCTATCCTTTATCATCATCATAAAACATCCTAAACATCCATTCACCCTTATCAACACCACACATCCTTCCGCTTCCAAATCAGTCCCTAAACTATTCCCTTTATTCATTTCACCAATTTCTTTCATCCTTTATCCTTAATTCTTCATTTTTGTAGCAACTTCTTGCGAGAGACTTGCCTCCTTCCTAGGTCCTACAATCAAAGTTTGTCGTTCAGCATCATCAACAAGATCGACACACATCAATGTCTCAATGGGCTTTATAGATAATCCCTTCAAACTTTAACCAAGTAAAAATATAAAAAATCGAGATTATGTTGTATAATTTTGTTCAACAGTCCATAATTAACTATTTGAACCTTATAAAATTTGATTAAAAATCACTTTATGGTCGTTTTGTTAGGATTAAAAGGTGTATGTCTAAATGGGCTTTATAGAGAACTCGTTCGAATTTTAAGCTAGTAAAAATCTAAAAAATTGAGATTATGTTGTACAATTAGGTTCAATAGTCCATAATTAACTATTTGAACTCATAAAATTTGATTTAATATCATTTTGCGGTCGTTTTATTTAGATTAAAACGTGCAAATCTAAATGGGCTTTATGGTGAACTCGTTCGAATTTTAGCAGATTAAAAAGCTAGAAATTTGAGATTAAGCTATATAATTTTGTTCAAAAGCCCATAATTAACTATTTTAACTCTTAAAATTAAATTTAAAATCATTTATTTATCGTATTGTTGGTATTAAAATGAGCATGTCTAAATGTGCTTTATAGAGAATCCGTTCGAATTTTAACCGAGTAAAAATCTAAAAAATTCAGATTATGTTGTATAATTAGGTTTAACATTCCATAATTATGTATTTTAAGACATAAAATTTGATTTAAAATCATTTTGCGGTCATTTTATTGGGATTAAAACATGAAAGTCTAAATGGTCTTTATTGGTGAACCCATTCGAATTTTAATAGAGTAAAAAGCTATAAATTTGAGATTAAGCTGTATAATTTTGTTCAAAAGTCCATAATTAACTATTTAAACTCTTAAAATTTGATTTAAAATCATTTGGTTATCGTTTTTTTTTATTAAAACGTGAATGTCTAAATGGGCTTTATAGAGAATTCGTTCAAATTTTAATCAAGTTAAAAGTTGAAAATTGATACTATGTTGTATAATTAGGTTCAAAATTCTATAATTAACTATTTGAAGTCATAAAATTTGATTTAAAATTATTTTGTGGTCATTTTATTGGGATTAAAACGTTCATGTCTAAATAGGCTTTATAGTGAACCCGTTCGAATTTTATCCAAATAAAAAGCTTGAAATTTAAGATTAAGCTGTATAATTTTGTTCTAAAGCCCATAATGAACTATTTTAACTCCTAAATTTTGATTTAAAATCATTTGGTTGTCATTTTGTTGGGATTAAAACGTGCATGTCTAAATAGACTTTATAGAGAATCCGTTCGAATTTTAACCGAGTAAAAATCTAAAAAATTCAGATTATGTTGTATAATTAGGTTCAACAGTCCATAATTAACTATTTGAACTCATATAATTTGATTTAAAATCATTTACGATGGTTTTAGTGTGATTAAAATGTGCAAGTCTAAATGGCCTTTATGGTAAACCCGTTCAAATATTAACCAAGTAAAAAGCTAGAAATTTGAGATTAAGTTGTATAATTTTGTTTAGAAGCCCTTAATTAATTATTTTAAATCTTAAAATTTCATTTAAAATCATTTGGTTTTAGTTTTGTTAGGATTGAAATGTACATGTCTAATTGGGCTTTATAGAGAATCCGTTCGAATTTTAACCTAGTAAAAATCTAAAATATTAAGATTATGTTGTATAATTAGGTTCAACAGTCCATAATTAACTATTTGAACTCATAAAAATTGATTTAAAATCATTTTGCAATCGTTTTATTGAATTAAACAGTGCATGTCTAAAAGGGCTTTATAATAAACCCGTTTGAATTTTAACCGAGAAAAAGCTAGAAATTTTAGATTAAGTTGTATAATTTTGTTCAAAAACTCATAATTAACTTTTTTAACTCTTGAAATTTCATTTAAAATCATTTGATTGTCATTTTGTTGGGATTAAAACGTGCTTGTCTAAATGTTCTTTATAAAGAATCCGTTCGAATTTTAGCCGAGTAAAAATCTAAAAACAAATTGAGATTATGTTGTATAATTAGGTTCAACAGTACATAATTAATTATTTGAACTCATAAAATTTCACTTAATATCATTTTGCGGTCATTTTATTTGGATTAAAACGTCCAAGTCTAAATGTGCTTTATGGTGAACCCGTTCAAATTTTAATTTATTAAAAAGCTAGAAATTTGAGATTAAGCTATATAATTTTGCTCAAAAGCTGATAATTAAATATTTTAACTCTTAAAATTTGATTTACAATCATTTGGTTATTGTTTTGTTGGTATTAAAACGTGCATGTCTAAATAGGCATTATAGAGAATCTTTTCGAATCTTAACCGAGTAAAAATCTAAAAAAATTGAGATTATGTTATATAATTAAGTTCAACAGTCCTTAATTAACTATTGGAACTCATAAAAATTGATTTAAAATCATTTTATTGTTATTAAAACGTGCAAGTCTAAATGGGCTTTATAATGAATCCGTTTGAATTTTAACCGAGTAAAAAGCTATAAATTTGAGATTAAGCTGTATAATTTTGGTCAAACCCCATAATGAACTATTTTAACTCTTAAAATTTTATTTTAAATCATTTAGTTATCGTTTTGTTGGTATTACAATGTGCATGTCTAAATGGGCTTTATAGAGAATCCATTCGAATTTTAACCTAGTAAAAATTTAAAAAATTGAGATTATGTTGTATAATTATGTTCAATAGTCCATAATTAACTATTTAAACTCATAAAATTTGATTTAATATCATTTTGCGATCGTTTTATTGGGATTAAAACGTGCAAGTCTAAATGGGTTTTATGGTGAACCCGTTCAAATTTTTTGTTGGGACCACCAACACACCCCATGGTGTAGTGGAACAAAATTACGACGATCGTTCCAGTGATCCATGTACGTTTAATCCGAAATCGGGAGGTAGAGATGCGATGAATTACATTGGGTTCCTTGATAAGCAACAAAAACAACAACTGGATCTGCTGCAGTCACCATCGGGAGGATGAGATGCGATGACTTACATTGGGTTCCTCTACTCAGTTCACTCGGTTGAGAGAGCATATCTCTAAAAACTATTTTTTGTGATTTTAGGTTTGGGAATGCGAGATTCTTTGGTGTATGGCTGCAAGACCTAAAGATCCCTTATATATATGTGTAACCCTAGGTATAAGAGTTTTAATCCATATTTGTTATAGAAAATAATTACATTTATTATTTCCTTAAATTTCGGAATCTATATTTAATTCGAATTTGAAAAGGGATATAATTACTTTAATTATATCCTTTCTTTAAAATTCGGGATTAAATGTAATCAACATATACATATATATTTTTTTCTCCTTTTCAACCATTGGGTGTGACCCTACAGGCTCATTATAACGTTAGTAATAATATTAGAACAATTCTAATATTAAAAACAATGAGTGACATCTAGCAATATATCATTGTCGTCTAAGTTACAAGAGATCATGATTTGATGTATCATGTCCGTGACCAACTCTCTTAATGTATTATATATTTTTGTCCTTTTATATCTTTAATAGGCACAAGTCTTGGAAAAGTCACACTTGTATAGCCTATCTTAATGTTTCTTGATATCTAGAGTGGACTACTGTTAATGAATAATTTATGATATCTCATATCAACCTATTCAAGCATGACCATGCATTTCTAGTCTCACTCAATCATGATATGTGTGCACGCCCAACCTTAATTTCTGCCCATACCCTAAGTCACACAATTCCAATCAGGGAGTTCTACTTAATACTCTTTATTTATTCAATTCATGTGCTACACTCGCTTGCTATCTCATATTATATACCTATAATGTTTATGTCCTTATATTACTATTGATAACTTAGTAATTGGTATTGAACCATAGGTTTATCTAGCTTATATTATGCATAATTAATATTCAACACATGTTTAATAACATCTACTTATTAGTTTAAGTTGTTTCTTTGCAGGTTATGTTAAACACAGTTTAAGGGACTATTGGCCAGCTCCGTTTTAGCTCAAATGCACCATTTGAGCTCAAAACAAAGAATCATTGTTTGAGGCACTTACCAGCTTCCGATCAGCACCAAAATGTACCAAACACTCCTAGGCAGCGCAATGAAGTGAATGCTAGCTTCGTTCCAGCTCATGAATCCAGAATGAGCTCAAAACGACAAATGGTGAATTTCGATCCATATGGGATTTGGATCAGCTCCTACACACTCTTATGGATTGAGGAGAGTATTATGACCCTAAGGATAAGTTCACTCAGCTAGGGGGTTAGCCGTTCAGCTCAAATCATCACTCAAAGACGGTGAACTTTCAGCTAGCTAAATCAGCTCAACCCAGCTCAACCTTAGTTCATCCAGCTCATCTTAGCTCACCCTCCAACCTTCAGCTCAACCATGGAAGGACATGTTCCCTCCCCAAGAGACACAACTGACCAACCATGGAGGGAAACATGTTTTGGGCGCCAAAACAAAGAGATACCACTCTTCATTGGACAGATTCATGATGGTCCAATTGTGTGCCAATTTCGAGCAGGATACAAGCAGAATTGGACTTCGGTGTCTTCATGAAAGTTGTTCCTCTATCTCTTATCTTTCCAAATCATGTTGAATTGCATCAATCCGATATTGGGAACTCGAGATATGCCCAATTTACTGAAGACTGTACAGGATGAAATTTTAAACCGAAAAGTTACAACAATTATTGGAAAGAGACGCCATTCAACCGAACGGTTAAAGAGGGAGACACCACCAATTTAACAGACACCAAGGCCACTATTCAGCCACCTTTTCAAAGGGAAATGTCCCTTGTCCACACCCTTTCATTTCCTATAAATATGTAGCCATTTTAGCATTTGAAGACACAACTTTGAATCAGATTATTTAGTTTGTGAGTTAATCTCTCATTCTTGTTCTTTTAAGAACTTTATCGACTTATCAAATCATCTCTTTGATTTGTGGCGTCACCCTCCATCCTTTATACTTCAGGTTTCTGGAATTACATTTCCAGGAGGTCTAAGTGCATCTACCACCCTCAGAGTTGCAGCTAGATTGAGTTTATGTTCCTATAACATAAGTTCAACCTTTGCCCCTTTGAATATTATCATTCCAACATCACATAAACACCATCCATCTTCCATTTTTGTCCACCATTCTTCACCAGCCCTTAACTTAACCTTCCATATCATTTACTTTACTTAAACACCTCCATTTCCTTCCTTAATCAACTATCAACATCCCCCACGCATTCCCTTCACCAAAACAACTTCCTTTTCATCTAAACAATACCCTAACACCATAACCTCTTCTTGAATCATCCTTATCTTATTTCCAGCATTTTTTAACATTCTTTTGTTCAGGAAACAAGCGTGATACAAGGCTTGCTTGCGTTCTAAGGTCCGAGCAATCAAAGCTTCTCTCTACAAGCATCTTTGGAGAGTTGGAGCGTATCAAATCAAGTGGCCTTTGATATATTTTCCTATTATGTAAGAAGGACAAATCCTATCTCGATCATTCACATCTCATTACATACATTATAATATGTCCAATGTTAGTTTTTATAGTGTAACTAATTACGAGACATGTTTAACTGCATCAAAACATAAAACAACATATGTTGAGATAGTAATAATCTCAAGTTTAAGGATTATAGATATGGTTCTCACTATGAGCAATATCATGACCGTCACATAATAATCCAAGACATATGCTCACTGCGGGTCAATCCAATATATTATTCTCTATTAATATATTCATATATTAATTATGACATCTCTATGTCAATGACAACTCATTGTCATCAATTAATCACATGTTAGTCTTAAGCGTATTATTATTGTCCATACTCATAATAATACTTGACTAAGGATCTTTTAATAATAATACATATATTATTATATGGACCTTATTTTTTCTCAGTTTATGTTATACATTGACACATATATCTGAAAACAACAATGGTAATGCCTTTATTCAATAAAATTGGTAAATAAAAGTATCCTTACAATCATCATATGATTGGTCTTTGGGCATACTCTAACAATCTCCCACTAGCACTAAGACCAATCACTCACACATCTAATACCGAGTGACTCAGTGTGACGATCATGCTTCTGTTGCGTCAGAGGCTTCGTCAAGGGATCAACAATTCTCAAATTGCGGAACCAATCAAGGAAGTTTATGCCATTGAGTTTCTCCTTCTCAAGGAGTCATCGCAGTGATAAAGTGTTGTTTGCCATTTATATCTACAACAATGGAAATACATAAAGTAAATTTACCAATTTGAAATATTATAAATAGGTCTTTGTTTATAAAAATACTCTCACTATTTTGTTCAAAATTAAAAATTCGACAAAAGTAAATTAACCAATTTCCTAAATCAGCTTTGGATTTTATTTTAGGATAAAGGTTATTTAGGTAAGTAACCCTTTACTAATTACATCTCATGTAACTCCTCCATTTGGTGAACAACTCTTGTTCAGTCATTTCATTACTTAACCAAATACATAGCCTTTAGGTTTCTAATCCAATTAGAATAACCTAAGTTATTACCAGTATTTTGACCGACGAATATCGCTTGCTTATTCTACGCGTTTAACCAAGATGGACTTATGTGTTAATGCTTTGGCAAAACCCACATAAGATCGATCGAGGCCTTAACGAGAGCAAATATTGGATGGCTAATTTTAACTTAGATTAATTTGAGGGAAATCTTTAATTATCTCATCGTTATTTCTTTTAATTTGGCCCTTATTGATCTTATCAATATATACGAGTAGAAGATATATATCATACATTGCATCACATACATAATAGATATAAAACAATAAGATTGCAATGGTTATAGCCCAAAATAAAGAACTATGGTGGCCCATCACAAGACAATGGGAGAACCTTAAAACCCTAATTCTATACTAAAATTGCTTCTCAAGCATCTTCTCGCCTTTGGTCCAAACGTCTCAATTGCTTCTTGGAATAATATTAAAATTATAGAAACTCGTTTTACATACGAGGGAGTAAGATGAGAAAAGAGGTACGACAGAGATAGAGAAAGGCATAACACGTAGGCCGTATTTAAAATTCACAACTATTGAAAAAGCAAGGGCTATAACCATGCATGTCAAACACCGTGCAAAGCAAACATATCATATATGCTATCACGAAATCGTTAATATTACCAATATGGGCCTACAATCTATGTTGCCTACGAAGGGGTCAAGGGGCAGAGCCCCTTCCGGCGCGACGAGTCAAAAATTTTGAAAAATAACGACTATTTTTCTATGGAAAAACATCACGATTTGATAACATTTATCAACAGAATCGTATTCTCGAGATTTTTAAATCCCTTAGATTTTTCCGCATCAAAATAACAATTATTCCTTTTCTTTGATGTGATCTACCATAACACTTCCGCCGATCACTATGTCAACGATTGACATATGATTACCGTAAAACCCTTACAGTAACATGACGACTGTAAGATTTATTAACATATTAACATATTAATCGTAACCCTAATCGACTACCAATATCAATATATATCGTCAAAACAGTAAAATAAGGCATGCATCTCATACATATCGCATCACCCAAGTATTTAACCCGATTACGGATCGTACAATTGACTTTGATACCACTGTTGGGACCGTCGGCATACCCCATGGCGCAACGAAACTAAATTACGACGATCTTTCTAGTGATCCATGTACATTTAATCCGAGATCAGGAGGAAGAGATGCGATGACTTATATTGGGTTCCTTGATAAGCAGCAAAAACAACAACTGGATCTGCTATAGTCACGATCGTTTAACAATCCGAATCTTTAGCCTCCACGAATATCGTCTTGGCCTCCACTCAATTCACACGGTTGAGAGAACAAATCTCGAAAAAACTATTTTTCGTGATTTTAGGTTTGAGAATACGAGATTCTCTGATGTATGGTTGCTAGACCCAAAGATCCCTTATATATGTGTAACCCTAGGTATAAGAGTTTTAATGCGAATTTGTTATAGGAAATAATTACTTTTATTATTTCCTTAAATTTCGGAATCCATATTAATTCGAATTTGAAAAGGGATAAAATTACTTTAATTATATCCTTTGTTTAAAATTTGGGATTAAATATAATCTACATATACATATATATTTTTGCTCCTTTTCAACCATTGGGTGTGACCCTACAGGCTCATTATAACGTTAGTAATAATATTAGAACAATTTTAATATTACAAACAATGAGTGACATATAGCTATATTATCTTTGTCATCCAAGTTACAAGAGATCATGATATAATGTATCATGTCCGTGACCAACTCTCTTAATGTATTATATCCTTTTGTCCTTTTATATCTTTAATAGGCACAAGTCTTGGAAAAGTCACACTTGTATAGCCTATCTTAATATTTCTTTTTATCTAGAGTGGACTACTATTAATGAATAATTTGAGATATCTCATATCAACCAATTCAAGCATGGCCATGCATTTCTAGTTTCACTCAATTAAGTGGCCTTTGATATATTTTACTATTATGTAGGAAGGACAAATCATATCTCGATCATTCACATCTCACTACATACATTATAATATGTCCAATGTCAGTTTTTATAGTGTAACTAATTACGAGACACGTTTAACTACATCAAAACATAAAACAACATATGTTGAGATAATAATAATCTCAAGTCTAAGGATTATAAATATGGTTCTCACTATGAGCAATATCGTGACCGTCACATAATAATCCAAGACATATGCTCACTGCGGGTATTCTCTATTAATATATTCATGTATTAATTCTAACATCTCTATGTCAATGACAACTCATTGTCATCAATTAATCACATGTTAGTCTTAAACATATTTTTATTGTCTAAGGATCTTTTAATAATAATACATATATTATTATATGGACCTTATTGTTTCTCAGTTTATGTTATACCTTGACACATATATCTGAAAACAACAATGGTAATGCTTTTATTCAATAAAATTGGTAAATGAAAATATCCTTACAATCATCATATGATTAGTCTTTGGGCATACTCTAACAATCTCCAAACTAGCACTAAGACCAATCACTCACATATCTAATACCGAGTGACTCAGTGTGACGATCATGCTTCTGTTGCGTCAGAGGCTTCGTCAAGGGATCAACGATGTTATCATCCGTGTGTACTCTACATATCTCCACATCTCCTCGATCTATGATCTCTCGAATGAGATGGAAGCATTTAAGAATATGTTTAGATCATTGATGAGATCTGAGTTCCTTTGCTTGTGCAATGGCTCCATTGTTTTCACAACGGAGTTCTATATCATCTGATATGCTTGGAACAACCCTTAGTTCGGATATGAACTTTTTGATCCAAACAGCCACCTTTGCTGCTCCACTGGCTGTAATATACTCAGCCTCTGTCCTAAAATCAACTACTGTGTCATGCTTAGAACTTTTCCAGCTTACAGCACCTTCATTAAGGCAAAACATAAATCTAGATTGCGATCTTGAGTCATCCTTGTCTGTTTGGAAACTAGCATCAGTATTATAAAACTAAAATTGATTTTGATATAACATTTATGTTCAAGGACTATTTGTGTAATAAATTTTTAAGTTCCTAAGTCAAAAATTAAGATTCAAGTCAAATCATGAACATTAAAATATTTTTCTAAGTGTTTTCTATACGAGTGTTTCGGTATCGATAGAACTGGTATCGATAACACCCTTTATTTTATAAAGAAGTTCTTGGGACTTAGAACAAGTATCGATACCCGTTTCGATACCGAAACAACACTGTGACCAACATTTGTTTTGAACAAAGTATCAAACCTGGCTTTATTTTTTAAATATTTTAAATTATGACTCAGTGTTTCGATATCAGTATCGATACCCTTAAAAATCTCCAACGGCTCTTTTAAGCATTAAATGACTTGACTGTTGGTGGCAGTTAAGCTTTAAATGGTGGTTAATCCGTTTCGATACCCGTTTTAATACCAAACTTCACATTTTACTTCCGGTATCAAAACCCGTTTCGATACACCCTTAATAAATGCACAACATCTCTTTCTTTTTATGGACTGTTTCGAAATAGGTAGCCCGTGTTTCGATACCACCTGTTGCAGGTGCATTTATGATAGAAAGATGAAGCAATGAGAAGGTATAAATTGAACCATTTCAAGCAGCATTAATAACTTTTGAACCTCAAGCAACATCCAAGCAATCAAATCCAACTCCAAAGCACTTTATTGCATATCCTTGTACCCAACTCTTGTATTTCATTTTAATTCTTTGTAATTGAGTTTGGGGAGAGTAAATCTATAATTAGGGAATATCTTTCTTGTGAGAGAAACCTTTTTTTCCTATCTTTTTTCAATTATAATCTTGTGAGGTTGAATCTATCCTTGGGTGGAAGGATTGATTCGAATTGTAACGGTTATCCCTTGAACCGAGAAAAAGGTCGAATTCTCTAGTGAATTGGTTTGAAAATCCTTAGTGGGAGCTAAGGTAGTGGATGTAGAGCTTGTTTTGAATCTTGAACCACTATAAATCTTGTGTCTCAATTTTCTCTATATTTACCGAAAAATATTCCACAAATTTTTTAATAGCCAATTCACCACCCTTTTGGCCAACTCCATTAATTGATCAACACAACAATTGGTATCAAAGTTAGATCTTTGAAGGGATTAACATTCACCAAAGAAGATCCAAGGATTGTTGATCACATTATCAAGTCAAAGCAAATGGCCTCTACTTCCGGAAGTTGGAACGAGTCTCACTCCATCATCAAGCCTCCCTTCTTCAATGGTGATAACTATCCCTATTGGAAGAATAGGATGAGGTTGTTCATCAACTCCAATGATTATGTTCTATGGGACATAATTGAAGATGGCCCCTCAATCCCGATGAAGCAAGAAGGAGACAGGCAAGTGCCAAAGAAAAGGAATGAGATGACCTATGAGGAGAGAAGAAGGATGTCTACAAACGATAAAGCCTTGCACATTCTCTTTTGTGCTCTTGGTCCCAATATCTACTCCAAGATGTCATCTTGTACAAGTGCCAAAGAGGTATGGGACTCATTGGAGATAACATACGAGGGAACCAATGATGTCAATGAGACAAAGATCGGTCTTCTTAATCTCAACTACGAGAACTTCAAGATGGATCCGGATGAAGATATCACCAAGATGTTTGATCGGTTTTCTGTTATTGTCAACGGTCTCAAGGGTTTTGGTGAGATCATACCGGAGGAGAAGCTCGTACGGAAGCTCATCTATTCTCTTCCCGAGTCTTGGGATAGCAAGAGAACGACTATCATTGAAGCTAAGGACCTCAAGACTCTTAAGCTTGATGCTTTTTTGGGATCTCTTCTCACCCATGAGATCATGAAGAAAGGAAGAGAAGAAGAGAAAAAGAAGGAAGATGTGAAGCTAGAAAAGAGAGAGGTAGAAAGGAAAAAGCAGGGCATTGCTTTAAAAGCTTCAACATCTCAAGAAGAGGTGGACACTAGTGAAGAGGATGAGCTTGAAGAATTGGCTATGGTAGCCAAACGATTCACAAGGCTCATGAGGGCAAACCGAAAAAGGAGATTCCAAAGAAAGAAAGATTTTAAAGGAAATGGTAAGAAAGATGAGAAAGATCAAATTATTTGCTATGAATGAAAAAAGCTCGGTCATATTAGGACCGATTGCCCACAATACAAGAAGAAGGATTTTGAGAGAAAGAAGAAACAAAAGGCTCATGTTGCCATTTGGAGTGATAAGGAGTCTTCATCCGATGAGGACAACGAAGTGGCAAACCTTTGTCTCATAGCTCTTGATGAGCCCAAGGTAACCCTTGAACCATCTTGTAATGATCTTACACTTGATGAATTATATGATGCATATGATGAGTTACAAGATGTTTATGATGAGTTGGTTTTGAAATTCAAAGAATCGATTTTGAAAAACAAGAAAACTATTTCCGATTTAAAAGAGAAAAATGATTCTTTGACAAAAAAAATTTAGAGCTTGAAGAAAAGGTTGTTATTTTAAAAGATGATTTAAAAATTTTTCAAAAGGAAAATGTTGATTTAAACAACCTTATCTTTAGCTTGAGTGAGGATCACCACAAAATGGTGAATGAACTCAAAGAGCAAATCAAAGTGGTTGGAAGCCCAAATTTTGAAAAAGGAAGTTCTTCAAAAACCAACCATGTGAAAAAGAATTTTTCTAACCACAAACAAAGAAGTTTCCAAAGGCATGCTAGACATAAGAGGATTAGGAGTGTATGAGTTCTTAAGGAACTTGTTATTTCTAATAATATTCATGCCATTGCATCTTAGATTCCTAAGGGAACCAAGCTTTTGGGAACCAACTCTCATGGACCCAAGATGATTTGGGTACCAAAAACCAAGAACTAAATCTTTATTTGTAGGTTGAGCATTGCTTCAAGGCCAAAACTTCAAGTCAAAACATGTGGTACCTTGATAGTGGATGCTCAAGGCATATGACCGGAGACAAAGGACGATTTAAGTAGTTAGAGCTTAAAAGTGATGGAGTAGTGACTTTTGGTGACAACTCCGAAAGCCAAATTGAGGGTATTGGCTCTATTGGTAATCACTCCTCTATTCTCATTGAAAATGTCTTGCTTGTTAAAGGTCTTAAGCATAATTTATTAAGAATTAGTCAACTTTGTGATAAAGGGTTTTATGTGTCTTTTGATAAGTTTGGTTGCAAAATAATAGACATAGAATCTAATAAAACAATGTTCATAGGTCATCACATAGAAAATATCTATATGGTGCATTTAGATGACATAAATCTTTGTCATGTATGCTTAGTGGCTAGTGATGAAAATGATGCATGGTTATGGCATAGGAAACTAGGACATACAAGCATAAGTGCTTTAGACAAATTAGTTTCCCAAAATCTAGTTAGAGGTCTACCTAAGCTCAAGTTTTCTTTAGGCAAAATTTGTGATCCATGTGCTAAAGGTAAACAAAAGAGAGTTTCTTTTAAGTCCATTAATGATGTTTCAACTAGTAGAGTATTACAATTGATTCATATGGATCTTTTTGGACCTATTAAGACAACTAGCTTGGGTGGAAAATCATATGCATTTGTTATTGTAGATGATTACTCTAGATACACTTGGGTTCTATTTTTGAGTACTAAAGATGAAGCCTTAGAAAAGTTCATCATATTTTCAAATATTGCTTAAAATGATCTTGATTAAAGAATTTCTCATATTAGAAGTGATCATGGAACCAAATTTCAAAATTTAGGTTTTGAGAATTTTTGTAATGAAAATGGGATTGGCCATAATTTTTCGGTTCCTCGCACTCCTCAACAAAATGGGGTAGATGAGAGGAAAAATATAACTTTAGAAGAAATGTCTAGGACCATGCTTTGTTAAAATAATTTACCTAAGTATTTTTGGGCAGAAGCCATAAACACTTCTTGTTATATTTTAAATCGTGTAATAATTAGGCCAATTTTAAAGAAAACTCATTATGAGATTTTAAAATTCAAAAAGCCTAACATTAGCTATTTTCACCCTTTTGGGTGCAAGTGTTTTGTTTTAAACAATGGAAAAGACAATTTAGGTAAATTTGATGCAAAAAGTGATGAAGCTATTTTTCTTGGATATTCTCAACTTTCAAAGGCTTATAGAGTTTTTAACAAAAGAACCTTAGTTGTAGAAGAGTTTATACATGTGGTTTTTGCTGATAACCTCCTTCCTAGGAAGGATTCTTGTGATGATGATGATGTAGGAATCATTGAAACCATTGATGAGGGACAAGCATCAAAGGTGGATGAGGTTCCAACCAATGAGGAAACACAAGATCCTCCAATAGAAGCCTTGGGAGATGTAAAGCTTGAAGAAAGGGAAGTGAGCTACCCAAGAGAATTCAACTATGTCAAGGGTGGTGAAATATTGGGTGATCCATCCAAGGGGGTAACTACTCGTTCTTCTCTTAGATTAATGAACCATATTGTATTTATCTCATGCATAGAGCCTAAAAATATCATTGAAGCTTTAGAGGATGACTTTTGGATATTGGCTATGCAAGAGGAATTAAATCAATTTGAGAGAAGAAATATATGGACATTAGTTGATAGGCCTAGTAATAAATCTACTATAGGAACTAAATGGGTCTTTAGAAACAAACTAGATGAGAGTTGTAACATCGTGAGAAATAAAACTAGATTAGTTGCTCAAGGTTACACTCAAGAAGAGGGAATAGATTTCGGTGAAACTTATGCACCCGTAGCTAGAATGGAAGCTATTAGGAAGTTACATGTATTTGCATGTTATCATAATTTCAAGCCTTTTCAAATGGATGTCAAAAGTGCTTTTCTAAATGGTTTTATAAATGAAGAAGTGTATGTTGAACAACCACCGGGTTTTGAAGATCCAAAGTTTCCAAACCATGTTTTTAAATTAACAAAAGCTTTATATGGTTTAAAACAAGCTCCTAGAGCTTGGTATGAAAGGCTTTCAAACTTTTTAATTGAAAAAGGCTTTGAATAAGGAAAGGTGGATACTACACTTTTCATAAAAGATTTAAAAATGATATATTAGCAGTTCAAATTTATGTTGATGATATTATTTTTGGATCTACTAATGACTATTATTGTCAAGAATTTTCTAAGTTAATGCAAGGTGAATTCGAGATGAGCATGATGGGGGAGCTCTCAATCTTTTCGGGACTCCAAATCATCTTCATCAATCAAGCAAAGTATATCAAGGATATGCTCAAAAAGTTTTGCTTGGAGAATGTGAAACCTCAAGCCACTCCTATGAGCTCATCAACCAAGCTTGATAAGGATGAAGGAGGTAAGTGTGTTGATTCTAAATTGTATAGATCTATGATAGGTTCTTTGCTTTACCTTACCGCAAGTAGACCAGATATTATGTTTAGTGTTTGTTTGTGTGCTAGGTTTCAAGCTAGTCCTAGAGACTCACACTTAGTGGCCATTAAGAGAATTTTTAGGTACCTTAGAGACACACCTTGTTTAGGTCTTTGGTATCCTAAAGACTCTTACTTTAATCTTCATGCTTATTCGGATGCAGATTATGGGGGTTGTAAGATAGATAGGAAAAGTACTTCCGGAACATGTCAATTCTTAGGTAGTATGCTCATATCTTGGTTCTCTAAGAAACAAAATAGTGTAGCTTTATCTACCACCGAAGTAGAGTACATATCCTTAGGGAGTTGTTGTGCTCAAGTACTTTGGATGAAACAACAACTCTTAGAATATGGAATTAAGGTTGAAATTATACCTCTAAAATGTGATAATACTAATGTCATATGTCTTACTAAGAACCCCATTCAACATTCTAGAACTAAACACATAGAGATTAGACATCACTTCATTAGAGATCATGTGTCTAAAAATGATGTCTTAAACCAATTAGTGGACATTTTTACCAAACCTTTAGATAAAGAGCGTTTTTGGACTCTTAGGAGAGAGTTAGGTCTAACTAGCCTTTCTTGACCTCTTAAGTGTTATTTGTGTGCAAAATTATGCTGGAATCTTGGTTGCAATCATGCCTATGTTATCTTACATCTTGTTACTTCTATGCATGTTGCTAGGGGGAGTATGAACTTGATTTTACATTTCAATCATGTCATAACATCATATGTATGCTTCTAGGGACTTTAGAGACTCATTTCTAGTACTTTAGAAGCCTAAAATGCAAAGCCTAACTAAGGGGTATCGACACAGGTAAAACTAGTTTCGATACATGTTCTTCTTGCTCATCTAAGCACGTTTCTAGGTAAGCTTGGTATCAAACCTTGTTTCGATACAAGTGGTTTCGATACGATATTGTAAGTGTATCGAAACGCGTGGCGGCAGATTGCTATTAAAACCTATCAAACCTAATTTTACTCAAATTAAAACATACCCAAACTTCTCTCTAAAACCCTAGCCGAAACCCTCTCTATAAAACCCTCAAATTCATCAACTTTTACCACAAAATCAAATGCTTTTCTAGAGGGATTTTCATCTAAACATCAAGGCTAAGGCTATATGAAAGATTGATGCTACAAAACCCATCAATTCATCTAATCCATATTCAAGGTATTTCTTAAAACCTTATTTTCGTCGATTTTTAGGATGTTAAAATTTAGATTTTGAACATATTTTGCATGCTTATTGTATGGGTTTTCATAATCCTACAAAAACTTTTTCAAAATCAAAAATTTTTCATTCGAATATAAATTATTTTTATCATATTGTTTTTCACTGATTTTTCAAACAATTTTCAAAATTTCAAAATCCTTGAATTTTTGATTAATAGGATTGAATTAGGTTTATAGAGCATATATGTTTTTAAGTGCCTAAAACTAATCCTAAATTATTTTAATCCTAGATCATGGCACCGAGAAAACGCCAACGTACCGAGGGAGGTAGTTATTCATCCGCTCGTTCTTCCAAAGCTGACATCCAAGTGGTTTTCGAAAGATGTTTGGATGATCACACTAAGATTGACAATTTCCAACACTTTTGCAACCACCCGCTCAAGAAGGAGCGTTTTGTGGATGTGAACTTCATGAACTCAACCAAATTCCAATTCCGATATCTTCGTGTTCTACACAATTGGAAGTTCATGACTTTTCTCACCTCAATCGACAAGTTTTATCCCACTCTTGTCCTCTTATTTTATGCTAATGCCTTTTGCATTCTTTCAAAGGATAAAACTAAAGTGGTTGCCATTGAATCATACCTTATGGGACAAACCTTTCGCATCGATGTCGATACTCTTGTTGATGTGTTTGGCCTTGAGGATGAGAACTCTCTTGACACCTTCACCGGCTCGGTCATGAATCTTGACATCTATGATCGTTTCTTGCATCTTATCATCTCTTGGTGGATTCGTCCATCCAATTATAAGTATTCTTGGATTCGTCAAGTGAATAGCTTTTGGATAAATTGCTTCCGTCAAGTTCAATGCCCAAACCTTGCTCAAATCGTCTTTTCCGATATTGTTTGGCAAGTCAAGAACCGTGCCACTCCACTCGTCAAATCTTTTTCCTACGCTTGTGTATTTAGCACTATCTTTGTGCGTTTGGGAATTGATTGCTCTTATGACCTTGTGGAGTCCGTCAAAGAACCCATCGAAGAGACTTCTCTAAACCGTTCCCATTTTCAATATCTTAATGGTGAATGGTTTAGAGGTGCTCCTCCTCCTCCTCCTCCCGTTGATCGGGAGCCGATTCGATAAATTCCTCCAAACGCCGAGATGATGGCTTTTCTCACTTGCTCAGTTTGATCGTTTGGATGCTCGTTTTAATTCCTTCACAACTCACTTCGACTCTCGTCTTGATGCTATGGATACGAGGTTGACGGGTTTGGAGAATTAAAATCTTTCCATGCGTCTCTCGCTTAAAGCTCTTAGGCGCCTTCACAATACTTCCAATGATGATGGCGATGAGGACGAGGAAGATGGTGACAATGGTGATGAGGATGGTGATGGTGATGACGATGAGTGATCCTTAGCTATTTTTTTCTTTTAGCTTTGCTATGGCTTTTAGGACTAGTTATGTCTTTCTTAAGTATTAAGTTGCATTTTCATTTCATATTAGGACAACATGCACCTATGTTATTTCGTTTGTTATGCTTTGAACCTTTTTGTTGGATTTGAGCTTCTATTAATGCTATGGTTTGTTTGAACTTTAACATTGCTTGCTTGGTATTTTAGATAAATACTATTATTCCTTATATCTTATTGATTTTGATCTAACAAAAAGGGGGAAATGTGTATATTTTTTAGTTTTTTTAAGGGGGGAGAAGACCATTCTTAAAGCTATGCAAAAATTAAGGGGGAGTTTTTCAAAGTTTTCAATTTTCTCAAACTTAAAATTTTATGTTGTTTTTTTTATATCAAAATGGGGGAGATTGTAAAACTAAAATTGATTTTGATATAACATTTATGTTCAAAGACTATTTGTGTAATAAATTTTTAAGTTCCTAAGTCAAAAATTAAGATTCAAGTCAAACCAAGAACATTAAAATATTTTTCTAAGTGTTTTCTCTACGAGTGTTTCAATACCGATAGAATTGGTATCGATACCACCCTTTATTTTCTAAAGAATGTTCTTGAGACTTAGAACAAGTATCGATACCCGTTTCGATACCGAGACTACACTGCCAACATATGTTTCGAACCAAGTATCGAACTTGGCTTTATTTTTAAATATTTTAAAAATTATGACTCAGCGTTTCGATACCAGTATCGATACCCTTAAAAATCTCCAACGGCTCTTTTAAGCATTAAATGACTTGACCGTTGGTGACAGTTAAGCTTTAAATGGTGGTTAACCCATTTCGATACCTGTTTCGATACCAAACTTCACAGTTTAATTCCGGTATCGAAACACATTTCGATACACACTTAATAAAAGCACAATGTCTCTTTCTTTTTATGGAATGTTTTGAAATAGCTAGCCCGTGTTTTGATACCACCTGTTGCAGAGTGCATTTATGATGGAAAGATGAAGCTTCAACGTCTTTATTTATGTTTCCAACAACCTCAACGGTTAGGAATCAATGAGAAGGTATAAATTGAAGCATTTCAAGATCATTAATAACTTTTGAACCTCAAGCAACATCCAAGCAATCAAATCCAACTCCAAAGCACTTTATTGCATATCCTTGTACCCAACTCTTGTATTTCATTTTAATTCTTTGTAATTGAGTTTGGGGAGAGTAAATCTATAATTAGGGAATATCTTTCTTGTGAGAGAAACCTTTTTTTCCTATCTTTTTTCAATTATAATCTTGTGAGGTTGAATCTATCCTTGGGTGGAAGGATTGATTCGAATTGTAACGGTTATCCCTTGAACCGAGAAAAAGGTTGAATTCTCTAGTGAATTGGTTTGAAAATCCTTAGTGGGAGCTAAGGTAGTGGATGTAAAGCTTGTTTTGAAGCTTGAACCACTATAAATCTTGTGTCTCAATTTTTTCTATATTTACGGAAAAATCTTCCACAGAATTTTTAATAGCCAATTAACCCCCCTCTTGGCCAACTCCATTGATTGATAAACTCAACAAGTATAACCTTTTATACTAAGCTCTTCTTTGCCTCCATAGACAAGAAATGTATCCTTAGTTCTTCTCAAGTACTTAAGGATGTTTTTAATGCTATCCAGTGACTTTCACCAGTGTTTACCTGATATCGACTTGTCATGCTTAAGGCATACGATACATCTGGTTGAGTACATATCATGGCATACATGATAGAACCAATAACCGAAGCATATGGAATCTTACTCATTCGTTCTCTTCCTTGTGGAGTTAAAGGACACATTTCCTTCGAAAGAGATATACCATGTCTCATAGGTAAGAATCCTTTCTTGGATTCTTCCATACTGAATCTTTTCAGAACTTTATCTATATATGTACTTTGACTCAGACCTAAAAGTCGTCTAGATCTATCTCTATAGATCTTAACCCCTAAGATATATGCTGTCTCACCCAAATATTTCATAGAGAAACAACTACTTAACCAAGTCTTAACTGACTGTAAGGTAGGTATGTCATTTCCTATAATAAGTATGTCATTTACATATAAGGTAGGAAAGAAACAATGCTCCCACTTGTCTTCTTGTAAACACATGGCTTATCTTCGTTCTTGATAAAACCAAACTCTTTAATCGCATCATTGAAACGAAGATTCCAGCTTCGAGAAGCTTGCTTTAGTCCATAAATGGACCTTTGTAGCTTACAAACCATTCCAGCAATTCCTTGAGAGACAAAACCTTCTAGTTGTGTCATATACACATCCTCTTCAAGTTTTCCATTAAGGAGAGCGGTTTTGACGTCCATTAACCAAATTTCATAATCATGGAATGCATCTATAACAAGCAAGATCCGGATGGATTTAAACATAGCTACAAGGGAGAAAGTTTCGTCATAGTCAATACCATGAACTTGTTGAAAATCTTTAGCGACTAGTCGCCCCTTGTATGTTTGTACGTTTCCATCCATGTCGGTTTTCTTCTTGAAAACCCATTTACACCCTATAGGTTTTACCCCTTTAGGTGATTCAACCAAAGTCCGTATTTGGTTGACTGACAAAGATTCGATCTCAGATTTCATGGCCTCAAGCCATTTCTCAGAGTCTGGGCTCGATACTGCCTCTTGATAAGTTCTTGGCTCATCTTGATCCATAATAAAAGCATCTCCATGTGTGGTAATGAAAAATTCATATCTCTCAGGTGCATGGTTGTATATTTTTTGTTCAAAAATTAATAATTAACTTTTTTTAACTCTTAAAATTTCATTTAAAATCATTTGGTTGTCGTTTTGTTGGGGTTAAAAGGTGCATGTCTAAATGGGCTTTATAGAGAATTCGTTCGAATTTTAACCGAGTAAAAATCTAAAAAAAATGAGATTATGTTGTATAATTAGGTTCAACAGTCCATAATTAACTATTTGAACTCATAAAATTTGATTTAAAATCACTTTACGGCAGTTTTGTTGGGATTAAAAGGTGCATGTCTAAATGAGCTTTATAGAGAATCCGTTCGAATTTTAACCGAGTAAAAATCCAAAAAATTGAGATTATGTTGTATAATTAGGTTCAACATTCCATAATTAACTATTTGAACTCATAAAATTAGATTTAACATCATTTTGTGGTCGTTTTATTGGGATTAAAACGTGCAACTCTAAATGAGCTTTTTGGTAAACCTGGTCGAATTTTAACCGAGTAAAAAGCTAGAAATTAGAGATTATGATATGATCACATCCAACGATGAACTAGAAGAATTTCCTATTGGACCTATGACTTGTGCTAAAACCAAGAAATTCCAAGAGGCCATGGGAAATCTATTTATTCAAGGCTAGAAATTAGAGAATGCAACACCAACTTTGTTGGAACAATACAACCTCCTACTTGTGCATGAGTTTGCATGAGTTCTTTCTTAAGTTTTTAAATTTAGTTTCAGCATGTGTGTATGAATAAATAATGCTTGATGATCATCTAAGCATGTTAGTGCAATTAAGTTCATTAGTTTAATTAATGCATGATAGTTCACTTAAAGCATGTTAGTTCTCTTATGTTTATGAGTTAATTTAGTGCGTGAGTTAATTAGTTAAACTAGATCATTCAATGTAACTAGTTTCATTAATTAAACTAGCTCATTAAATTTGTTTCATGCATTCACTTTCATTTTTATTGAATAAAGTTGTTATCTAATGGTTGCTTATATATTTCAGCTAAGATATTCTTTTGGAGCAAATGGCTGATCATATTCTCAAGAATGACAGGGCATTTACATCAATTAAAGACCCTTGAAAACACATCAAGGTTGATTGATTACAATGCAATTCAATGGAGCAATTACACCACTTAAAGGTTGTTATTTCCAGCAATGGTTTTAAGGCTTTCAAGAGAGTCTTTACATCACTTTAAGGCTGTCAGTTTCAAAAAGAAAGAAAGAAAAGACATGCAATAAAAGTCTTCATTATCACCACTTAAGGGAGAGTAAAGGCAGCAATTAAAACAATACTTAAGGAGGGAATTCAAGGAATATCAGTCAACTTGTTCGCCATTTTTGGATTGGTTACGAGCATATTTGAGTCTTGAGGTATTCTTCAAACTTATTCCCCTATTCCTTATCTTTCCAACGCACTTTGAATCACCTCAATCCGATATCAGGAGCTTAAGATATGATTAAATTATTTGAGACAGTGCATGCTGGAAATTCAATACGGGAATAGTCACAAGATGCTTCTTCCAAGAATTCAAGAGACCGTTCAATTGCTGAATTCAATGCTTTATAACAGCCCCTTAAGTGAGGATGAATGATAACTTAATCAACCACCAGCCTAAGGGTTTCTACTTGTAGATGATATGTATGTCTACATTCATCCTAAGAATGTCCACATTCATCCTTCTAGATCAAATATTTTGGTTGTCAATAGGAGATATGATAACCTACAAATTAATAGGCCTTTAACACTAGAATAATGAGTCTTTAATCTTTGTCTAGGCCAATCAATTTGTTGTTGTCTTACACCTATAAATAGGCACTCATTTCATTGTAAAAGGGATAACTTTTAGCATATATTATAACTTGAGAGTGTTTCTCTTTTATAATTCTTTTTGAACTTTATCGGCTTGCAAGATTATTCTTGTGGCATTCATCCCTTTTCATCTTTTTATATTGCTGGTTCCTAGTTCTTATAACTAGAGGGTCACAATCCATTAGCCTTTCACCCAAGTCACGGTTTAAAAACTCTTAAGGAACGAGTCTTCACTTTTTAGTGTTGGTTCCTCCTTTGTTTACACCGCACCATCAATTACATTTCTTTTCTTCACTTTCATCTTTCATACACATATATTTTCCATACTTCATCCTAAGCACAACAACCATCTTATTATTATTCCATTTCACTATATTATCTATCCATTTCATATCATCTTATAAGTTTCATTTCAAAGTTCCTATTTTTCATTTTAGTTACTTACTAGAATCACGATCGGGCAATCGCAAATACAAATTCGGATATTCCGCAACCGGATTCGTATCAGTTGGTATCAGAGCTACATCGATTCAGTAAGTTGTTCGATTCATCTCCAAAAAAATTGCAAAAAAAAAAAAGAAAAAAAATTGAAAAAAATCCAAAATCTCAAAAAAAAAGTTCAAGAATATCAAACCCATCACCGAAACCAACAAGGGAAAGAGTCCAGCCATGCCAGTTCGATCCCGTGATGTACAATGCTTCAAGTGTTTGGGGAGAGGTCACATTGCTAGCCAATGCCCTAACCGCAACACTATGTTCATCCGTGATGATGGAGAGATCGAAATTGACCAAGAGGAGGAGGAAGATGATGAAAAAGAATTTGAAGAAGAAGAAGAGTTGGAACATGCTGTATATGGAGAGGTCCTTGTTGTTAAAAGGAGCCTAAGCATGCAAGCAATTGATGGGGATCAGCAACGCGAGAACATTTTCCATACTCGCTGCCATATTAATGGAAAGGTATGCTTTGTCATTATCGATGGTGGTAGTTGCACTAACGTTGCTAGTACTTTAATGGTAGATAAACTTGGCCTAGAAACTACCAAGCATCCACATCCCTACAAGTTGCAGTGGCTTAATGATGGAGGAGAACTTAAAGTGATCAAACAAGTTATTGTGCCTTTTTCCATTGGCAAGTATAAAGATGAGGTGTTATGTGATGTTGTGCCAATGCACGCCGGTCATCTCTTGTTAGGAAGACCATGGCAGTTTGATAGGAGAGTCATACATGATGGTTATACCAATCGGTATACCTTCACCCATAAAGCAAGGAAGATCACTTTAGCCCCACTTTCACCAAAGCAAGTTCACAAAGATCAACTTCATTTAAGAGAAAGCTTTGAAAAAGCCAAAGAGAGTGATATCAAAATTGAGAGAAGAGCAAAGGAGAGTGAGGTAACATCCGAGCGGAAAAAAGAGAAAGAAAAAGAAGAAAAAAAGAGAGTTAACATTTTTGCTAAAGAAAAAGAGATAAGAAAGAATTTGTTTTTGGAAAAGATGGTTCTTGTACTTATGTACAAGGAGAGTTTTTTAAGCACTAACGATCTTGACCCAAATCTTCCATCTTTTATTGTTTCATTGTTGCAGGAATATGAAGACCTATTTCCAGAAGAGATTCCAAGTGGACTGCCTCCAATTCGTGGAATAGAGCATCAAATTGACTTTGTTCCTGGTGCTATCATTCCTAACCGACCAGCTTACCGATGTAACCCCGAGGAAACTAAGGAGTTACAAAGGCAAGTTTCAGATTTGATGGAAAAGGGTTATATTAGAGAGAGCCTTAGTCCTTGTGCAGTACCTGTTCTACTTGTGCCTAAGAAAGATGGTACATGGCGCATGTGTGTGGACTGTCGTGCGGTGAACAAAATAACGGTAAAGTATCGTCATCCTATTCCACGTTTAGATGATATGTTAGATGAGCTTAGTGGTTCTAATGTCTTCTCTAAGATTGATCTTAAAAGTGGTTACCATAAAATTCGAATGCGAGAAGGGGATGAGTGGAAAACTGCATTCAAGACTAAACAAGGATTATATGAGTGGTTGGTTATGCCGTTCGGTCTAACTAATGCACCAAGTACTTTTATGAGATTAATGAATCACATCCTTAGACAATTCTTGGGTAAGTTTTGTGTAGTGTATTTTGATGATATTCTTATCTATAGCAAGAGTTTGAATGAACATGTTCAGCATCTAAGGTTAGTGTTAGATGTTTTGAGAAATGAAAGACTTTATGCTAATCTACAAAAATGCATATTTTGCACTAACAAGGTTGTTTTCCTAGGTTTAGTTATGAGTGCAGATGGATTAGAAGTTGATAGAGAGAAGGTTAAGGCAATTGAAGAATGGCCTAGACCAACAAGCATTAGCCAAGTTAGAAGCTTTCATGGTTTAGCAAGCTTCTATCGTCGGTTTGTACCTAATTTCAACACCTTAGCTACTCCTTTAACTGGAGTCATTAAAAAGAATTGCAATTTCTTTTGGGGTGAAGAACAAGAGAAATCCTTTAACCTGATTAAGGATTGTTTAATTAATGCACCATTGTTAACTTTACCTGATTTTAACAAAGTTTTTGAGGTTGAATGTGATGCTTCAGGTCTAGGAGTCGGAGCAGTTTTATCTCAAGAAGGACGCCCCATAGCCTACTTTAGTGAGAAATTGAGTGGAGCTACACTCAATTATCCGACCTATGATAAGGAGATGTATGCACTAATTCGGGCTTTGGAAACTTGGCAGCATTACCTATGGTCTAAAAATTCATCATCTATACAGACCATGAGGCATTAAAGCACATCAAGGGTCAACATAAGCTAAACAAGAGACACGCCAAATGGGTTGAGTTTCTTGAAGCCTTCCCTTATGTGATCAAGTATAAAAAGGGTAAGGAAAACATTGTTGCTGATGCACTATCACGTAGGTATGCCCTTTTTAACACCTTAGACTCTAAATTGTTGGGTTTTGCTTTCATTAAGGAATTATATGAGTCTGACCATGATTTTGGTGAAGTATACAAAATCTGTGAGAAAGGTGCACATGATAAGTTTTATAGAGATGATGGATACCTATTCAAGGAACAGAAGCTTTGCATCCCACAAGGATCCATTCGAGAGTTACTCCTCAAGGAAGCACATGGTGGAGGACTAATGGGACATTTTGGAGTAGCAAAGACGTTGAACATGCTTCAAGAGCACTTGTATTGGCCAAAGATGAAACGAGATGTTGAGAGACTATGTGAGCGTTGTATCACATGTAGAAAGGCCAAGTCAAAAGTCATGCCCCATGGCCTATATACCCCACTATTGTCTACCCATGGATTTTGTACTTGGACTGCCGCGTACAAAGAATAACAAAGATTCCATCTTTGTAGTAGTGGATCGATTCTCTAAAATGTCTCATTTTATTCCTTGTAATAAGACTAATGATGCTTCACATGTTGCTAATTTATTTTTCAGGGAAATCATGAGATTGCATGGTGTTCCAAGAACTATCGTATCTGATCGAGATGTGAAGTTCTTAAGCCATTTTTGGAGAACATTATGGAGCAGGATTGGAACCAAGTTGTTGTTTTCCACAACTTGCCATCCACAAACAGATGGTCAAACTGAAGTGGTGAACCGGGTGTTATCCATGTTGTTGAGGATAATTATCAAAAAGAATTTGAGGACTTGGGAGGAAAGCTTGCCACATGTGGAGTTTGCTTACAACCAATCCATTCATTCTGCCACTAAAATGTCACCATTCGAAATAGTGTATGGTTTCAATCCCTTAACTCCATTGGATTTATTACCTTTGCCCGCTGATCAAATTGTGAATAAAGATGGAAGAAACAAGTTTGAATTTGTCAAGAAACTCCATCAACAAGTGCGGGACAATATTGAAAAGAGAACTAGGAAATATGAGCAACAAGCTAACAAGGGACGTAAACGAATTATATTTGAGCCGAGAGATTGGGTTTGGCTGCACATGAGAAAAGAAAGATTTCCAGCCCAACGCAAATCAAAATTGATGCCTAGAAAGGATGGTCCTTTTCAAGTGATCAAGCGTATCAATGATAATGCCTATCAATTAGACCTCCCAGGTGAGTTTAATGTCAGTGCAACATTTAATGTGTCAAGTGATCAAATCCAATGGCCTCTACTTCCGGATGTTGGAACGAGTCTCACTTCATCATCAAGCCTCCCTTCTTCAATGGTGATAACTATCCCTATTGGAAGAATAGGATGAGGTTGTTCATCAACTCCAATGATTATGTTCTATGGGACATAATTGAAGATGACCCCTCAATCCCGATGAAACAAGAAGGAGATAGGCAAGTGCCAAAGAAGAGGAATGAGATGACCGATGAATTGAGAAGAAGGATGTCCACAAACGCCAAAGCTTTGCACATTCTCCTTTGTGCTCTTGGTCCCGACATCTACTCCAAGATGTCATCTTGTACAAGTGCCAAAGAAGTTTGGGATTCTTTGGAGACAACTTACGAGGGCACCAATGATGTCAAGGAGACAAAGATCGGTCTTCTTAATCTCAATTACGAGAACTTCAAGATGGAGCCGGATGAAGATATCACCAAGATGTTTGACCGGTTTTCCATTATTGTCAACAATCTTAAAGTTTTTGGTGAGATCATACCGGAGGAGAAGCTCGTACGGAAGCTTATCTATTCTCTTCCCGAGTCTTGGGATAGCAAGAGAACGACTATCATTGAAGCTAAAGACCTCAAGACTCTCAAACTTCATGCTCTTGTGGGATCTCTTCTCACCCATGAGATCATGAAGAAAGGAAGAGAAGAAGAGAAAAAGAAGGAAGATGTGAAGCTAGAAACGAGAGAGGTAGAAAAGAAAAAGCAAGGCATTGCTTTAAAGGCTTCAACATCTCAAGAAGAGGTGGACACTAATGAAGAGGATGAGCTTGAAGAGTTGGCTATGGTAGCCAAATGATTTACAAGGCTCATGAGGGCAAACCGAAATAGGAGATTCCAAAGAAAGAAAGAATTCAAAGGAAAGGGCAAGGAATATGATAAAGATCAAATTATTTACTATGAATGCAAAAAGCCCGGTCACATTAGGACCAATTGCCCACAATACAAGAAGAAGGGTTTTGAGAGAAAGAAGAAGCAAAAGGCTCGTGTTGCAACATGGAGTGATGAGGAGTCTTCATCCGATGAGGACAATGAAGTGGCAAACCTTTGTCTCATGGCTCTTGATGAGCCCAAGGTAACCCTTGAACCATCTTGTAATGATCTTACACTTGATGAATTATATGATGCATATGATGAGTTACAAGATGTTTATGATGAGTTGGTTTTGAAATTCAAAGAATCGGTTTTGAAAAATAAGAAAACTATTTCTGATTTAAAAGAGAAAAATGATTCTTTGACGAAAACAAATTTAGAGCTTGAAGAAAAGGTTGTTGTTTTAAAAGATGATTTAAAATTTTTTCAAAAGGAAAATGTTGATTTAAACAACCTTCTTTTTAGCTTGAGTGAGGATCACCACAAAATGGTGAATGAACTCAAAGAGCAAATCAAAGTGGTTGGAAGCCCAAATTTTGAAAAAGGAAGTTCTTCAAAAACCAACCATGTGAAAAAGAATTTTTCTAACCACAAACAAAGAAGTTTTCAAAGGCATGCTAGACATAAGAGAATTAGGAGTGTATGGGTTCCTAAGGAACTTGTTATTTCTAATAATGTTCATGCCATTGCATCTTGGATTCCTAAGGGAACCAAGCTTTTGGGAACTAACTCTCATGGACCTAAGATGATTTGGGTACCAAAAACCATGAACTAAATCTTTGTTTGTAGGTTGAACATTGCTTCAAGGCCAAAGCTTCAAATCAAAACATGTGGTACCTTGATAGAGGATGCTCAAGGCATATGAACGGAAACAAGAGACGATTTAAGGAGTTAGTGCTCAAAAGTGGTGGAGTAGTGACTTTCGGTTACAACTCCAAAGGCCAAATTGAGGGTATTGGCTCTATTGGTAATCACTCCTCTATTCTCATTGAAAATGACTTACTTGTTAAAGGTCTTAAGCATAATTTATTGAGCATTAGTCAACTTTGTGATAAAGGGTTCTATGTGTCTTTTGATAGATATGGTTGCAAAATAATAGACATAGAATCTAATAAAACAATGCTCATAGGTCATCGCATAGAAAATATCTATATGGGGCATTTAGATGACATAAATCTTTCTCATGCATGCTTAGTGGCTAGTGATGAAAATGATGCATGGTTATGGCATAGGAAACTAGGACATGCTAGCATAAGTGTTTTAGAGAAATTAGTTTCCCAAAATCTAGTTAGAGGTTTACCTAAGCTCAAGTTCACTTTAGACAAAATTTGTGATGCATGTGCTAAAGGTAAACAAAAGAGAGTTTCTTTTAAGTCCATTAATGATGTTTCAACTAGTAGAGTATTACAATTGATTCATATGGATCTTTTTGGACCTATTAGGATAACTAGCTTGGATGGAAAATCATATGCATTTGTTATTGTAGATAATTACTCTAGATACATTTGGGTTCTATTTTTGAGTACTAAAGATGAAGCCTTAGAAAAATTCATCACATTTTCAAATATTTCTCAAAATGATCTTGATCAAAGAATTTCTCATATTAGAAGTGATCATGGAACCGAATTTCAAAATTTAGGTTTTGAGAATTTTTGTAATGAAAATGGGATTAGCCATAATTTTTCGGCTCCTCGCACTCCTCAACAAAATGGGGTAGTTGAGAGGAAAATAGAACTTTAGAAGAAATGGCTAGGACCATGCTTTGTGAAAACAATTTACCTATGTATTTTTGGGCGGAAGCCACAATCACTTCTTGTTATATAATAAATTGAGTAATGATTAGGCCAATTTTAAAGAAAACCCCTTATGAGATTTTAAAATCCAAAAAGCCTAACATTATCTATTTTCACCCTTTTGGGTGCAAGTGTTTTGTTTTAAACAATGGAAAAGACAATTTAGGTAAATTTGATGCAAAAAGTGATGAAGCTATTTTTCTTGGATATTCTCAATTTTCAAAGGCTTATAGAGTTTTTAACAAAAAAACCTTAGTTGTAGAAGAGTCTATACATGTGATTTTTAATGATAACCTCCTTCCTATGAAGGATTCTTGTGATGATAATGATGTAGGAATCATTGAAACTATTGATGAGGGACAAGCATCAAAGATGGATGGGGTTCCAACCAATGAGGAAACACAAGATCCTCCAATAGAAGCTTTGGGATATGTAAAGCTTGAAGAAAGGGAAGTGAGCTACCCAAGAGAGTTCAACTATGTCAAGGGTGCTAAAATCTTGGGTGATCCATCCAAGGGGGTAACTACTCGTTCTTTTCTTAGACTAATGAACCATATTGCATTTATCTCATTCATAGAGCCTAAAAAAATCAATGAAGCTTTAGATTTGGATAATGGCTATGCAAGAAGAGTTAAATCAATTTGAGAGAAGTAATGCACGGACATTAGTTGATAGGCCTAATAATAAATCTACTATAGGAACTAAATGGGTATTTAGAAACAAACTAGATGAGAGTGGTAACATTGTGAGAAATAAAGCTAGATTAGTTGCTCAAGGTTACACTCAGGAAGAGGGAATAGATTTCGATGAAACTTATGTACCCGTAGCTAGAATGGAAGCTATTAGGATGTTACTTGCATTTGCATGTTATCATGATTTCAAGCTTTTTCAAATGGATGTCAAAAGTGCTTTTCTAAATGGTGTTATAAGTGAAGAAGTGTATGTTGAACAACCACCGGGTTTTGATGATCCAAAGTTTCCAAACCATGTTTTTAAATTCACAAAAGCTTTATATGGTTTGAAACAAGCTCATAGAGCTTGGTATGAAAGGCTTTCAAACTTCTTAATTGAAAAAGGAAAGGTGGATACTACACTTTTTATAAAAAGGTTTAAAAATGACATCTTAGTAGTTTAAATTTATGTTGATGATATCATTTCTGGTTCTACTAATGAATGTTATTGTCAAGAATTTTCTAAGCTAATGCAAGGTGAATTCGAAATGAGCATGATGGGGGAGCACTCATTCTTTTTGGGACTACAAATCAAGCAAAGGAATGGTGGCACCTTCATCAATCAAGCAAAGTACATCAAGGATATGCTCAAGAAGTTTGGCTTGGAGAACGTGAAACCTTAAGCCACTCCTATGAGCTCATCAACTAAGCTTGACTAGGATGAAGGAGGTAAGTGTGTTGATTCTAAATTGCATAGATCTATGATAGGTTCTTTGCTTTACCTTACCGCAAGTAGACCGGATATTATGTTTAGTGTTTGCTTGTGTGCTAGGTTTCAAGATAGTCCTAGAGAATCACACTTAGTGGCCATTAAGAGAATTTTTAGGTACCTTAGAGACACACCTTGTTTAGGTCCTTGGTATCCTAAAGACTCTTCCTTTAATCTTCATGCTTATTCGGATGCGGATTATGGGGGTTGTAAGATAGATAGGAAAAGTACATCTGGAACATGTCAATTCTTAGGTAGTATGCTCATATCTTGGTTCTTTAAGAAACAAAATAGTGTAGCTTTATCTACCACCGAAGCGGAGTACATATCCTTAGGGAGTTGCTGTGCTCAAGTGCTATGGATGAAACAACAACTCTTAGATTATGACATTAAGGTTGAGACTATTCCTCTAAAACGTGATAATACTAGTGTCATATGTCTTATTAAAAACCTCATTCAACATTCTAGAACTAAACACATAGAAATTAAACATCACTTTATTAGAGATCATGTGTCTAAAAATAATGTTGTTATAGAGTTTGTTGACACCTTAAACCAATTAGCAGACATTTTTACCAAACCTTTAGATAAAGAGCGTTTTTGGACTCTTAGGAGAGAGTTAGGTCTAACTAGCCTTTCTTGAACTCTTAAGTGTTATTTTTGTGCAAAATATGCTTGAATCTTGATTGCAATCATGCCTATATTATCTTACATCTTGTTGCTTCTATGCATGTTGTTAGGTGGAGTATGAACTTGTTTATGCATTTTAATCATGTCATAACATCATATGCATGCTTCTAGGGTCTTTAGAAACTCATTTATAGCACTTTAGAAGCCTAAAATGCAAAGCCTAGCTAAGGGGTATCGAAACAGGTGAGGTCGGTTTCGATACATATTCTTCATTCTCATCTAAGCATGTTTCTGGGTTAGTTTGGTATCGAACCTTGTTTCGATACTGGTGGTTTCTGTAACCCCTAAATTTAACCTAATTTCTTAGATTAAAACTTAGGATCACATTTAAGAAACTTGTTACTCAATTTAGGTTTTAGAAATATAATTGTTAAAATCCGATAAATTAATCAAAATTTATATATAACTGAATACTGAATAAAACATAATTATACTTTAAAAATTCAACCCAAATCCATGATCATCATAAAATCTTGAAAATCGAGTAATTATTCAAAATTAAAGTACAGAGTCCATTACAAAATTTATTATTTGAAAATTAAATTAAAACTGAAAAGATAAATTCATACGGATTATCAGAATCTCAGAATCGATAGTCCTTCAAGTACCGTAGCCTAAGACCAAGTATCTAAAACAGAAACTGTGGGGGTGTAAGCTTGGGAGCCTAGTGTGTCTCTAAAGTGCAGATAAACATATCTACAGTACAGATAGGCATAACACAGAACATAATAACATAATTTTAGAATATAACATCATATTACAAAACAGATCAAATCATGCGATGTAATGAATGTATGATATGATATGCACCCAACTCCGAACACCAACAGAAGAGAAGGTTCCCCTGAACCACTCTAACTCCATCACCCAACAGAAGTGAAGCTCGACCTGAAGGTGGATTCACTGAACAAAAGTGGATACTCGACCCGTAGGTGGAGTCACTGAACAATAGGTGATACCAATAGGTGATACCATTGAACTTCCCCGTACATATTTCCAACCGATGCCATGACATGAACAGATAATAAGGTATGAACAGATAACAAAATCGAAATACATGCCTAAAAGAATAACAAGAGGCATGCATAACAGTTTCAAAATCAAATATCTAGTTAAATATTTTAGAGTATGGCAATTATTCAATTATTTCCAAAAAATAACATAAATGATGCAATCAACATGTTACACAGAATTAACAGATATGCTAAATGTTGCACACAGAAATAAACAGAAAATTGTCGGGAGAGATACACCTGTAGCAGATCATTTAACGCCGATAGTGACGTCTACTGGGCTCAGTCCTAGTACTAGGTCTAGCAGGCGTAGAACCTACGTGTAACAATAAAGTAAGATACACTAATATACCGCTAACCGATAAATACATGAAACAGAAGTAAACAAAACTCACGAGCGTGTCCCGATGACTGAGGAATGAGAGGTCGTTCAGGAGGAGGAGGAGGAAGATGCTCGGGGTCGGAATCCACATCACTTGAACCAAACAGAAACTATTTCAGAATCCACTAAAGATAACTTTCAGATAAGCATTCGAACTTAAAAGCCCTAAAAACAACACTTCAGGTTTGGATTTTGAAAAACGGATTGCGCCAACGAACTCAGGACGTCGAAAAACATAGAGTGGGATCGGGTTTGAAAAAGTCAACGCTGATGTTAGCAGATGACATCAGCAGTGATGTCAGCAGATGATGTTAGCAGTGACGTCAGCCGGGTCGGATCTTGGGTCAGATTCGGGTCGAATCGGGTCACGGGTCAGGCCGGGTGGTAAACGGGTCAGGTCGGTCACGGGCCTCAGGACAAATTTTCCCGAGAAAATCTGGAATTTCCAGATTTCTCCTAGGGCATTTTGACAGATTTTCGATGCTTCTTCCCCCTCTGAATAGATTCTAAATCCGATTTAAAACAATCCCTTCAACAACAATCAACAAAACCGAATTTAAATCCACAGAAAATGAACCAACCCGATCAAAAACAGAATAAGACTCCCATGGAACCGAAACAGAACGAAAGGAAAAAGAATAAACTTACTAGCAACACGGGAGATTAAATCGAAGCAAGGCGAAGAGAAGAAAAACAGAGAACAAAAGTAAGGTATAAAGATTAAAGGAGAATTAATCTCCATAATAAACAAAAACGGAAGAATTAAGGGGGAAAAAGACTGTTACCATAAATAAAATGGTACAAATACCCAAGTAGGGTCAAAACTTTTTAAAAGTTTACAACAGAACCCTCAAATTTTTGGATATTACAAAAAAGCCACAGGAATTCAATTAGAAATTAAATCAGAAATCCCCAAATTTTAGGGTTTAAAATTAGGGATTTTAAAAGTTAGGGATTTTGAATTGGGATTGAAAACTGGGGTGTTACAGTTTCGATACAGGTGTAGAAGTGTATCGAAACGGTATGTTTTGAAACGCCTATAAGGGCATATCAAAACGCGCGGCGGCAGATTGCTTTAACACACACCCAAACCTAATCTTACTCAAATTATAACACATCAAACCCCTCTTTCAAAACCCTAGCTGAAAACCCTCTTATAAAACCCTCAAATTTATCATCTTTTACCATAAAATCAAGAGTTTTTCTTGAGGGATTTTCATCAAAACATCAAATGCAAGGCTATATAAAAGATTGGTGCTTCAAAACTCTTTGATTCATCCTAATCCACATTCAAGATAATTTTCAAAAAAACCTTTTTTTCATCGATTTTTAGGATGTTAAAATTTAGATTTTGAACATATTTTGAATGATTATTGTATGGGTTTTCATAATCCTACAAAAACTTTTTCAAAATCAAAAAATTTTCATTCGAATATAAATTATTTTTATCGTATTGGTTTTCACTGGTTTTTCAACTATTTTCAAAATTTCAAAAACCTTGAATTATTGATTAATATGATTAAATTCGGTTTATAGAGCATATATGTTTTAAGTGTGATGTGTGTACATTTCTGCTCATTTATCTCATGCTTTCATGCTTCATTTCACGCATGGCATCAAAGGGGAGTTATCTTATTGATCTTAGTATTTATTACTTTTATATACTTTATATTAAGCTACTTAAGAGTTATATTACTTAAGCTATAAAAATGAATAGTTATATAACCATATTGATTAAAGTTTTAGCTTAGTTCTAAACTCATGTTAAGTATTTTAAGTATTCTAATTATTTCCATTATTATGTTTTCTTCATAGGACTTACCTACAGCTCAAGGAGTAAATAGTAGCTCGGTGTCAGCTCAGTCAGCTTAGAAGAAGCTAAACGAAAGACAACGCTAGAAACACAAGGAGCCGACTTCAGAATAGCTTGGAAATGCATGGAACACTCCTACAGTACTTAAAGGATTAAAGGATAGCTCCATGTCAGCTCACAAGTCCCATACGAGCTCAAATGAAGCATAATTCAAAACGAGGCCGTAGGAGATTCGGATTAGCTCCAAAACACTCCTCACACTAGAAGAGAGTATAAGGAAGCTAATGGACCAGCTCACTTTACTAAAGGCAGCCCGGATTAGCTTATTTCAGCTTCAAACTTTAGCTAAGTCTTTCACTTTGCTAGATAGCTCAGTTCAATCCAGCTCACTCCCATCTCGATTAGCTCACCTCAACTCTAGCTATCACTCCCAGCTCAACACCCGAAGGTCACCTAGCCTTCACTAAGCATCATGTCCATCCATTATTCATATTGGGCGCCAAGATCATGGAGGGAAAGGAAGTGGGCGCCAAAACAAAGTGGTAGCACTTTACATTGGACAGATTCATAATGGTCCACTTGTTTGCCATTTTCGAGCAGGATACAAGCAGAACTGGGTTTCCGTGTCTTCATGAAAGTTGTTCCCCTATCTCTTATATTTCCAACGCATGTTGAATCGCATCAATCTGATATCGGGAGTTCGAGATATAGCCAAATTACTGAAGACAGTGCAGTCTGGACCGAGAAGTTACATCTTTTCGAATAGATTTGGAGGGAGACACCATTGAAATGAATGGTTATCTGAATAGTTAAAGTCCATTTCGGCCAAACCTCTTAAAAAACTATAAATAGGACTTAAATTCATTTGTAAATCACATCTTTGATCAATACAAAAATTACTTTGTGAGTTTACTCTTAAACTTGTTCTTTTTTTATAACTATATCGACTTATCAAACCTATTATATAGGTTTGTGGCGTCTCCTATCTTGCCATCCATACTTAAGGTTCTAGGAACTACTTCCTAAGGGTCTAAGTCCTATACCACCCTCAAAGCATACTATAAGTTGGGTTTATGCTTCATAGCATAAGTTCTACTTTTGCTACCTTTGAATACTATTTCTTTACCACCTTCCATACATTCTATCCTAACCCTTTCGTCCATCACCTTAATCGACTTCCCTAGCCTTCACTATCACCTTTATCATTTATTTCCCTAACCAAAATATCACCCAACCATCCCTTACCAATTACACATATACCCTATACTTCCATAGCCCTCTTTACACCATTTCACCATCTTTTCTTCATCAAAAAAAAAAAAAGGAACGCGTACGAGGATCAAGGCTTGCTTGCAAACACGGTCGGGACAACCAAATCTTCTCTCTACAACAACCATTGGAGAGTTGGAGCATATCATATGGTAATCAGAGCAAAGGTAGATTCAAGTAAGCCTCTTTCTTGTGAATTTCAGTTCTGATAAAAAAAAGAGAGAATTTTTGAAATTTGCAATAAAAAAAGAGAGAAGTTGCAAATTCAGATTTCTCTCAAAGAGTATGAATTAGTAAAAAAAAAAGAAGTTCAAAAAAAAATCAGATTCACATTTGAAGTAAAGGCAAGAAGCACAAAACAAGCAAATGACCAACTCGGAGAATGTAACCCCTAAAATTTAACCTAATTTCTTAGATTACAAGTTAGGGTTACGTTATGAAAAACCTGTTTCGCAAGCTAGGTTTAAAATAAAATTAAATATAATATTTGGATAAATTACTAAGTAATTTATAATTTAAAATTACTAAAACATATTATTTATTTAAATTGTGTTCAACCCATAATTAATAAATATTACTTGTTCATAAACCAAAATAAAATCCGAAATTCAATGTTCAAAGTTCATTACAACAAAATATCAATCGAAATATAATTTAACAAATTCGGAGTTTAAAAATGTAACATACGTAAATGATTGGATTCAGAAACCTCCAAGTACCGTATGAAGTCTAGGACAGAGATCTGAAACAGGAAACTGAGAGGGGGTAAGCTAGGGAGCCTAGTGTGTCTCTAGTGTGCAGATAAACAGAAACTGAGAACAACATATATATTATGACATGTATGCATGATATGCACCCATCTCCGAACGCCATCAGAAGAGTAGGTTCCCCCTGAACCACTCTAACTCCATCACACCAAACAGAAGTGGAACTCGACCCACGGGTGGAGCCACTAAACAGAAGTGGTATATTACAGAACCACTGAACAGAAGTGAATTTATCACTAACTTCCTCCATACAAATAATCCAACCAGATGCAATGTTATATGCAGATACAGGATTAGAATGCGTGCCTAATATTCTATCAGGAGGCATGCATAGTGATTTCAGAATCAGAAATGTAATTTCAGGATGATGCATGAACATACAGAGTTTAATAGGAATTGCACACGCGGAATAACAGAATTAACAGAAGAGAACACACCTAAAGCAGAGGACTCAACGATGATACTGATGTCGACTAGACTCGGCTCTACCACTAGAATGTGCAGGTGTAGAACCTACGAGTAACAATTAACATTAGACGTACTACTATGCCACTATACCGATAAATACACTAAACATAAATAAACCGATACTCACGTAAGGGTCCCGAATGCTGATGAACGGGAGGTCGTCTAGGAGGAGGAGGAGACAATTGCTCAGGATCGAAATCTATGTCACCTGAACCAAACAGAAACCATTTTAGAACCCGATGTAAATAGCTTCCAAACAGACATTCGAACATAAAAGCCATAAAAACGACACTTTAGGATAGAATTTTGAAAAACGGACTGCGCCATTAAACTCAGCAGTGATGTCATCAGGTCAATGCTGACGTTAGCAGATGACGTCAACAGTGACGTCAGCATGATGTTAGCGAGTCACGGGTCGGTCGGGTCTCGGGTCATAGACTTGGGTTAGACCGGGCGGTTCGGGTGGACTTCACCCTACAACCTTCAACTCAACCATGGAAGGACATATTCCCTCCCCAAGGGACACAACCGATCAGCCATGGAGGGAAACATGTTTGGGCGCCACTCCTTGGAGGGAAATAAGTATTTCACGCCAAAACAAAGAGGCATCACTCTTCATTGGGCAGATTCATGATGGTCCACTTGCTGGCCATTTTCGAGAAGGATCCAAGTAGAAATGGGTTTCGGTGTCTTCATGAAAGTTGTTCCCCTATCTACTATCTTTCCAATGCATGTTGAATAGCATCAATCCGATATCGGTAGCTCGAGATATGGCCCAATTACTGAAGACTGTGCAGGTTGGACCAAAAAGTTACAACTCTTCTAATAGATTTGGAGGGAGACACCATTTAAGTGAATGGTTGAAACCAGGGTCCGGTTACGTCCATCTAGCTTGAGCAAAAGTGGGCTCAGCTAGCTGGGTGTGTAGGTGGGAAGCATCATTAGCTGATGTATAGTCATTATAAAGTTTTTGTGCATTGAAAACAATTAACCAGACCAGTTGGAGATGGTTGTTATGGACAAAGTCATTACGACAGTTCCATAAATTCCAAAGGATCGTAATCAAGAATGAAAATTGATGTAAGGATAGAAAACCAACAATTTTTGAAAGCCACTAGTGGGAGAAATAAAGGTATTAGAGAAGATTCGAGTAGGGAACCCAGCCAACTGGAGTGCTTCCTTGGCATTGGGACAGTCCCTCATAGCATGAAGGGTGGTTTCAATGGCCATATTGCAAATCGGGCATACCCCCATACTAAGATTGGCTTGGAGGATTTTGTGTCCAAACATGACATAAATGCCATCCAAAGGAACGAACCTTGGGTAGAGTAGGTAGTTTAGATAGAATTTTCCAAAGTTTAGAGGGCCTATTAACTGGCCCTGGCTGTAATTGTAGAAATTGGTAACCAGATCGTACCATATAGATTCCAGAGTCATAGTGACCCCAAAGGGTGGTGTCTTTTGTGTCATTAATAATGGGTACATTAAGAATGATGTTGGTGTCTTCGTAGGAGAAGTATTCTCTTACTTTTGATTCGTCCCATCGGGGTAGGTAAGGCACCATGAAGGTACTTGCTCGAATAGGAACTTCATCATTTACCTTATAATCACCATAAAGATGTACAGGCTGAGAGTCTCCCTATTTGTCAAAGTGGATCTGGATTTGACTGGACATACTTGGCCTTTTGAAGAAACCACTGCGAAGTTTAGAGATAACTATAAAAAGACCTTTCTAGGCAAAAGAAGATCTTCGAGAGTGATCAGATTCAAGGATTGAACCCGATGGGTAATACTTGCATTTGTAGACCAGGCTAAGGAGATTATCAGGTTCACAAACTAAATGTCAGATTTGTTTGCCTAGTAAAGCAACATTGAAGTGGTGTAAATCACGAAATCCTATACCTCCGGCTATTTTCGGCAGATAGACAATGTCCCAAGGGAGCATATGCCAACCTCGTTTGTCAGCTTTGCCAGACCACCAATATCGGCGTATCGAAGTGGTCATATCGTCAATAATGTTTTTTGGTAAAAGGTAGCAAGACATAACATACTGAGGCATAGATTGTATGACTGATTTGATGAATATTTCTCTACCACTAAAGGATAGAAGGTGTTTATCCCATTTACTCAGGCGAGCATTCATTTTTTCCCTGGTAAAACCCAAGGTTGGTATCTTGTTCTTCCCTATTAAGAGAGAAACACCCAGATAAATACCTAGATTATCAACTTCTCTTACGTGAAGGATATTATTAATTTCCGATCAAAGCGACGTGAAAGTTTTTCGAGAAAAGAAAATAGTAGACTTTTCAAAGTTCACCGCCTGCCCAGACGAAGTAGCATAAGTATGTAGAGCATCCTTAAGGAGTTGAGCTTCTTTAGTTGTATTCTTAATGAAAATAACACAGTCATCCACGAAAAGGAGGTGGTTAATGCATGGCCCATTCCTGCTAGCACCAAGCCTAGGTAGATTACCATTTGCTTGCTCAGCATTGAGCAATGCTGAAAGGCCTTGGGTATAGAAAAGAAAAAGGAAGGAGATAGAGGGTCCCCTTGCCGTAAACCTCTATGGGTTTTAAAGGGCCGTGAAAGAGAATCATTGACACGTACTTGGAAGGAAACTGAGGATATACATCTCATAATAAGGGAAACCCAATGGGTGTTAAAACCTAGATGAAGCATAATTTGTTCAAGGAAAGGTCATTCAACGCGATCAAAGGCCTTTTCCATGTCAAGGTTTAAGCTAGCACCTTTGGCAAGCAAGGTCTCATCGGTATTTAAGGTGTGAATAAGCTTATGGGCAATAAGAATATTGTTAGTAATGTTTCACCCTTGAACAAAAGCCGCTTGATTGCCACTTATGCACAATGGTATGTATAATAGATTTCAATCGGTTAACAAGTACTTTCGCAACTGTCTTGTAGAGGACTGTGCAAAGGATTAGGTCTGAGATGACACATTGTTGTGGGGTTGCTTATCTTGGGTATAAGAACAATGATAGTACGATTAACCTCTTCCATATTAGCCGACCCTCGTAAGAGTCCAAGGCAGAGGTTTATAAAATCCTGGCTAAGGATATCCCAATGCTTCTTGAAGAAGCCACTTTGGAATCCATCAACTCATGGAGCTTTCTGTGGGTCAATATCACGAAAAGCAATGGTAACTTCATCTTCTGTGAAGTCCTTAAAAGGTCATGATTCATTGTTTCAATAACAATAGTGGGAATGTTTTCCAAAATGGAAGAAGCAATAGTAGGGGAGGAGGATGAAAAGAGATTTCGAAAGTAGTCAATAGAAATAGTCATGATGTCTGTTGTATGCGTTTGCTATCTATTCTGGTTGTTGAGAAGCCCAGCAATATAATTCTTCCATCGTTGACTATTTGCTCTGGCATGAAAAAAGGAAGTATTTTTGTCTCCGTTTTCTAAAAAGTGTGTCCGAGCTCGTTGAGCCCAATATATTTCTTTCACATTTAGCAAGCTATCAAGCTCACTTTTAGCTGAAATAAAGTTTTGGATGTCCATATCAGATAGATGTTGTTTGAAGCACATATTAATGAAATCATTAAGTTGAGTGATACGTTCATTGGATTTAATACATTTGTTTGTTTGCCAAGAGGTTAGAAATCGTCCAATGTCCTTAATTTTATCAAGGGTCAAGCGAGGATGGTTAGACCAAATCTCTCTAATTCGAGTCGTCACTTACAGGCTATCAGCCCAGCAATTCTCATAGCAAAAAAGATTTTTAGAGTGTTTGGATCTGAGAGCCCGAGATGAGTTAGTGTCCATTAAGATAGGGCAATGGTCAGAACGTGCCTGAAAGAAATATATAGCTTGGAAGTTAAGAAATGAGTTAAACCAGGAAGAATTACCAAGGAATCTATTGATTCTTTCCATAATTGTTTCCATATTAGGTCTAGATCTATTCCAAGTGAACCATCCTGATGTTGGCTTACAATTAAAAAGATCATTCTTAGTAACACAATCTCTGAAATTATTAATTTGCGATCGCGACAACGGGTACAACCTCGTTTTTCATTATCATATAGGATTTCATTAAAGTCCCCCCTAAAACCCATGGAAGGAAATAGGCTGATTGTAAAGTGTCTATTAATTGCCAAGTTTTGTATTTGTTTGCAGTTTCATCAAAACCATGTAAACCAGAAAAATGGAATTGTGTTTGTCTTAAAGAAATAATAACATCAATATGACGATCTGATTAAGAAAGCAAATCAATAGAAGTTTTATTATTCCAAATAACAGCAAGCCCTATACAAGAAGGGCAGGACTCAATGACTTTGCAACCATGCATTCCTAACTTAACCCGAATACGGTCCATATTGTGTCTATTTAACCTAATTTCACAAAGAAAAAGAAAATAGGCATCATGCTTGGAGGCAGTACAATGTAGATCAAGAACTGTCTGGGTATTGTCGAGACCCTGACAGTTCCAACATAATATTTTTATTTCGGTCGACGGAGTTGATCATCATCAATCCTCACCGGAGAGTTTTTTCCGCTGCTCATCCCAGCTTTCTTATATGAAGATTTCGATGTAGATCGGGGACATTTAGAACTTCTTCCATCATTAGATGGTGGAATCTAACATGAACCCGGTAGTATGGTCTGAGTCATGTTATGTTGCCCGATCGTGATTCTAGTAAAAATAGATTTCTCAAGAATTAGTATGTTGTAATTGCATAAACATGAAGCATAAGAACGAACAAGAATATTAAAAAAATGATGGAAATGTGATGGTATGGTGATTATATGAAATGAATGAATAAGTGGTGAAAAGATGATGGAAGTGATGGTGAAAGTGACATGGATTTTGTAATTTGTAAGGATGACGGATTGTGACCCGCTAGCTATAACGAGCTAGGGACAAACAATATAACTTTATGGATTGAAGTGAAAGAATATGGTATGTGACCCACTAGCTATAATGAGCTAGGAACCAATGCAATAATAAGATGAAACGGATGAAGACTACAAGCTTAACTTGAAGCCGATAGAGTTCTCGCAAGAACAAAGCTGAAAACAACCTTTCAAAATAGTTTTCTTATATCTAAAGTGGTGTGATACAAATGAAGGAAAGCTTCCTATTTATAGTGTTCATAGGAGCCATATGAAGAGTCTTACAACAAGAGATGAATGCTTCATCTTTATGGTGATGAATGCTAATGAATGCTTTGTTTTCTCTCCTATCTTTAAGTGGATGAATGTTCAATGTATTATTGATTAATTTGGACTTAATTTAGGCTCAATATACATATAATTTCGTCCAATTCCATGTTGATCTTCAAGCTAATTAACCTTCTTGAATGTCATAATATTATACATTAAGAGGGCCTTCATTGCTTGTCTTCATGTAGAATACAAATAGCCTCCAAAGATGATAAAGAAGTGACTTTAATGCCTTGATTATTTGCATAATGATGGCCTTCATTTGTATGAATAAAAATTAGCTTTGAATTGACTTGAATATGTGAATAAAGAAGAACTTCAATGACTTGTCTCTTGGATGAATATGAAAGGACTCTTCCTTGGCTCAAAATCATCCAAATCATCATTGCATAAAATTCCCGTAATGAAAATTCCAGCCTGCACTGTCTTCGGTAAATCAATCATATCTCAAGCTTCCGGTATTAGATTAAGATGATTCAAAAGGCGTTGAAAAGCTAAGAGATAGAGGAATAAATGTGAAAGAGACTTCAAGACTCAATTCGTCCCGGATCCAGTTCAAAAATAGAGATCAATCTGACATGTATTCTTGCATTTGGTGTGACTGTTCATCTTCCTTCATTCACCTAACACAAAGGTAAACTTTACTTATATTTTAATTAAAAAAAAACATGCATAAAACAATTTAAGAGCTAGTTTGATTAACTAACTAATTCAATGAATGAACTAGCTTGATCAATGCACTAACTTTATTAATGAACTACATGCATTAATGAACTAATGCTTTAATGCAATACATACGTAAATGAACCTAACTAATGTACATGCTTGAATGAAGTAGCATGCTTATTTCTTCATGCAATTTGATATCATGCAACTAATAAAATTCATGTAGATTCATGCACAAGTATAAATCATGCAAATGAATGATAGGATATAATGCATAAATGAGCAAGTAGAGAACAAAGTATGGTAGAACTCCCTCTGAATAATTCATGGAAAAAGTCTAAGGTATGACAGTTATATGTGAAATGATGAGTCTGGTTAGGATCATATCATTCCCTCCCTCTTTAACACGATTTGTCCTCAAAATCGAAGCTGTTTTTCATTAATTGCTCCACTGGAATATGAAATGATGTATGTTGTTCACTCAACCCTCTTCGATCAACTCCATTGAGTTTCTTCAAGGTGTAATCGCTCAAGTAGGTAAGTCATATCGTCTTCAATCTCTTTGAATCCATCATCATAAATATGAACAACTACTTGAAGATTATTCAATATGATATAAAATAAACCTAAATTAGAAAATGAATCATCATTATAGAATGAAGGAACATTGAAGATTCATGAAAGTTATTGAATGTAATTTGTCCCTTGATATTCTCAAGAATCAAATTTGTTGAAACTTCCCTTTCATGAGGTTCATCAAATGGATGGAGTGTACTTCGAATGAACGCGTCCCTTGGAATTTCAAGTGACACATCTTTTGTGATTTGAAAAGAGATGTTTCTTGTATCATCTTGTAAAAGTGTGTCTCTTGGAATAACTTGTAAGTTAAAAGAAAAGGTAGGAAGAAAAGACTGGTTGATAGGAAACAAATTTCCCAACTCTTCACATACTTTCTTCTCACTTTCACGGTTCTTTTGAACTCTCTTTTCAATCTCACACTCTTGTTTTTCAATGTGCTCATTTTCACTCTCATCTTCCTTTTGAATTTCTTTTTCTTATCACAAAGATGTTATTCTTTCCCTCTTTTTTGCTTTTACCTCAATTTTTCTCTCGTTCTCTTTGGCTTTATTGTAACTCTCTCTCAATTGTATTTGATCTTTGTGGTCTTGCTGTGGTGAAAGTGGTGCTAAAGTGAGCTTCTTTGCCTCTTTGTATTCGGAAATATCTTTGGATGTGATTTCTCCCTTGATGGACTCTTTAACTTTTGATCCTTCGTCATATGTAATCTCATTTCCGCCTTTGACTCTAAGAATAATTTCAACATCAGGGGTGCGAAGTAAAGGAAGATCAGACTTACATGTCTCCAAAGATATATCATCTCTCGATTCTACACCGGTTGCAACTTTGCTCTCATCTCGTCTTGGGATAATTTGTTCAATCGCCTCTACTTTGATTTCTTCTCTTGGTTTAGAGTTGACGACATCTTTAGAAATGGATTTAGGCTTTGTAGCACTACGATAAGGACATTGACTAGTTGTGTGTCCTTTTCCCGAGCAACGATAGCATCTAAAATCAAGATGTAAGTTGCTTTTATTTGGAGTAATCTTCTCTTTCGGCATGTACTCCCTTGATAACCCCACAAAAAGGCTATATTTCAGGCCTTTTTACTTAAGTTATTGAGTGTTCTTAAGCTCATGTAGGCTCATTGATGTGTGCACATTTCTGCTCATTTATCTCATGCTTTCATGCTTCATTTCACGCATGGGATCAAAGGGGAGTTATCTTATTGATCTTAGTATTTATTACTTTTATATACTTTATATTAAGCTACTTAAGAGTTATATTACTTAAGCTATAAAAATGAATAGTTATTATAACCACATTGTTAAAGTTTTAGCTTAGTTCTAAACTCATGATAAGTTATTTTAAGTATTCTCATTATTTCTATTATTATGTTTTCTTTGTAGGACTTACCTACAGCTCAAGGAGTAAATATTTGCTCGGTGTCAGCTCAGTTAGCTCAGAAGAAGCTAAATGGAAGAAAATGCTAGAAACACAAGGAGCAAACTTCAGAATAGCCTGGAAATGCATGGAACACTCCTACAATACTTAAAGGACTAAAGGCTAGCTCCATGTCAGCTCACAAATCCCATACGAACTCAAATGAAGCATAATTCAAAACGAGGCCTTAGGAGATTCGTATCAACTCCAAAACACTCCTTACACTAGAAGAGAGTATAAGGAAGATAATGGACCATCTCACTTTGCTAAAGGCAACTCGGATTAGCTTATTTCAGCTTCAAACTTTAGTTAAGTCTTTCAGCTAGATAGCTCAGTTCAATCCAGCTCACTCCCATCTCGATTAGCTCACCTTAACTCTAGCTATCACTCCCAGCTCAACACCCGAAGGTCACCTACCCATCACCAAGCATCATGTCCGTCCATTATCCATATTGGGCGCCAAGATCATGGAGGGAAAGGAAGTGGGCGCCAAAACAAAGAGGTAGCACTTTTCATTGGACAGATTCATAATGGTCCACTTGTTTGCCATTTTCGAGCAGGATACAAGTAGAACTGGATTTCGGTGTCTCCATGAAAGTTGTTCCACTATCTCTTATCTTTCCAAAGAATGTTGAATTGCATCAATCCGATATCGGTAGTTCGAGATATGGCCAAATTACTGAAGATAGTGCAGGCTGGACCGAGAAGTTACATCTTTTCGAATAGATTTGGAGGGAGACACCATTCAAATGAATGGTTACCCAAATAGTTAAAGGCCATTTCGGCCAAAACTCTTAGAAAACTATAAATAGGACTTAAATTCATTTGTAAATCACATCTTTGATTAATACAATTTACTTTGTGTGTTTACTCTCAAACTTGTTCTTTTTAGAACTATATCGACTTATCAAATCTATTATATAGGTTTGTGGCGTCTCCTATCTTTTCCATCCATACTTAAAGTTCTAGGAACTTATTTCCTAAGGGTATAAGTCCTATACCACCCTCAAAGCATACTATAAGTTGGGTTTATGCTTCATAGCATAAGTTCTACTTTTTTTTTTTTACCTTTGAATACTATTTCTTTATCACCTTCCATACATTCTATCCTAACTCTTTTTGTCCATCACCTTAATCGACTTCCCTAGCCTTCACTATCACCTTTTCCATTTATTTCCCTAACCAAAATATCACCCAACCATCCCTTACCATTTACACATATAACCTATACTTCCGTGGCCCACTTTACACCATTTCACCATCTTTTCTTCATCAAACAACAAGGAACGCGTACGAGGATCAAAGCTTGCTTGCAATCACGGTCGGGACAATCAAAGCTTCTCTCTACAATAAAAATTGGAGAGTTGGAGCGTATCACTCATTTAGTTGCATTTAGGCTCATATCATTGCATATACTGTTGTAGTTATGCCTTGGCATTTTTGTGTGGCAATGGGTGCTATTTCATGAGAAAGGTAGTTTTTTTTAGTTGTGTTGTGCAGGTAAAGCAAAAATGGGAAGTTGAGGATATTTGCCATGGCATTCGCAGAAGGATAGCGATGGGAAAATACCGTGGAAAATCTGGAGGACTCTTGTGCTGAGCTAAACGACAAGAAGATATTTTGATAAGAGTACCAGCTGGTGCCATTACAGCCAGCCAGGGCCATTACAGCCTGGCCACAACCACCTCAGTAGGGGACCACAACCAATATCGCAGGACCACGAGCCACCTCAGTAGGGGACCACTGTCACTACTGCCAGCTCTGCAGAAATACCATCACGTCAAAGGGGGCAAGAATGGAATTTTCACATCTTTTAGGGTTTTCACCCCTTTTAAGGCACGGTGACCTACAAGAAAATGAGAGACCTTTTTGAGGAGCAAAAAACATAGAAAAAGAGGTACCTTTGGAGAGGTTTGCGGCGGAGGAAAGCTCCCACCCTTCTCCTCCAAACTCCGGCTGAAGTGTCCTCCATTGATGAAGCTCGAAGGGAATGGTGTGCTAGGCACCCGAGAGGGGCTAGCACACCAAGGCGTCTCGTGGTGGTAGAAGACCCGACGGCCTACGCAACTGAGGGTGTCTTCTAGTCCTCTTTCCTTCGCTTTATTTTTCATATTTTTATGAGGATGAATGTTGAATGTTTTAAGATGTATGTGGATGATATTTCTTTAACATTTCGCACCACCATGTGTTGCTTTGTTTAGGTGGTTGCACTTATGGATGATTACCTTTTGCTTTTATTAATATATTGTCTTCTATGTGTTTGTATATTTGCTTTGCTCATTGTTGTTAATCATCTAGGCATTGTAAGAGGCACGAGAGTGTCCTGTGTTTAGGTGCATGCTAGAGCACTCGAGAGAGGCGTAGCTATAGATCCTTAGATCATCCGAGAGGAGCTAAGGGAGGATCTACGTGAGCAATGGGTTTTAGACTGCAAATAGAGCCTAATCTAATCCTAGATCACTCGAAAGAGGCGTAGGTGAGGGTTTCAATGACTAAAAGGAGTGTGTTTCGTCGATAGACTAGTTCCATTCGCGTGACAGGCGAAATGCCATGGCATTTTAGTTTGTCAGGTTCCTATGACTCGAGAGAGCGGGAACGCTTTAGAAACCTCTGTCGAGTAAATATACACCTTAGTGGCAGATGTTAGTAGAAGTAAGGGTTAAGAAGTCCATAGGATCTTCCACCAATCATTCCCGAGAGAGGTCATCAATAGAGGAATAGTAAAACATATTGTTTAAACATGTTCTTGTATGCTGGATTTGTCTCCGCATTTACAAACTGCTTTCTTTGTTTACTTGTTCTCCTACAATCACACTACTATTTTTCCACACACCATTTCTATACATATACCCTGCCATCACCATCCATTCCATTTTGCCATGGCATATTTTAGTTACTTGCATTATGAAATTGCCATAGCATTTCACCATTACACTTGCACCGTACATATCCATTTTCACCTGTCTTTATCTTTATTTTCCTTTTTAGTTAGTGACATCTTTTTACCTTGACAATATTGACTTACTGGTTACCTCGATCCTCGTGAGAACGATACTCACTCACCCTTTTATTACTTGTACGACTGTGTATACTTGCACATACGTGTTCGCATATTTTATAGCACTACGCAGGTGACATCATCCCTCGATTGAGGAACTACGTCATCTCTTCGTGGTCTTTGACTAGAGTTAGAGATTGATCCCAAATAGTGCTTCACAATAGTCCTTTTAACCTTTGTCGGAGATGGTTATGAACAAGAATGACTTTCTATTATTCGTTCCATCTTCTTGGTGATTGGGTCAAGATGTTTTTGAAACAATATCTTCATCTCATGATTGAAATCTTGAGACATAATGAAACAAAGATTAATAAAAAAAATGTTCCTCACAAATCAAAACCTCACTATTTCACTCCAAAAAAATATCACTCCACTCGTGTTTCACTTGGGATGGCTTTTACCCTTGATGTACTCTCGTGCCTTTTTCCATTCTTGCTTTCATAAAACTCCTTAAAAGAACTCACTCAAAGCTTGCAAGTGTCTAGTAGAAATCGGCTAAAACAAGTTGGTTAGGTACAAGGTGAAAATGAGAAAGTCTAAAAGAAAAGAAAACAAATAATGAAAAATATAAAAGAACAATATTAGAAACTTCAACTATTTTTTAAAGATGAAAGAAGTTTACTAGAAGTATGCTCCCTCCCTATTTGAATTTTTTTTCTTTTTTTTCAATTTTTTTCACTAACCCGAGAGAGAAAGAAAGCGACCTGTTAGAGTATGCCCAAAGACCAATCGCATTGCCATTGTTGTTTTCAGATATATGTGTCAATGTATAACATAAACTGAGAAACAATAAGGTCTATATAATAATATATGTTTTATTATTAAAAGATCCTTAGTCAAGTATTATTATGGGTATGGACAATAATAATACGCTTAAGACTAACATGTGATTAATTGATGACAATGAGTTGTCATTGACATAGAGATGTCAGAATTAGTACATGAATATATTAGTAGAGAATAATGTATTGGATTGACCCACTATGAGCATATATCTTGGATTGACAACTATATGTATGATCCTTAGACTTGAGATTATTACTATCTCAACATATGTTGTTTTATGTTTTGATGCAGTTAAACATGTCTCGTAATTAGTTACACTATAAAAACTGACATTGGACATATTACAATGTATGTAGTGAGATGTGAATGATCAAGATAGGATTTCTTCTTCCTACATAATAGGAAAATATATCAAAGGCCACTTGATTGAGTGAGACTAGAAATGCATGGCCATGCTTGAATACGTTGATATGAAATATCACAAATTATTCATTAAAAGTAGTCCACTCTAGATATCAAGAAACATTAAAATAGGTTATACAAGTGTGACTATTCCAAGACTTGTGCCTATTAAAGATATAAAAGGACAAAAGGATATAATACATTAAGAGAGTTGATCACGGACATGATATATCGAATCATGATCTCTTGAAACTTAGATGACAATGATACATTGCTAGATGTCACTCATTGTTTGTAATATTAGAATTCTTCTAATATTATTACTAATGTTACAATGAGCCTACAGGGTCACACCCAATGGTTGAAAAGGAGCAAAAAATATATATGTATAAGTAGATTATATTTAATCCCGAATTTTAAACAAAGAATATAATTAAAGTAATTATATCCTTTTTCAAATTCGAATTAAATATAGATTCCGAAATTTAAGGAAATAATAAAAGTAATTATTTCCTAAACAAATTCGGAATAAAACTCTTATACCTAGGGTTTCACATATATATAAAGGATCTTTGGGTCTAGCAGCCATAATAGAGAATCTCGTATTCCCAAACCTAAAATCATGAAAAATAGTTTTTCGAGATTTGCTCTCAACTGGGTGAACTGAGTTAGAGGCCGAGACGATATTCGTGGAGGCTAAAGATTCGAGTTGTCAAACGATCGTGATTATAGCAGATCCAGTTGCTATTTTTGCTGCTTATCAAGGAACCCAATGTAAGTTATCACATCTCTTCCTCCCGATTTTGGATTAAACGTACATGAATCACTGGAAAGACCGTCATAATTTTGTTCCGTTGCGCCATGGGGTGTGTCAACGGTCCCAACACGACCGTCTTACAAAATCTCCTAGGCTCTGATTACCTATTGATATGAACCTGGTAGTATGGTCTGAGTCATGTTATGTTTCCCAATCGTGATTCTAGTAAGAATAGATTTCTCAAGAATTAGTATGTTGTAATTGCATATACATGAAGCATAAGAACGAACAAGAATATTAAAAAATGATGGAAGTGTGATGGTATGGTGATTATATGAAATGAATGAATAAGTGGTAAAAAGATGATGGAAGTGATGGTGAAAGTGACATGGATTTTGTAATTTATAAGGATGGAGGGTTATGCCCACTAGCTATAACGAGCTAGGAACCAATAATATTACTTTATAGATTGAAGTGAAAGATATGGCACTTGACCCACTAGCTATAAGGAGCTAGGAACCAATGCGATAATAAGATGAAATGGATAAAGACTACAAGCTTAACTTAAAGCCGAACCTTTCAAAATAGTTTTCTTATATCTAAAGTGGTGTAATACAAATGAAGGAAAGGTTCCTATTTATAGTGTTCATAGGAACCATATGAAGATTCTTATAACAAGAGATGAATGCTTCATCTTTATGGTGATGAATGCTAATGAATGCTTTGTTTTCTCTCCTATCTTTAAGTGGATGAATGTTCATGGTATTATTGATGAATTTGGACTTAATTTAGGCTTAATATACATATAATTTCGTCCAAATGATGGAAGAACTCTTGGGTTGCCTTGTCTTGCTCTTTCATGGAGAAAAAGAGGGTGAAAATGAACATTTGATTTATGTAGACACTTTGGTAGCAAAAGGGGAGTGTCTCTTCCAATTCCATGCTGATCCTCAAGCTAATTAACCTTCTTGAATGTCATAATATTATGCATTAAGAGGGCCTTCATTGCTTGTTTTCATGTAGAATACAAATAGCCTTCAAAGATGATGAAGAAGTGACTTGAATGCCTTGATTATTTGCATAATGATGGTCTTCATTTGTATGAATAAAAATCAGCTTTAAATTGACTTGAATATGTGAATAAAGAAGAACTTCAATGACTTGTCTCTTGGATGAATATGAAAGGACTCTTCCTTGGCTCAAAATCATCCAAATCATCCTTGTATAAAATTCCCGTGATGAAAATTCCAGCCTGCACTGTCTTTGGTAAATCAATCATATCTCACGCTTTCGAGATTAGATTAAGATGATTCAAAAGGCGTTGGAGATCTAAGAGATAGAGGAATAAACGTGAAAGAGACTTCAAGAATCAATTATCCCGGATCCAGTTCAAAAATAGACATCAATCTGACATGTATTCTTGCATTTGGTGTGATTGTTCATCTCCCTTCAGTCACCTAACACAAAGGTAAACTTTACTTATATTTTAATTAAAAAAACATGCATAAAACAATTTAAGGGCTAGTTTGATTAATTAACTAATTCAATGAATGAACTAGCTTGATCAATTCACTAACTTTATTAATGAACTAAATGCATTAATGAACTAATGCTTCAATGCAATACATACTTAAATGAACCTAACTAATGTACATGCTTGAATGAAGTAGCATGCTTATTTCTTCATGCAATTTGATATCATGCAACTAATAAAATTCATGTAGATTCATGCACAAATATAAATCATGCAAATGAATGATAGGATATAATGCATAAATGAGCAAGTAGAGAACAAAATAAGGTAGAACTCCCTCTTAATAATTCATGGAAAAAGTCCAAGGTATGACAATTATATGTGAAATGATGAGTCTGGTTAGGATCATATCAGAATCTTTGTATGAGATTGTGTCAAAGTAGGAAGATTAAAATCTTGCATACTTTTTTCTGATGGATTAGGTTCAACGAAGTAGCATAACTTCATATCATCTGGACTTCTCATGAAGAATAACAATTTAAAAGAACAAGTAGACTTGTTTGACAAGAATACACCATAAAAGTTGTTGGAAAGATCCCTACCCAAGGGTTGGATATATATATGTCAAGCTTCGACAAGGTAGAGTTTAAGGGATTGAGAAGATACATAGTGAGTTGTGTTTGATAAGATCCCTAACAAGTTTAGTATAATAAAAAAGAAAACAATATGGTTAAATTTGCAATAGATGAACAAGAAGAGCGACAGAAAACCTTCATAAGTAACAAAGACTCTTAGAGAGTTTAATAGTAAGTAATATTACTTACAATGGAGGCAAGAAGATTAAAAATAAATGATCCCTTCCAAGGATTAAGTATCAAGTCGGATGATCGTGCCCAACAACTTCTATGCAAGAGAAAATTCTCATTTGCATGGTTGCCAAGCAATTGTGGATTGTTGATTGAGAGCTTTAAACGGGGTTGTAAACACCAATAGGTGAGAGATAATAGTAGAATGCAACAAATAATAGACACAAAGGCAAGATGGCATCCAAGTACAGTCGTACCGCTTAGTAAAACTAAATAGAGGAACTTGGGAACTTTGAAAAACCATGTCCCTTTCAATATTTTTTTATTGATAGAGCAAAAGTACAAAGATTCAATTTGGTAGAGTTTTAATAATTGAGAAAATACACAATAAGATGTGTTGGTTAAGATCCCTATCAAGGGTGGTATAATGAGAAAGAAAACAATATGGTGAAGTAGGTAAAGGATGGATAACAAAATAGAAAAAAAGTCATCAACAATAACATAGTGATGTCTAACCAATATAAAAGACTTAAGATGGATTATAGTTTCGGTCCTAGAGAATCTCGAGTGCAATGCCAACGCCGGCCACCAAAAAGATCACAAGGACGGTAATGGGTGGTGCCATGTTATGTTATTGTTGTAATAATTTGACGTTTCTTTATGAGCAAAAAGGATGGAGTAAAACAAACAAAGCAAGAATTGAGCTATTAGAACTCTGGGTCTTTATTGCATCCATTTTACCTCAAAAGAGAGGATGTAATAGTCCCTTAGAAAGGGTCGTATTTATATGAAAATAAGAAAGAGATTAAGACAAACATGGTATAAAATACACGATAAAATTATAAAGAAAGCAAAAATAAACCTAGCATCAATAGTCCTAAACCAAGTACTTAGGATTACCAAGAGAAAGGTAAGAGCCAAGATTCTGCTGTTGGTTCATGGAGGAAACGTGATATAAATAAAAATAACAATGGGACCAATAATGATATGAGGTAGCCTGTCGAAACAGACTTTCTTCATATGTTACGGATCTAGGAATGTTGTAAGCATGTTCCCGCAACAAGAAAAACATAAAAACAACAAGGAAACAAAGTTATATCCATGATGAAATTAGGAAATAAAAGGGAAAACGAAAATTAATATATATATATAAAGAAAATGATGACGTTTTGAAGAAAACTCGAAACAAGGATGATGAATGCTTCAAGAAACATCCATGGCAACAATTCGAGCATTTAACAATGGTGAATATGATGTTAGATTCAATTGAAAACGCTAAACTCGAAAAACCTGCACAATATACTGAGCAAACCCGAATCGAATATGTTTAACGTCAAAGGACTTGGACCCTCTAGATAGTGATCTAGGAACCCGAAGTATCAGAAGTTTGACAATTCAAAAACAAGTTTGAATGTCAGAAAGTTATAAAAAGAACCAAATAAGAGAAAAACTCTCAAATATAATTTTTATTCAAAGTGTGTCTCACATGCATGGCACATGCCTAGGACACTTTCCCTTTGTGTAGGATAGGTTTCAGCTGCTATAGGTCACTTCAGCTTGAGTTGAGTTGAGCTGAAACGAGCTAGCTAAGAGTGTTAGGAGTTGACTTGAGCTTAGAGCTAAGCCTTTAAGCTGCCTTAGGCTAAGGTGAGTTGCATGCACTCTGTTGGACTTCATCTGAGCTGAATAGAACTTGCTTGAGCTGGAGTTGAGCTGCATACACTCTCTTGAGCTAGTGTTTTCCTATGTTCCTACATGTAAGTATCACGAGAATCCATCAAAGTATTGTAAACTCAGTGGAAACACAAATAGAAGGCATAAACACTTGCAAACTTATTCAATAACACACATGAACTTATAAATAAGTTAGAAATAATACAAACACTATCAAAAGATCCTTAAAACATGCTTAATAACATATATACATACTTAAACATATATAATAAGTAGTATAGTCTAATATGTCACATATCAACATGCAACACATTATAAATCCTATGTTCTAAGGCATAAATATTATCGAATGAATCTAGAACTGAAGCACAAGTAAAGAAAAGAACTTCCCTGAATTTCTTTGCCTTAGAACGAGTAATAGGTCCTAATGGTAAGACCACCGGATCAGATTGTTGTGCTTGTATAGATGTGCTCACATTATCCTCCTTCTTGAAAATGATTTGTCCTCAAATCTGTTGAATCATCATAGTGGTTAAATCAAAAACATTAAATGTAGCACTCACATTGTATTCTCCCGGTAAGTCAATCTTGTAGGCATTGTCATTCACTTTCTCCAACACCTGAAAAGGACCATCTCCTCTTGGTAAAATTTTGGACCGTCGTTGGGCTGGAAAACGTTCCTTTCGGAAATGAAACCAAACCCAATCTCCCACATCGAAGGTGACTCGCTTCCTTTCTTTGTTTGCTTGCTTTTCATACTGTTGAGTCCTTCGTTGTAAGTTCTCCTTTACTTGTTGATGCAATTTTCTTCACATATTCTGCTTTTGCTTTACCGTCCTTGTTCATCACTTGTTCCTGTGGCAAAGGCAACATATCTAGAGGAGTAATAGGATTAAAACCATAAACAACCTCAAATGGTGACATCTTTGTAGTAGAATGTACATCATGATTATAAGCAAATTCAACATGTGGTAAACATTCTTCCCAAGTCTTAATATTCTTTTTAATGATGGAACGAAGTAAAGTAGATAAACCTTTATTAACAACCTCAGTTTGTCCATCAGTTTGGGGATGACAAGTAGTACAAAACATAAGTTTCCTACCTAGTTTACTCCAAAGAGTCCTCCAGAAGTGACTCAAGAATTTCACAGCCCTATCAGAAACAATTGACCTAGGAATACCATGTAATCGCACAACATCTTTAAAGAACAAGTTAGCCACATTAACAACATCATCAGTATTATGGCATGCAATAAAATGTGCCATCTTAAAGAACTTATCAACCACAACAAAAATACTATCTCTACCTGTCCTAGTTCTAAGCAATCCCAAAACAAAATCCATAGAAATATCAGTCCAAGGGGAATCAGGAATAGATAAAGGTAAGTACATACCTTGTGGTGAAACCTTCGATTTAGCTTTCTTACAAGTCACACAACGTTCACGGTACCTTTCAACGTCCCTGCGCATCTTAGGTCAAAATAGATGCTCCTTCAATGTTTGTAACGTCTTTGTGACTCCAAAGTGACTTATCAGTCCACCCTCATTTGCTTCATGGATCAGAATATCACACATTGAACCCTGTGGAATGCATATCCTGTTTTCTTTGAAAAAAAAACCATCATGCTTGTAGAACTTTCCATTTGCACATTTCTCACAAGCATTATACTTATGTCACGGGGCTAGAGTCTTGACCTAGCTGAACCGCGCGGCCTTAGTCGATGTTCTTAGACAAACGACTAAGTCAGCCTGAAAACTCGCTCCGGAAGATCAAACTTCCCAAGGCACTAAGAACGCTGAATCGTTCTGGCGGAAAGCAAACTATGAGTATGGCTACTCAAGAACGAAAAGAAGAACGCGAAGAACACAAAGAACAATTGAGAGAGTTTTTTAGAGTGAATGCCACTTGATTACTCAAAGATGAGATGATACAAATGAGACTGGGGAGGTCTCTATTTATAGTTGATTCCCCTTACATCCGACGGTTCCCACTGATTTACATCGATGGCTAGGATCATTTCCTACCAACCACATTGGCACAATCCTAAGAATATTCCATGTTAACTAAGGAAACAAATCCTAAGAATACAAGGAAAGTTTACAAGGCCAAAATGGCTATCTTCTAGAATCCTCCATGGAACGGGCTAAGTCTGGTGGTACCTTTAGGCCCAAAATCTCCCTAAGAACCTCTTGGGCAGCAATATGCGCATGTGGCACGGGCTCGAACTGACGGCCCGTGACATTCTCCCCCACCAAACATGGCGACGCCCTCGTCGCCGCCTCGGAACGAAGATAGAACCGATCCTGGGAATTCCTTGTCACCTCGGCTTGCCCCAAACTCTGAATCGGGCTGGATGCTCTTCTCATAAAGAGCACTCGACTCTGGCTCAGTTGTCCACCCAAATGGACTGCTTGCTTTGGTACTCGTCGCCATCTAACATCAGTCACCGTCCCTCCAAGCGCATCTCGATCGTAGGAGTTAGCTCCTACCAGTTGTGATTTGCCCCCATTCGGACACACATGGTCCTTGCACAATGACTTGGACGCCACAACATTGAACACTGAGCGGTCTCTCAAGATCGTCGGCAACCCTCGTTTGCGCCTAAGAACTCTGAAAGGTGGCTTGTGCTCTCGCCAAGTATCGACAACTCCATTTGAAGGGTTAGGTTTTTGCTGGCCTACACCCGACAAACAAGGCAAATCAAACTGTAAAACACAATCATTGTGTTCGGGATGTACCTCAATCAACTTTTCCGCATTCACTCTAACTCGCATCAATCTTTCTTCACTCGTGAAGTTTGATGCTCCCATCGATGCTCCGTCTTCATTGAAGCTCGATGCCTCGTCCATCTCCTCAATGGATGGATCTCCCACGGGTTCACTATCATGTGGCTCAGGCAACTCTTGCCCCACCAAGGTGTCCACTCCAATAGCCTCCAAAGCGATGCCTCCTTCCCTTGGAGCATCCTTGGTAAGCTGAATGGATGTCAGCTTCTCGATCCTCCGTCCCTTGTCTCGATACACGGGCACAACACAATGTTGTTTCGTATCCAAAATGCATATAACATCGGCACAAGGGATGATAAGAGCTTGAACACGGTCAAGGAAGTTAAGCCCCAAAACGAAATCAAAGTCATCTAAGTGAATTACCTTGAAATCTTCCTTGGCCTTCCATTCACCAATCTGCAGCTCTACCTTCCGCACTGTTCCAACAACTGGAACCTCCTTGGCATTAACGGTCTTGATCTTTTTGGTTGAACCTTCAACTTCGAGACCAAGCTTCTCAGCAGCCATCTTTGACATGAAGAGATCGGATGCTCCGGTATCCACTAGAGCACTCCTCGATCGTCCCGCCACGTTGATGTTGACAAACATCAACCCATTCTGCTTTGGGCCCTTCTTCGCCTTTGCAGAATTTAGTATCATTGCCCCAAGCTTACAAGCCTCACTTGACTCGGGCTTGTCCCTTTTGGGCTGCTTGGCTCGATCCGGGTGCTCACGAACTACGTGAGGTCCCTTGCTCTCGTAACATTGCTTCCCCACCCTTGGCTTGATTGCTCTAACACTAGCAATCGTACCAAGCATACATTCCTCATCCTCTTGCTCGTCATCCGCATCATTGATCGTATCGGGGCGCTTCTTCTTGGGACACTCTTTCACCAAGTGTGAACCATGGCAATGGTAGCACTTCAAAGGCCCTCGATCCTTTTTCTCCGATGGTTTGACAAACTTGTTGACCCTCTCATCATCATTGCAAGAATGATTATCCTCCTCGTCTCCCCCACCAAAGCTCTTACCTCGGGGCTTGGAAGACTTGGACATGTCAACTTCGAACTGAGCTATGGACTCGGCTGCGGTAAAGGCTTTGGAAAGCTCCTCGACTCCCCTCTGCTCTAGCTCCATTTGAGCCCATTTTTGGAGTCCATCCATGAAGTAGGAAAATCCCTCCGCTTCACTCAAGTCCTGGATTTGGAGCTTGATTTCAATGAACTTCCTGACATAGTCAGTGATGGAACCCTCATGTTTCAATTGCCGCAACTTCTTACGAGCCTCCCGTTGAGCATTCGTCGGATAGAATTGCTCTTTGAACTCAACTTGGAACTCCTTCCATGTCTCAAAAGGAATGTCTCCACTCGGCTCCTCCGAGCATCTGCGTCGCCACCACAAAAGAGCGACATCAGTTAAATACATTGAAGCAACGTTTACTTTCTCCGCATCATCCTTGATGCCCATGGCTCGAAAATACTGCTCCATGCCCCACAAGAAGTTCTCAACATCTTGGGCCGATCGGTTCCCCTTGAACACCTTTGGCTTTGGAATGTCCTTCTTCGACTTGGATGCAGTGGCCATCTTTCCATTCATCAAGGCAACTTTGTAAATATACAAGTCTGCCTTCATCTCCTCCATCTCAATCTTCACAGCCTGCAATTCGGCCTCAAGCACCTCGCACCTCTCTTCCGCACCGTTGGCCACCTGGCTGAGTTTATCAACTCGCTCCTCCAGCGTAGCTACAGCATCCCTCGAACTTGCTCTTTGGCTTTGCCCAGCAACGATCTTCACACCCTTTGCTGCAACGTCTTCTTCTCCACGTGCCATAATCACTAGCGCCTTGCTCGAACCACGCTCTGATACCACTTGTCACGGGGCTAGAGTCTTGACCTAGCTGAACCGCGCGGCCTTAGTCGATGTTCTTAGACAAACGACTAAGTCAGCCTGAAAACTCGCTCCGGAAGATCAAACTTCCCAAGGCACTAAGAACGCTGAATCGTTCTGGCGGAAAGCAAACTATGAGTATGGCTACTCAAGAACGAAAAGAAGAACGCGAAGAACACAAAGAACAATTGAGAGAGTTTTTTAGAGTGAATGTCACTTGATTACTCAAAGATGAGATGATACAAATGAGACTGGGGAGGTCTCTATTTATAGTTGATTCCCCTTACATCCGACGGTTCCCACTGATTTACATCGATGGCTAGGATCATTTCCTACCAACCACATTGGCACAATCCTAAGAATATTCCATGTTAACTAAGGAAACAAATCCTAAGAATACAAGGAAAGTTTACAAGGCCAAAATGGCTATCTTCTAGAATCCTCCATGGAACGGGCTAAGTCTGGTGGTACCTTTAGGCCCAAAATCTCCCTAAGAACCTCTTGGGCAGCAATATGCGCATGTGGCACGGGCTCGAACTGACGGCCCGTGACATTCTCCCCCACCAAACATGGCGACGCCCTCGTCGCCGCCTCGGAACGAAGATAGAACCGATCCTGGGAATTCCTTGTCACCTCGGCTTGCCCCAAACTCTGAATCGGGCTGGATGCTCTTCTCATAAAGAGCACTCGACTCTGGCTCAGTTGTCCACCCAAATGGACTGCTTGCTTTGGTACTCGTCGCCATCTAACATCAGTCACCGTCCCTCCAAGCGCATCTCGATCGTAGGAGTTAGCTCCTACCAGTTGTGATTTGCCCCCATTCGGACACACATGGTCCTTGCACAATGACTTGGACGCCACAACATTGAACACTGAGCGGTCTCTCAAGATCGTCGGCAACCCTCGTTTGCGCCTAAGAACTCTGAAAGGTGGCTTGTGCTCTCGCCAAGTATCGACAACTCCATTTGAAGGGTTAGGTTTTTGCTGGCCTACACCCGACAAACAAGGCAAATCAAACTGTAAAACACAATCATTGTGTTCGGGATGTACCTCAATCAACTTTTCCGCATTCACTCTAACTCGCATCAATCTTTCTTCACTCGTGAAGTTTGATGCTCCCATCGATGCTCCGTCTTCATTGAAGCTCGATGCCTCGTCCATCTCCTCAATGGATGGATCTCCCACGGGTTCACTATCATGTGGCTCAGGCAACTCTTGCCCCACCAAGGTGTCCACTCCAATAGCCTCCAAAGCGATGCCTCCTTCCCTTGGAGCATCCTTGGTAAGCTGAATGGATGTCAGCTTCTCGATCCTCCGTCCCTTGTCTCGATACACGGGCACAACACAATGTTGTTTCGTATCCAAAATGCATATAACATCGGCACAAGGGATGATAAGAGCTTGAACACGGTCAAGGAAGTTAAGCCCCAAAACGAAATCAAAGTCATCTAAGTGAATTACCTTGAAATCTTCCTTGGCCTTCCATTCACCAATCTGCAGCTCTACCTTCCGCACTGTTCCAACAACTGGAACCTCCTTGGCATTAACGGTCTTGATCTTTTTGGTTGAACCTTCAACTTCGAGACCAAGCTTCTCAGCAGCCATCTTTGACATGAAGAGATCGGATGCTCCGGTATCCACTAGAGCACTCCTCGATCGTCCCGCCACGTTGATGTTGACAAACATCAACCCATTCTGCTTTGGGCCCTTCTTCGCCTTTGCAGAATTTAGTATCATTGCCCCAAGCTTACAAGCCTCACTTGACTCGGGCTTGTCCCTTTTGGGCTGCTTGGCTCGATCCGGGTGCTCACGAACTACGTGAGGTCCCTTGCTCTCGTAACATTGCTTCCCCACCCTTGGCTTGATTGCTCTAACACTAGCAATCGTACCAAGCATACATTCCTCATCCTCTTGCTCGTCATCCGCATCATTGATCGTATCGGGGCGCTTCTTCTTGGGACACTCTTTCACCAAGTGTGAACCATGGCAATGGTAGCACTTCAAAGGCCCTCGATCCTTTTTCTCCGATGGTTTGACAAACTTGTTGACCCTCTCATCATCATTGCAAGAATGATTATCCTCCTCGTCTCCCCCACCAAAGCTCTTACCTCGGGGCTTGGAAGACTTGGACATGTCAACTTCGAACTGAGCTATGGACTCGGCTGCGGTAAAGGCTTTGGAAAGCTCCTCGACTCCCCTCTGCTCTAGCTCCATTTGAGCCCATTTTTGGAGTCCATCCATGAAGTAGGAAAATCCCTCCGCTTCACTCAAGTCCTGGATTTGGAGCTTGATTTCAATGAACTTCCTGACATAGTCAGTGATGGAACCCTCATGTTTCAATTGCCGCAACTTCTTACGAGCCTCCCGTTGAGCATTCGTCGGATAGAATTGCTCTTTGAACTCAACTTGGAACTCCTTCCATGTCTCAAAAGGAATGTCTCCACTCGGCTCCTCCGAGCATCTGCGTCGCCACCACAAAAGAGCGACATCAGTTAAATACATTGAAGCAACGTTTACTTTCTCCGCATCATCCTTGATGCCCATGGCTCGAAAATACTGCTCCATGCCCCACAAGAAGTTCTCAACATCTTGGGCCGATCGGTTCCCCTTGAACACCTTTGGCTTTGGAATGTCCTTCTTCGACTTGGATGCAGTGGCCATCTTTCCATTCATCAAGGCAACTTTGTAAATATACAAGTCTGCCTTCATCTCCTCCATCTCAATCTTCACAGCCTGCAATTCGGCCTCAAGCACCTCGCACCTCTCTTCCGCACCGTTGGCCACCTGGCTGAGTTTATCAACTCGCTCCTCCAGCGTAGCTACAGCATCCCTCGAACTTGCTCTTTGGCTTTGCCCAGCAACGATCTTCACACCCTTTGCTGCAACGTCTTCTTCTCCACGTGCCATAATCACTAGCGCCTTGCTCGAACCACGCTCTGATACCACTTGTCACGGGGCTAGAGTCTTGACCTAGCTGAACCGCGCGGCCTTAGTCGATGTTCTTAGACAAACGACTAAGTCAGCCTGAAAACTCGCTCCGGAAGATCAAACTTCCCAAGGCACTAAGAACGCTGAATCGTTCTGGCGGAAAGCAAACTATGAGTATGGCTACTCAAGAACGAAAAGAAGAACGCGAAGAACACAAAGAACAATTGAGAGAGTTTTTTAGAGTGAATGCCACTTGATTACTCAAAGATGAGATGATACAAATGAGACTGGGGAGGTCTCTATTTATAGTTGATTCCCCTTACATCCGACGGTTCCCACTGATTTACATCGATGGCTAGGATCATTTCCTACCAACCACATTGGCACAATCCTAAGAATATTCCATGTTAACTAAGGAAACAAATCCTAAGAATACAAGGAAAGTTTACAAGGCCAAAATGGCTATCTTCTAGAATCCTCCATGGAACGGGCTAAGTCTGGTGGTACCTTTAGGCCCAAAATCTCCCTAAGAACCTCTTGGGCAGCAATATGCGCATGTGGCACGGGCTCGAACTGACGGCCCGTGACACTTATCTTTAAAATCAGAATCCTCAACATACAAGTCACGAATATATGCAAATCCAATCAAATATGAATCAAGATAACTCAAAGCACATATCTACGTGATAAAGCATTAGCAACGATGTTATCTTTACCCTTTTGTAATGAACGACATAAGGAAAAGACTCTAAAAATTCAACCCATTTGGCATGTCGTTTATTCAATTTATGCTGACCTGTGATATATTGTAAAGCCTCATGATCAGTGTGAATCACAAACTCCTTAGGCAATAAGTAATGCTGCCAAGTCTCCAATGCCCGAATCAGTGCATACATCTCCTTGTTGTAGACTGGATAATTCAATGTTGCTCCACTAAGCATTTCACTGAAGTATGCAATGGGCCTCTTTTCCTGCATCAAAACAGCACCTATACCAATTCTAGAAGCATCACATTCAATTTCAAACGTTTTATCAAAATCAGGTAATGCTAACACGGGTGACTTTGTCAAACATTCCTTAATTTTCAAAAAGGCATCTTCTTGTTCTTTACTCCATAAGAAGCTAGAATTCTTCTTAATAATCCCGGTTAAGGGTGCGGTAATAGAACTGAAGTTAGGAACAATCCAACGGTAGAAACTAGCTAAACCATGAAAAGATCTAACCTGAGTAATCGATGTCGGTCGTGGCTACTCTTGAATTGCCTTTATCTTCTTAGGATCAACTTCAACTCCTTGAGAACTGACAATGTAACCAAGAAATGTGAGTTTGTCAGTACAAAATACACATTTCTCCATGTTACCAAATAATCTTTCTTCTCGCAAAACCTGCAAAACAACTTGCAAATGTTCTACGTGATCCTGTAAAGACTTGCTATAAATCAAGATATCATCAAAGTAGACAACATAGAATTTACCACAAATTCCAAAGAACTGTTATCAGCAAGGAGAATTGGTGTAACGAGAGAAAACCAGCAACTTCAAAAGCCACTGGTGGGGGGAAATAGAAGTATTAGACAAAATTCGGCCTGGAAAACCTGTCAAACGGAGAGCCTCCCTATCGCTAGGACAATCCCTTAAAGCATGGAGGGTAGTTTCAATATCTGTATTACAAATTGGGCAAACCCCAAAATCGAGATTTGCTTAGAGGATTTTGTGGCCAGACGGAAGAGCATCATGGCTTAACCGCCATCCAAAGGAACGAACCTTAGGCAACGTAGGCAACTTAGAAAGGATTTTCCATAGCCTAGAAGGCTTGTTAACCGACCCTAGTTGTAGTTGAAGAAATTGGTAACCAGAACGCACAATATAGATGCCAGAGTTATGATGTCCCCAAAGGGTAGTATCTTTCGTATCATTAATAATTGGTACATTAAGGATTGTATTAGCATCTTCGTGAGAAAAATAATCTCTCACATTAGATTCATCCCATCGGGGTAAATTAGATAGCATAAAAAAACCCGCTCTAAGAGGGACTTCCTCATTCACTTCATAATCGCCATAAAGGTGTAATGCCTTAGATCCTCCCCAATTGTCAAAGTGGATTTGTATTTGACTTGACATACCTGGCCGTTTAAAGAAACCATTTCCAAGTTTAGAGATAACAATACTAAGACCTTTCCATGCAAAGGAAGATCTTCGAGTGGAATCGGATTCGAGCATAGAACCCGATGGATAATATTTGTACTTGTAAACCTGACTAAGAAGATTATCAGGCTCACAAATGAGTCTCCAAATTTGCTTACCAAATAAAATAATGTTGAAATGGTGTAGATAGCGAAACCCTATACCTGACTACCAGTAACGGCGTATCGATGTAGTCATATCATCGATAATGTTTTAGGGTAGAAGATAACAAGACATGACATATTGTGGCATTGATTGTATAACAGATTTGATGAAAATTTCTTTATCGCTAAAGGAGAGTAAATGCTTATCCCATTTGCTAAGACGAGCATTCATTTTGTCTCTGGTAAAACCCAAAGCTAATGTCTTATTCTTCCCAATAAGGAGTGGAACCCCCAAATAAATACTAGGGTCGTCGACCTCTCGTACATTTAGGATGTTATGGATTTCTAATCAAAGAAAAAATAAATTGTAGATTTTTCAAAATTCACTGCCTGACCAGAGGAAGATGCATAAGTATGCAGAGCATCGTTTAGATGTTGAGCTTCAGTTGTCATGTTCTTAATGAACACCACACAATCATCGGCAAAAAGGAGGTGATTATACGGGGGGCATTCCTGCTAGCACAAAGGCCAGGGAGGTTGCCAATTGCTTTCTCAGTATTGAGCAATGTTGAAAAACCTTGTGTACAAAAAAGAAATAAGAACGGCAAAAGGGGATCGCCTTGTCGAAGCCCTCTCTGAGGTTTAAAAGGCCTTGAAAAAGAATCATTGACACGTACTTGAAAAGACATGGAAGAGACACAATTCATAATAAGAGAAACCCAGTTGGCATTAAAGCCTAGATGGAGCATAATTTGTTCTAGAAAAGGCCATTCGACACGGTCAAAAGCTTTCTCCATGTCCAGCTTTAAGCTAGTGCCTTTGGCAAGGGATGTCTCATCAGTATTCAACGTGTGGATAAGCTCATGGGATATGAGGATATTGTCGGTAATGTTTCTACCTTGAACAAAGGCCGCTTGATTACCGCTTATACATAAGGGATTGATGGATTTCAAACGATTAAAAAGCACTTTGGCAACAGTCTTATAGATAACTGTGCATAAGTTAATAGGTCTGAGATGCCGCATAGTTGTAGGATCGCTAACTTTGGGTATAAGAACTATGATAGTATAATTGACCTCTTTCATGCTAACAGACCCACTTAGGAGTCTAAGGCAGAGGTTGATAAAGTCCTGGCCAAGGACATCCCAATGTTTCCTACAGAAACCACTCGGAAATACGTCAACCCCCGGGGCATTCCTTGGATCAATATCATGAAAAGTAGTTGTAATTTCGTCTACTGTGAATTCCTTATTAAGGTCATTGTTCATGGTCTCAGAAACAATATTTGGAATGTTTTCCAAAATGGAAGATGCAATAATAGGAGAAGAGGATGAGAAAAGAGTCTGGAAGTAATCAATGGCAGTAGTCATGATGTCTTCCGTATGTGTTTGCCAGATGTTCGCATTGTTGGAAAGCCCAGTAATATGTCCCGTTCAATTTTTAAGCGACTAAAATGCTCTAAAATGGAGATTAAGTTGTATAATTTGGTTCAAAAGCCAATAATTAACTATTTAAACTCATGAAATTTGATTTATTCTTATTTTGCGTCTATTTTGTTTGGTTTAAAGTGTTCATATCTAAATGAGCATTGTGGTGCACATATTGGAATTTAAACCGAGTAAAGTGCTCTAAAATTGAGATTAGGTGGTTTAATCATATTCAAAATCTCATAGTTAACTTTTTTGCACACATGTAGTTTGATTGAATCTAATTTTGTGGTCGGTTTGTCAGATTTAAAGCGTGCATGTCCAATTGGGCTTTCTAGTGAACCTGTTCAAATTTTAAGCGACTAAAATGCTCTAAAAAAGTGATTAAATTGTATAATTTGGTTCAAAAGCTCATAATAAACTATTTGAACTCATGAAATTTGATTTATTCTTATTTTGTGTCCGTTTTGTTAGGTTTAAAGTGTGCATATCTAAATGAGTTTTATAGTGAACACATTAAAATTTAAACTGAGTAAAGTGCTCCAAAATTGAGATTAAGTGGTTTAATCATATTCAAAATCCCATAATTAACTATTTGAACTCACTTAGTTTAATTGAGTCTATTTTTGTGGTTGGTTTGTTGGATTTAAAGCGTGCATGTTTTATTGTGCTTTCTATTGAACCTGTTCCAATTTTAAGCAACTAAAATGCTTTAAAATGGAGATTAAGTTGTATAATTTGGTTCAAAAGCCCATAATTAACTATTTGAAGTCATGAAAATTGATTTATTCGTATTTTGCGTCCGTTTTGTTAAGTTTAAAGTGTGCATATCTAATTGAGCTTTATGGTGAACATATTTGAATTTAAACAGAGTAAAGTGCTCTAAAATTGAGATTAAGTAGTTTAATAATATTCAAAATCACATAATTAACTATTTGAATTCACTTTTATTGAGTCTAATTTTGTGGTCGGTTTGTTGGATTTAAAGCGTGTACGTCTAATTATGCTTTCTAGTGAACCCGTTCAAGTTTTAAGCGACTAAAATGCACTAAAATGGAGATTAAGTTGTATAAATTAGTTCAAAAGCCCATAATTAACTATTTGAACTCATGAAATTTGATTTATTCTTATTTTTCGTCTGTTTTGTTAGGTTTAAGGTGTGCATATCTAATGAGCTTTATAGTGAACACATTGGAATTTAAACCGAGTAAAGTGCTCCAAAATTGAGATTAAGTGGTTTAATCATATTCAAAATCCCATAATTAACTATTTGAACTCACTTAGTTTAATTGAGTCTAAATTAGTGGTTGGTTTGTTGGATTTAAAGCGTGCACGTTTAATTGGGCTATCTAGTGAACCCGTTCAAGTTTTAAGCGACTAAAATGCTTTAAAATGGTGATTAAGTTGTATAATTTGGTTCAAAAGCCCATAATTAACTATTTGAAGTCATGAAATTTGATTTATTCGTATTTTGTGTCCGTTTTGTTAGGTTTAAAGTGTGCATATCTAATTGAGCTTTATGGTGAACATATTTGAATTTAAACAGAGTAAAGTGCTCTAAAATTGAGATTAAGTAGTTTAATCATATTCAAAATCACATAATTAACTATTTGAATTCACTTTTATTGAGTCTAATTTTGTGGTCGGTTTGTTGGATTTAAAGCGTGTACGTCTAATTATGCTTTCTAGTGAACCCGTTCAAGTTTTAAGCGACTAAAATGCACTAAAATGGAGATTAAGTTGTATAAATTAGTTCAAAAGCCCATAATTAACTATTTGAACTCATGAAATTTGATTTATTCTTACTTTTCGTCTCTTTTGTTAGGTTTAAAGTGTGCATATCTAATGAGCTTTATAGTGAACACATTGGAATTTAAACCGAGTAAAGTGCTCCAAAATTGAGATTAAGTGGTTTAATAATATTCAAAATCCCATAATTAACTATTTGAACTCACTTAGTTTAATTGAGTCTAAGTGGTTGGTTTGTTGGATTTAAAGCGTGAATGTCTAATTGGGCTTTATAGTGAACCCATTCAAATTTTACGCGACTAAAATGCTTTAAAATGGAGATTAAGTTGTATGATTTGGTTCAAAAGCCCATAATTAACTATTTGAAGTCATGAAAATTGATTTATTCGTACTTTGCGTCTGTTTTGTTAGGTTTAAAGTGTGTATATCTAATTGAGCTTTATGGTGAACATATTTGAATTTAAACAGAGTAAAGTGCTCTAAAATTGAGATTAAGCAGTTTAATCATATTCAAAATCCCATAATTAACTATTTGAATTCACTTAGTTTGATTGAGTCTAATTTTGTGGTCAGTTTGTTGGATTTAAAGCGTGCACGTCTAATTGGGCTTTCTAGTGAACCCGTTCAAGTTTTAAGCGACTAAAATGCTTTAAAATGGTGATTAAGTTGTATAATTTGGTTCAAAAGCCCATAATTAACTATTTGAAGTCATGAAATTTGATTTATTCGTATTTTGCGTCCGTTTTGTTAGGTTTAAAGTGTGCATGTCTAATTGAGCTTTATGGTGAACATATTTGAATTTAAACCGAGTAAAGTGCTCTAAAATTGAGATTAAGTGGTTTAATCATATTCAAAATCGCATAATTAACTATTTGAATTCACTTAGTTTGATTGAGTCTAATTTTGTGGTCGGTTTGTTGGATTTAAAGCGTGCATGTCTAATTGGGCTTTCTAGTGAACCCGTTCGAATTTTTTTTTGAAAGAAAGGGCCTCATTAAAAAAACCCTATAGCCAGTCACCTCGAGAGGAGAGTAGGTCCCTATGGGGAAAAGAGTGCCCAAAGTTTTATTAAGAAGAAGAGGAGAACCTCTCCGAATTTACAGAAGCCCGAATAAAATCGGGAAAGTTATAATCTAAGGCACATGAAGTAAAAGAACGCAAAGCCCTAGTAGCTAAGACATGGGCTACAATGTTTGCGTCTCTAGGTACATAACAAATCTTACAATTAGGCAAAGTACCAAGAGTGGAACGGATACGAGACACCAAATGTTGCACGGTGGAAAGATCTTGATTTTGGATGTTATTAACCTTGTTGACAATGGAAGCTGAATCAGTTTCAAAGACCACATGAGACCAGCCATTATCAATTGCAAACTTTAGACCTTCCAAAATGGCAAGAGCCTCCGCAGAAGCAGGGTCCGGGCAAATGAGCGGCATAGAACAACCACCGAGGACGACGCCAGAGGAATCTCGGGCAATGACGCCAGCAGCAACACCTCTTAACACGGGGTCAAATGCGCCATCCGAGTTAATCTTGACGAAACCAGGGTCCGGTTTCGTCCATCTAGCTTGAGCAAAAATGGGCTCAGCTAGCCGAGAACGTAGATGGGAGGTATCATTAATTGATTTGTAGTCATTAAAAAGTTTTTGTGCATTGTAGACAGTTAACCAAACCGGTTGGAGATGGCTATTATGGACAAAGTCATTTCGGCAATTCTATAAATTCCAAAGGATCGTGATAAGATGTGAAAATTGATGTAAGGAGAGAAAGCCAGCTACTTCAGAAAGCCACTGGTGGGGAGAGACAGAGGTATTGGAGAAAATTCGTGGAGGAAGCCTTGCCAACTGGAGTGCCTCCTTTGCACTAGGACAGTCCCGCATAGCATGGATGGTGGTTTCAATAGTCATGTTACAGATCGGGCATACCCCCGTACCAAGATTGGCCTGGAGGATTTTATGGCCAGATAGGAGTGCATCATGACATAAACGCCAACCAAATGTACGAACCTTGGGTAGAGTAGGCAATTTAGATATAATTTTCCAAAGCTTGGAGGGCCTATTAGCTGGCCCCAACTCTAATTGCAAAAATTGATAACCAGACCGAACTGTGTACATGCCAGAGTCATGGTGACCCCAAAGGGTGGTGTCTTTTGTGTCATTAATAATGGGTACATTACTGATGGTATTAGCGTCTTCGTGGGAGAAGTATTCTCGGACTTTTGAGTCATCTCAACGGGGTAAATTAGGCAACATGAATGTACCTGCTCAGAGAGGGACTTCGTCATTTACTTCATAATCACCGTAAAGGTTGACAGGATAGGAGCCACCCCATTTGTCAAAGTGGATTTTGACTTGGCTGGATATACCTGGGCGTTTGAAAAAGCCATCGCGAAGTTTAGAGATAGCAAGACTAAGGCCTTTCCAAGCAAATGAAGATCTCCGAGTGTGAACAGATTCCAAAATAGAACCCGATGGGTAATACTTGCATTTGTAGACCTGACTAAGGAGATTATCAGGTTCACAAACCAGACGCCAGAGCTGTTTGCCTAGTAAAGCAACATTGAAGTGGTGAAGATCGTGAAACCCTACACCTCCTGCTGCTTTTGGCAGACAGACGGTGTCCCAAGGGAGCATATGCCAACCCGTACGAATTTTAAGTGACTAAAATGCTCTAAAATGGAGATTAAGTTGTATAATTTGGTTCAAAAGCCCATAATTAACTATTTGAACTAGTGAAATATTATTTATTCTTATTTTGCATCTGTTTTATTATGTTTAAAGTGTCCATATATTAATGAGCTTTATAGTGAACAATTTGGAATTTAAACCGAGTAAAGTTCTCAAAAATTGAGATTAAGTTGTTTAATCATATTCAAAATCCCATAATTAACTATTTGAACTCACTTTGTTTGGTTGAGTCTAATTTTGTGGTCGGTTTGTTGGATTTAAAGTGTGCATCTCTAATTGGGCTTTCTAGTGAACTCGTTCCAATTTTAAGCGAGTAAAATGCTCTAAAATTTAGATTAAGTTGTATAGTTTGGTTCAAAAGCTCATAATTAACAATTTGAACACATGAAAATTAATTTATTTTTCTTTTGTGTCCGTTTTATTAGGTTTAAAGTGTGCATATCTTAATGAGCTTTATAGTTAACACACTGGAACTTAAACCGAGTAAAGTGCTCTAAAATTGAGATTAGGTGGTTTAATCATATTCAAAATCTTATAATTAAATATTTGAACTCAGTCGTTTGATTGAGTCTAATTTTGTGGTCGGTTTGATGGATTTAAAGCGTGCATGTCTAATTGGGCTTTCTAGTGAACCCGTTAAGATTTTAAGTGACTAAAAATGCTCTAAACTAGAAATTAAATTGTATAATTTGGGTCATAAGCTCATAATTAACTGTTTGAACTCATGAAATTTGATTTATTCTTATTTTGCGTCCGTTTTGTTAGGCTTAATGTGTACATATCTTAATGAGCTTTATAGTGAATACATTAGAATTTAAACTGAGTAAAGTTCTCAAAAAATGAGATTAAGTGGTTTAATCATATTCAAAATCCCACAATTAACTGATGTGTGCTGATCTTGTTGAAGATTCTGAACGACAAACTTTGATTGTATGACCTTGGAAGGAAGCAAGTCTCTTACAAGAAGTGGCTGCAAAATAAAGAATTAAGGATAAGGGATGAGAGGAATAGGTGAAATGAATGAAAGGAATAGTTTAGGGACTGATTTGGAAGCAGAAGGATACGTGGTGTTGACAAGGGTGAATGGATGTTTAGAACGTTTTATGATGATGATAAAGGATGAGAATGGTGTATGGAATAAGAGGATATGTAAGGATGGTGTATGGTGAAAAGGAATGGTGAAATGGAAATAATATCTTAAAGATACTCAAGTAAGAAACTAGGTTATAAAAAACCTAATGCTGAACCTTATATTGATATTTAAGGGGTGGTGATAAATGGACTTTGACCCTTTTAGTATATTAAACTAAAAGAGCCCGAAGTATCAAGATGGATAGAAAGGGGTTTGACGCCACAAGTACAAAAGTAATTGATAAGTCAATAAGGTTCTAAGATGAACTAAACGAGAGAAATATCTCACAAGTAATTTTATATAATCTGAATGGTGTGTTTACAAAATGAAATCCAAGTCCTATTTATAGTTTTTTAAGGGGTTTGTCCGAAATGGACTTTAACTATTCGGATAACCATTCATTTGAATGGTGTCTCCCTCCAAATCTATTAGAAAAGTTGTAACTTTTCGGTCTAGCTTGCACAGTCTTCAGTAATTAGGCCATATCTTTCTATGAGAGATAGAGGAACAACATTCATGAAGACACTGAAACCCAATTCTTCTTGTATCCTACTCGAAATTGGAAAACAAGTGGACCATCATGAATCTGTTCAATGAAAAGTGCTATCTCTTTGTTTTGGCGCCCAATGTGGATGATGGACGGACATGATTCTTGGTGAAGGGTAGGTGACCTTCGGGTGTTGAGTTGGGAGTGATATCTGGAGTTGAGGTGAGCTAATTGAGTTAGGAGTGAGCTGGATTGAACTAAGCTATCTAGCTTAAAGACTTAGCTAAAGTTTGAAGCTGAAATAAGTTAATCCGAGCTGCATTTAGCAAATTGAACTGGTCCATTAGCTTCCTTATACTCTCTTCTAGTGTGAGGAATGTTTTGGAGCTGATTCGAATCTCCTAAGACCTCGTTTTGAATTATGCTTCATTTGAGCTCATATGGGATTTGTGAGCTGACATGGAGCTAGCCTTTAGTCCTTTAATTACTGTAGGAGTGTTCCATGCATTTCCAAGCTAATCTGAAGTTGTCTCCTTGTATTTCTAGCATTGCCTTCCGTTTAGCTTCTTCTGAGATGACACCGAGCTAATACTTACTCATTGAGCTGTAACTAAGTCCTATGAAGAAAACATAATAATTGAAATAATAAGAATACTTAAAATAAATTAAATATAAATTTAGATCTAAGTTGAAACTTAATAATGTGGTTATAATGACTATTCATGTTTATAGCTTAATTAATATAACTCTTAAGTATCTTACTATAAAGTCTATAAAAGTAATAAAAATTAAGATCAGTAAGATAACTCCCCTTTGATCCCATGCGTGAAATGAAGTATGAAAGCATGAGATAAATGAGTAGAAATGTGCACGCATCATTAACTATTTGAACTCACTTAGTTTCATTGAGTCTAATTTTGTGATCGGTTTGTTGGATTTAAAGCGTGCATGTCTATTTGGGCTTTCTAGTGAACCCGTTCAAAAAATTTTTTGAAAGAAAGGGCCTCATTAAAAAAACCCTATAGCCAGGCACCTCGAGAGGTGAGTAGGCCCCTATGGGGAAAAGAGTACCCAAGGCTTTATTGAGAAAAGGAGGAGAACCTCTCCGAGTTTACAGAAGCCCGAATAAAATTGGGAAAGTTACAATCAAAAGTACAGGAAGTAAAAGAACGTAAAGCCCTAGTAGCTAAGACATGGGCAACAACGTTTGCGTCTCTAGGTACATAACAAATCTTACAATCAGGCAAAGTACCAAGAGTGGAGCGGATACGAGACACCAAATGTTGCACGGTGGAAAGATCTTGATGATGGATGTTATTAACCTTGTTCGCAATGGAAGCTAAATCAGTTTCAAGGACCACATGAAACCAGCCGTTAGCAATTGCAAACTTTAGACCCTCCAAAATGGTAAGAGCCTCAGTAGAAGCAGGGTCCGGGCAAATGAGCGGCATAGAACAACCCCCAAGGACGACGGTAGAGGAATCCCGGGCAATGACGCCAGCAGCAGCACCTCTTAACACGGGGTCAAAAGCGCCATCCGTGTTAATCTTGACGAAACCAGGGTCCGGCTTCGTCCATCTAGCTTGAGCAAAAGTGGGCTCAGCTAGCCGAGAACGTAGATGTGAGGCATCATTAATTGATGTGTAGTCATTAAAAAGTTTTTGTGCGTTGAAAATAGTTAACCAAACCGGTTGGAGATGGCTATTATGGACAAAGTCATTTCGGCGATTCCATAAATTCTAAAGGATCGTGATAAGAAGTGAAAATTGATGTAAGGAGAGAAAACCAACTACTTCAGAAAGCCACTGGTGGGGAGAAATAGAGGTATTCGAGAAAATTCGTGTAGGAAGCCCTGCCAACTGGAGTGCCTCCTTAGCACTTGGACAGTCCCGCATTGCATGGAGTGTGGTTTTAATAGTCATGTTACAAATCGGGCATACCCCCGTACCAAGATTGGCCTGGAGGATTTTATGGCCAGATGGGAGTACATCATGACATAAACGCCAACCAAATGTACGAACCTTGGGTAGAGTAGGTAGTTTAGATATAATTTTCCAAAGCTTGGAGGGCCTATTAACTGGCCCCAACTGTAACTGCAAAAATTTGTAACCAGACTGTACTGTGTACATGCCAGAGTCATGGTGACCCCAAAGGGTTGTTTCTTTTGTGTCATTAATAATGGGTACATTAAGGATGGTATTGGCGTCTTCGTGGGAGAAGTATTCTCGGACTTTTGAGTCATCCCAACGGGGTAAATTAGGTAGCATGAATGTACCTACTCGGAGAGGGACTTCGTCATTTACTTCATAATCACCGTAAAGGTTGACAGGATGGGAGCCACCCCATTTGTCCAAGTGGATTTGAACTTGGCTGGATATACCTAGGCGTTTGAAAAAGCCATCGCGAAGTTTAGAGATAGCAAGACTAAGGCCCTTCCAAGCAAAAGAAGATCTTCGAGTGTGAACAGATTCAAAGATAGAACCCGATGGGTAATACTTGCATTTGTAGACCTGACTAAGGAGATTATCAAGTTCACAAACCAGACGCCAGATCTGTTTGCCTAGTAAAGCAACATTGAAGTGATGAAGATCGCGAAACCCTATAGCTCCTGCTGCTTTTGGCAGACAGACGGTGTCCCAAGGGAGCATATGCCATCCTTGTTTGTCAGCTTTCCCAGACCACCAATAACGGCGTATCGAAGCGGTCATATCATCAATAATGTTTTGGGGTAAAAGGTAGCAAGACATAACATATTGTGGTATAGACTGGATGACAGATTTAATAAAGATTTCTCTACCACTAAAGGAAAGGAGGTGCTTATCCCATTTACTCAGACGAGCATTCATTTTTTCCCTGGTGAACCCCAAGGCTGTTGTCCTGTTCTTTCTTATTAGGAGAGGGACCCCCAGGTAAATACCTGGATCTTCCACTTCTCTTACGTGAAGGATATTATTGATTTCCGACCGAAGCGACATGGAAGTTTTCCGAGAAAAGAAAATAGTAGACTTTTCAAAATTTACCGTCTGTCCAGACGAAGTGGCATAAGTATTTAGAGCATCCTTAAGGCGTTGAGCCTCTGTAGTTGTATTCTTAATGAATACGACACAGTCATCAGCAAAAACAAGGTGGTTGACGCGTGGCCCATTCCTGCTCGCACAAAGTCCAGGGAGGTTACCAATTGTTTGCTCAACATTGAGCAAGGCTGAAAGGCCTTGAGTACAGAAAAGAAACAAGAAGGGGGATAGAGGGTACCCTTGCCGTAACCCTCTATGGGGTTTGAAAGGTCTTGAAAGGGAGTTGTTGATACGTACTTGGAAGGATACTGAGGATACACATCTCATAATAAGGGAAACCCAACTGGAGTTGAATCCGAGACGAATCATAATTTGTTCAAGAGAAGGCCATTCAACACGGTCAAAAGCCTTTTTGATGTCGAGTTTTAAGCTAGCACCATTTGCAAGAGATGTTTCGTCCGTATTTAAAGTATGGATGAGCTCATGGGCAATAAGGATGTTGTCAGTAATGTTCTTCCTTGAACAAAAACAACTTGATTGCCACTAATACATAAGGGAATGATAGATTTTAGACAGTTAACAAGCACTTTCGATACAGTTTTGTAAATGACAATGCACAGGCTAATAGGTCTGAGATGGCGCATTGTAGTGGGGTCACTAATTTTGGGAATAAGAACAATGATAGTACGATTGACCTCTTCCATATTAACCGACCCTCTCAGGAGTCCGAGGCAGAGGTTTGTAAAGTCCTGGCCAATGATATCCCAATGCTTCCTAAAGAAACCGCTTGGGAATCCATCAACACCCGGGGCTTTCCTCGGGTCAATATCACGAAAAGCAATGGTAACTTCATCTGTAGTGAAATCCTTATTAAGATCATTGTTCATTGTTTCGGTAACAACAGTGGGAATGTTATCCAAGATGGCAGAGGCAATAGTAGGAGAGGAAGATGTAAAAAGCTTTTAAAAGTAAGAAATAGCAGTAGACATGATATCGTTTGTATGTGTTTGCCATATATTCTGGTTATCTAGAAGTCCAGCAATATGATTCTTCCGTCGTCGGTTATTTGCTCTGGCATGAAAAAAAAGAAGTATTTTTATCTCCGTGTTCTAACCAGTGTGTCCGAGCTCGTTGAGCTCAGTACATTTCTTTCGCATTTAACAAGCTATCAAGCTCACTTTCAACAGAAATAAAGTTATGGATTTACGTATCAGAAAGATGGCGTTTGAGACATATTAATAAAGTCATTCAGTTGAATGATGCGCTCATTGGATTTAATGCGTTTGTTAGTTTGCCAATTGGCTAGGAATCGTCCAATATCCTGAAGTTTATGAAGTGTTGAACGAGATTGGTTAGACCATATTTCTCTAATTCGGGACAAAACATCCGGGTCATCAGCCCAACAATTCTCATAACGAAAAAGATTATTGGAGTGTTTGGATTTGGGAGCTCTAGATGGGCTAGTGTCCATTAAGATAGGGCAATGATCAGAACGTGCCTGAAAAAACGATATAGCTTGGCAACTAGGAAATGTATGAAACCAGGCGGAGTTACCAAGGAATCTATCAATTCGTTCCATAATGGTTTCCGTATAACGTCCAGCTCTAGTCCAAGTGAGCCATCCAGATGTTGGTTGGCAGTCAAAAAGATCATTCTTATCAAGACAATCTCTAAAATTATTAATTTGTGATCGCGCACGACGGATACCGCCTTGTTTTTCATTATCATAAAGGATTTCATTAAAGTCCCCCCTAAAAGCCAGGGAAGGAAAGATGCTGGTTTTAGAGTATCTATTAATTGCCACCAGGTTTTGTATTTGTTTGCAGTTTCGGCGAAACCATGTAAATCGGAGAAGTGAAATTGAGTTTGCCCAGAAGAAATAACAACAACAATATGACGATCCGAGTAAGAAAGCAAATCTATAGTAATTTTATTATTCCAAATAATAGCAAGCCCTGTACAAGAAGGGCTGGATTCAATGGCTATGCAACCATGCATTCCTAACTTAATCTTAATACGGTCCATATTGTATCTGTTTAACCTTGTTTCACAGAGAAAAATAAAATCGGCGTCACGCTTAGAAGTAGCACGTTGTAGAGCAAGAACTGCCTGGGCATTGCCGAGACCCTGGCAGTTCCAACATAATATTTTCGTTTTGCTCGGCGGGGTTGATCACCATCAACCTCCGCTGGAGAGTTTTTTTTGCTGCTCATCCCAGCTTTTTCAGTAGAAATCAAAAAACTAACCTCACCGATATCATCTAAGGTGAGATCTTTTGGAAGTGTAGGAATATTAAACTTTTGACATCCGAACATTGTGGAAAAGAACACACCAGTAAAGATGTTTGATTGATCCCTTCTCAAGGGTGGTAGTTGACTAATAACAGATATTAGTACAAAGAAAGTAAGAACAGTCAATGGGATTAGAACCAAAATATAAAAACAACCATGGACGATAGATCGGTAAAAGTACTGATTGCGGATCAGCCAAGAAGAGGAAAATCGTTTGGTCTTCGTGATCCCAAAAATCTGTTATTCATCATTAAGATGTCGAATAGCCAACAAGATGATAGCTCTTGTTTGGTAGTCATCGAAAAGATACTTAAGAACCAAAACAAACAAAGTATAATGTGAAGACAGATGCAAATTCATGGGTGTAAACAATGAAAGTTGGTAGATCAAACCCATAATGGTGTTGGTAAAGTCCCTTTGCAGGGTGGTGAATGAATAAGTATATATAGATCCTATCAAGAAAAGAAATATCTGATGTATGAAATCATACTTTACAAACTTGTTAAATCGGTAATACAAGCTGATTTTACACAGTTTAAAGTTAAACAATACCAGGATGACAGATCTGAGAAGAAAATTACCAGAATTGTTAAAAAGAGACAAAATTGATAGTAGTTCGACTAAAACTAGCTCTCTAGGATCAAGAAAACAGAATGAACTCAAATGAAACATATTTATAACGAAAATTATATTTGTTTGAGTAAGATATAAATACAAGAGAAATTGGATTTGACAAATTATTAAAAGATGAAGAAACACAAAAGTTAGCGAGAAGGTTACCAAGATGATGAGTAGGTGTGAGAAATTCGAAACAATGTGAATCCAATCCATGTAATCGTCGTTTTTGCCGGTTCCTCCTAAAGACCCCAAGAACCAAGAAACGCTCCTGATCGGAGTAAGTGAGAGCGTACGACCATGATATAGCATCAAAGAGAAATTCCAGTAAAAAAGTTTGAAGAAAAGATGGCAATAAGCGTTAATCAAAAGGAACAGAAGAAAACTAACGAACGAACATTGCCAAGAAACATCCTTGCTGCAATAAAGATTACAAATCTTATAACTAAAGAAATAGAAAAAATGCTGGAATAAATTAATGAATAAGATCCATACTCTTACCAATGTTACAAAGATAAGTGAGAACTCTTTATAATTGTTGCTACTTATCGCATGAAAACACTTGATCAAATTTAATCCATTTCGGCTAAGTAAAGGCATCAAAATCGCTGGATTTGCAGAATTCTTTTGAGGTAGTTGGAATTCGGTTTGACAATTAGTCTTAATTGTTGGTAATACACCATTCAAGGTGTTGGAATTATCCCTTTGCAAGGGTGCTATATACACAAAAAGGAAATAAAATACAATTAAAGATCCTATAAACCAAAGGACAATTAATGCAATCAAGTACTCCAAAGTTGAAATCTTGAAAGATACCTTACCAAAGAAAGTGAGAAAATAACAACCATCAACAAGATAAACAAGAAACTCAAGAAGATGAAAATTGAATTGCTTCCAAACATGAAAATTGAATTGTTCCAGATCAAAGAAGATGCTATCAAGAAAACCATCCCTTTGATAGTCGAAACAAGTTTCTTCCATAAAGAGCTTACAAAAAGTGAAAAAAACAAGGGTCCAACTTTGTATCCACATCTATAAAAAGACAATGATTAACATATCCATGGAATCGGTGGTTGAGGGAGTGCAAAAACTCCCATTGGAACTCGACTAACAAAACTCCAAGGATAACATCATAAAAAGGATTCAAACTTATAGTCTTCAACAAAAAAGAATGCATAGAAAGAAAGATTGTAAATAATATAAGATAACAAAATACAAAGAGACCTTTGTGGTATAAATCTGAATGTGTTTGTTTCTTCCTCTCCATAGAATGGTGGTGTGACGAAGATGGCAACATCGATGGAGGTATCATGGCAGCGGCGGAGGCAGAGGGAGAAGGGGGAGCGGCAGTTGAAGGATGAAGGGAAGAAAACATGGGAGGGGAAGAGAGAGGCGAGAGGAGAAGAGAGAAAACAAAACACATTCAACCCACTTGGTAACCCGTTTACGACTAAAATGCTCTAAATTGGAGATTAAGTTGTATAATTTGGTTCAAAAGCTCAAAATTAACTATTTTAACTCATGAAATTTGATTTATTCTTATTTTGTGTCCGTTTTGTTAGGTTTAAAGTGTTCATACCTTAATGAGCTTTATAGTGAACACATTGGAATTTAAACCGAGTAAAGTTCTCAAAAATTGAGATTAAGTGGTTTAATCATATTCAAAATCCCATAATTAACTATTTGAACTCACTTAGTTTGATTGAGTCTAATTTTGTTGTCAGTTTGTTAGATTTAAAGCGTGCATGTCTAATTGGGTTTTCTAGTAAACCCGTTCAAATTTTAAGCGGCTAAAATGCTCTAAAATGGAGATTAAGTTGTATAATTTGGTTCAAAAGTCAATAATTAACTATTTAAACACATGAAATTTGATTTATTCTTATTTTGCGTCTGTATTTTTAGGTTTAAAGTGTGCATATCTAAATGAGCTTTATAGTGAATACATTGAAATTTAAACCGAGTAAGGTTTTAAAAAAATTAGATTAGTGGTTTAATCATTTTCAAAATCCCATAATTAACTATTTGAACTCACATAGTTTGATTGAGTCTAATTTTGTGGTCGGTTTGTTGGATTTAAAGTGTGCATGTCTAATTGGGCTTTCTAGTGAACCCGTTCTAATTTTAAGCGACTAAAATGCTCTAAAATGGAGCTTAAGTTGTATAATTTGGTTCAAAAGCTCATAATTAACTATTTGAACTCATGAAATTTGATTAATTCTTATTTTGCGTCCATTTTGTTAGTTTTAAAGTGTGTATATCTTATATGATACTAATCGACACCTATTTACTCTATGGTTTAATCACATCATTGAAAATCTTCCAGACTGATTCTAAGGGAGTTCTACCTTACTTTATCTTCTATTATCTAATTTATCCATTCTATATATTGACAAGCATGCTTTTTCTATTTAAGTGATGCTTCGCGATTGCATAACTACATCTTTATAATTATTCTAAGTTAGCGTATTCTTAATATTAGCTAAACTATATTATTTTAAGCTCATTTTAGCTTATTTCAATTCGTTTTAGCTTACACATTGTTTACTTATTGTTTTAGTTATTTTAAGTAAAGATTGTCTAAGGAAGCTTAAAGACATCAAGGGTAGCTCAACTTTGCTTGAAAAGGATTATGGTAGCTCGTAGCAGCTCAAGAATAACTAAAACGCAAAGGAATGCAATGGATCTCAAATGGAGGACTATTTCAGCTCGTGAACTTAAAAGGACTATGAAGAGGAGCTCACGAACTTAAAGGCCTAGCTCAACCAGCTAAAGTCCGGTCCAGAAAGCTCAAATTGAAAGCAAAATTTGAGCTAGCTAAGTCAGCTAGCTAGCTCAACTCAAGTCAGCTCAATCATCTCATCTCAGCTCACCCTACAACCTTCAGCTCAACCATGGAAGGACATGTTCCCTCCCCAAGGAACACAACCGATCAGACATGGAGGGAAACATGTTTGGGCTCTACTCCTTCGAGGGAAATATGAATTTCACGCCAAAACAAAGAGGCATCACTCTTCACTGGACAGATTCATTATGGTCCACTTGTTTGCTAATTTCGAGCAGGATAAAAGTCGAATTGGGTTTCGGTGTCTGCATGAAAGTTGTTGCTCTATCTCTTACCTTTCGAAAACATGTTGAATCGTATCAATCCAATATCGGGAGCTTGAGATATGGCCCAATTACTGAAGACTGTACAAGCTGGACCGAAAAGTTACAACTCTTCGAATAGATTTGGAGGTAGACACCATTCAAATGAATGGTTATCCGAATAGTTAAAGGCCATTTCGGCCAAAACCCTTAGAAAACTATAAATAGGACTTGGATTTCATTTTGTAAACACACCATTCAGATTATATAAAATTACTTGTGAGAATTTTCTCTCGTTTAGTTCTTCTTAGAACTTTATCGACTTATCAAGTACATTTTTGTACTTGTGTCGTCAGCCCCTTTCTATCCATCTTGATACTTCGGGTTCTTTTTGATATGATCACATCCAACAACGAACCACAAGAATTTCCTATTGGACCTATGACTCGTGCTAAAACCAAGAAATTCCAAGAGGCCGTGGGAAATCTATTTATTCAAGGCTGGAAATTAGAGAATGCAACACCAACTTTGTTGGAACAATACAACCTCCTACTTGTGCATGAGTTTGCATGAGTTCTTTCTTAAGTTTTTAAATTTAGTTTCAGCATGTGTGCATGAATAAATAATGCTTGATGATCATTTAAGAATGTTAGTGCAATTAAGTTCATTAGTTTAATTAATGCATGATAGTTCACTTAAAGCATGTTAGTTCTCTTATGTTTATGAGTTAATTTAGTGCGTGTTAATTAATTAAACTAGATCATTCAATGTAACTAGTTTCATTAATTAAACTAGCTCATTGATACGAATTCGGTTGCGGAATATCCGAATTTATATATGTGATTGCCCGATCGTGATTCTAGTAAGTAACTAAAATGAAAAATAGGAATTTTAAAATAGAACTTACAAGATAATATCAATGGATTAATAGTATGGTGAAATGGAATGATGATAAATGGTTGTTTTGTTTAGGATGACGTATGGAAAATACGGATGTATGGATGATGGAAGTGAAGAAAATGAATGTAATTGATGGTGCGGTGTAAACAAAGGAGGAACCAACACTAAAAAGTGAAGACCCGTTCCTTAAGAGTTTTTAAATCGTAACTTGGGTGAAAGGTTAATGGATTGTGACCCTCTAGTTATAAGAACTAGGAACCAACAATATAAAAAGATGAAAAGGGATGAATGCCACAAGAACAATCTTGCAAGCCGATAAAGTTCAAAAAGAACTATAAAAGAGAAACACTCTCAAGTTGTAATATATGTCAAAAGTTGTATCTTTTACAATGGAATGAGTACCTATTTATAGGTGTTAGGCAACAACAAATTGATTTGCCTAGACAAAGATTAAAGGCTCATTATTCTAGTGTTAAAGGCCTATTAATTTGTAGGTTATCCATCCTATCTCCAATTGACAGCCAAAAAGTTTGATCTAAAAAGGATGAATGTGGACATTCATAGGATGAATGTAGACATACATATCATCCACATGGAGAAACCCTTGGGCTAATGAACTTGATTAAGTTGTCATTCATCCTCCTTTAATAGGCTGCTGATAAAGCATTGAATTCAGCAATTGAATGGCCTCTTGAATTTGTTGAACAAGCATCTTGTGACTATTCCCGTACTAAATTTCCAGCATGCACTGTATTCACTAATTTAATCATATCTTAAGCTCCTGATATCGGATTGAGGTGATTCAAAGTGCATTGGAAAGATAAGAAATAGGGGAATAAGTTTTAAGAAGATCTCAAGACTCAAATATGCCCGTATCCAATACAAAAATGGCAAACAAGTTGACTGATATTCCTTGAACTACCTCATTAAGTGTTGCTTTAATTCTTGCCTTTACTCTCCCTTAAGTGGTGATAATGAAAGCTTTCATTGCATGTCTTCTCTGATAAAAACTGATCAGCTTTATGGTGTGTTAAAGTAACTCTTAAGTAGTGTTTCAGTAGCTCTTTAAGTGGTGCATTTAGGAGCTCTTCAATGCCTTGTAACATTGTTGAAACTGATAGTCTTTATGTGATGTAAATATCCCTTGAATTCCTTGAAAACTGATCAGTCATCACGGTGTCTTCAAGTGTCTTCAATTGGTGGTAAATGACTTGTCATTCTTGTAGAAAATGATCAGCCATTTGATCCCAAATGAGTACCCTAGCTGAAAATATATGAGCAACCATTAGATAACATCTTTATTCAATAAAGTAAATGCTTGGAAGAAACTTAATGAGCTAGTTAAATTAAATGAACCAGTTTAATTAAATAAACTAACTCACTTAATGAAATAACAAACATCAATAAGCTCTCAGACTTTAAATGAACTAACATGCATAAACTGACATGCATTAATTAAACTAAAAAGATTAAAAGAACTAACATGCTTAAATGTTCGAAACAAACATAAGTGAAACAATATGTTTAAATGAACAATAAGCCTTATTTATTCATGATAAAAAGTGCAGAAATTAAATATGCAAAATAATGTAAACACATGCAAGCTAAATGCTCATGCAACTACATGCAATACACTCCTAAGCTAGCACTCAAATGCATGTATTAAAATGCAAAAGTAACATGCAAAAGATGGCCAAGGCTCCAAGTTCAAATTCAAGGCTCGAAAAAGCATGTTTGAACTTGAATTGTTAAGATCATCGACTTTGCCACAAGTGTTTAAATCTTGTGACTTCTTCTCTGATATGAGCAAGGACCCAAGAAGTTTGGTGTTGGCTTGGATCACATTACTCATTAAATTTGTTTCATGCATTCACTTTCATTTTAATGAATAAAGTTGTTATCTAATGGTTGCTTATATATTTCAGCTAAGATATTCTTTTGGAGCAAATGGCTGATCATATTCTCAGGAATGACAAGGCATTTACATCAATTAAAGACCCTTGAAGACACATCAAGGTTGATTGGTTACAGTGCAATTCAATGGAGCAATTATACCAATTGAAGGTTGTTATTTCCAGCAATGGTTTTAAGGCTTTCAAGTGAGTCTTTACATCACTTTAAGGCTGTCAGTTTCAGCAAGCAAGAAAGAAAAGACATGCAATAAAAGTCTTCATTATCACCACTTAAGGGAGAGTAAAGGCAACAATTAAAACAATACTTAAGGAGGGAATTCAAGGAGTATCAGTCAACTTGTTCGCCATTTTTAGATTGGATACAAGTATATTTGAGTCTTTAAGTCTTCTTCAAACTTCTTCCCCTATTCCTTATCTTTCCAACGCACCTTAAGATATGATTAAATTATTGAAGACAGTGCATGCTGGAAATTCAATACGGGAATAGTCACAAGATGCTTCTTCCAAGAATTCAGGAGACCATTCAATTGCTAAATTCAATGCTTTATAACAACCCCTTAAGGGAGGATGAATGACAACTTAATCAACCATCAGCCCAAGGGTTTATACTTGTGGATGATATGTATGTCTACATTCATCCTAAGAATGTCCACATTCATCCTTCTAGATCAAATTTTTGGCTGTCAATAGGAGATATGATAACCTACAAATTAATAGGCCTTTAACACTAGAATAATGAGTTTTTAATCTTTGTCTATGCCAATCAATTTGTTGTTGTCTTACACCTATAAATAGGCACTCATTTCATTGTAAAAGGGACAACTTTTGGCATATATTATAACTTGAGAGTGTTTCTCTTTTATAGTTCTTTTTGAACTTTATCGGCTTGCAAGATTGTTCTTGTGGCATTCATCCCTTTTCATCTTTTTATATTGCTGGTTCCTAGTTCTTATAACTAAAGGGTCATAATCCATTACCCTTTCACCCAAGTCACGGTTTAAAAACTCTTAAGGAACGGGTCTTCACTTTTTAGTGTTGGTTCCTCCTTTGTTTACACCGCACCATCAATTACATTTCTTCTCTTCACTTCCATCTTCCATACATCCATATTTTCCATACTTCATCCTAAGCACAACAACCATCTTATCATCATTCCATTTCACTATATTATTTATCCATTTCATATCATCTTATAAGTTTCATTTCAAAGTTCCTATTTTTCATTTTAGTTACTTACTAGAATCACGATCGGGCAATCACAAATACAAATTCAGATATTCTGCAACCAGATTCGTATCACTTTTAGTTTAATATACTAAAAGGGTCAAAGTCTGTTTATCACCATCCCTTGAAGATCAATATAAGATTCGGGATTAGGTTTTCAATAACCTAGTTTCTTCCTTGAGTATCTTTAAGATACTATTTCCCTTTTACCATATCACTATCCGTACATATCCTCTCATTCCATCATCATTCCCGCCTCTTTGTCATCATCACAAATCGTTCTAAACATCCATTCACCCTTGTCAACACCACATATCCTTCCGCTTCCAAATCAGTCCCTAAACTATTCCTTTCATCCTTTATCCTTAATTCTTTATTTTGCAGCCACTTCTTGCGAGAGAATTGCTTACTTCCTAGGTCCTACAATCAAAGTTTGTCGTTCAGCATCATCAACAAGATCGACACATATCATATGGTAATCAGAGCTTTGGTGGAAGAAGCAAAGTGCAACAAAAAGTCCGTTCAAGCAATTGTAAGGGACTAAACTTTGTCATTTTAAATTTTTGAGCAAAAAAAAAGAAAGAAAAGAGAAAGTCAGTTTAAAAAAAAGAAAGAAAGAACGAGAAAAGTCAGTTTCAAAAAAAAAGAAGAGAAAAGAAAATCAGATTCAAAAGTACAAGATCAAGGGTGAGAAAGCATAACAACATCATCTTCAACATCAAGCCGAGAAGCTATTTCATCTTCAAGACTTTGATTGTTGGTGAAGGAAGGTTGTAAGTTTTCTTATCAAGTAAGTAACCCTGTTTTCATTTTTTTCATTCTAAACCTTTCTTTTCATCCTATTTCCTTTCTTTTTCTTTTAAACTAACAATTTCAGTGAAGCACAAGTACAATTTACTTGCTTAAGCCTTGAGTAAGTTCTTCTAAGAACTATAAACGGGAGAAAAGAGTGGAAAAAGGCAAGGGACTTGTGAGATTATAAGAGGACAGTAAAGCCATTAAGTCCTAAGAGTGCAAACACGGAGAGAGCATAAGAGAGTAATTTTCCTTGGAGTGAATAAGTGAGGCTTTGTTGGGAAACATATTGGGTAAGGATTTTATTTTCATTATTCTAACCATGTCACCAGAATCTTGTGATTTTTCTTCCACATCAGGACAAGTTCTCGTTGTGAAAAGAACATTAAGATTAGAAGTGATGAATGAAGAAGACCAACAAAGGGAGAATATTTTCTACACTAGATGCCATGTGAACAATAAGATTTGCTCTTTAATAATTGATGGAGGAAGTTGTACGAACATAGCAAGCATTTTGATGGTAGAACAACTCGGTCTTGAAACCACCGAACATCCAAATCCATATAAACTACAATTTTTGCATGATGGAGGAGAATTAGAAGTCAACAAGCAAGTGAAAATTCCATTTTCCATTGGAAGATACATAGATGAAGTCTTGTGTGACATACTACCTATGAGTGCAAGTCATATTCTTCTAGGGAGACCATGGCAATACGACAAGAGAGCAGTTCATGACGGTTACACCAATCAGTTCTCATTTATGTTTGAAGGAAGAAAGATCATCCTAACACCTTTGAGCCCAAGTCAAGTACATCGTGACCAGGAACAATTATCTAAGCGAATTGCAACATGGAATGAAAACAAAAAGGGAAAAGAGGAAGTCAAAGAAGGTTCGATGGAAGAAGAGCATTTTAAAGAAAAAGAAACCATCGGAGTTGAAAATGAAAATAGTTGGATTTGAAAATGAAAATGAAGAAATGAAAATAGTTGGATTTGAAAATCAAGAGACTAAAAAAGAAACTGTGAATAAAGAGTATGTTGGAGTTGAAAATGCACGAATTGGAAAGGAAGAGTGTGAAGAAGAAAAGCAGATTTTATCTAAAAATTATTTTCTTCCTATTTTTAAATTTTCATTTTTATAGGATGATAAAAGGAAGACCCCAAGAGATGCTCCAATTGCATTGTCGATCTTGAAGGAAACTCAACAACCAACACCAATTAAACATCCACCCTGGTTTGCTATTTTCATTCATTTGGTTAATAGTTACTCATTCTCTAACTATGATTTTTTTGTAGCAAATTGATTCACATACTTGGTGTTATCCTACCAAACTACGACGACAAGTTCTTTTGTTATTCTAGGTCTGATTGGTGCATCAAAAAATGTCATTCCAAGAGAGCTATACAGTTAAGACTCTTCAACAATCATTATGATGATTTGAAGAGTGGGGATGAAAAGTTACATATCTTTTCCAAAAAACATGATGTTTCGAGCCAAGGAATGATTCAAAGAACAAGTTTTGTTCTTAAAATTCATGACATTGCAAAAGGAGGATTCCAAAGAATTAGTGCCTATTTAGAGAAGGATGACCCGAGAAAATTGAACACATCACTTGGAAGGAGTGAGAATTCGTCCACCCTAACAACAAGGAGGTGTCCATTAAAGAACAATTTCGATTTGAGGACAAATCGCCAAAAAGAAGGGGAGGATGATATGATCCTAATCGGCACCTATTTTCTCTATGGTTTAATCACATCATTGAAAATCTTCCAGACTGATTCTAAGGGAGTTCTACCTTACTTTATCTTCTATTATCTAATTTATGCATTCTATATATTGACAAGCATGATTTTTCTATTTAAGTGATGCTTCGTGATTGCATAACTACATCTTTATAATTATTCTAAGTTAGCGTACTCTTAATATTAGCTAAACTATATTATTTTAAGCTCATTTTAGCTTATTTCAATTCGTTTCAGCTTACACATTGTTTACTTATTGTTTTAGTTATTCTAAGTAAAGATAATAGTCTAAGGAAGCTTAAAGACATCAAGGGTAGCTCAACTTTGCTTGGAAAGGATTATGGTAGCTCGTAGTAGCTCAAGAATAACTAAAACGCAAAGGAATGCAAAGGAGCTCAAATGGAGGACTATTTCAGCTCGTGAACTTAAAAGGACTATGAAGAGGAGCTCACGAACTGTTGGGACCGCCGGCACACCCCATGGCACAGCGGAACAAAATTACGATGGTCTTTCCAGTGATCCATGTACGTTTAATCCGAAATTGGGAGGAAGAGATGCGATAACTTACATTGGGTTCCTTGATAAACAGCAAAGACAGCAACAGGATCTGCTGTAGTTACGATCGTTCAACAATCGAATCTTTAGCCTCCATGAATATCGTCTCGACCTCTACTCAGTTCACCCGGTTGAGAGAGCAAATCTTGAAAAACTGTTTTTCATGATTCTAGGGTTTGGAATTTGGAATTCTATGTTATGGCTGCTAGACCAAAGATCCTTTATATAGGTGTAACCCTAGGTATAAGAGTTTGATTCCGAATTTGTTTATAGGAGGAAATAATTACTTTAATTATTTCCTTAAATTTCAGAATCTATATATTTAATTTGAATTTAAAAGGGATATAATTACTTTAATTATATCCTTTATTAAAATTCGGGATTAAATATATTCTTCTTATACTTATATATTTTTGCTCCTTTTCAACCATTGGGTGTGACCCTGTAGGCTCATTGTAACGTTAGTAGTAATATTAGAACAATTCTAATATTACAAACAATGAGTGACATCTGGCAATATATCAATGTCATCTAAGTTACAAGAGATAATGATTCGATATATCATGTCCGTGACCAACTATCTTAATGTATTATATCCTTTTGTCCTTTTATATCTTTAATAGGCACAAGTCTTGGAATAGTCACACTTGTATAGCCTATTTTAATGTTTCTTGATATCTAGAGTGGACTACTTTTAATGAATAATTTGTGATATCTCATATCAACGTATTCAAGCATGGCCATGCATTTCTAGTCTCACTCAATCAAGTGGCCTTTGATATATTTTCCTATTATGTAGGAAGGACAAATCCTATCTTAATCATTCACTTCTCACTACATACATTGTAATATGTCCAATGCCAGTTTTTATAGTGTAACTAATTACGCGACACGTTTAACTGCATCAAAACATAAAACAATATATGTTGAGATAGTAATAATCTCAACTCTAAGGACCATACATATAGTTGTCACTATGAGCAATATCGTGACCGTCACATAATAATCCAAGATATATGCTCATAGTGGGTCAATCTAATATATTATTCTCTATTAATATATTCATGTATTAATTCTGACATCTCTATGTCAATGACAACTCATTGTCATCAATTAATCACATGTTAGTCTTAAGCGTATTATTATTGTCCATACCCATAAATATACTTGACTAAGGATCTTTTAATAATAATACATATATTATTATATGCACCTTATTGTTTCTCAGTTTATGTTATACATTGACATATATATCTGAAAACAACAATGACAATGCCTTTATTCAATAAAATTGGTAAATAAAAGTATCCTTACAATCATCATATGATTGGTCTTTGGGCATACTCTAACACGAACTTAAAGGCCTAGCTCAACCAGCTAAAGTCCGGTCCAGAAAGCTCAAATTGAAAGCAAAATTTGAGCTAGCTAAGTCAGCTAGCTAGCTCAACTCAAGTCAGCTCAATCATCTCAGCTCAGCTCACCCTACAACCTTCAGCTCAACCATGGAAGGACATGTTCCCTCCCCAAGGGACACAACCGACCATCCATGGAGGGAAACATGTTTGGGCGTCACTCCTTGGAGGGAAATATGAATTTCACGCCAAAACAAAGAGGCATCACTCTTCATTGGACATATTCATGATGGTCCACTTGTTTGCTAATTTCAAGTAGGATACAAGTCGAATTGGGTTTCGGTGTCTTCATGAAAGTTGTTCCTCTATCTCTTATATTTTCAACACATGTTGAATCGTATCAATCCGATTTCGGGAGCTTGAGATATGGCCCAATTACTGAAGACTGTGCAGGTTGGACCCAAAAGTTACAACTCTTCGAATAGATTTGGAGGGAGACACCATTCAAATGAACGGTTATCCAAATAGTTAAAGGCCATTTCGGCCAAACCCCTTAGAAAACTACAAATAGGACTTAGATTTCGTTTTGTAAACACACCATTCAGATTATATAAAATTACTTGTGAGAATTTTCTCTCGTTTAGTTCTTCTTAGAACTTTATCGACTTATTAAGTACTTTTTGTACTTGTGGCGTCAACCCCTTCTATCCATCTTGAGACTTCAGGTTCTTTTAGTTTAATATAAAGGGTCAAAGTTTGTTTATCACCATCCCTTGAAGATCAATATAAGATTCGGGATTAGGTTTTCTATGACCTAGTTTCTTCCTTGAGTATCTTTAAGATACTATTTCCCTTTTACCATATCACCATCCTTACATATCCTCTCATTCCATCATCATTCCCGCCCCTTTGTCATCATCACAAATCGTTCTAAACATCCATTCATCCTTGTCAACATCACATATCCTTCCACTTCCAAATCAGTCCCTAAACTATTCTTTTCATCCTTTATCCTTAATTCTTTATTTTGCAGCCACTTCTTGCGAGAGACTTGCTTACTTCCTAGGCCCTACAATCAAAGTTTGCCATTCAGCATCATCAACAAGATCGGCACATATCAATATCTTAATGAACTTTATAGTGAACATATTGAAACTTAAACCGAGTAAAGTTCTCAAAAATTGAGATTAAGTCGTTTAATCATATTCAAAATCCCATAATTAACTATTTGAACACTTGTAGTTTGATTGAATCTAATTTTGTGGTCGGTTTGTTGGATTTAAAGCGTACATGTCTAATTGGGCTTTCTAGTGAACGCGTTCCAATTTTAGGCGACTAAAATGCTCTAAAATTGATATTAAGTTGTATAATTTGGTTCAAAAGCCCATAATTAACAATTTGAACTCATGAAATTTAATTTATTCTTCTTTTGTGTCCGTTTTATTAGGTTTAAAGTGTGTGTGTCTTAATGAGCTTTATAGTTAACACATTGAAACTTAAACCGAGTAAAGTGCTCTAAAATTGAGATTAGGTGGTTTAATCATATTCAAAATCTCATAATTAAATATTTGAACTCATGTTGTTTGATTGAGTCTAATTTTGTGGTCGGTTTGCTAGATTGAAAGCATGCATGTCTAATTGGGCTTTCTAGTGAACTCGTTCGAATTTTAAGCAACTAAAATGCTCTAAAATGGAGATTAAGTTGTATAATTTGGTTCAAAATCCCATAATTAACTATTTGAACTAATGAAATTTTATTTATTCTTATTTTGCGCCTGTTTTGTTAGGTTTAAAGTGTGCATATCTTAATGACATTTGTAGTGAAAACATTGGAACTTAAACCAATTAAAGTGCTCTAAAATTGAGATTAGGTGGTTTAATCATATTCAAAATCCCATAATTAACTATTTGAACACTTGTAGTTTGATTGAATCTAATTTTGTGGTCGGTTTTTTGAATTTAAAGTGTATATGTCTAATTGGGCTTTCTAGTGAACCCGTTCAAATTTTAAGCGACTAAAATGCTCTAAAATTGAAATTAAGTAGTATAATTTGGTTCAAAGGCCCATAATTAACAATTTGAACTCATGAAATTTAATTTATTCTTTTTTTGTGTCCGTTTTGTTAGGTTTAATGTGTGCATATCTAAATGAAATTTATAATGAACACATTGGAATTTAAACTAAGTAAAGTGCTCTAAAATTGAGTTTAAGTGGTTTAATCATATTCAAAATCCCATAATTAAATATTTGAACTCATGTAGTTTGATTGAGTCTAATTTTGTGGTTTGTTTGTTGGATTTAAAGCATGCATGTCTAATTGGGCTTTCTAGTGAACCCGTTCAAATTTTAAGCGACTAAAATACTCTAAAATTGAGATTAAGTTTGATGTGGTGTGGAATCGGTGTGGTTAATGAAATGGTTGTGTTTGGTTGAAGATAAGAAAGGTTTGGTGGTGTAGTGATGGTTGTTGTGTCCTAGGAACCCTCTTGATCACGTTTGATCAAGCAAACTCCATGATAGGCTCTAACTCACCCTCCTAGATGCAATTACCTAGGCATGCGAGAGTGTGAAGAAAGAATCACCAACAATCTAAAGAGAAGATTGTGTTGAAACACTTCTAAAATTCACAAGCAAACAATACCTGCAAAAATATACTCAATAAAATTTACTCTCCAAAAGAAATTTTCAAATTGTTCATCTTACAAGAGAATAGGCTACCTCCTTTATAGCCTAAAGGAGCCAGCAAAATCCCTAAGAAATAGCTATTTAATCCTTAAAAATCATCACATTGATAACTTAATAAAAATGAGTCCCTTAAAATCAGCATAAGCTAATTAAAAGGAATCCTATGGAATAAATTAAAATACTAATAATTATGGTCAAAGATTTATAATCCAGCTTTGAATTATTTTATTTTAATATATAATTCATCCAAAAGCTTTATATATTAGCTTTTGGGTTGAATTTTACAAAATCTCGTATCCAGATTTCTGCATGCGCAATCTTCAGTAAAACAAACATATCTTGAGCTTCTGATATCCGATTGATGCGTTTCAAGATACGTTGAAAAGATAATTGAATGTCGGTCAATTTATTAGAAGAAAAATCTGCCAAAAAATGCCCGGATCCCATCCGAAAAGTTGTCGCAAGTTATCAACAATGCATTGCTTTGCACCTCCTATGCGTGGATTGTTTTGGACCTTGTTGCTTGAATCGAACAACTTCAACTTATTTTCCAAAATAAGTACTTTTACCTCTCTCGTACATGTATCATTCCCCCACTGCTCAAAAGGATTCGTCCTCGAATCAAAACCATCTAAAGTAAGACGTTCAACAATGACTATCGAAAAGGAGACTTTTTCATAGGCGGAGTGATCGAATTGTGCTCCTCGCAATGGTTCAGCAAAATCCTGAATGAATAACTCAAAACTACTCGAAACAAGAATGTTATGTTGAAAAAAATCTCTCTTTATTTTTTTCTTGTCTTTTTCTTTTGTACATGTATTGACTTTTACCTCTTGCTTCTTTTCACTCACCATAATTGGCCCATTACTTTGACTTTTTTCACTCTCGGGCTCTGTACTCTCTTTTAAGTCACTTTCCATATTCCCTCACAAAAAATATGGATTTCGTTAAAGTATATATGTTTGGGAGAAATAACTTTTTCAGAGTCCATAACTAAGTCTAGCAAACAACTTTTTGTTTCAGCATATTTTGCAGGTTCTTCTTTGTTTGGTTGTTTACAATCACTTTGGACTAGGGATGATTGTTCTTCTTTCGGCTTTGTTTTACTAGAGTCTAATATGATATTAACAAGGCTTTTAAAAGATGTAACTTGAGATGTACCTTTATCAAATGAAGAGTATTCCTTTCGATGAGCCTTAGACTTCTGTAATTGATGTTCAAATCGGATTGCTTCTTCGACTACATCCATAAGAGTACTATATGGCTGGAATTCATTGTTGGCAATCTCTGTATTCAACCCGAAATAGAATCGTTCTATTGTGTCATCTTCTTCCTCAAAGATATATGCCCGATTCATAAGCTCTAGCATGGTGTTATAGTATTTCTCCACAGACATAGTACCTTGTTTCAGTTGTTGAAGTTTTCTCTTGTTTTCACTATAATATCCTGGTGGAATGTATTGATTCCTCATGACTCGCTTCAATTCCCTCCATGAATCAATTTTTCGTTTATGTTGAAATTGTCTATCTTCCACTAATCTATTCCACCAACTTACAACATGGTTAATGAATGCACTGATAGCCAATAACAATTTATTGTATCAAAATATTTATAAAGCATGTTCTCAATCTTGTTCTCCCAATCACAATAAGTATTTGGATCATAAGTTCCTTCGAATGAAGGAATGTTGGGCTTTGACATAATCAATGAAGGCTTAATTTGGTAATTAGATCCCAAAATCTCACGAGGTTTGTCACCAAAAGTATGAAACATCTTGGAAAATTCAACAAGCAAAAAGAAAAAAACTCAATCCCAAGGAATCGAATTGAATCTGATACCAAATGATGTGGTGTGGAATCGGCGTGGTTAATGAAATGATGGTGTTTGGTTGAAGATGAAGAAGGTTTGATGGTGTAGTGATGGTTGTTGTGTCCCAGGAACCCTCTTGATCGCGATTGATCAAGCAAACTCCATGATAGGCTCTAACACACCCTCCTAGATGCAAATACCTAGGCAAGCGAGAGTGTGAAGAAAGAATCACCAGCAATCTATAGAGAAGATTGTGTTGAAACACTTCTAAAATTCACAAGCAAACAATACCTACAAAAATATACTCAATAAAATTTACTCTCCAAAAGAAATATTCAAATTGTTCATCTTACAAGAGAATAGGCTACCTCCTTTTATAAAATAAATACTTTTACCTCTCTCGTACATGTATCACACATAATCTCAATTTTAGAGCACTTTACTCTGTTTAAATTCTAATGTGATCAGTATAAAGCTCGTTTAGATATGAATAATGTAATTATTAAAAAATGCTCGCAAAATAAGAATAAATCTAATTTCATGAGTTCAAATAGTTAATTATGGGCTTTGGAACCAAATTTTACTCGGTTAGAGCATAGCTATCTCTAAACTTCGCAACGGTTTCTTCTAAAGGCTAGGCATATCCAGTCAAATCCATATCCACTTTGACAAATGGGGAGGCTCTTAGCCTGTACATCTTTATAGAGATTATGAGATAGATGACGAAGTTCCTCTTCGAGCAGGTACCTTCATGTTGCCTTACCTACCCCGATGGGATGAATTAAAACTAAGGGGTTACTTTTCCCATGAGGATGCTAATACCATGATATGATCCTAATCGTCGCCTATTTTCTCTATGGTTTGATCACATCATTGAAAATCTTCAAGACTGGTTCTAAGGGAGTTCTACCTTACTTTATCTTATATTATCTAATTTATGCATTGACAAGCATGCTTTTGCTATTTAAGTAATGTTTCGTGATTGCATAACCACATCTTTATATTTATTCTAAGTCATCTTATTCTTAATATTAACTAAACAACATTGTTTCTAGCTCATTTTTTATTTCAATTTGTTTCAGCTTATACATTGTTTACTTATTGTTTCAGCTATTTAATAATAGTCCTAAGAAGCTTAAAGACATTAAGGGTAGCTCAACGTAGCTTGGGAAGTCTTATGACAGCTTGGAATAGCTCAAGGACGGCTCAAACGCTTGGAATTGCATAGGAGCTTAAGGAAGTCTTATTTCAGGTCGTAAACTTAAAGGAACTATGTAGAGGAGCTCACAAACTTAAAAGCCTAGCTCAACCAGCTAAAGTTAGCTCAGAAGAGGCTAAATGCATGGAAATACTAGAAACACAAGGAGCCAACTTCAGAATAGCTTGGGAATGCATGAAAAACTCCTACAGTACTTAAAGGACTCAAGGCTTGCTCCATGTCAGCTCACAAAACCCATATGAGCTCAAATAAAGCATAATTCAAAATGAGGCCTTATGGGATTTGGATCAGCTCCAAAACACTCCTCACACTAGAAGAGAGTATAAGGAAGCTAATGGACCAGCTCACTTTGCTAAAGGCAGCTCGGATTAGCTTATTTCAGCTTCAAACTATAGCTAAGTCTTTAAACTAGATAGCTCAATTCAATCCAGTTCACTCCCAGCTCAATTAGCTCACCTCAACTCTAGCTATCACTACCAGCTCAACACCCGAAGGTCACCTACCCTTCACCAAGCATCATTTCCGTCCATCATCCACATTGGGCGCCAAAATCATGGAGGGAAAACAAGTGGGCCAAAATAAAGAGATAGCACTTTTCATTGAACAGATTCATGATAATCCACTTCTTTTCCAATTTCGAGCAGGATACAAGTCTAATTGGGTTTCTGTGTCTTCATGAAAGTTGTTCTCCTATCTATTATCTTTCCAGCGCATGTTGAATCGTATCAATCCGATATCGGGAGCTCTAGATATGGCCCAATTACTGAAGATTGTACAAGCTGAACCGAAAAGTTACAACTCTTCGAATAGATTTGGAGGGAGACACCATTCAAATGAATGGTTATCCGAATAGTTAAATGTTATTTTGGCCAAACACCTTTGAAAACTATAAATAGTACTTGAATTTCATTTTGTAAACACATCATTCAGATTATATAAAATTATTTGTGAGATTTTCTCTCGTTTAGTTCTTAGAACTTTATCGACTTATCAAGTACTTTTGAACTTGTGGCATCAAACCCCCTTTCTATCCTTCTTGATACTTCGGGTTCTTTTATTTTAATATACTAAAAGGGTCACAGTCCATTTATCACCACCCCTTAAAGATCAATAAAAGGTTCAGGATTATGTTTTCTGTAACCTAGTTTCTTCCTTGAGTATCTTTAAGATACTATTTCCATTTCACCATTCCTTTTCACCATATCACCATCCTTACATATCATCTTATTTCATTCACCATTTTATCCTTTATCATCATCATAAAACGTCTTAAACATCCATTCACCCTTATCAACACCATACATCCTTCCGCTTCCAAATCAGTCCCTAAACTATTCCCTTTATTCATTTCACCTATTCCTTTCATCCATTATCCTTAATTCTTCATTTTTGCAGCCATTTATTGCGAGAGACTTCCTTCCTTCCTAGGTCCTACAATCAAAGTATGACATTCAGCATCATCAACAAGATCGGCGCATATCATACCATCTTAATGTACCAATTATTAATGACATAAAAGACACCACCCTTTGGGGTCATCATGATTATGGCATGTTTATCGTTCGGTCTGGTTCCTTTGGATGACGGTTATGTCATGATGCGCTCCCAACTGGCCATAAAATCCTACAAGCCAATCTTGGTATGGGGATTTGCCCAATTTGCAACATGGCTATTGAAACCACTCTTCATGCTATGAGAGACTGTTCCAGTTCCAGGGAGGCGCTCCAGTTGGCAGGACTCCCAATCGAATTTTATCCAGCGCCTATACCTCCCCCCACCAGTGGCTTTCTGAAGTTGCTAGTTTTCTTTCCTTACATCAATTCCGTTCCTTCTCACGATCCTATGGAATTTATGGAACCTCCGTAATGACTTTGTCCATAACAACCATCTCCAACCAGTTTGGTTAGCTATTTACAATGCCCAAAATCTTTTCAATGACTATACATCAGTTAAAGATGATGCCCACCTACGTTCCCGGCTAGCTGAGCCCACTTTTGCTGAAGCTAGATAGATGAAACTGGATCCTGGTTTCGTCAAGATAAACACGGATGACACCTTTGACCCTACTTTAAGGGGTGCTGCAACAGGCGTCATCGCTCGAGATTCTTCTAGCTCTGTCCTGGGCGGTTGCTCTCTATCGCTCGCTTTTTGCCCGAATTCAACTTCAGCTGAGGCTCTTGTCGTTTTGGAAGGATTGAAATTTTTGCTGCTAATGGTTGGACAAATGTGATCATTGAAATTGATTCAGCCCCCATTGCCAACAAGGTTAACAACGCTCAACACCAAGATATCTCCACGGTGCAACATTTGGAGTTTCGCATCCGCTCCACTCTTGTTACTTCACCTGATTGTAAGATTTGTTATGTACCTAGAGACGCAATCGTTGTAGCCCATGTCTTATCTACAAGGGCTTTGCGGTCTTTTCTCTCTTGTTCTATTGATTGTAACTTTCCCGATTATATTAGGGCTTCTATAAATTCGAAGAGGTTCTCCTCTTCTACTCAATAAAACCATGGGTACTCTTTTCCCTATAGGGGCCTGATCACCTCTCGAGGTGACTGGCTATAGGGTTATTTAATGAGGCCCTTTCCTTCAAAAAAAATCCAACAGGTTTACTAAATAGCCCAATGAGACTTGCACGCTTTAAACTTAAAAAAACCAACCACAAAATGAGATTCAATCAAATTAAATGAGTTCAAATAGTTATATGAGATTTTGAATATTATTAAATCACATAATCTCAATTTTAGAGCATTTTACTCTGTTTAAATTCCAATGTGATCACTATAAAGCTCGTTTAGATATGTACACTATAAATCTAACAAAACGGCCGCAAAATAAGAAAAAATCTAATTTCATGAGTTCATATAGTTAATTATGGGCTTTGGAACCAAATTATACAATTTAATCTTAATTTTAGAGCATTTTACTCGGTTAAAATTTCAACAGGTTTACTAAATAGCCCAATGAGACTTGCACGCTTTAAACTTAACGGCCACAAAATGAGATTCAATCAAATTATATGAGTTCAAATAGTTAATTATGTTATTTTGAATATGATTAAACAACATAATCTCAAGTTTAGGGTACTTTACTTGGTTTAAAATCTAATATGATTACTATAAAGCTTGTTTAGATATGCATAATTAAAACCTAACAAAACGGCCGTAAAATAAGAATAAATCAAAACTTCATGAGTTCAAATAGATAAGTACGGACTTCAGAACCAAATTATACAACTTGATCTTAATTTTAGAGCGTTTTACTCGATTAAAATTCTAATAGGTTCACTAAATAGCCCAATGAGACTTGTACGATTTAAACCAAAGAAACCGGCCGCAAAATGAGATTATATAAAATTACATGAGTTTAAATAGTTAATTATGAGATTTTGAATACTCTTAAACCACATAATCTCAATTTTAGAGCACTTTACTCTGTTTAAATTATAATGTGATCACTATAAAGCTCGTTTAGATATGCACACTATAAATCCAACAAAACGGCCGCAAAATAAGAATAAATCTAATATCCCGAGTTCAAATAGTTAATAATGGGCTTTGAAATTAATTTATACAACTTAATCTTAATTTTAGAGCATTTTACTCGATAAATTCCAACGGGTTTACTATTTAGCCCAATGAGACTTGCACGCTTTAAACCAGAAAAACCTGACACAAAATGAGATTCAATCAAATTACATGAGATCAAAGAGTCATATGAGATTTTGAATATTATTAAAACACATAATCTCAATTTTAGAGCACTTTACTATGTTTAAATTCTAATATGATCACTATAAAGCTCGTTTAGATATGCACACTATAAATGTAACAAAACGGCCTCAAAATAAGAATAAATATAACTTCTTGATTTCAAATAGTTAATTATGGGCTTTGAAACCAAATTATATAACTTAATTTTAATTTTAGAGCATTTTACTCGATTAAAATTCCAATGGGTTTACTAAATAGTCCAATGAGATTTGCACGCTTTAAACTTAACAAACCAGCAATAAAATGAGATTCAGTCAAATTACATGAGTTCAAATACTTAATTATGTGCTTTTGAATATGATTAAACAACGTAATCTCAATTTTAGGGCACTTTCTCGGTTCAAATTCCAATATAATCACAATAAAGCTCGTTTAGATATGCACAATTTAAACCTTACTAAACGGTCGTAAAATAAGAATAAATCAAAACATCATGAGTTCAAATAGATAAGTATGGACTTTAGAACCACATTATACAACTTAATCTTAATTTTAGAGCATTTTACTCGGTTAAAATTCCAACGGGTTCACTAAATATCCCAATGAGACTTGCACGCTTTAAACCAAACAAACCGGTCACAAAATGAGATTCTATCAAATTACATGAGTTCAAATAGTTAATTATGAGATTTTGAACATTTCCTCATAATATCAATTTTAGAACACTTTACTTTGTTTAAATTCTAATGTGATCATTATAAAGCTCGTTTAGATATGCACACTATAAATATAATAAAACGGCCGCAAAATAAGAATAAATTTAATTTCATGAGTTCAAATAGTTAATTATGAGCTTTGGAAGCAAATTATACAACTTAATCTTAAATTTAGAGCATTTTACTCGATTAAAATTCCAACGGGTTTACTAAATAGCCCAATGAGACTTGCACGCTTTAAACTTAACAAACCGGCCACAAAATGAGATTCAATCAAATTACATGAGTTCAAATAGTTAATTATGAGCTTTTGAATATGATTAAACAACATAATCTCCATGATAGGGCACTTTACTCGGTTTAAATTCCAATATGATCACTATAAATCTCGTTTAGATATGCACAATTTAAACCTAACAAAACGGTCATAAAATAAGAATAAATCAAAACTAAATGAGTTAAAATAGATAAGTATGGGCTTTAGAACAAAATTATACAACTTAATCTTATCTTTAGAGCATTTTACTCGCTTAAATTTGCAACGGGTTCTCTAAATAGCCCAATGAGACATGTCCGCTTTAAACCCAACAACCAGACACAAAATGAGATTCAATCAAATTACATGAGTTCAAATAGTTAATTATGAGCTTTTGAATAGGATTAAACAACGTAATCTCAATTTTAGTGATCCTTACTCGGTTTAAATTCCAATAAGATCACTATAAAGCTCGTTTAGATATGCACAATTTAAACCCAACAAACGGCAGCAAAATAAGAATAAATCAAAACTTCATGAGTTCAAATAAATAAGTATAGACTTTGGAACCAAATTATACAACTTAATCTTAATTTTAGAACATTTTACTTGGTTAAAATTCCATCAGGTTCACTAAATAGCCCATTGAGACATGCACGCTTTAAACTCAAGAAACCAGCCACAAAATGAGATTCAATCAAATTATATGAGTTCAAATAGTTAATTATGAGCTTCTGAATATGATTAAACAACTTAATCTAAATTTTAGAGCACTTTACTCTGCTTAAATTCCAATATGATCACTATAAAGCTCGTTTAGATATGCACAATTTAAACCTAACAAAACGACCGCAAAATAAGAATAAATCAAAACTTCATTAGTTCAAACAGATAAGTATGGACTTTGGAACTAAATTATACAACTTAATCCTAATTTTATAACATTTTACTTGGTTAAAATTCCATCGGGATCACTAAATAGCCCAATGATACTTGCACGCTTTAAACCAAAAATACCGGTCACAAAATGAGATTCTATCAAATTACATGAGTTCAAATAGTTATATGAGAATTTGAATATTATTAAACCACATAATCTCAATTTTAGAGCACTTTACTCTGTTTAAATTCTAACATGATCACTATAAAGCTCATTTAGATATGCACACTATAAATGCAATAAAACGGACTTAAAATAAGAATAAATCTAATTTCATGAGTTCAAATACTTAATTATGGGCTTTAGAACTAAATTATACAACTTAATCTTATCTTTAGAGCATTTTGCTCGGTTAAAATTCCAACGGGTTTACTATATAGCCCAATGAGACTTGCACACTTTAAACTTAACAAACCGGCCACAAAATGAGACTCAATCAAATTATATGAGTTTAAATAGTTAATTATGTGCTTTTGAATATGATTAAACAACATTATCTCAATTTTAGGGCACTTTACTCTATTAAAATTCAAATATGATCACTATAAAGCTCGTTTAGATATGCACAATTAAAACCTAACAAAACGGCCGCAAAATAAGAATAAATTTAAACATCATGAGTTCAAATAGATAAGTATGAGCTTTGGAACCTAATTATACAAGTTAATCTTCATTTTAAAGCATTTTACTTGGTTAAAATTCCAACGGGTTCACTAAATAGCCCAATGAAACTTGCATGCTTTAAACCAAAGAAACCGGCCACAAAATAAGATTCTATCAAATTACATGAGTTTAAATAGTTAATTATGAGATTTTGAATATTATTAAACCACATAATCTCAATTTTAGAGCACTTTACTGTGTTTAAATTCTAATGTGATCACTATAAAGCTCGTTTAGATATGCACACTATAAATCTAACAAAACGGTCATAAAATAAGAATAAATCTAATTTCATGAGTTCAAATAGTTTATTATGGGTTTTGGAACCAATACAACTTAATCTTAATTTTAGAGCATTTCACTCGATTAAAATTCCAACGGGTTTACTAAATAGCCCAAAGAGACTTGCACACTTTAAACTTAACAAACCGACCATAAAATGAGATTCAATCAAATTACATGAGTTCAAACAGTTAATTATGAGCTTATAAATATGATTAAATAAATAATCTCAATTTTAGGGTACTTTACTCGGTTTAAATTCCAATATGATCACTATAAAGCTCGTTTAGATATGCACAATTAAGACCTAACAAAACGACCAAAAAATAAGAATAAATCAAAGGGGCAAAGGTTGAACTTATGTTATAAGAACATAAACTCAAGCTAGTTGCAACACTAAGGGTGGTAGGTGCACTTAGTCCTCATGGAAATGTAATTCCAGAAATCTAAATTATAAGGGTGCAGGGTGACGCCACAAATCAAAGAGATGTTTTGATAAGTCGATAAAGTTCTTAAGAGAATAAGATTGAGAGATTAACTCACAAAATAAATAATCTGATTCAATGTTGTGTGTTCAAATGGCAAAATAGCTACATATTTATAGGGAATGAAAGGGTGTGGCCAAGGGATATTTCCCTTTGAAAAGGTGTCCGATAGTGGCCTTGGTGTCTGTTCAATTGGTGGTGTCTCCCTCCTTAACCATTCGGTTGAATGGTGTCTCTTTCCAAGAATTGTTGGAACTTTTCGGTTTAAAATTTCATTTTGTACAATTTTAGTAAATTGGACATATCTTGAGTTTCCGATATTGGATTGATGCGATTAAACATGCGTTGGAAAGATACGAGATAGAGGAACAACTTTCATGCATACAACAAAACCCAATTCTACTTTTATCCTGCTCGAAATTGGCAAACAAGTGGACCATCATGAATCTGCCCAACGAAGAATGCTATCTCTTTGTTTTGTCACCCAAACATGTTTTCCTCCATGGTTGGTCGGTTGTGTCTCTTGGGGAGGGAACATGTACTTCCATGGTTGAGTTGAAGGTTGTAGGGTGAGCTGAGATGAGCTGGATGAACTAAGGTTGAGCTGAGCTAGCTAGCTGAAAGTTCACCAACTTTGAGTTATGATTTGAGCTGAACGGCTAACCCCCTAGCTGAGTGAACTAATCCTTAGGTCCATAATACTCTCCTTAATCCATAAGAGTGCGTAGGAGCTGATCTGAATCCCATATGGATGGAAATTCACCACTTTATTGCGCTGCCTAGGAGTGTTTTGTACATTTTGGTGCTGATCGGTAGCTAGTAAGTGCCTCAAACAATGATTCTTTGTTTTGAGCTCAAATGGTGCATTTGAGCTAAAACAGAGTTGGCCAATAGTCCCTTAAGTTGTGTTTAACATAACATGCAAAGGAACAGCTTAAACTAATAAGTATGATGTTACTTAACATGTGTTGAATATTAATTATGCATAATATAAGCTAGATAAAGCTATGGTTCAATACTAAGTACTAAATTATCAATAGTAATATAAAGAAATAAACATTATAGGTATATAATATGAGATATTAAGTGAGTGTAGCACATGAATTGAGTAAATAAAGATGATTAAGTAGAATTCCCTAATAGGAATTGTGTGACTTAAGGTATGGGTAGTGATACGAGGTAGCCTATCGAAACAAACTTTCTTCGTATTTTACGGATCTAGGAATGTTGCAAGCATGTTCCTACAACAAGAATAACATGAAAAAACAAAAATTAAAATAAAATAAAATAAATAAAGATGGAATTTGAAGAAAACTCGAAGTAAGGAAGATGAATGCTTCAAGAAACATCCATGGCAGTGATTCGAGCATTCAACAATGGTGAATTATGATGCTGGAATTGAATGAAAATGCTAAACTTGAAAGAACCTGTACAATATACTGAGCAAACCCGAATCGAATCTGTTTAACATCAAAGGACTTGGACCCTCTAGATAGCAATCTAGGAACCCAAAGTATCAAGAGTTTGACAATCAAAAACAAGTTTGAATGTCAGAAAAGTTCTAAAAATAACCAAATAAGAGAAAAACTCTCAAATATAATTTTATTTCAAAATGTGTAACCTTGTGTTTACAAAATTAAGGAAATATATAGGCATGAGAAAGGAGTTGGGAGTTTTGAATACATGGCTATAATTAAAAGTACATTTTGAATTTAAAAAAATGGGTAATAACCTCCCTTCTAGGCACCATGCATCTCAGCCACATGTTTTGGCACTTAAAACACATTAAACATGTGTTTAATGTTTGAATTTGAATAAGAAACCACTCATTCTTATCCCTTGGACGTTTTGGCCTTCAAAAGCAAGGGCCTTGTTTGGCTTTCATGTATTTACACGCCCACACATGTGTACAAGGCCGCCATGAGTATCCCACATGCATGGCACATGCTTATGACACCTTTCCTTCGTGTAGGATAGGTTTCAACTGTAATAGGTCACCTCAATTTGAGTTGAGCTAGCTGGAAATTGAGTTGAGCTAAAACGAGCTAGCTGAGGGTGTTAGGAGCTGACTTGAGCTTAGAATTAAGCCTCTGGGATGTCTCGAGCTAAAGTGAGTTGCATGCACGTAGTGGAGCTTCTTCTGAGCTGAATAGAACTCACTTGAGCTAGTGTTTAGCTGCATACACCCGCTTGAGCTGGAGTTTAGCTGCATCCACTCTCCTGAGCTAGTGTTATCCTATGTTCCTACATGTAAACATCACAAGAATCCATCAAAGTATTGTAAACTCAATGTAAACATAAATATAAGGTGTAAACACTAACAAACTTATTCAATAACATACATGAACTTATAAATAAGTTAGAAACATAATAAACACTATCAAACCAATCCTTAAAACATACTTAATAATATATATACATACTTAAACATATATATAAATAGTATAGTCTAATATGTCACATATCAACATGCAACACATTATAAAGCCTATGTTCTAAGGCATAAACATTATCAAATGAATCTGGAATTGAAGCACAAGTAAGGAAAAGGACTTCCCTGAATTTCTTTGCCTTAGAACGAGTAATAGATCCTAATGGTAAGACCTCAGTATCAGCTTTCTTGTCGTGACATGATGTGCTCACATCAACCCACCTTCTTGAAAAGGATTTGTCCTCAAATCTGTAGAATTATCATAGGGGGTTAAATCAGAAATATTAAATGTGGCACTCACATTATATTCTCCTGGTAAGACAATCTTGTTGATATGATCACAACCAACAATGAATCAGAAGAATTTCCTATTGGACCTATGAATCGTGCTAAAACCAAGAAATTCCAAGAGGCCATGGGAAATCTATTTATTCAAGGCTAGAAATTAGAGAATGCAGCACCAACTTATTTGGAACAATACAACCTCCTACTTGTGCACGAGTTTGCATGAGTTCTTTCTTAAGTTTTTAAATTTAATTTCAGCATGTGTGTATGAATAAATAATGTTTGATGTTCATTTAAGCATATTAGTTCAATTAAGTTCATTAGTTTAATTAATGCATGATAGTTCACTTAAAGCATGTTAGTTTTCTTATGTTTATGAGTTCATTTAGTGTGTGAGTTAATTAATTAAACTGGATCATTCAATGTTACTAGTTTCATTAATTAAACTAGCTCATTAAATCTGTTTCATGCATTCACTTTTATTGAATAAATTTGTTATCTAATGGTTGCTTATATATTTTCAGCTAGGGTACTCATTTGGGATCAAATGGATGATCATTTTCTACAAGAATGACAAGTCATTTACCACCAATAGAAGACACTTGAAGACACCATGATGTCTGATCAGTTTCAAGACATTTAAGGGAGATTTATACAAATTAAAGGCTATCAATTTTTACAATGTTACTAAGCATTGAAGAGCTCCTAAATACACCACTTAAAGAGCTACTTAAACACTACTTAAGAGCTACTTTAACACCCAATAAAGCTGATCAGTTTTTTTCTTCAGAGAATTCATGCAATGAAAGCCTTCATTATCACCATTTAAGGGAGAGTAAAGGCAGGAATTAAAACAACACTTAAGGAGTGAATTCAAGGAATATCAGTCAACTTGTTCGCCATTTTTGGACCGGATACGGACATATTTGAGTCTTGATATCTTCTTCAAACTTATTCCTCTATTTCTTAGTTTTCTAAAGCACTTTGAATCACCTCAATCCGATATCAAGAGCTTAAGATATGATTAAATTATTAAAGACACATGCTGGAAATTCAATACGGGAATAGTCACAAGATGCTTGTTCCAAAAATTGAAGAGGTCACTCAATTGCTGAATTCAATGCTTTATCAACAGCCCATTAAAGGAGGATGAATGACAACTTAGTCAAGTTCATTAGATCAAGGGTTTCTCCATGTGGATGATATTTATGTCTACATTCATCTTACGAATGTCCACATTCATCCTTCTAGATCATACTTTTTGGCTGTCAATTAGAGATACAACTTTGTTGTTGCCTTACACCTATAAATAGACACTCATTCCATTGTAAAAGATACAACTTTTGGCATATATTACAACTTGAGATGTTTCTCTTTTATAGTTCTTTTTGAACTTTTTCAGCTTGCAAGATTGTTCTTGTGGCATTCATCCCTTTCATCTTTTTATATTGTTGGTTCCTAGTTCTTATAACTAGAGGGTTACAATCCATCAACCTTTCACCCAAGTCACGGTTTAAAAACTCTTAAGGAACGAGTCTTCACTTTTTAGTGTTGGTTCCTCCTTTGTTTACACTGTACCATCCATTACATTCCTTTTCTTCACTTTCATCATCCATACATCCATATTTTCCATACTTCATCTTAAACACAACCATCTTATCGTCATTCCATTTCACCATATTATATATATCAACTCCATAACACCTTGTAAGTTTCATTTTAGAATTCCTATTTCTAATTTTAGTTACTTACTAGAATCTCGATCGGGCAATTACAAATACAAATTCGGATATTCCTCAACCGGATTCGTATCAATTATTATCAGAGCTATAACGATTCAGTAAGTTGTTCGATTTATCTCCCAAAAAATTACAAAAAAAGGAAAAAATTGAAAAAAATTGAAAATCTCAACAAACAAAAAAAAGGTTCAAGAGAGAGGGATCGTATCTTAAAAGTATACAAAAAGGTTTGGCTGTATTTTTTTATCACATTTTCTTCAGATTCCTATTTTATCTATTTTTTACCATTTGTTTGCTACCTATTTCTTGTTTTCCTTTCCTAACCACTTGTTTCAACCGAATTTCACAAAGAAAGCTTGTTGAGCCTTGAGTAAGTTCTCTAAAGACTTAGAAAAGAGAGCAAGAGTGGTAAAAGGCAAGAGTGTGCATTAAGGGGAAAAGCCTATCTCGAGTGAAACACTAGTGTGAGTGCATTTTCTTTTGGAGTGGAAAGGTGAGGATTTGTGCTGGGGAAGGAGTTCCCAATTTGCAAAACCAAACATTGCTACAAGCAATGGCAAAGATGATTCAACAGCTTGTCATGGTAATGAGGAGTATCCTGAAGGGATTGATGATGTACATGAACATGATCAATCATCCCAACATAGTATGGCACAACAAGGCCAAAGAACACGTCCAAGAGTGGATGATAATCTCAGCAACATCAAGATTATCATTCCTCCTTTCCAAGGAAAAATGGATCCAAAAGCATACCTTGCATGGGAAAAGAAGGTTGAACACATCTTTGAGTGCCATAACTATTCAAAGCTTAAAAAGGTAAAACTCACAGTCATTGCATTTATGGATTACGCACTTATATGGTGGGATCAATTGACATCTAGCAGGAGACGCAATGGTGAACATCCTATTTCTACTTGGAATGAGATAAAAGTTGTGATGCGTAGAAGATTCATTCTAACTCACTACCATAGAGAGTTGTTTAACAAGGTTCAAAACCTTACACAAGGCAATCGTAGCGTTGAGGATTATTATAAAGAGATGGAAGTAGCCATGATCCGAGCCAACATTGATGAGGATCGAGAAGCCACAATGGCAAGGTTTCTATTTGGTCATGATCCTAACATTGCAGCCATTGTTGAGTTACAACATTATGTCAAGATAGAAGACATGGTTCATATGGCCATGAAGGTAGAGAAACAACTCAAAATGAAAGGTGCAACCCGATTCTATGGAGGTTCTACTTCTAAATGAGGTCAAAGTAACTTAAAAAAAGAATCCGTCCTTTACTCCTAATGACCGAGACGGACCATCAAAAAATATCAAACCCATCGCTGAAACTAGCAAGGGAAAGAGTCCAACCATGCCAGTTCGATCCCGTGATGTACAATGCTTCAAGTGTTTAGGGAGAGGTCACATTGCTAGCCAATACCCTAACCGCAATACCATGTTCATCCGTGATGATGGAGAGATTGAAACTGACCAAGAGGAGGAGGAAGATGATGAAAAAGAATTTGAAGAAGAAGAAGAAGAGTTGGAACATGTCGTAGATGGAGAGGTCCTTGTTGTTAAAAGGAGCCTAAGCATGCAAGCAATTGAGGGGGATCAGTAATGCGAGAACATTTTCCATACTCGTTGCCATATTAATGGAATGGTATGCTTTGTCATTATCGATGGTGTCTTGTGATGTTGTGCCAATGCACGCCGGTCATCTCTTGTTAGGAAGACCATGGCAGATCGATTGGAGAGTCATACATGATGATTATACCAATCGGTATACCTTCACCCATTAATCAAGGAAGATCACTCTAGCCCCATTTTCACCAAAGCAAGTTAACAAAGATCGACTTCATTTTCAACGTCGTTTACATCATGATTCTCATTATGGACAGATTGGGAACCACCCCCATCTATCTTGTCCAAACGAGATTGTAGAGGCTCTAATGCATTCTCTAATAGATGTTGCATAGTACGTATAAAAGCCTACATTTGCAAATCTGGTGGCGGGTCTCCACCATGACTACGATCATCTGATCCTGTAATTTAACACAAAAGAAAACACAAAAAACACAATTAACGGGTTAAGTAAAAATGAAAGTACAAAGTCCTCACTGCACACTCACAATAACCTCTCGATTTTCACAATAAAGAAAAATGTGCACTCAAAATGTAACATTTAGCGCTCGTGTTTCACTCGGGAGAATGCTTGAATGGCTCTTTTTGTCTCCCCTTCTGTTCTCACAACACACAGTTCCTTTTTCCCTCACAATTTCTCTATTTTCAGTTCTTTAAAGGACTAATCCAACGTTTTCAAACATGTTACCAAAGTGTTACTAACAAGAAACACAGTTAAGAAAAAAAGCAAAGATAAAACGGAAAAAAAACAAAAGAAGAAAAGGCTGGAAATTGAAGAATATGACAATGAAAAGAAGGGAATGTAATTCTTACTGCAAAGAAGTGCTTTACAACGCTCCTATCACCGAACAAACAAGAATAATTCGTTTCGGTTGATTTCCAAGCACTTAGAATCACATAGTACAAGAACTTGTTTATTCAACATAATTTCAACAACAGAATACACCTTTTTTTTCAATTTCTTTGCAAAAATTTGATTCTGATTTTTTTCTTTTTCTTTTTCGAAATTTTCTCTTTTTGACTTTGACTTTTTGGTTAAACTTTGAATTTGACTTTTTTTTTGAATTTTTTGATTTTTTTTCTTCTTTTTTTCCTTTTATTTACTATAATGCAGAAAAATTACAACAAATCCAAACCTAAGCTCTAATTACCATATGATACGAGGTAGCCTATTGAAACGGACTTTTTTCGTATGTTGCGGATCTATGAATGTTGTAAGCATGTTCATGCAACAAGAATAACATAAAAACCAGGACGTGCAGTTGATGATAATATTTCTAACATAAAAGTTGTTATACCTTCTTTTCAGGGACGTTCAGATCCAGATGCTTATCTGACATGGGAAAGTAAGGTTGAACACATTTTCAAGTGTTACAATTACTCGGAACAAAAGAAAGTACGACTAGCAACTTTGGAGTTTGTTGACTTTGCACTATTGTGGTGGGATCAATTATTGGTTAGTCGACGATGTACGGGTGAAGGACCAGTGAGAACATGGGACGAAATGAAACGTATCATGCGAAAACGGTTTGTTCCTTCTCACTATCACCGTGATTTATTTCAGAAATTACAAACTTTGAAACAGGGCAATAGGAGCGTCGATGACTATTTTAAGGAAATGGAGATGTCCATGATGTGTGCGAACATAATTGAGGATCGTGAGGCGACTATGGCTCAGTTTATAGCAGGTTTGAATTCTGAAATTGCTAACATTGTTGAATTGCAGCATTATGTCGAATTAGATTCATGGTGCATATGGCAATGAAAATTGAGCGACAACAACGTAGAAAAGTTTCTACTCGAGGTAATACTACTCCATTTAAATCTTTTACGAATCCATTGTATACCCCCTAACTATGCTAGGAAACAAGCACCACAAGCGCCACTTCGAATTCAAGAACAAGGCGAGTCCAGCAAACCAAAGCCTCCCGTTGCTGATAATGGGCGTGGTAAACAAAAAGTGGTGGTACAAGAACAATAGAGAGATGTTTTAAGTGCCTTGGTCGAGGACATGTTGCTAGCCAGTGTCCTAATCATAGGGTTATGTTGATGCGAGATGATGGAGAGATTGAGTCAGATTCTGAAGAAGAACCACAAGAGATCCTTGATGAAGATGATAAAGAGTATGTCCTAGAAGTTGCTGAGACTGGTAAGGTAATGGAAATTATGGTTGTTAAACGTAGTCTGAGTGTGCAACAAGTTCAGGATGAACAACAACGCGAGAATATCTTTCACACACGATGCAAAGTTCAAGATAAGGTATGTTTTCAGTACAAAACACACATTTCTCTAGCTAAACCATGAAAAGATCTAACCTGAGTAATAGAAATCGGTCGTGGCCATTCCTGAGTAATAGAAATCGGTCGTGGCCATTCCTGAATTGCTTTTATCTTTTCAGGATTAACTTCAACACCCTGTGCACTAACAATGTAACCAAGAAATGTAAGTTTGTCAGTACAAAACACACATTTCTCTATGTTACCAAACAATTTTCTTCTCGCCATGTTTGCAAAACAGCTCTCAAATGTTCTACATGATCCTACAAAGTCTTGTTATAAATCAAAATTTCGTCAAAATATACAACATAAAACTTTCCGATAAAAGATCACAGAAAATGATTCATCAATTGCATAAAAGTACTAGGTGCATTAGTTAATCCAAAAGGCATTACTAACCATTCATACAAACCTAGCTTTGTTTTTAAGGTTGTCTTCCATTCATCACCTTCACGCATACGAATCTGATGATATCCACTCTTCAAGTCAATTTTGGAGAAGATTACGGCTCCACAAAGCTCGTCCAACATGTCATCAAGTCTCGGAATGGGATGACGATACTTAATCGTAATTTGATTCACAACTCTAAAATCTACGCACATCCTCCAAGACCCATTTTTTTCGGCATTAACAGCACCAGAACAACACACGAACTCAGACTCCCTCGAATATAACCCTTGTCCATCAATTTTGTCACTTGTCTTTGAAGCTCTTCTGATATTTGCACGTCCAACCTTAGTTTCTACCCATACCTTAAGTCACACAATTCCAATCAGGGAGTTCTACTTAATCCTCTTTATTTACTCAATTCATGTGCTACACTCACTTGCTATCTCATATTATATACCTATAATGTTTATTTCCTTATATTAATATTGATAACTTAGTAATTAGTATTGAACCACAGCTTTATCTAGCTTATATTATGCATAATTAATATTCAACACATGTTTAGTAACATCATACTTATTAGTTCAAGTTGTTTCTTTGCAGATTATGTTAAACACAGCTTAAGGGACTATTAGCCAACTCCGTTTTAGCTCAAATGCACCATTTGAGCTTAAAACAAAAATCATTGTTTGAGGCACTTACCAGCTTCCGATCAGCACCAAAATATACCAAACACTCCTAGGCAACACAATGAAGTGGATGCTAGCTTCGTTCCAACTCACAAGTTCAGAATGAGCTCAAAATGACAAATGGTGAAATTCCATCCATATGGGATTCGAATCAGCTCCTACACACTCTTATGGATTAAGGAGAGTATTATGACCCTAAGGATCAGTTCACTCAGCTAGGGGTTTAGCCGTTCAGCTCAAATCATCACTCAAAGATGGTGAACTTTCAGTTAGCTAAATCAGCTAGCTAGCTCAGCTCAACCCAACTCAACCTTAGTTCATCCAGCTCATTTTAGCTCACCCTACAACCTTCAGCTCAACCATGGAAGGACATGTTCCCTCCCCAAGAGACACAACTGACCTACCATGGAGGGAAACATGTTTGGGCGCCAAAGCAAAGAGATAGCACTTTTCATTGGGCAGATTCATGATGGTCCACTTGTGTTCCAATTTCGAGCATTATAAAAGTAGAATTGGGCCTTGGTGTCTTCATTAAAGTTGTTCCTATATCTCTTATCTTTCCTACGCATGTTGAATTGCATCAATCCGATATCGGAAACTCAAGATATGTCCAATTTACTGAAGACTGTGCAGGCTGGAATTTTAAACCGAAAAGTTACAATAATTAGTGGAAGGAGACACCATTCAACCGAATGGTTAAGGAGGGAGACACCACCAATTGAATAGACACCAAGTCCACTATTCGGCTACCTTTTCAAAGGGAAATGTCCCTTGTCCACACCCTTTCATTTCCTATAAATATGTAGCCATTTTGGCATTTGAACACACAACTTTGAATCAGATTATTTAGTTTGTGAGTTAATCTCTCATTCTTGTTCTTTTAAGAACTTTATTGACTTATCAAATCATCTCTTTGATTTGTCGTGTCACCCACCATCCTTTATACTTTATGTTTCTGGAATTACATTTCCAAGAGGTCCAAGTGTATCTACCACCCTCAGAGTTGCAACTAGATTGGGTTTATGTTCCTATAACATAAGTTCAACCTTTGCCCCTTATAATATTATCATTGCAACATCACATAAACACCATCCATATTCCATTTTCGTCCACCATTCTTCACCGGCCCTTAACTTATCCTTCCATATCATTTACTTCACTTAAACATCTTCATTTCCTTCCCTAATCAACCATCAACATCCCCCACGCATTCCCTTCGGCAAAACAGCTTCCTTTTCATTTAAACAATACCCCACACCATAAGCCCTTCTTGAATCATCCTTATCTTATTTACAACATCATTTAAAATTCTTTTGTTTAGGAAACAAGCGTGATACAAGGCTTGCTTGCATTCTAAGGTCTGGGCAATCAAAGTTTCTCTCTACAATAATAATTGGAGAGTTGGAGCGTATCATTTTCCGTCTCTTCAGGGTTAGTTCGATAAGCTGGTCGATTAGGAATAGTAGCACCTGAAATAAAGTCAATTTGGTGTTCAATGCCACGGAGAGGTGGCAATACCTTCGGTGTTTCCTCCGGAAACACATCCTCAAATTCCTACAAAAGACATAAAATAGGTGTAGGTAAATCAGTAGGAATCTCAGTCAATAAACAATGATCCTTCTTCTTCCCTTTTGAGAGGAAAAACATTTCCTGATTTCTCTACTGCTCACATAAACATTTATCTTCTTCTTCCCTTTTGCACCTTCGATACTTTTTTTCAAGCTTGCTTCATCATCATTCATTTGGATCGGTGTCAATGGTGCCAAAGTGATCTTCTTTCCTTCATGCACAAAAAAGTACCTATTGGGCTTGATGTGGCTCGATTGATAACCGATTAACTTGCCAATTTGATGGAGAAAGAACACTTTGGGTGATTTGTTGTGGAAGCAAAAATAACACGATGATTTTAGAGTGGTTCGGCCTTCGAACAAGCACCTACATCCACTACCTTAGCTTCCCACTAAGGATTTCCCAAATTCACTAAGAATTTCAACCTTTTGAGGCTAAAGGGATAACCTTACAAACCTTGATCCAAAACCGAACCAAGCATCCAAAGTTCACAACCCGAACTTTGGGAATTCACTCAAATAAGAGAAAACTTAGCAAACTTTTTAATCCTTCTAACAAGGCTAATGTTTGCAATCTAAGCACTCACCCAATTCCTAATTACACTTGAGCATATATTGACAATTAAGCTCACAAGTGTTTGTCTACCCAAATAATAGGAAATTAAGCACTAAGACAATTTCTTGATCATAATGTTGTTACAAGTGAAGCATTTTTCTTCTCTTGATGCTTGAGGCTTCCTTTTATCATCCCAAATCATGATCTAGCCGTTTATAGCCGTTGGAGATGTTTTGGAGCCGTTTGGAGCTGATTTCAAGGCATATTTCTTCTTCTGGTACAGGCGGTATCGATACCCCTGAGACTGATATCGAAACACCCTCTTTGGGAAATAGCCGTTGAACCTGCAATAAGAACAGGTATCGATACCAGTATCGATACCGCTCCTAGTCGTTGGGGATTTTCATAAAATCGTTTATGACCGTTGGGGGTGTTTAGAAACAGGTATCGAAACCAAACATCACAGTGGTGAAAAGGTATCGATACCAGTATTGATACCACTGTGATTTTGCCTTTGAAAACATGTCATTGAAGAACAGGTATCGAAACACCTTGAAGGTGTATCAAAACACCTGGGTTAAAAACCCTTCTTTGGTTTCTTTACATCATTTAAAACATATTTAAAATCTCTCAAAAACATCTTAAATATATTTTCAAGTAGTTTGGACATAAGAAACATTTTTGAAGTATTTTCAAATTAGTCTAAAACTATTTTTCAATTATTATATCAAAACATTAGTTCTACAGTACCTATTCGTATAACCATCACGAATTGCCTGTTTATCGAACTACCACGGACGTCCCAATAGGAGATGACTAGCATCCATAGAAACAACGTCACAAAGAACCTCGTCCTTGTATTTTCCAATAGAGAATGACACTACAACCTTCTTAGTGACTTTTAGCTCCCCACCATCATTCAACCTCTGTAACTTGTACGGGTTAGGATGCTTTGTCGTCTTTAATCCTAATTTATCAACCATAATAGAACTAGCAACATTAGTGCAATTACCACTATCAATAATCACAACACATACCTTATCGTTCACGTGGCATCGTGTATGGAAAATGTTTTCTCGTTGTTGTACATCTTGAGATGGTTGTACATTCAAACTTCGTTTAACAACTAGAATTTCACCGATTGTTGGTAATTCCATATCCTCTTCAATGTCTTCAATAGGGGGTTCTTATTCATGTTCTTTAGAGTTAGACTCTATTTCTCCGTTCTCACGCATCAACATGGTTCTTCTATTAGGACATTGACTCGCAACATGTCCTCTACCAAGACAAAACACTGGATGTCCCTCGACCTTTCTTGTGGTACCACTTGCTTGCCACGCCCATTATCAGTAATGGGAGGCTTTGGTTTACTCAATTCTACCTTTTCCTTAATCTGAAGCGGTACTTGCTTCCTGAAATTATTAGGAGTGTATAACGGATTAGAATAAGACTTAAATGGAGTATTACCTCGATTTGTTGATTTTCGACGCTACTGGCGTTCAACTTTAATGGCCATGTGCACCATATCGTCTAACTCCACATAATGCAGTAATTCAACAACATTGGCTATTTCCTCATTCAACCCTACAAGAAAACGTGCCATAGTTGCTTCTCTATCTTCCTCAATGTTAGCACGCATCATGGATATTTCCATCTCCTTGAAATAATCTTCGACGCTCCGATTACCCTTTCAAGTTTTCTAATTTTTGAAATAAATCACAATGGTAATGAGATGGAGCAAACCGTTTTTGCATAACTAGCTTCATTTCTTCCCACGTTCTCACGGGACCTTCACCTGTACGTCTCCGGCTAATCAATAACTGATCCCACCATATCAAGGCATAGTCTACAAACTCCATTGCTGCTAAACGAACCTTCTTTTGTTCGGAGTAATTGTAACACTCAAAAACATGTTCAACTTTGCTTTCCCATGCCAAATAGGCATCCAGATCTGTTCGTCCCTGAAAAGAAGGAATTGCAACCTTAATGTTAGATAAGTTATCGTCAACCATATGTACTTTTTTCGGATTCAATCTAGGAGATTGATCCACATCGTTTTCATCATGAATCTCATCATGAACAGATTGGGAACTGATAAGTGCTCAACACACTATCACTTTTTACTCCTTCTATGGGCATTAATCACCAAATATACATCCACTTGGACCAATGCATGTGCTTAATGTGATATATTTAGAAGTTATACTCATATAGATAATATATACAGAAAAAGACACATTTTACTGTGTTTTCATATCTGTGCAGGAGAACCAGTGCCGCGGCAGGGACAAGGCCGAGGTAGGACCTGATGCCGAGGTAGCAGCAGACAGACAGGAAGCAAGACTATAGGCGATGGAAAGACAAAAATCCAAGGAACGTGTCTGGACTTGAAGCCCATGGATCGGAGGTGGCTAGCACAAGGAAAAGCCCAAAGGAAGACCACGCGGGAAAGCCCCTTAGCCGAATATAAACTTGAAAATATATTTAATTATGTACTTGACTTGTTCCCTACTCCAAGTTGTATTCTACTTAGGAAAGGTTTGCCCTAGGTCTAGCCTATATAAGGACCTAGCCACCCAATGTACAATAGACGAATATACCTAGGGAGAGAACCGACTTCTACTCTTGTTTCTTTCCTCTCCATTATGTTCTAAACCTTCTTAGGGATTAGGTGAAGGTTGTCAAGTATTCGTGAGAGGAGATTGTACTTTGTCTTTGATTCAATGCAATAAAGTTATCAAGGTTTGCTTATCCTTTCTTATTCCTTGTTTTCACAATTGAGCTCGGGAGAGGATATTGTGAATCATCCATTTATCAAGCTCGGGAGAGTTAGATTCACGAAAGGGGTAAGTACGGTGTTTCAATCGCGAAATACTAACTCGGCCTAGGGATAGGTTAAGAGTTTCAGCGGCTAAAAGAAGTGTGAGATTGGTTGGTGAGTATAAATGGTTCACGCCGGGAGGTATCATCAAGGACTAGTCATCAAAAGCACTCTGACTTAGGGATAAGCAAAGTCATCCAAGGACACTTTGCCGAACTTTGGTAAAGTCTTCCCACGAGCAAGGGATTGCCGCGGCAGACAGTATTGTCGCTGCTAAGGCAGTAAACTGCAGTGCTGCCGAGGCAGTGATATACGATTGCATTGGACAGAGACAAGTCAATCAATTCCACAATACGACGCAACTGGATCCTAGCCCATCTCTCTCTACTATTTCAATCCTTTATTTTTATTTAGTTATTTTAGTTTAAATAAATCAAATCAACTCACTTGTGTTTTTATCTTTCTACAGAACAAGAAGGTGAAGAAAGCATATTAAGTATACCGGTCCCTGAAGAGACGATAACTCGATAAAATACTTATCACTTATTACTTGCGATGTGTCCACTTGCACTAAACGCGCACTTTTGACACGCGACAAGTTTTTGGCGCCATTGCCGGGGACTGGCAACTAAATTTTGTTTTCTTTATTTTCTTGTTTATTTTTATTTTTATTTTTATTTTGTTTCTCGTGGTGTATGACCAGGGCCAATCCAACTAACCCCTTGTACGAGTTAGATCCAGAGATCGAAAGAACAAGGCAAAGGTTGAGGAGACAGATCCAAGGAGCCATGGCAGAACATCCGGCAGGACAAAACTTACCTGCCGGTAATGGAGTACTTCCGCCGCCACCTGGGCTGCGACAGCTCACTGTCAGGGACTTCCTGGAAGAGGACTTAAACGGATTAAACCCAGGAGTCGTTACACCAGAGATTGAAGCAGCCCATTTTGAACTCTAACCCGTTATGTTCAATATGTTAAATACAATTGGACAATTTGGTGGGTCTGCAACTGAAGACACAAGGCAACACCTCAAGTCCTTCATGGAAATCTGCAACTCTTTCAAAATCCAAGGAGTCCATGAAGATGTCTTGCGATTAAAGCTATTCCCCTATTCATTGAGGGATAGGACGAAAGCTTGGTTAAATAGCATTCCAGCAGGATATATTGGTTCCTGGAGTGAACTTTGCCGTGATTTCATTACTCGTTTTAATCCTACTAATTTATATGATAGAATCCGTAATGAAATTACTTCTTTTCGACAGGCAGAAGACGAACCAATGTACGAGGCATGGGAATGCTACAGAGAGCTATTGCACAAGTGTCCTTTGCATGGATTTCCCCTATGGACACAAGTGACAATGTTTTACAATGCCACGAATGCCCCGACAAGGATGATGTTAGATGCCTCGGCAAACGGAACACTCCTGGATAAAGCACCTGAGGAAGCTATTGAAATACTGAATAAACTCGCAAAGAATGACTTCCAGTTTCCTACATCTAGGCGAGGAGGAGTAAGACGCCAAGCCACGATAAATGAATTAGATTCATCAAGTTCAGTGGCAGCACAATTGGCCTCTCTTACCAAGATGGTGCAAAACCTACAGTTACAACAAAATACCCGTGAGGTCAAGGTAATTGATTCATACTGTGACTTATGTGGAGGTAACCACAATTCCTCTGACTGCATGAATCAAGAAACTGGTATGTATGTTGGGAACTACAACCGTAACAATGTGATGTCCAACACATACAACCCCTCATGGAAGAGGCATCCAAACCTATCATGGAGCAACCCAAACAATGCCTTAAACCCAATCACCCAACCTTCGGGATTTCAGCAACCGATGTCGCAGCAGCAAGTCCAGCAGCCGATGCCGCCGCCGCAGATGCAGCAACAACCGGTAAGTTCATTGGAAAACACGCTAAAGGCCTTCATGATGAAAACTGAGTCATAAATGGCAGAAAATAGTAATTTCATCAAGAGGACAGATGCCTTCATGAATAGAACTGAGATGAGGTTGCAAAATCAAGAAGCGGCCATAAAAACGCTGGAAACTAATGTTGGGCAGTTTGCTCAATGCATAAACACTAGACCACAAGGAAGCCTACCTAGCAATACTGAAGTTGCTAAGGTAATGAGCCATGAACAGTGTAAGGCAATCACTACTAGGAGTGGTCTACAGCTGAAGGAGAAGATCCTAGAGAGCCAAATTCAATCAGTGGATCAAGCTAAAGAAGAGGCCGAGCAAACTGAAGCTGACAACACTGCCCCGGCAAAAAGCACTACAGCTCCTGAGCAGCCTGCCGAGGCAGCAACAACTCGAGTGGTGCCAGGTATAAAATTTCAAACTCAAGAAACCCTGGAGGAGATGAGACCACCACCACCTTTCCCGCAAAGGTTGAAAAAGCAACAACAGGACCAGCAATTCAAGAAATTCCTCGACATCTTGAAGCAAGTCCACATCAACATACCGTTCGTTGAAGCTATTGAACAAATGCCGAACTATGCCAAGTTCCTAAAGGACATGATATCAAAGAGAAAACGAATAGGTGAGTTTGAGACAGTGGCTGCTACGGAGGGATGCATGGCAATGCTGCATAACCGCATGCCACCAAAATTAAAAGATCCTGGTTGCTTTACTATACCTTGTGCGATAGGAAAGAGCTATGAAGGTAAGGCCCTATGCGACCTTGGAGCAAGCATAAACCTCATGCCTAAATCAGTCTTCCAAAGGCTTGGAATTGGAAGGCCGAAACCTACAACAGTGATGCTCCAACTAGCGGATAGATCCTATGTGCAACCTGAAGGCAAAATTGAGGACATATTGGTAAGAGTTGACAAGTTTATTTTTCCCGCCGACTTCCTTGTCCTTGATTGTGAAGCAGATGACAATGCACCGATCATCCTTGGGAGACCCTTTCTAGCAACTGGACGGACATTAATTGACGTGGAAAAAGGAGAGTTGACTATGCGGGTCAATGACCAACAAGTCAAACTCAACGCATTCCACAACTTAAAGAAGTATGATGATCCAGAGGAATGCAAGGCCATCCACACCGTAGATAATAAGATATCCTGCCTGGACAGTTTGCTCGGCAGAATATTCGGCAAGAAGATTAAGCCCAAGGTGGATGGACAGACAGCAAAAAGGAGTGGCCCACAACCGATTCACAATTTGGGCCTAAGGGAGAGAATAATTTTGGGAGATGCATTTACATGCTCTCCACCAGTAACATGATCCCTCCCTTTTCTTTATTAATATAGTAGGATTAGTTAGTTTATTTTTATTTTATTTTCACTAATTATTTTCGCTTTGAGTATTTTTCTTTTGTGTGTTTTATTTAGGAATAAATAAGGGAAGAATAGTTCACATCAGGAACTCTGCCGAGGCAATAAAACAATGTCAGGGCCGCAGCAGTCCCAACGGGCAGAACAGTGTAACGGCTAGTCTGCCGAGATTCCTGCCGCGGCAGAAAAAGGAAACGGTTACAAACGGCTAGTGGTCTCAACGGTCACAAGGTCGAGGCCTATATAAGAAACTCCTTCCTCTTGAACTATTCACTCTTACATTCTTGTTTCCTTTAGTATTCATAACAATCTCTCTCTCAATTACTCTCTGCCTTCTAATTCTTGTAAAATCTCCAGATTCTCTTCAAGAAAAACCTCCAAGAACTCACATCTCTCTATCTTGATGGTAACATACAAAAGATTCGCCCCAGCCAACGTTGAAGATCGATTCAACCGATCTTTCATCGCTAGGTAACTTTGGGAAGAGCAAGGGTTCCAGCATGCGGACGAAGAGAACTACGGCATTGAACACTACCTCTATGACAGAATTAAGTACCAGAATTGGGAAATTTTCTGTTTGCAACCTGCCCAGGCGAACGCCACGATCGTGCGGGAGTTCTACGCTCATGGGCCCAGCAAAGACTCCCTATTTGTTCACTGTCAGGGTCTTGGCAACACCCAGGCAGTTCTTGCTCTTCAACGTGCTTCCTCCAAGCATGATGTCGACTGCCTGTTCCTTTGTGAAACCAGATTAAACAGACACAATATGGACCGTATCAGAATTAAATTAGGAATGCAAGGTTGCATAACTATTGACTCTAGCCCTTCTTGTACAGGGCTAGCTCTCCTTTGGAATACTAAACCTACCATTAATTTGCTTTCTTACTCAGATCAACATATTGATGTTACTATATCCATTGGCCAATCACACTTCCATTTTCAGGAGTACATGGATTCGCTGAGACTGCGAACAAATATAAAACTTGGCAACTAATAGATTCCTTACAATCTGCATCTTCCCTTCCTTGGCTTTTAGGAGGGGATTTCAATGAAATTCTCTGTGATAACGAAAAACGAGGCAGTATCCATCGTGCGAGATCACAAATCAACAATTTCAGAGATTGCCTCTCAAGGAATGACCCTTTTGATTGCAAGCCATCGTCCAGATGGTTCACTTGGACCAGATCTGGGCACTATGCGGATTTGATTATGGAACGAATTGATCGTTTTCTTGGCAATTCTGCCTGGTTCAACTCTTTCCCAAACATCCAAGCTATTTCTTTCTTTCAAGCTCGCTCTGACCACTGTCCTATCCTATTGGATACTAATCCATCTCGAATTATTCGACACAACCACTCTAACAACCTTTTTCGTTTTGAAAATTGTTGGGCTGATAATCCGGAAGTGTCCTCTCGAATTAATGACATTTGGTCTAACCAGTCTCGATCACCTTTAGCTAAACTTGAGGATATTAGACGTTTTCTATCCTCTTGGAAAAGGAATAAACGTATCACCTCCAATGAACGGATTATGCGGCTTAATGAATTCATTAATATGTGTCTCAAACGACACCTCTCTGACGGGGACATCCAAAACTTTATTTCTGCTAAAAGAGAGCTTGATAGTTTACTAAATGCAAAAGAATTATATTGGGCTCAACGAGCTCATATACAATGGTTAGAACACGATGACAAAAACACCTCTTTCTTTCATGCCCGAGCAAATTGTCGCCGGCGGAAGAATAGTATTGCTGGACTCTTTAATAATCAAAATGTATGGCACACACATACAAATGACATTATGAATATTGCTATTGACTATTTTCAAAACCTCTTCTCATCTTCTTCTCCCAATATTGCATCATCCATTTTGGACAACATTCCTACCATTGTTACTGAACAAATGAATAATGACCTCCTCAAGGACTTCACGGCAGATGAAGTTACCACTGCTTTTAGAGTTATTGACCCACGAAAAGCTCCGGGAGTTGATGGATTCCCTAGTAGTTTCTTTAGGAAGCATTGTGACATCCTTGGCCCTGATTTTGTAATCCTCTGCCTTGGACTCTTACGCAAGTCGCTTAATATGGAAGACGTCAATCGTACAATCATTGTTCTAATACCCAAGATCAGCGAACCTACAACAATGCGCCATCTCAGACCTATTAGTCTCTGCACAGTCTTATACAAGACTGTCGCGAAAGTTCTTGTTAATCGGCTAAAATCTATCATACCTCTATGCATAAGTGGTAATCAAGATGCTTTTGTTCAAGGGCGGAATATTAACGACAATATTCTAATTACTCATGAGCTTATCCATACCTTAAATACTGATGAGAGCTCGTTAGCAAAAGACGCTAGCTTAAAACTTGACATGGAAAAGGCCTTCGACCGTGTTGAATGGCCTTTTATTAAACAAATTATGCTTCGCCTAGGTTTTAACAACTTCTGGGTTTCTCTCATTATGCGATGCATATATTCAGTGACATTCCAAGTACGTGTCAACGACTCTCTTTCACGGCCCTTCAAACCGCATAGAGGGTTACGACAAGGGGACCCGCTATCTCCCTTCCTTTTCCTCTTCTGTACCCAAGGACTCTCAGCTTTGCTTAATGCTGAGCAAGCTAATGGTAACCTACCAGGTCTTTGTGCTAGTAGGAATGGGCCACGCGTAAACCATCTTCTTTTTGCTAATGACTGTGTTGTATTCATTAAAAATACAACTACAGAAGCTCAGCATCTTAAGAATACTCTGCAAACCTATGCTACCTCCTTCTGGTCAAGCAGTGAACTTCGAAAAGTCTACTATTTTCTTTTCTCGGAAAACTCCCATGTCGCTTAGAACGGAAATTAATGATATCCTTCATGTACGAGAAGTTGACGATCTAGGTATTTATCTTGGAGTCCCCCTTCTAATAGGGAAAAATAAGACAACAACCTTGGGTTTTACTAGGGAAAAAATGAATGCTCGCCTGAGTAAATGGGATAAACACCTCTTATCCTTTAGTGGTAGAGAAATTTTTATTAAATCAGTCATACAATCAATACCTCAATATGTTATGTCATGTTATCTTCTTCCACAAAACATCATCGATGATATGACTGCCTCGATACGTCGATATTGGTGGTCTGGAAAAGCTGACAAACAAGGTTGGCACATGCTCCCTTGGGACACTGTCTGTCTGCCGAAAGCAGCAGGAGGTATTGGGTTTCGCGATCTGCACCACTTCAATATTGCTTTACTGGGCAAACAAATCTGGTGTTTGATCTGTGAACCAAACAATCTCCTTAGTCAGGTCTATAAATGTAAGTATTACCCGTCGGGTTCGATCCTTGAGTCTGAACACACTCGGAGGTCATCCTTTGCGTGGAAAGGCCTTAGTGTAGCTATCTCTAAACTTCGCCATGGTTTCTTTAAACGGCCAGGCATATCTAGTCAAATTCAGATCCACTTTGAGAACTGGGGAGGCTCTCAGCCTATACACCTTTATGGTGATTATGAGTTGAATGACGAAATACCTATTCGTGCAGGTACCTTCATGATACCTAATACGACTCAGTGGAATGAATTAAAGGTACGAGAATACTTCTCCTTTGAAGATGCTAACACCATCCTTAATGTACCCATTATTATGACACTAAGGACACCACTCTTTGGGGTTACCATGACTCTGGTATATATTCGGTCCGGTCGGGATACCAATTTTTGCAGCTACAACTAGGGCCGGTCAATAGACCCTCTAAGATTTGGAAAATTCTTTCTAAACTACCCACCTTACCTAAGGTTCGTTCCTTTGGATGGCGGCTTTGTCATGATGCAATCCCAATGGGTCAAAAACTTCTTCAGGCAAATCTTAGTACAGGAGTCTGTCCCCTTTGCAACATGGCCATTGAAACCACCCTCCATGCGATGAGGGACTGTTCTAGTACCAAGGAGGCACTACTATTAGCAGGGCTCCCTGCTCGAATTTTCTCGTCCTCGCATACTACATCCACTAACCAATGGCTCTCTGAAGTTGCTAGTTTCCTATCTTTACATCAAATTTCCCTCCTTATTACGATCCTCTGGAATTTATGGAACCGACGTTATGACTTTGTCCATAATAATCATCTCCAGCCAGCTTGGTTAGTTGTTTCCAATGCGGAAAAAATCTTTCAGGACTATACAATAGTAAATGATGCTTCCCATTTATGATCCCGGCTAGCTGAGCCTACCTTCGCTCAAGCTAGATGGACGAAACCGGCGTCTGGTTTCGTCAAAATTAACACAGATGGGGCCTTTGACCCAGTGTTAAAGGGTGCTACTACCGGCGTCATTGCTCGAGACGCTTCAGGTTCTGTTCTCGGTGGATGCTCTATGCCTCTTGTTTGTCCAGATCCAGCTTCTGCCGAGGCTCTTGCTATTCTGGAAGGCTTAAAACTTGTTGTTGCCAATGGCTGGACTAATGTAATTCTTGAACAGATTTTGCTTCCATTGCCAACAAAGTTAACAGCATTCAACACCAAGATCTTTCAACAGTGCGACATTTGGTGTCCTACATCCGTTCCACTCTTGGTACTTTGCCTGATTGTAAAATCTGTTATGTACCTAGAAATGCAAACATTGTAGCCCTTAGCTACTAGGGCTTTGCGTTCTTTTGTTTCTTGCACTTTTGATTGTAACTTTCCCGACTTTATCCGAGCTTTTGTAAACATGGAGAGGTTCTCCTCTTCTTCGCAATAAAATCATGGGCACTCTTTTCCCCGTAGGGGCCTACCCACTCTTCGGGGTGTCTGGCTATAGGGGTTTTTTAATGAGGCCCTTTCTCCTCAAAAAAAAATTCTAACGTGATCACTATAAAGCTCGTTTAGATATGCACACAATAAATCTAACAAAACGACCGCAAAATAAGAATAAATCTAATTTCATGAGTTTTAATAGTTAATTATGGGCTTTGAAACATAATTATTCAACTTAATTTTAATTTTAGAGCATTTTAATTGGTTAATGTGACTGGCTATAGATTTTTCTAATGAGGTCCTTTCCTTCAAAAAAATTTCATTGGGTTTACTAAATATATCAATGAGACTTGCACGCTTTTAACTTAAAAAATGGCCACAAAAGAGATTCAATCAAATTAAATGAGTTCAAATAGTTAATTATGAGTTTTTGAATATGATTAAACCACTTAATCTCATTTTAGAGCTACTTGGTTTAAATTCCAATATGATCACTATAAAAATCGTTTAGATATGCACAATTTAAACCTAACAAAAGGGACGCAAAATAAGAATAAATAAAAACTTCATTAGTTTAAATAGATATGTACGGACTTAATCTTAATTTTAGAGCATTTTACTCGGTTAAATTTCAACGGGTTCACTAAATAGCACAATGAGACTTGTACGCTTCAAACCAAACAAACTGATGTGAGCACATCAATGCAAGCACAATATGATCCGGAGGTCTTGCCACAAGGACCTATTACTCGTTCTAAGGCAAAGAAATTCAGGGAAGTACTTTTCCTTACTTGTGCTTCAATTCCAGATTCATTCGATAATGTTTATGCCTTAGAACATAGGCTTTATAATGTGTTGCATGCTAATATGTGACATATTAGACTATACTAATTATATATGTTTAAGTATGTATATATGCTATTAAGTATGTTTTAAGGTTTGGTTTGATAGTGTTTATTATGTTTCTAACTTATTTATACGTTCTTGTGTGTTTTTGAATAAGTTTACAAGTGTTTCAACCTTGTGTTTTACAAATGGATTCTTGTGCTGTTTTCCAGTATAGGTAAACAGAGGTGTACCAGTGAGTTACGAAATGGATTCTTGTACTGTTTTCCAACATAGGTAAACAGAGGTGTGCCAGTGTAAGAGCAGGCCAAACACAGCCCTCTTTTGGAATGATGAACGGCAACAAAGGATAAGGATGAGGGGTTTCTCATTCAAATTTAAACAATTAACACATGTTTAATGTGTTTTATGAGCCCAAACATGTGGCTGATATGAATGGAGCCTAGATGCAAGTTATTAAGCATTTGAATTTAATTTCAGCCAAGTATTCAAATTCAGCCAACTCCTTCATTCTCCTATATATTCTGAAATTTTTGTAAAGACAGAAAAAACACACTTTTGAATAAAAATTATATTTGAGAGTTTTCTCTTATTTGGTTCTTTTTAGAACTTTTCTGACATTCAAACTTGTTTTTGATTGTCAAATTCTTGATACTTTGGGTTCCTAGATCTCTATCTAGAGGGTCCAAGTCCTTTTGACGTTAAATAGATTTGATTCGGGTTTGCTCAGTATATTGTGTAGGTTCTTTCGAGTTTAGCGTGTCCAATTCGATCCAGCAACTTTCTGTCCTTTTCTTATCTCTTTCATTTTTCATTTTATTTTACTTCATTGTTTTCCTATGTAGGTAAACAATGTAAAAATTCTCTTCAAACGCCCAAATTATTATACTTATTTCCTATATAGGTAATCAGTGTAAACACTTGACTGTTTATGTTTTTCTTTTGCAGGAACTTGCTTACAACATTCCTAGATCCGCAACTTAGGAAGAAAGTCCGTTTCGACAGGCTCCCTCATATCATATGGTAATCAGAGCTTAGGTTCGGATTTGTTGTACTTTTTCTGCAATTTAGTATAAAAGAAAAATAAAAAAAAAATAAATTTCGAAAAAGTCAAAAAAATAGAAAAAAAAATCGAAAATAAAAAAATCAGATTCAAATATTGCAAAGAAATTGAAAAAAAGAAAGTGTATTCCTACTGTAAAATCAAGATGAATGTACAAGTTCTTCTACTATGTGATTCGAAGTGATTGGAAATCAACCGAAACGAATTGTTCTTGTTTGTTCGGTGATAGGAGCGTTGTAAAACACTTCCTTGTAGTAAGAATTATATTTCCATCTTTTTATTTCTTTTTGCCAATTTCCAGCCCTTTTACTTTTGTTTCTTGTTTTTTTTCTTTGTTTTATCTTCGTTTTTGCTTATTTGTATTTCTTGTTAGTAACACATTTGTAACAGGTTTGAAAACGTTGCTTTAGTCCTTTAAAGAATTGAAAATTGAGAAATTATGAGGGAAAAAGGCTCTGAGTGTTGTTAGAACAGAAGGGGAGACAAAAAGAGCCATTCAAGCATTCTCCCGAGTGAAACACGAGTGCTGAGTGTTACATTTTGAGTGCACATTTTTCTTTGGAGTGAAAACCGAGAGGTTTTGTGAGTGTGCAGTGAGGACTTTTATTTTTGTTTTACTTAACTCGTTATTTGTGCTTCTTTGTGTTTTCTTTTGTTTTAATATGACAGCGTTAGATGATCGTAGTCATGGTGGAGACCAGCCACCAGATTTGCAAATGCAGGATTTTACACGTACTATGCAACGTCTATTAGAGAATGCATTAGAGCCTTTGCAGTCTCGTTTGGACAAGATAGATGGGGGTGGTTCCCAATCTGTCCATAATGAGAATCATGATGAAAATGATGTTGAACAATCACCACGGATGAATCAACGACCAGGACGTGTAGTTGATGATAATATTTCTAACATAAAAGTTTCTATACCTTCTTTACAGGGACGTTCAGATCCAGATGCTTATCTGACATGGGAAAGTAAGGTTGAACACGTTTTTGAGTGTTACAATTACTCGGAACAAAAGAAAGTACGTCTAGCAACTTTGGAGTTTGTTGACTATGCACTGTTGTGGTGGGATCAATTACTGGTTAGTCGACGACGTGCGGGTGAAGGACCAGTGAGAACATGGGACGAAATGAAGCATATCATGCGGAAACGGTTTGTTCCTTCTCACTATCATCGTGATTTATTTCAAAAATTACAAACTTTGAAACAAGGCAATAGGAGTGTCGAGGACTATTTCAAGGAAATGGAGATGTCCATAATGCGTGCGAACATAGTTGAGGATCGTGAAGCAACTATGGCTCGGTTTATGGCAGGTTTGAATTCTGAAATTGCTATCGTTGTTGAATTGCAGCATTATGTCGAATTGGATGACATGGTGCATATGGCGATGAAAATTGAGCGACAACAACGTAGAAAAGTTTCTACTCGAGGTAATGCTACTCCATTTAAATCTTTTACGAATCCATTATATACCCCTAACCATGCTAGGAAACAAGCACCACAAGCGCCACTTCGGATTCAAGAACAAGGCGAGTCCAGCAAGCCAAAGCCTCCCGTTACTGATAATGGGCGTGGTAAACAAAAAGTGGTTGTACAAGAGCGATCAAGGGATATTCAATGTTTTAAGTGCCTTGGTCGAGGACATGTTGCTAGCCAATGTCCTAATCGTAGGGTTATGTTGATTGGAGATGATGGAGAGATCGAGTCGGATTCTGAAGAAGAACCACATGAGACCCTTGATGAAGATGATAAAGAAGATGTCCTAGAAGTTGTTGAGACTGGTAAGGTAATGGAAATTATGGTTGTTAAACGTAGTCTGAGTGTGCAATAGGTTCAGGATGAACAACAACGCGAAAATATCTTTCACACGCGATGTAAAGTTCAAGATAAGGTATGTGTTGTGATTATTGATAGCGGTAGTTGTACTAATGTTGCCAGTTCAGTGATGGTTGACAGGTTAGGTCTCAAGACGACAAAACATCTGAATCCTTACAAATTGCAATGGTTGAATGACGGTGGAGAACTTAAAGTAACAAAACAAGTTGTTATACCGTTTTCGATTGGAAGTTACAAGGACGAGGTCCTTTGTGATGTTGTGTCGATGGATGCTACTCACCTTCTTTTGGGACGCCCTTGGCAGTATGACAAGAAGGTTATGCATGATGGTTTTACAAATCGATACTCTTTTATGCATGCAGGTAAAAAGATTACTTTGGCTCCTTTGACACCGAGTCAAGTGGTGGAAGATCAAGCAAGCTTGAAAAAGAGTAAGGAAGCTGCAAAGGAGAAGAAAAAGATGAATGTTTATGCAAGCAGTCGAGAAATCAGGAAATGTCTTTCCTCTCACCAATCTTTGTTTATTTTAATGTTTAAAGATTATTGTTTATTGACAGACTTTCCTTCTGATTTGCCTGCATCAATTGTTTCCCTTTTGCAGGAATTTAAGGATGTGTTTCCGGAAGAAACACCGAGGGGATTGCCACCTCTTCGTGGCATTGAGCACCAGATTGACTTTATCCCAGGTGCTACTATTCCAAATGGACCAGCTTATCGAACGAACCCTGAAGAGACAAAAGAGCTTCAAAGACAAGTGACAGAATTGATGGACAAGGGTTATATTTGAGAGAGTCTAAGTCCGTGTATTGTTCCGGTATTGTTAGTGCCGAAGAAAGATGGGTCTTGGAGGATGTGCGTAGATTGTAGAGCTGTGAATCAGATTACAATTAAGTATCGTCATCCTATTCCTAGACTTGATGATATGTTGGACGAGCTTTGTGGAGCCGTCATCTTCTCCAAAATTGATCTAAAGAGTGGATATCATCAGATTCGCATGCGAGAAGGCGATGAATGGAAGACAACCTTCAAAACAAAGCTATGTTTGTACGAATGGTTAGTAATGCCTTTTGGCTTAACTAATGCACCTAGTACTTTTATGCGATTGATGAATCATGTTCTGCGATCTTTTATTGTAAAGTTTTGTGTTGTATATTTTGACGATATTTTAATTTATAGCAAGACTTTGCAGGATCATGTAGAACATTTGAGAGCTGTTTTGCAGACTTTGCGAGAAGAAAGATTGTTTGGTAACATAGAGAAATGTGTGTTTTGTACTGACAAACTTACATTTCTTGGTTACATTGTTAGTGCACAGGGTGTTGAAGTCGATCCTGAAAAGATAAAGGCAATTCAGGAATAGCCACGACCGACATCGATTACTCAGGTTAGATCTTTTCATGGTTTAGCTAGTTTCTATCGTCGGTTTGTTCCTAACTTCAGTTCTATTACCGCACCCTTAAACGGGATTATTAAGAAGAATTCTAGCTTCTTATGGGGTAAAGAACAAGAAGATGCCTTTTTGAAAATTAAGGATTGTTTGATGAAGTCACCTGTGTTAGCCTTACCTAACTTTGATAAAACTTTTGAAATTGAATGTGATGCTTTTGGAGTTGGTATAGGCGCTTTGTTAATGCAGGAAAAAAGGCCCATTGCATACTTCAGTGAAAAGCTTAGTGGAGCAACATTGAATTATCCAGTCTACGACAAGGAGATGTATGCACTGATTCGGGCATTGGAGACATGGCAACATTACTTGTTGCCTAAGGAGTTTGTGATTCACACTAATCATGAGGCTTTACGATATATCACAGGTCAGCATAAATTGAATAAGCGACATGCTAAATGGGTTGAATTTTTGGAGTCTTTTCCTTATGTCATACGTTACAAAAAGGGTAAAGATAATGTCGTTGTTGATGCTTTATCACGTAGATATGTGCTTTTAAATTACCTTGATTCACATTTAATTGGATTTGCATATATTCGTGACTTGTATGTTGATGATTCTGATTTTAGAGATAAGTATAATGCTTGTGAGAAAGGTGCAGATGGAAAGTTTTACAGGCATGATGGTTATCTTTTCAAAGAAAATAGGATATGCATTCCACAGGGTTCAATGCGTGATATTCTGATCCGTGAAGCACATGAGGGTGGATTGATGGGTCACTTTGGAGTCACCAAGACGTTACAGACATTGAAAGAACATCTATTTTGGCCTAAGATGCGTAGAGACGTTGAAAGGTACTGTGAACATTGTGGGACATGTAAGAAAGCAAAATCGAAGGTTTCACCACATGGTATGTACTTACCTTTACCTATTCCTGATTCTCCTTGGACTGATATTTCTATGGATTTTGTTTTGGGATTGCCAAGAACTAGGACAGGTAGAGATAGTATTTTTGTTGTGGTTGATAGGTTCTCTAAGATGGCACATTTTATTGCATGCCATAAGACCAATGATGCTGTTAGTGTGGCTAACTTGTTCTTTAGAGATGTTGTACGTTTGCATGGTATTCCTAGGTCGATTGTTTCTGACAGGGATGTAAAGTTTTTGAGTCACTTCTGGAGGAATCTTTGGAGCAAATTAGGTACGAAACTCATGTTTTCTACTACTTGCCATCCCCAGACTGATGGACAAACTGAGGTTGTTAACAGAGTTTTATCTACTTTACTTCGTTCCATCATTAAAAAGAATATCAAGACTTGGGAAGATTGTTTGCCACATGTTGAGTTTGTGTATAATCATGTTGTACATTCTGCTACTAAAATGTCACCATTTGAGGTTGTTTATGGTTTTAACCCTATTACGCCTCTAGATTTGTTACCTTTGCCATAGGAACAAGTGATGAACAGGGACGGTCAAGCAAAAGCAGAATATGTGAAAAAGTTGCATCAACAGGTGAAGGAGAATTTAGAACGAAGGACTCAACAATATGAAAAGCAAGCAAACAAAGGAAGGAAGCGAGTCACCTTCGATGTTGGTTATTGGGTTTGGGTTCATTTTCGAAAAGAACGTTTTCCAGCCCAACGACGGTCAAAGTTGTAACCAAGAGGAGATGTTCCTTTTCAGGTGTTGGTGAAAGTGAATGACAACGCCTACAAGATAGACTTAATGGGCGAGTACACTGTAAGTGCCACATTTAATGTTTCTGATTTAACCCCTTATAATGATTCTGCAGATTTGAGGTTAAATCCTTTTCAAGCACAATATGATCCGGAGGTCTTGCCACAAGGACCTATTACTCGTTCTAAGGCAAAGAAATTCAGGGAAGTACTTTTCCTTACTTGTGCTTCAATTCCAGATTCATTTGATAATGTTTATGCCTTAGAACATAGGCTTTATAATGTGTTGCATGCTGATATGTGACATATTAGACTATACTACTTATTATATATGTTTAAGTATGTATATATGCTATTAAGTATGTTTTAAGGTTTGTTTTGATAGTGTTTATTATGTTTCTAACTTATTTATACGTTCTTGTGTGTTTTTGAATAAGTTTACAAGTGTTTCAACCTTGTGTTTTACGAATGGATCCTTGTGCTGTTTTCCAGTATAGGTAAACAGAGATGTACTAGTGAGTTACGAAATGGATTCTTGTACTGTTTTCCAACATAGGTAAACAGAGGTGTGCCAGTGTAAGAGCAGGCCAAACACAACCCTCTTTTAGAATGATGAACGGCAACAAAGGATAAGGATGAGGGGTTTCTCATTCAAATTCAAACAATTAACACATGTTTAATGTGTTTTATGAGCCCAAACATGTGGCTGATATGAATGGAGCCTAGATGCAAGTTATTAAGCATTTGAATTTAATTTCAGCCAAGTATTCAAATTCGGCCATGATGTGAGCACATCAATGCAAGCACAACATGATCCGGAGGTCTTGCCACAAGGACCTATTACTCGTTCTAAGGCAAAGAAATTCAGGGAAGTACTTTTCCTTACTTGTGCTTCAATTCCAGATTCATTCGATAATGTTTGTGCCTTAGAACATAGGCTTTATAATGTGTTGCATGCTGATATGTGACATATTAGACTATACAACTTATTATATATGTTTAAGTATGTATATATGCTATTAAGTATGTTTTAAGGTTTGTTTTGATAGTGTTTATTATGTTTCTAACTTATTTATACGTTCTTGTGTGTTTTTGAATAAGTTTACAAGTGTTTCAAGCTTGTGTTTTACGAATGGATCCTTGTGCTGTTTTCCAGTATAGGTAAACAGAGGTGTACCAGTGAGTTACGAAATGGATTCTTGTACTGTTTTCCAACATAGGTAAACAGAGGTGTGTCAGTGTAAGAGCATGCCAAACACAGCCCTTCTTTTGGAATGATGAACGGCAACAAAGGATAAGGATGAGAGGGGTTTCTCATTCAAATTCAAACAATTAACACATGTTTAATGTGTTTTATGAGCCCAAACATGTGGCTGATATGAATGGAGCCTAGATGCAAGTTATTAAGCATTTGAATTTAATTTCAGCCAAGTATTCAAATTCAGCCAACTCCTTCATTCTCCTATATATTCTAAAATTTTTGTAAAGACAAGGATACACACACTTTGAATAAAATTTATATTTGAGAGTTTTTCTCTTATTTGGTTCTTTTTAGAACTTTTCTAACATTCAAACTTGTTTTTGATTGTCAAATTCTTGATACTTCGGGTTCCTAGATTGCTATCTAGAGGGTCCAAGTCCTTTTAACGTTAAACAGATTCGATTCAGGTTTGCTCAGTATATTGTGCAGGTTCTTTCGAGTTTAGCGTGTCCAATTCGATCCAGCAACTTTCTGTCCTTTTCTTATCTCTTTCACTTTTTCGTTTTATTTTACTTCATTGTTTTCCTATGTAGGTAAACAATGTAAAATCTCTTCAAACGCCCAAATTATTATACCTATTTCCTATATAGGTAATCAGTGTAAACACTTGACTGTTTATGTTTTTCTTTTGTAGGAACTTGCTTACAACATTCCTAGATCCGTAACTTACGAAGAAAGTCCGTTTCGACAGGCTACCTCGTATCAGGCCAACTCCTTCATTCTCCTATATATTCTGAAATTTTTGTAAAGACAATGAAACACACTTTTGAATAAAAATTATATTTGAGAGTTTTCTCTTATTTGGTTCTTTTTAGAACTTTTCTGACATTCAAACTTGTTTTTGATTGTCAAATTCTTGATACTTTGGGTTCCTAGATTGCTATCTAGAGGGTCCAAGTCTTTTTGACGTTAAACAGATTCGAATCGGGTTTGCTCAGTATATTGTGCAGGTTCTTTCGAGTTTAGCGTGTCCAATTCGATCCAGCAACTTTCTGTCCTTTTCTTATCTCTTTCATTTTTCGTTTTATTTTACTTCATTGTTTTCCTATGTAGGTAAACAATGTAAAAATTCTCTTCAAACGCCCAAATTATTATACTTATTTCCTATATAGGTAATCAGTGTAAACACTTGACTGTTTATGTTTTTCTTTTGCAGGAACTTGCTTACAACATTCCTAGATCCGCAACTTACGAAGAAAGTTCGTTTCGACAGGCTACCTCGTATCACAAACTGGTCACAAAATGAGATTCTATCAAAGTAAATGAGTTCAAATAGTTATATGAGATTTTGAATACTATTAAACAACATAATCTCAATTTTAGAGCACTTTACTCTGATTAAATTCTAATGTGATCACTACAAAGCTCGTTTAGATATGCACACTATAAATCTAGTAAAACGACTGCAAAATAAGAATAAATCTAATTTCATGAGTTCAAATGATTAATTATGGGCTTTGGAGTACAACTTAATCTTAATTTTAGAACATTTTACTTGGATAAAATTCCAATGGGTTCAAATGAGACTTGCACGCTTTAAACTTAACAAACCGACCCCAAAATGAGATTCAATCAAATTACATGAGTTCAAATAGTTAATTTGTGCTTTTGAATATGATTAACAATATAATCTCAATTTTAGGGTACTTTACTCGGTTTAAATTCTAATATGATCACTGTAAAGCTCGCTTAGATAGGCATAATTTAAACCTAACAAAACGACCACAAAATAAGAATAAATCAAAACTTCATGAGTTCAATAGATATGTATGGGCTTAATCTTAATTTTAGAGCATTTAACTCGGTTAAAATTCCAACGCGTTCACTAAATAACCCAAAGAGACTTGCACGCTTTAAACCAAACAAACCGGCCACAAAATGAGATTCAATCAAATTCCATGAGTTCAAATAGTTAATTATAAGATTTTGAATATTATTAAACCACATAATCTTAATTTTAGAGCACTTTACTCTATTTAAATTCTAATGTGATCACTATAAAGCTCGTTTAGATATGCACACTATAAATCTAACAAAATGACCGCAAAATAAGAATAAATCTAATTTTATGAGTTCAAATAGTTAATTATGGCTTTGTAACATAATTATACAACTTAATCTTAATTTTAGTGCATTTTATGTCGGCGAAATCATCTTGCTGGAACTGGAACTCCAAGATTTGGAGGTGGACTTAGCTAACGATCCTGACTTTCAGGAGGCAGTTGACTGGCTGAACAATGCGCCAACCCCCAAACGACTTGCTCGTCCTACTTCAAATAGAGGTAAGAAAAGAACGCCACCTTCTGAGGAGGGCCACAAGCCTAAACGGCCTCGATCCTCAAACAAAAGCTCCAATGAAAAGCTGGGATGAGCAGCGCAAACAACTCTCCAGCGACAGTTGATGATGATCAACCCCGCCAAGTCACATGAAACTATTAAGTTGAAACTGTTAGGGACTCAGCAACACCCAGGCAATTCACGCTTTACAATGTGCTACCTCAAAGCATGATGCCGACTTTCTATTTCTTTGTGAAACTAGGTTAAACAGACAAAATATGGATCGTATTAGGATTAAGTTAGGTATGCATGAATGCATAGCCATTGAATCCAGCCCTTATTGTACAGGGCTTGCTATTATTTGGACTAATAAAACTTCTGTTGATTTGCTTTCTTACTCGGATCGTCATCTTGATTTCATTATTTCTTTTGGACAATTACAATTCCATTTTTCCGGTTTACATGGTTTCACTGAAACTGCAAACAAACTCAAAACTTGGCAATTAATAGATACTCTAAAATCAGCCTCTTCCCTTCACTGGCTTTTAGGGGGGATTTTAAGGAAATCTTTTATGACAATGAAAAACAAGGCAGTTCTCGTCGTGCATGATCATAAATTAATAATCTTAGAGATTGTCTTGATAAGAATGATCTTTACGACTATAAACCAACGTTTGGATGGTTCACTTGGACTAGATCTGGACGTAATATAGAAACAATTATGGAAAGAATCGATCGGTTCCTTGGTAATTCTGCCTGGTTTAACTCCTTCCCAAACTTTAAAGCTACTTCTTTCTTTCAGGCATGCTCTGACCATTGCCCTATTCTACTTGATACTAGTCCACCTTGGGCTCTCCAGTCTAAACACTCTAAAAACCTTTTTCGCTATGAGAATTGTTGGGCTGATAGCCCAGAAGTTTCATCTCAAATTTGAGAAATTTGGTCCAACCCTTCTCGTTCGACCCTTGATAAAATCAAGGACTTTGGACCTTTTCTAGCCTCTTGGCAAACAAACAAATGTATTAAATCCAATGAACGTATCACTCAACTTAATGATTTTATTAATATGTGCCTCAAACGACATCTCTCTGATGCGGACATCCAAAACTTTATTTCCGCTAAAAGTGAGCTTTATAGCCTGCTAAATGTGAAAGAAATATACTAGGCTCAACGAGCTCGGACACAATGGTTAGAACACAGTGACAAAAATACTTTTTTTTCATGCCCAAGCAAATGGTCGACGGCGAAGAATAATATTGTTGGGCTTCTTAACAACCAGAATATATGGCAAACGCATACAAATGACATCATGACTATTGCTATTGACTACTTTCAAAACCTCTTTTCGTCCTCCTCCCCTACTATTGCATCTTCCATTTTAGAAAACATTCCTATTGTTATTACTGAACCGATGAATAATGACCTTCTTATGGACTTCACAGCAGATGAAGTTACCATTGCTTTTCGTGATATTGATCCACGGAAAGCTCCAGGAGTAGATGGATTCCCAATTAGTTTCTTTAGGAAGCATTGGGACATCCTCGGCCATGATTTTATAAGCCTCTGCCTTGGACTCTTATGAGGGTCGGTTAATATGGAAGAGGTCAATCGTACTATCATTGTTCTTATAACCAAGATCAGCGACCCCAAAACAATGCGTCATCTCAGACCTATTAGCCTATGTACATTCCTCTACAAGACTATTGCGAAAGTATGTTAATCGTCTAAAGTCTATTATACCTTTGTGCATAAGTGGTAATCCAGCTGCTTTTGTTCAAGGACGGAATATTACTGATAATATTCTCATTGCCCATGAGCTTATCCACATTTTAAATACCGATCAGACCTCGCTTGCAAAAGGTGTTAGCTTAAAGCTTGACATGGAAAAGGCCTTGTACCGTGTTGAATAGCCTTTCCTTGAACAAATTATGCTTCGTCTAGGTTTTAACATCCATTGGGTTTCCCTTATTATGAGATGTATATCCTCAGTTACCTTCCAAGTATGCGTCAATGATTCCCTTTCACGGCCCTTGAAACCCCATAGAGGGTTACGACAAGGGGACCCTCTATCTCCTTTCCTTTTTTCTTTTCTATACCCAAGGCCTTTCAGCATTGCTCAATACTGAGCAAGCAAGTGGTAATCTACCTGGAATTTGTGCTAGCAGAAATGGGTCACGCGTTAACCATCTTCTTTTTGCAGATGGCTGTGTTGTTGATGTGGTGCGGAATCGGCGTGGTTAATGAAATGGTGGTGTTTGGTTGAAGATGAAGAAGGTTTGATGGTTTAGTGATGGTTGTTGTGTCCTAGGAACCCTCTTGATCGTGATTGATCAAGCAAACTCCATGATAGGCTCTCTAACTCACCCTCCTAGATGCAATTACCTAGGCAAGCGAGAGTGTGAAGTAAGAATCACCAGCAATCTATAGAGAAGATTGTGTTGAAACACTTCTAAAATTCACAAGCAAACAATACTTGCAAAAATATACTCAATAAAATTTATTCTCCAAAAGAAATATTCCAATTGTTCATCTTATAAGAGAATAGGCTACCTCCTTTTTTAGCCTAAAAGAGCCAGCAAAATCCCTAAGAAATAGCTATTTAATCCGTAAAAATCATCACATTGATAGTTTAATAGAAATGAATCCCCTAAAATCATCATATGCTAATTAAAAGGAATCCTATGGAATAAATTAAAATACTAATAATTATAGTCAAAGCTTTATAATCCAGCTTTGAATTATTTTATTTTAATATCTAATTCATCCAAAAGCTTTATATATTAGCTTTTGGGTTGAATTTTACAAAATCCCATAATAATCCAGTATCTAGTTTTCTACATGCGTAGTCTTCAGTAAAACGAACATATCTTGAGCTACCGATGTTCGATTGATGCGTTTCAAGATGCGTTGAAAAGTTAACTGAATGCGTTCAATTTATTCGATTGTATTCTTGAGCAAGGGATTACAAACTAGTATGAAGACCAAAGAATTCCATGGAGAAAGGTATTATTCTTCATCTTTCAAAGACAATTGGGTCACACAAACCCAAATTGAGGGCCCAAATGAAGTACATGACCAGATTGTATTTAAACCCCCTTAATAGGTCATTTATAGTTTGTGATATTTTGCCCCAATACTACATTATGAAGTTTGGGTCAAATATTTTAATTAAGGCCAATTAGAAATCAGATTTATTTAGGTAATAAGGCCTTTAGAATAAGATAATATCATCCTCAAACATACCATATCCACCACTATTCATGCTGCCACATCACTTCATTTAATCTCCACCGTCCGTGTGAACATCAAAGGGACCAGAATTGAAGCTATCTTTTTCTCCTTAAATCAAGGCATCTCCAACATCTCCATCATGGAAAGTCAAAGACCAAGGGAGCCATTTATGCATCAAGGAAGGAAATAACAAGATTCTCATGCCATTAATATTTCCAAATTTCTAGAATTTTAATTATTATTCCAATTATGTTTAACCATCCTTCACCTATAAAAGGATGTGCCTTCCATGCTTTGTAGTCACTCAATTTCCTTTTGATATATGAAATACTTGGTTAGTTCATTTTTGCAAGTGTTGATAGCTTGTATCTTCGAAGATTTCTTTAACATAGTTCTTCAAGTTCTAGGAGGGAGAATCATCTTCACACTCTCGCTTGCTTAAACAAATACGTTTAGGAGTGTGGGTTAGAGTCATTTGAGGTTACTTGCCTAAGTAATTGCACTTAGGACGGTGCCGAGGACACAACAACCATCAAACCATATTCATCTTCAACCTCACACCATCTTTCCATCAACCAAACCATCGTTACCAATAACATATCATCTCTATTCCGCTGCAATCTACATCATTTTGTATCAGATTTAGGACGATTCTTGGAGTTTCAAACATCGTTCTTGACATTTTTTCAAATTGTGCTGCCAACACAAGATAAGGGGTTGTTCTTGATTTTTAGTGCGATTTCTTCTTCTTCACCTTTTTTTTTATACTTATCATATTTATTTAGTTTCTTTAAACCAAAAAAAGAAAAGAAAAAAGAAAAGAAAAAAAAAGAGATATAAAGTATATCTTTGTCACCATTGTTCCCTATTGCACTAACCACTACAAGTCGTCGTCAAGAAACATCATCCTTCACCGTTGTTTATCATGTTCTCATTGGTGCTTGTTCTTTTGGATTTAATTTTCCAAGTTGATTCTAGGTTGGGTAACAATTTCAAATTTAATTTTCTTTGAATCTTAGATTCAGGGTTTGTTTGTCAAGCTTTCATTAATTCATATACATCATCTAACATATTCTCTTTCTTATGTTAGTAGGATTACAAGTTGCATATCTCCTATCTCCTTGCAACTATATCTTAATTGGAGTCATTCTCTCTTTAGATTCCTAGTTCCTTAGGGCTCTTTTGCTAGGATTCAAACTCCAATATAATTTGTTGAATTGTGGCAGGAAATCCTTTAAAGTGTACAAGATCGACTTACTTGCCTAGCTAAGTATTTCTTTCTTGGAGTGATTCGTGAGATTTCTTATTTTATTTTTTAATTTTTTTTGAGTGATTTACAGAATGACAAAAAAACCCGGAAAAGCTCAGGAAGTGATAGTTCAGGCCAATGATATAGCTCAAATCACAGCATCTCTCAAAGATATCTTAACAAGGCTCACTCGAACTAAAGATGAGGTACGAGACATGAGAGAAGATAGGTCAGTTCCACCAGAGCAACACCATCTAGCCCAAGCGGTTGAATATGTGGAACCACAGAGACAAGAACGACTAAACATAGGAGGAAACAATCGTATGGCACCAAGGCGTAATTTGATGAGCCCCGACAAGCTGCCCAAGATCATGATATCTTTTCAAAACCAAAGATCACAATTCCTCCATTCAAAGGAAAGTATGACCCAGATGGTTCTTGTGATTGGGAAAACAAAGTCGATCTTATCTTCTCCTACTACCCATGTCCCGATGAAGAACAAGTATAGATGATAGTCTTAGAGTTTTTTGACTATGCTCTAGTTTGGTAGACTCAATTGACAAAGACTAGAAACAACAATGGGGAGGGTAGAGTACGTTCATGGGAAGATCTCAAACACATCATGAGGAGGCGTTTCATTCCCTCACATTACCAACGAGAGCTCAAACAAAGGCTTCAAAGATTGAGACAAGGTAGCAGAACAGTCGAAGAATACTACAAAGAGATGGAAGCCTTAATCCAAAGAGCCAATATTCGAGAAGATGAAGATGACACATTGGCAAGGAGGTACTAAACCTTCACCTTCACCTTTATCAACTACTACTAAACCTTTGGTAAATTCTAGTAGATATAAGACCAAGGAGGAGGTGCCAACATCCTCAAGGAGAACAGAACCATCGTCCAAATCTCCTCTTATTGCTGAATCTTCCCAAAAGCAAGCTCGAACTAGAGATGTTGAATGTTTCAAATGCGGACACGGTCATTATCAACGTGATTGTCCAAACCAATGACTTTTCCTTATCCGAGATGATGGTGCCTATTCATCTGATTCAGAGAAGGAAGAGCAGAACATGTCCGAAGAGGATGTTGATCTCACCGAGTATGACATTGAAGAACCTGATCCTAGATGTTTGGTGATCTAACAAGCTCTTAACATTCAAGTAGCCAATGATGATGCTTTAAAAAGAACCAACATCTTTCATTCTCGATGCTCAATTAGTGGCAAGATGAAACCAGCAATTTCATAAAGCCATTGGTGGGGGGAGATAGGAGTATTGGAGAAAACTCATCCTGGAAATACTGCTAAACGGAGAGCCTTCATGTCACTAAGACAATCCCTTAAGGCATGAAAGGTGGTTTCAATATCCGTATTACAAATTAGGCAAACCCCATCACCGAGATTTGCTTGGAGGATTTTGTGGCTAGACGGGAGTGCATCATGGCATAATCGCCACCCAAAGGAACGAACCTTAGGCAGTGTAGGCAACTTAGAAAGAATTTTTCCATAGCCTAGAGGGCCTATTAACTGGACCTAGTTGTAGTTGAAGAAATTGATAACCAGAACGCACCGTGTACATTCTAGAGTCATGATGACCCCAAAGGGTAGTATCTTTCGTATCATTAATAATTGGTACGTTAAGGATGATATTAGCATCTTTGTGAGAGAAATAATCTCTCACATTAGATTCATCCCATCGGGATAGATTAGACATCATGAAAATACCTACTCGAAGAGGGACTTCCTCATTCACTTCCTAATCGCCATAAATGTGTAAAGGCTTAGATCCTCCCTAATATCGGGGTCATCAACCTCTTGAACATTCAAGATGTTATTGATATCTGATCTAAGAGATGTAGAGGTTTTGCGTGAAAAATATATAGTGGATTTTTTAAAATTCATCGCCTGACCAGACGAAGTGGCATAAGTATGCAAAGCGTCCTTTAGGTGTTGAGATTATGTAGTTGTGTTCTTAATGAAAACCACACAATCATCACAAAGAGGAGGTGATTGATACGGGGGTCATTCCTGCTAGCAAAAAGGCTAGGGAGGTTGCTAGTTGCTTTCTCAGCATTGAGCAATGCTGAAAGACCTTGAGTATAAAAAAGAAACAAGAAAGGTGAAAGGGGATCCCCTTATCGAAGCCCTTTCTGAGGTTTAAATGGTCGTAAAAGAGAATCATTGACACATACTTGAAAAGTCACAGAAGAGACACACTTCATAATAATAGAAACCTAGTCGGCGTTAAAGCCTAGACAGAGCATAATTTGTTCTAGAAAAGGCTATTAGACACGTTCGAAAGCCTTCTCCATGTCCAACTTTAAACTAGCACCTTTGGCAAGGGAGGACTCGTTAGTATTTAATGTGTGGATCATGGGCAATGAGAATATTGTCAGTAATGTTCCTACCTTGAACAAAGGCATCTTGATTACCGCTTATACATAAGGGAATGATAGATTTCAAGCGATTAACAAGCACTTTGGCAACAATCTTATAGATAAATGTGAATAGGCTAATAGGTCTGAGATGTCGCATAGTTGTGGGATCGCTAATTTTGGGTATAAGAATGATGACAGTACAATTAACCTCTTCCATGCTAACAGACCCACTTAGGAGTCTAAGGCAGAGGTTTATAAATTCCTGGCCAAGGACATCCCAATGCTTCCTAAAGAAACCACTCGAAAATCTATCAACCCCCGGGGCTTTCCTCGGATCAATATCACGAAAAGTAGTGATAATTTCGTTTGCTGTGAATTCCTTATTGAGGTCATTGTTCATGGTCTCAGTAACAATATTTGGAATGTTTTCCAAAATAGAAGATACAATAGTAGGACAAGAGGATGAGAAGAGAGTTTGGAAATAATCAATGGCAGTAGCCATGATGTATTTTGTATGCATTTGCCATATGTTCTCATTGTTGAAAAGCCCAGTAATATGATTTTTTCGCCAGCGATTGCTTGCTCTTGCATGGAAAAAGGAAGTATTTTTGTCACCATGTTCGAGCCAAGTGGTACGGGCTCGTTGTTCCCAATAGATTTCTTTTGCGTTAAGCAAGATATCAAGCTCGGTTTTGGTAGATATAAAATTATTGATATCAGCATCTGAAAGTTGTCGCTTGAGGCACATGTTTATAAAGTCAGTTAACTGGTTAATACGTTCATTCGAGTTGATACGTTGGTTTGTTTGCCAAGATTTTAGAAAACGCCCAATTTCACGAAGTTTAACAATGGTCGTATTGGATGGGTTGGACCAAATCTCTCTAATCTAGAAAGAGACTTCTGGGTTATCAACCCAACAATTCTCATAGCGGAAGAGGTTGCTGGATGCTTTTGTTCCGATTGCGTGGGAAGGACTAGTGTCAATTAAGATGGGGAAATGATTAGATCGGACTTGAAAGAATGACGTAGCTCAAAAGTTAGGAAAGACATTAAACCAAGAGGAGTTACCAAGGAATTTATCGATTCTTTCCATAATGGTTTCAGTATTAGGTCCAGATTTGGTCCAAGTGAACCATCAGGATTTTGGTTTACAATCGAAGAGATTATTTCTCAAAAGAAAATCTCTAAAATTATTAATTTGCGATCGTGCCCGATGGATACCGCCTTGCTTCTCATTGTCGTGTAGGATTTCATTAAAGTCTCCCCCTAAGAGCCAGGGAAGGGAAGAAGCTGATTGTAAACTGTCCATTAGTAGCCAAGATTTATATTTCCTTGTCATTTCGGCGAAGCCATGTACACTAGAAAATGGAATTGTTTGCCATTTCAATTGATTGTTTTCCGTTGGAATTTTAACCGAGTAAAACGCTCTAAAATTAAGATTAAGTTGTAGAATTTGGTTCCAAAGCCCATACTTCTCTATTTGAACTCAAGAAGTTTTGATTTATTGTTATTTTCCAGTCGTTTTGTTAGGTTTAAAGTGTTCAAATCTAAACAAGCTTTATACTGATCACATTGGAATTTAAACCGAGTAAAGTGCTCTAAATTTGAGATTAAGTTGTTTAATCATATTCAAAAGCTCATAATTAATTATTTGAAGTCACGTAATTTATTTGAATCTCATTTTATGGTCGGTTTGTTGGTTTTAAAGAGTGTCTCATTGGGCTATTTAGTGAACCCGTTGGAATTTTAACCGAGTAAAATACTCTAATGTTAATATTAAATTGTATAATTTGGTTCCAAAGCCCATAATTAACTATTTGAACTTATGAAATTTGATTTATTCTTATTTTGTGTCTGTATTGTTAGATTTATAGTGTGCATATGTAAACGAGCTTTATAGTGATCACATTAGAATTTAAAGTGAGCAAAGTGCTCTAAAATTGAGAATAAGTGGTTTAATCTTATTCAAGAGCTGATAATTAACTATTTGAACTCATAAAATTTGATTGAATCTCATTTTGGGGCCAGTTTGTTGGATTTAAAGCTTGCAAGTCTAATTAGGCTATTTAGTGAACCCATTGGAATTTTGTCCGAGTGAAATGATCTAAAATTAAGATTAAGTTGTATAATTTGGTTAAAAAGCTCATACTTACCTATTTGAACTCATGAAGTTTTGATTTATTCTTATTTTGTGACCTTTTTGTTAGGTTTAAAGCATGCATATCTAAAGGTGCTTTATAGTGAACACATTGGAATTTAAACCGAGTAAAGTGCTCTAAATTTGAGATTAAGTTTTTTAATCGTATTCAAAAGCTCATAATTAACTATTTGAACTCGTGTAATTTGATTAAATCTCATTTTGTGGCCGGTTTGTTAAGTTTAAAGCATGCAAGTCTCATTTGGCTATTTAGTAAACCCATTGGAATTTTAACAGTGTAAAATGCTCTAAAGTTAAGATTGAGTTGTATAATTTGGTTTCAAAGCCCATAATTAACTATTTTAACTAATGAAATCTGATTTATTCTTATTTTGCATCCGTTTTGTTAGATTTATAATGTGCATATCTAAACGAGCTTTATAGATCGCTTTAGAATTTAAATAGAGTAAAGTGCTCTAAATGTGAGATTAAGTTTAATCAGATTCAAAAGCTCATAATTAACTATCTAAACGATTTATTCTCATTTTGTGGCCTGTTTGTTGGGTTTAAAATGTGCAAGTCTCTTTGGGCTATTTAGTGAACTCGTTGGAATTTTAACCGAGTAAAATACTCTAAAATTAAGATTAAGTTATATAATTTGGTTCAAAATCCCATACTTATCTATTTGAACTTATGATGTTTTGATTTATTCTTATTTTGTGGCCATTTTATTAGGTTTAAATTGTTCATATCTAAAAGAGCTTTATAGTGATCAAATTGGAATTTAAACCAAGTAAAGTGCTCTAAAATTGAGATTAAGTTGTTTAATCATATTAAAAAGCTCATAATTAACTATTTGAACTCATGTAAATTGATTGAATCTCATTTTGTGGTCGTATTGTTGGGTTTAAAGCGTGCATGTTTCATTTGGCTATTTAGTGAACCAGTTGGAATTTTTTTTGAAGGAAAGGGTCTAATTAGAAAAAACCTATATCCAGTCACCTCGAGAGATAAGGAGGCCCCTATGGGGAAAAGAGTACCCATGGTTTTATTGAGACGAAAAGGAGAATCTCTCCGAGTTTATAGAGGCCCAAATAAAGTCGGGAAAGATACAACCGAAAGAACAAGATAGAAAAGAACACAAAGCCCTAGTAGCTAAGACATGGTCTACAAAGTTTGCGTATCTAGGCACATAACAAATCTTACAATCAGGCAAAGTACCAAGAGTGGAGCGGATGCGGGATACCAAATGTCGCACCGTGGAGAGATCTTGTTGAACAACATTATTATCCTTGTTGCAATGGAAGTTGAATCAGTTTCAATTATCACATTAGTCCAACCATTCGCAACCGCAAATTTTAATCCTTCCAAAATGACAAGAGCCTCGACAAAAGCTGGATCCGGGCAGAAAACGAGTGACATAGAACAACCACCAAGGACGGAGCTAGAAGAATCCCGAGCGATGACGCCTGCGGCATCACCCTTTAACACGGGGTCAAAGGCGTCATCTATGTTGATCTTGACGAAACTAGGGTTCAATTTCGTCCATCTAGCTTGAGCAAAAGTGGGCTCAGCTAGTTGGGAGTGTTGATGAGAAGCATCATTGATTGATGTATAATCATTAAAAAAAATTAGGCATTGGAAACAGTTAACCAAACCCGTTGGAGATGGTTGTTATGGATAAAATCATTATGGCGGTTCCATAAATTCCAAAGAAGCGTTATGAGGAAAGAAAATTGATGTAGGGAAAGAAACCCAACAACTTCAGAAAGCCATTGGTGGGGAGAAAAAAAGAAAGTGGAGAAAATTTGAGCGTGGAGCCCTGCCAATTGGAGCACCTCTTTGGCACTGGGACAACCCCTCATAGCAAGGAGGGTGGTTTCAACGGTCATATAGCAAATAGGGAATACCCTCGTACCAAGATTTACCAGGAGGAGTTTATGGCCAGTTGGTAGTGCATCATGAAATAAATGCCATCCAAAGGAACGAACCTTTGGTAGAGTAGGCAGTTTAGATAGAATTCTCCAAAGTTTAGAGGGCTTGTTAACTGGCCCTGGCTGCAATTGTAGAAATTGGTAACCAGAACGAACTGTATAGATGCCAAAGTCATGGTGACCCCAAAGGGTGGTGTCTTTTATGTCATTGATAATGGGTACATTAAGGATGGTATTGGCATCAACATGAGAGAAGTATTTGTTAGTTAGTAAGTACAACTGTATATTGTAGGAGTTTTAGATAAAATAGGAATTATATTTTATCTTTATTTGATCTTATCAAGTAGTTTAAATTAGGGGATTATATTTCCTAATATCTAGTTGTTGTTTTTTAGGGATTTATAATTGCTGATTTTGTGTTATTTTTTCCTTAATTAAACTCTCTTTGTAACCTATAAATAGGTACTATTTTATCAATAAAATATGAAGTATAACAGAGTACTTTTCCTCTGTTCTTCTACAGTATTCTCGTAGCTTTAATTCGTCCCATCGGGGTAGGTTAGGCACCATGAAGGTACTTGCTCGAAGAGGGGCTTCGTCATTCACCTCATAATCACTTTAAAGGTTTATAGGTTGAGAGCCGCCCCATTTGTCAAAGTGTATTTGAACATGACTGGCTATGCCTGGTCGTTTGAAGAAGTCACTGTGAAGCTTAGAGATGGCTATGCTAATTCCTTTCCAAGCAAAAGAAGATTTCCATATGTGATCATATTCAAGGACACAACCCGTTGGATAGTACTTGGATTTGTATACCTAACTAAGAAGGTTATCAAGTTCACAGATCAAACGCCAGATTTGTTTACCTAGTAAAGCGACATTGAAGTGGTGAAGATCATGAAAACCTATCCCTCCTCCTGCTTTCGGCATACAGATAGTGTCCTAAGGGAGCATATGTCAACCCCGTTTGCAAGCTTTTCCAGACCACCAATATCGACGTATCGAAGTAGTCGTGTCACCAATAATGTTTTCTGGTAAATGGTAGCAAGACATAACATATTGAGGCATAGATTATATGACTAATTTGATGAAAATTTCTCTACCACTAAAGGAAAGAAGGTGTTTGTCCCACTTAGGCGGGCATTCAGTTTGTCCTTGGTGAAACCCAAGGCCGCAGTTTTGTTTTTCCCTATTAAAAGAGGGACTCCCAGATAAATACCTAGGTCATCAACTTTTCTTACGTGAAGTATATCATTAATTTTCGCTCAAAGCGCCGTGGAGGTTTTCCAGAAAAGAAAATAGTAGACTTTTCAAAGTTCACCTCCTGGCAAGACGAAGTAGCATTAGTATGTAAAGCATCTTTAAGGCGTTGAGCTTCTTTAGTTGTATTCTTAATGAATACAACACAATCATCCGCGAAAAGGAGGTGGTTAATGCGAGGCCCATTCCTGCTAGCACATAGTCCTGGGAGATTACCATTTTCTTGTTGATTTGTGCACGCCCAACCTTAGTTTCTGCCCATACCTTAAGTCACACAATTCCAATCAGGGAGTTCTACTTAATCCTCTTTATTTACTCAATTCATGTGCTACACTCGCTTGCTATCTCATATTATATACCTATAATGTTTATTTCCTTATATTACTATTGATAACTTAGTAATTAGTATTGAACCACAGCTTTATCCAGCTTATATTATGCATAATTAATATTCAACACATGTTTAGTAACATCATACTTATTAGATTAAGTTGTTTCTTTGCAGATTATGTTAAACATAGCTTAAGGGACTATTGGCCAGCTCCGTTTTAGCTCAAATGCACCATTTGAGCTCAAAATAAAGAATCATTGTTTGAGGCACTTACCAGCTTCCGATCAATACCAAAATGTACCAAACACTCCTAGGCAGCGCAATGAAGTGGATGCTAGCTTTGTTCCAGCTCACGAATCCATAATGAGCTCAAAATGACAAATAGTGAATTTCCATCCATATGGAATTCGGATCAGCTCCTACACACTCTTATGGATTAAGGAGAGTATTATAGCCCTAAGGATTAGTTCACTCAGCTAGGGGGTTATCCGTTCAGCTCAAATCATCACTCAAAGATGGTGTACTTTCATCTAGCTAAATCAACTAGCTAGCTCAGCTCAACCTTAGTTCATCCAGCTCATCTTAGCTCATTCTACAAACATCAACTCAACCATGGAAGGACATGTTCCCTCCCCAAGAGACACAACCGACCAACCATGTAGGGGAACATGTTTTGGGCGCCAAAACAAAGAGACAACACTCTTCATTGAGCAGATTCATGATGGTCCACTTGTGTGCCAATTTCGAGACAGATACAAGTAGAATTGGGATTCGGTGTCTTCAAAAAAGTTGTTCCTCTATCTCTTATCTTTCAAACGCATGTTCAATCGCATCAATCCGATATTAGGAACTCGAGATATGTCGAATATTCTGATGACTGTACAGGCTAGAATTTTAAACCGAAAAGTTACAACAATTATTGGAAGGAGACAACATTCAACCAAACGGTTAAGGAGGGAGACACCACCAATTGAACAAACACCAAGGCCACTATTCGGCTACCTTTTCAAAGGGAAATGTCCCTTGTCCACACCCTTTCATTTCCTATAAATATGTAGCCATTTTGGCATTTGAACATACAACTTTGAATCAGATTATTTAGTTTGTGAGATAATCTCTCATTCTTGTTCTTTTAAGAACTTTATCAACTTATCAAATCATCTCTTTGATTTGTGGCGTCACCCCCCATTCTTTATACTTTAGATTTCTGGAATTACATTTCCAAGAGGTCTAAGTGCATCTACCACCCTCAGAGTTACAATTAGATTGGGTTTATGTTCCTATAACATAAGTTCAACCTTTGCCCCTTTGAATACTATCATTCCAACATCACATAAACACCATCCATCTTTTATTTTCGTCCACCATTCTTCACCAGCCCTTAACTTATACTTCTATATTATTTACTTCACTTAAACACCTCAATTTCCTTCCCTAATCAACCATCAACATCCCCAACGCATTCCCTTCACCTAAACAGTTTCCTTTTCGTCTAATCAATACCCCACACCATAACACCTTCTTGAATCATCCTTATCTTATTTACATCGTCATTTAATATTCTTTTGTTCAGGAAACAAGCGTGATGCAAGGCTTGCTTGCATTCTAAGGCCTGGGCAATCAAAGCTTCTCTCTACAACAAAAATTGGAGAGTTGGAGCGTATCATATGGTAAATAGAGCAAAGGAAGAATCAAGTAAGCCCTATTTCTTGTTATTTCAATTCTTATCAAAAAAAGAAAAAGAAAGAAAAGCAAAAAAAATCAGATTATTCCAGCATGTAAGGAATCTGAATTAGATTAAAAAAAGAGAAGAGAAAAGAAATCAGAATTTGTGAAGGGTGAAGATTCAAGTACAAACGTTCAAGCAACCAACTCCGAGAAGGTCCTCAAGTTTGATTGCTCAAGACCAGTTTGTAAGTTGAGTTTTAAGGTAAAGTTTCTGTTTTCTTTAGTCCTTTTCAATTGAATCCTTGAAAATTTTCTTTTACTATTCAATCCCTAAACTTTTTGTTTCTTCTTTTACATTTTTTCCTTCTTTCTGTTTGCACACCTAACCTTTGTTTCAGTCCAAACGCCATCATTTCTTAGGATATTTGACAAGTTTTGAGTAAGTTCTTCTAAGAACTTGATTTGAGAGATCTGAGAGGTAAAATGCAAGAGAGTGGTGAGCACAGAAGGGGAAATAAAGGCCAGAATTCCTAGAGTGTAAACACAAGTGAATTGAATGCCATATTTCTTTCCTTGGAGTGACCGTGAGGATTTTGTGTGTGTGAATTGGCGAGGTCCTTAAATTTTTGTTTCATTTATTCATACTAACAATATGTCGCAGTACTCAGAAGAAAACCATCGGGAAGAACGACCAGCCCAGAACCTCCAAACACAAGCTCTGATAAGGGAAATGCAAAAGCTCTTACGTGCTGATGTGAGCACATCAATGCAAGCACAATATGATCCGGAGGTCTTGCCACAAGGACCTATTACTCGTTCTAAGACAAAGAAATCCAGGGAAGTACTTTTCCTTGTGCTTCAATTCCAGATTCATTCGATAATGTTTGTGCCTTAGAACATAGGCTTTATAATGTGTTGCATGCTGATATGTGACATATTAGACTATACTACTTATTATATATGTTTAAGGATGTATATATGCTATTAAGTATGTTTTAAGGTTTGGTTTGATTGTGTTTATTATGTTTCTAACTTATTTATATGTTCTTGTGTGTTTTTGAATAAGTTTACAAGTGTTTCAACCTTGTGTTTTATGAATGGATCCTTGTGCTGTTTTCCAGTATAGGTAAACAGAGGTGTACCAGTGAGTTACGAAATGGATTTTTGTACTATTTTCCAGTATAGGTAAACAGAGGTGTACCAGTGTGTTACGAAATGGATTCTTGTACTGTTTTCCAACATAGGTAAACAGAGGTGTGCCAGTGTAAGAGCAGGCCAAACACAACCCTCTTTTGAAATGATGGACGGCAACAAAGGATAAGGATGAGGGGTTTCTCATTCAAATTCAAACAATTAACACATGTTTAATGTTTTTTATGAGCCCAAACATGTGGCTGATATGAATGGAGCCTAGATGCAAGTTATTAAGCATTTGAATTTAATTTCAGCCAAGTATTCAAATTCGGCCAACTCCTTCATTCTCCACATGGGATGGATAAGATCCGAGTTGTTTGTGAGTTTCCGGATGTTTTTCCAGAAGAATTACCGGGCGTACCCCCTAAGCGGGAGGAGGTGGAGTTTGGTATTGAGTTGCTTACGGGGACTACTCCAGTGTCTATGGCACCATATCGGATGGCTCCGAAAGAGCTTAAGGAGCTCAAGGTTCAGTTACAGGAACTTTTGGATCGAGGTTTCATTCGACCTAGTGTTTCTCCGTGGGGAGCTCCGGTTTTGTTCGTTAAAAAGAAAGACGGGTCATGATACGAATCCGGTTGCGGAATATCCGAATTTGTATTTGTGATTGCCCGATCGTGATTCTAGTAAGTAACTAAAATGAAAAATAGGAACTTTGAAATGAAACTTAGAAGATGATATGAAATGGATAGATAATATAGTGAAATGGAATGATGATAAGATGGCTGTTGTGCTTAGGATGAAGTATGGAAAATATGTATGTATGGAAGATGGAAGTGAACAGAAGAAATGTAATTGATGGTGCGGTGTAAACAAAGGAGGAACCAACACTAAAAAGTGAAGACCCGTTCCTTAAGAGTTTTTAAACCGTGACTTGGGTGAAAGGCTAATAGATTGTGACCCTCTAGTTATAAGAACTAGGAACCATCAATATAAAAAGATGAAAAGGGATGAATACCACAAGAACAATCTTGCAAGCCGATAAAGTTCAAAAAGAACTATAAAAGAGAAACACTCTCAAGTTATAATATATGCCAAAAGTTCTTTTTTTTTTACAATGGAATGAGTGTCTATTTATAGGTATAAGGCAACAACAAATTGATTGGCCTAGACAAAGATTAAAGGCTCATTATTCTAGTGTTAAAGGCCTATTAATTTGTAGGTTATCCTATCTCCAATTGACAGCCAAAGAGTTTGATCCAAAAAGGATGAATGTGGACATTCATAGGATGAATGTAAACATACATATCATCCACCTCCTTTAATAATTTGTAGGATGAATGTGGAGAAACCCTTGGGCTAATGAACTTGATTAAGTTGTCATTCATCCTCCTTTAATGGGCTGTTGATAAAGCATTGAATTCAGCAATTGAATGGCCTCTTGAATTTGTTGAAGAAGCATCTTGTGACTATTCTCGTACTGAATTTCCAGCATGCACTATCTTCAATAATTTAATCATATCTTAAGCTCCTGATATCGGATTGAGGTGATTCAAAGTGCGTTGGAAAGCTAAGAAATAGGGGAATAAGTTTGAAGCAGATCTCAAGACTCAAATATGCCCGTACCCAATCCAAAAATGGCGAACAAGTTGACTGATATTCCTTGAACTCCCTCCTTAAGTGTTGCATTTAGGACCTCTTCAATGTCTTGTAACATTGTTGAAACTGACAGTCTTTATGTGATGTAAATATCCCTTGAATACCTTGAAAACTAATCAGCCATCATGGTGTCTTCAAGTGTCTTCAATTGGAGGTAAATGACTTGTCATTCTTGTAAAAAATGATCAGCCATTTGATCCCAAATGAGTACCCTAGATGAAAATATATGAGCATCCATTAGATAACATCTTTATTCAATAAAGTAGATGCTTGGAAGAAACTTAATGAGCTAGTTAAATTAAATAAACCAGTTTAATTGAATGAACTAACTAACTTAATGAAATAACAAACATCAATAAGCTCTCAGACTTTAAATGAACTAACATGCATAAACTGACATGCATTAATTAAACTAACAAGATTAAAAGAACTAACATGCTTAAATATTCGAAACAAACATAAGTGAAACAATATGTTTAAATGAACAATAAGCCTTATTTATTCATGATAAAAAATGCAGAAATTAAATATGCAAAATAATGTAAACTCATACAAGCTAAATGCTCATGCAACTACATGCAACACACTCCTAAGCTAGCACTCAAATGCTTGTACTAAAAAGCAAAAGTAACATGCTGCATTAGTTCAAAAGATGGCCAAGGCTCGAAGTTCAAATTCAAGGCTTGAAAAGGCATATTTGAACTTGAATTGTTTAGATCCTCGATTCGGGAATAAGTGTTTAAATTTGTCGGTTCTTTTGATGTCAACTTGGCTTGAAGGATTTTGGTGTCAGCCAGGATCACATCAGGTCACTCCATCTCTGTATTGACTATCAGAAGTTGAACAAGTTAATGGTTAAGAACAAGTATCCTCTGCCCCGCATTGATGATCTATTTGACCAATTCCGAGGAGCCTCTATGTTTTCTAAGGTAGACCTGAGATCTAGTTACTACCAACTCAAGGTTAAGGATTCTGATGTGTTCAAAATAGCTTTCCGGACTTGTTATGGTCACTACGAGTTTCTAGTTATGCCCTTCGGTCTTACTAATGCCCCTGCTGCATTTATGGACATGATGAACAGGGTGTTTCGACCCTATCTGGATCAGTTTGTTGTGGTCTTTATAGACGATATTCTGATTTATTCTAAGTCTGAGGTTGAGCATGAGCAGCATCTCCGTATTGTTTTGCAGACTCTGAGAGAGAAACAACTCTATGCTAAATTCAGTAAATGTGAGTTCTGGTTATCCGAAGTCATATTTTTGGGTCATGTTGTTTCAGCTAAGGGTATCCAGGTTGACCCGAAGAAAATCAAGGCTATTATGGAATGGAAGCAACCTAAGAATGTGGCTGAGGTCCGTAGTTTTCTAGGTTTAGCTGGTTATAACCGAAGATTTGTGGAAGGTTTTTCCTCTATTGTTGCTCCGTTGACAAAACTTCTAAGGAAAGATGTCCCGTTTATCTGGTCTAAGGCCCAGCAGGGGAGCTTGGAGAAACTCAAATCAGTTTTGACACAAGCGTCGATTCTGATACAGCCTGAGTCAGGGAAACCCTATACAGTTTACAGTGATGCCTCGTACACCGGTTTGGGATGTGTTCTGATGCAGGACGGGAAGGTAGTGACTTATGCTTCTAGTCAGTTGAAACCACATGAGTGTAACTATCCGACCCACGATCTGGAGTTAGCAACGGTGATCTTTGCTTTGAAAATCTAGAGACACTATCTCTATGGAGAGAAGTGTTACATCTTCACAGATCATAAGAGTCTGAAATACCTCCTCACTCAGAAGGAGCTCAACTTGAGACAACGACGATGGTTGGAGCTTCTGAAGGATTATGACTGTGAGATCGGTTACCACCTTGGTAAAGCTAATGTCGTTGCGGATGCTCTAAGTCGCAACGCCATTTCTGATCTGAGAGCTCTGTTTGCTCGGCTGAGTTTATTTGAGGATGGTAGTTTGTTGGATGAACTCCGTGTGGTTCCTACCCTGATATCTGATATTCAGGCTGAACAGCCCAATGACCCTTTCTTGGCACACCGTATTGCTGAGGTCAATGAGGGAACTTCTTAGGACTTTTCTTTGGATCAGGACGGAGTTTTATGTTTCCGGGGTCGATACTGTATTCCAAGAAACTCTGATCTTAAACAAGTTATCCTTCGGGAAGCCCATGACAGTCCGTATTCTATGCATCCTGGTGGTGATAAGATGTATAAGAATCTCCGAGAGAAGTATTGGTGGAAAGGTCTCAAGCGAGATGTGGTCAGTTTTGTGTCTAAGTGCTTGACTTGTTAGAAAGTCAAAGTAGAGCATCAACGTCCGTCTAGGCTTCTTCAACACATTGAGATTCCTCAGTGGAAATGGGAGTGTGTGACCATTGATTTTGTCAGTGGTTTGCCTTTGACTCCGTCAAAGAAGGATTTTGTATGGGTCATCGTTGATCGGTTGACCAAGTCTGTGCACTTCATTCTTGTTATAACTACTTACCCCCTGAGTAAGTTGGCCCGGTTGTACATCTCTGAAATTGTTTGGCTACATGGGGTACCTCTGTCTATTATATCTGATCGGGATCCGAGGTTCACATCTAAGTTTTGGGGTTCTCTTCATTCTGCTCTGGGAACTCGGTTAAACTTCAGTACTGCCTATCACCCTCAGACCGATGGTTAGTCTGAGCGTGTGATTCAGATCCTCAAGGATATGTTGAGAGGATGTATTATTGATTTCAGAGCAAGTTGGGAAGATTTCTTACCGCTTGTCGAGTTCGCATATAATAACAATTATCATGCCAGTATTAAGATGGCACCTTATGAGGCTCTGTATGGGCGTAAGTGTCACACCCCTATTGGATGGACTGAGCTTAATGAACATCGGTTATTGGGTCCTGATCTTGTGCATGAGGCTGAGAAGACTGTCAGGTTGATTCGGGATCGACTTAAGGCCGCTTTTGATAGACAAAAATCTTATGCAGATTTGAGGCGTAAAGATCTTGAGTTTGAGGTTGGTGATGAGTTTTTCTTGAAAGTATCTCCGTGGAGGAAGGTACTCCGTTTTGGCCGTAAGGGCAAGCTTAGTCCCCGTTATATCGGACCTTATCGTATTATCAAACGAGTTGGGCCTATAGCTTATCAGCTTGAGTTACCACCAGAGCTCAAGCATATCCATGATGTCTTCCATGTTTCTGTACTGAGACGCTATCGAGCTGATCCGTCTCATGTTCTGTCAATTGAGGATTTTGAGATCCGACCAAATTTGTGTTATGAGGAGGAACCTGTTGAGATTATTGCTCTGACGTAATAGAGGTCTTGATGAGGCTACGTGGGAGCCTAAGTCTGTTATCAAAACCTAGTATCCACATCTCTTTGATCCAGGTAAATTTCGAGGATGAAATTTCTGTAAGGGGGGAGAGTTGTAACACCCCAATGTTTTTCCCCAATTAAAAGTCAAATTCCCTAGTTTATGCCCTAAATTTGGGGATTTTTGATTCTTAAATCAGTGACCTTTTTGTAATTTTCTGAAAGTTGAGGACTCCATTTTAAAACCCTAGAAATCCTGACCCTTATCTTATAATTTTACCCTTTACAATTCCAGATTTTAGTTTCCATTTTTTCCCGTGCTTTGATTATGGAATTTAGGTGATTTATTTCTGAATTTAATCCATATTTTAATTTCTTTAATCATTTCATTCCTTGACCGAGTTTCATTCTTGCTCTCCCTCTGTTTTGTTTCGGTTCAGCCTTTGTTTTTCGTAAGTTTTCTCCCCTTTTTGATTCGATCAATCGGTGGTGGTGTTAAAGAAGTTTAGGTTATGTTTTAGTTGTTGATTCGTTCGAGTTTTGTTAGTGTTTTCTATTTTGTTTTCAATCGGTTATGAAGGTGCTGTGTTGTGTTCGAAATTGGGGGTTGCTCGGGTTGCTTTTATTGAGTTTTTAAATCGGTTAGGAGAGCTTTTAATTTCGATTTTGGTTAGGAGAGATTTTCCGAGAAAATCCAAGAACCGCCCGGTCCAACCCCAACCCCAACCCGAACCGAACCCGAACCGAACCGACCCATGACCCGACCCGGTTGACGTCAATAGTGACGTCACTGCTGACGTCAGCATTGACTTGATGATGTCATCTATTGACATCAGCGTTGACCGTGCTGACGTCAGCGTTGACTTTTTTTGACTTGGTCCCACTTTATGTTTTTCGACGTCTTGAGTCCGATGGCGCTTTTCGTTTTTCAAAATTCGAACCCGAAGTGTCGTTTTTAGGGCTTTTATGTTCAAATGCCTTATTTGGAAGTTATCTTTAGTGGTTTCTAAAATCATTTCTGTTTGCTTCAGGTGACGTGGATTCCGACCCCGAGCACCTACCTCCTCCTCCTCTTAGACGACCTCCTGTTCATCAGTCCTCGGGACCCGCACGTGAGTTTCGTTTTATTTCTGTTACGTGTACTTATCTGTTAGTGGCATAGTAGTGTGTCTAACGTTCTGTTACTTGTAGGTTCTACTCCTGCTCATTCTAGTGGTAGAGTCGAGTCCAGTAGACGTCAATATCGACATTGAGTCTTCTGTTTCAGGTGTGTTCTCTTCTGTAAATTCCGTTATTTTTGTGTATGCAATTTCTGTCATATATAAGCATGTTCATACATCATTATGCCATGTTCTGTTATTAAGTTACATTTCTGATCTTGATTATTATGCATGCCTCCTGCTAGAAAATAAGGCTTGCATTCTGATTATGTATCTGCATATGACATTGCATCTAGTTGGATTATTGTACGGAGGAAGTTAGTGATTTATTCACTTCTGTTCAGTGGTTCTATATAATACCACTTCTGTTCAGTGGCTCCACCTACGGGGTGAGTTCCACTTCTGTTTGGTGTGATGGAGTTAGAGTGGCTCAGGGGGGAACCTACTCTTCTGATGGTGTTCGGAGTTAGGGTGCATATCATGCATACTTCATAACATTTGCATTTCACTGTTCTGTAATCCTGTTTATCTGCACACTAGAGACACACTAGGCTCCCTAACTTACACCCTTTCAGTTTCCTGTTTCAGATCTCAGACCTAGTCTACGTACGGTACTTGGAGGATCCTGATTCAGTTTAATAATATCGTATGTTTTACAGTTCTATTTACCGGATTATAAACTTTTATTTGGATATTATTTTTGTATTAAGGACTTGGGACTTTTACTCGGATTTTTCTAAATTATTAATGTTTATCCTTTATGGGTTAAACTTTATATTTTTAAATGATTAACTTTTCAGTATTTAAAATTAGTAATTATTTAATAATTTTTCTGAATATTAATTTAATTTTATAAAAACCCTAACTTTTAATCTAAGGAATTAGGTAAATTTTAGGGGTTACAATTATTAACTATGTATAGTCATTGAAAAGTTTTTGTGCATTGAAAACGGTTAACCAAATCGGTTAGTGATAGCTTTTATGGATGAAATCATTGCGTCAGTTCTAGAAATTCCATAGGATCATAATAAGAAGTGAGAATTGATCTAGGGAATGAAAACCAACAACTTTAGAAAGCCATTGGTGGGGGGAGATATAGGTATTGGAGAAAATTCGAGTAGGGAGCCATGCCAACTAGAGCGTCTCTTTGGCACTATGACAATACCTCATAGCATGGAGGGTGGTTTCAATCACCATGTTGCAGATTGGACAAATCCCCGTACCAAGATTGGACAGAAGGATTTTATGGCCAGATGGGAGTGCTTCATGACATAGCCGCCATCCAAAGGAAAGAACCTTGGGTAGAGTAGGTAGTTTAGAGAGAATTTTCCAAAGCTTAGATGGTCTGTTAACTGGCCCTAGTTGCATATGCAAGTATTGGTATCCAGACCGAACCATATACATGCCAAATTCATGGTGACCCCAAAGGGTGGTGTCTTTTGAGTCATTAATAATGGGTACATTGAGGATGGCGTTAGCATCTTCATGGGAGAAGTATTCTCTTACTTTTGTTCCATCCCATCGGGGTAGGTTAGGCAAATGAAAGTACCTGCTGGAAGAGAGACTTCGTCATTCACCTCATAGTCACCATAAAGGTGTATAGGCTGAGAGCCTCCCCATTTATCAAAGTGGATTTGGATTTGACTGGATATGTCTGGACGTTTAAAGAAACCATTACGAAGTTTAGAGATAGCTATGCTAAGACCTTTCCAGGCAAATGAAGATCTTCGAGTGTGATAAGATTCAAGGATAAAACCCAATGGGTAATATTTGCATTTGTACACTTGACTAAGGAGATTATCAGGATCACAAACCAAACATCATATATGTTTGCCTAGTAAAGCAACATTGAAGTGGTAAAGATCACGGAAACCTATACCTCCTCCTGCTTTAGGAAGACATACAGTATCCCAAGGGAGCATATGCCAACCTCATTTGTCGGCTTTCCCAAACAACTAATAACGGTGTATCGAGGTGATCATGTCATAAATAATGTTTTAGGGTAAAAGGTAGCAAGACATAACATACTGAGGTATAGATTGTATGACTGATTTGTGAAGATTTCTCTACCACTAAAGGATAGAAGGTGTTTATCCCATTTACTCAGGCGAGAATTCATTTTTTCCCTGGTAAACCCCTAGGACGCAGTCTTGTTTTCCCCTATTAAAGGAGGGACTCCAAGATAAAAACCTAGATCATCAACTTCTCTTACGTGAAGGATATCATTAATTTCCGATCAAAGCGACATGGAAGTTTTCCGAGAAAAGAAAATAATAGATGATATGATCCCGGTTACGCGAGTTTTCGAAATTCACTAGTTGCCCGATCGTGAACGTAGTAAGTAGTTCATAACGTGATGAAATGAATTCAAAAGGGTTCTTGATGATGGAATTGATATGATTGCAGAAGCTAATTTAGTGATTTGATGAGAAAGTAATAGAATGAATAGAAGATGATGGTAAAAGTATATGTGTAAACAGGGAAAAGTAATGATGGTATGTAACCAGGAAAGAACCGACACTATAGAGAATGCCGACCCGAATTCTATTGGATGTTTAGAGGAACGAGGAAGGAACCAACACTATATAAAAGTGAAGACTCATTTCCTATAAAGTTCATAAAGGAAAGACCGTGACCCTCTAGTTAGAAAACTAGGAACCTTTGTATATGGAAATAAGGAATGACGCCACAAGGAGAATTCTTTGATAAGTTAGATAAGTTCAATGAAGAACAAAGAGATAAAACTCTCACACAAAAGTGTATTAGAATCAATTTTTTTTACAAATGAAATGCTAGAAACTATTTATAGAAAAACAAAATAAAAAAAGTCTAACAAATAAACATGACAATGATGACAAGACATTAAGGCTTGTGTTCAGCTCACTCTCAACTCAATCAGCTCACCCTACAACCTTCAGCTCAACCATAAAAGGACATGTTCCCTCCCCAAAGGACACAACCGACCAAGCATGGAGGTAAACATGTTTGGGCGCCACTCCTTGGAGGAAATATGAATATCACGCCAAAACAAAGAGGCATCACTCTTCATTGGACAGATTCATGATGGTCCACTTGTTTTCTAGTTTCGAGTAGGATAAAAGTCGAATTGGGTTTTGGTGTCTTCATGAAAGTTGTTCCTTTATTTCTTATCTTTCCAACGCATGTTGAATCGCATCAATACGATATCGGGAGCTCGAGATATGGCCCAATTACTGAAGACTATGCAGGCTGGACCAAAAAGTTATAACTCTTCTAATAGATTTGGAGGGAAACACCATTCAAATAAATGATTATCCGAATAGTTAAATACCATTTCGTCCAAACCCCTTAGAAAACTATAAATAGGACATGGATTTTGATACGAGGTAGCCTGTCGAAACGGACTTTTTTCGTAAGTTGCGGATCTAGGAATATTGTAAGCAAGTTCCTGCAAAAGAAAAACATAAACAGTCAAGTGTTTACACTGATTACCTATATAGGAAATAAGTATAATAATTTGGGCGTTGAAGAGAATTTTTACATTGTTTACCTACATAGGAAAATAATGAAGTAAAATAAAACGAAAAATAAAAGAGATAAGAAAAGGACAGAAAGTTGCTGGATCGAATTGGACACGCTAAACTCGAAAGAACCTGCACAATATACTGAGCAAACCTGAATCGAATCTGTTTAACGTCAAAAGGACTTGGACCCTCTAGATAGAGATTTAGGAACCCAAAGTATCAATAATTTGACAATCAAAAACAAGTTTGAATGTCAGAAAAGTTCTAAAAAGAACCAAATAAGAGAAAACTCTCAAATATAATTTTTATTCCAAAGTGTATTTTTTTCTGTCTTTACAAAAATTTCAGAATATATAGGAGAATGAAGGAGTTGGCCGAATTTGAATACTTGGCTGAAATTAAATTCAAATGCTTAATAACTTGCATCTAGGCTCCATTCATATCAGCCACATGTTTGGGATCATAAAACACATTAAACATGTGTTAATTATTTGAATTTGAATGAGAAACCCCTCATCCTTATCCTTTGTTTCCGTCCATCATTCCAAAAGAGTGTTGTGTTTGGCCTGCTCTTACACTGGCACACCTCTGTTTACCTATGTTGGAAAACAGTACAAGAATCCATTCCGTAACTCACTGGTACACCTCTGTTTACCTATACTAGAAAACAGTACAAGAACCCATTTCGTAACTCACTGGTACACCTCTGTTTACCTATACTAGAAAACAGCATAAGGATCCATTCGTAAAACACAAGGTTGAAACACTTGTAAACTTATTCAAAAACACACAAGAACGTATAAATAAGTTAGAAAAATAATAAACACTATCAAACCAAACCTTAAAACATACTTAATAGCATATTTACATACTTAAACATATATAATAAGTAGTATAGTCTAATATGTCACATATCAGCATGCAACACATTATAAAGCCTATGTTCTAAGGCACAAACATTATCGAATGAATCTGGAATTGAAGCACAAGTAAGGAAAAGTACTTCCATGAATTTCTTTGCCTTAGAACGAGTAATAGGTCCTTGTGGCAAGACCTCCGGATCATATTGTGCTTGCATTGATGTGCTCACATCATTCCCCCCTTCTTGAAAAGGATTTGACCTCAAATCTGCAGAATCATCATAAGGGGTTAAATCAGAAACATTAAATGTGGCACTTACAGTGTACTCGCCCGGTAAGTCTATCTTGTAGGAGTTGTCATTCACTTTCGCCAACACCTGAAAAGGACCATCTCCTCTTGGTTACAACTTTGACCGTCATTGGGCTAGAAAACGTTCTTTTCGAAAATGAACCCAAACCCAATCACCAACATCGAAGGTGACTCGCTTCCTTCCTTTGTTTGCTTGCTTTTCATATTGTTGAGTCCTTCGTTCTAAATTCTCCTTCACCTGTTGATGCAACTTCTTCACATATTCTGCTTTTGCTTGACCGTCCCTGTTTGTCACTTGTTCCTGTGGCAAAGGTAACAAATCTAGAGGCGTAATAGGGTTAAAACCATAAACAACCTCAAATGGTGACATCTTAGTAGCAGAATGTACAACATGATTATACGCAAACTCAACATGTGGCAAACAATCTTCCCAAGTCTTGATATTCTTTTTAATGATGGAACGAAGTAAAGTAGATAAAACTCTGTTAACAACCTCAGTTTGTCCATCAGTCTAGGGATGGCAAGTAGTAGAAAACATGAGTTTCGTACCTAATTTGCTCCAAAGAGTCCTCCAGAAGTGACTCAAAAACTTTACATCCCTGTCAGAAACAATCGACTTAGGAATACCATGCAAACGTACAACATCTCTAAAAACCAAGTTAGCCACATTAATAGCATCATCGGTCTTATGGCATGCAATAAAATGTGCCATCTTAGAGAACCTATCAACCATAACAAAAATATTATCTCTACCTGTCCTAGTTTTTGGCAATCCCAAAACAAAATCCATAGAAATATCAGTCCAAGGAGAATCAGGAATAGGTAAAGGTAAGTACATACCATGTGGTGAAACCTTCGATTTTGCTTTCTTACATGTCACACAATGTTCACAGTACCTTTCAACGTCTCTACGCATCTTAGGCCAAAATAGATGTTCTTTCAATGTTTGTAACGTCTTGGTGACTCCAAAGTGACCCATCAATCCACCCTCATGTGCTTCACGGATCAGAATATCACGCATTGAACCCTGTGGAATGCATATCCTATTTTCTTTGAAAAGATAACCATCATGCCTGTAAAACTTTCCATCTGCACGTTTCTCACAAGCACTATACTTATCTCTAAAATCAGAATCATCAACATACAAGTCACGAATATATGCAAATCCAATTAAATGTGAATCAAGGTAATTTAAAAGCACATATCTACGTGATAAAGCATCAGCAACGACATTATCTATACCCTTTTTGTAACGTATGACATAAGGAAAAGACTCCAAAAATTCAACCCATTTAGCATGTCGCTTATTCAATTTATGCTGACCTGTGATATGTCGTAAAGCCTCATGATCAGTGTGAATCACAAACTCCTTAGGCAACAAGTAATGTTGCCATGTCTCCAATGCCCGAATCAGTGCATACATCTCCTTGTCGTAGACTGGATAATTCAATGTTGCTCCACTAAGCTTTTCACTGAAGTATGCAATGGGCCTTTTTTCCTACATTAACACAGCGCCTATACCAACTCTAGAAGCATCACATTCAATTTCAAAAGTTTTATCAAAGTCAGGTAAGGCTAACACAGGTACCTTCATCAAACAATCCTTAATTTTCAAAAAGGCATCTTCTTGTTCTTTACCCCATAAGAAGCTAGAATTCTTCTTAATAATCCCGGTTAAGGGTGCGGTAATAGAACTGAAGTTAGGAACAAACCGATGATAGAAACTAGCTAAACCATGAAAAGATCTAACCTGAGTAATCGATGTCGATCGTGGCCATTCCTGAATTGCCTTTATCTTTTCAGGATCGACTTCAACACCCTGTGCACTAACAATGTAACCAAGAAATGTAAGTTTGTCAGTACAAAACACACATTTCTCTATGTTACCAAACAATCTTTGTTCTCGCAAAGTCTGCAAAACAGCTCTCAAATGTTCTACATGATCCTGCAAAGTCTTGCTATAAATTAAAATATCGTCAAAATATACAACACAAAACTTTCCAATAAAAGATCGCAGAACATGATTCATCAATCGCATAAAAGTACTAGGTGCATTAGTTAAGCCAAAAGGCATTACTAACCATTCGTACAAACCTAGCTTTGTTTTGAAGGTTGTCTTCCATTCATCGCCTTTTCGCATGCGAATCTGATGATATCCACTCTTTAGATCAATTTTGGAAAAGATGACGGCTCCACAAAGCTCGTCCAACATATCATCAAGTCTAGGAATAGGATGACGATACTTAATTGTAATCTGATTCACAGCTCTACAATCTACGCACATCCTCCAAGACCCATCTTTCTTCGGCACTAACAATACCAGAACAGCACACGGACTTAGACTCTCTCGAATATAACCCTTGTCCATCAATTCTGTCACTTGTCTTTGAAGCTCTTTTGTCTCTTCAGGGTTAGTTCGATAAGCTGGTCGATTTGGAATAGTAGCACCTGGGATAAAGTCAATCTGGTGCTCAATGCCACGAAGAGGTGGCAATCCCCTCGGTGTTTCTTCCGGAAACACATCCTTAAATTCCTGCAAAAGGGAAACAATTGATGCAGGCAAATCAGAAGGAAAGTCAGTCAATAAACAATAATCTTTAAACATTAAAATAAACAAAGATTGGTGAGAGGAAAGACATTTCCTGATTTCTCGACTGCTTGGATAAACATTCATCTTTTTCTTCTCCTTTGCAGCTTCCTTACTCTTTTTCAAGCTTGCTTGATCTTCCACCACTTGACTCGGTGTCAAAGGAGCCAAAGTAATCTTTTTACCTGCATGCATAAAAGAGTATCGATTTGTAAAACCATCATGCATAACCTTCTTGTCATACTGCCAAGGGCGTCCCAAAAGAAGGTGAGTAGCATCCATCGACACAACATCACAAAGGACCTCGTCCTTGTAACTTCCAATCGAAAACGGTATAACAACTTGTTTTGTTACTTTAAGTTCTCCACCGTCATTCAACCATTGCAATTTGTAAGGATTCGGATGTTTTGTCGTCTTGAGACCTAACCTGTCAACCATCACTGAACTGGCAACATTAGTACAACTACCGCTATCAATAATCACAACACATACCTTATCTTGAACTTTACATCGCGTGTGAAAGATATTTTCGCGTTGCTGTTCATCCTGAACCTGTTGCACACTCAAACTACGTTTTACAACCATAATTTCCATTACCTTACCAGTCTCAGCAACTTTTAGGACATCTTTATCATCTTCATCAAGGGTCTCATGTGGTTCTTCTTCAGAATCCGACTCGATCTCTCCATCATCTCCAATCAACATAACCCTACGATTAGGACATTGGCTAGCAACATGTCCTCGACCAAGGCACTTAAAACATTGAATATCCCTTGATCGCTCTTGTACAACCACTTTTTGTTTACCACGCCCATTATCAGTAACGGGAGGCTTTGGCTTGCTGGACTCGCCTTGTTCTTGAATCCGAAGTGGCGTTTGTGGTGCTTGTTTCCTAGCATGGTTAGGGGTATATAATGGATTCTTAAAAGATTTAAATGGAGTAGTATTACCTCGAGTAGAAACTTTTCTACGTTGTTGTCGCTCAATTTTCATTGCCATATGCACCATGTCATCCAATTCGACATAATGCTGCAATTCAACAACGTTAGCAATTTCAGAATTCAAACCTGCCATAAACCGAGCCATAGTTGCTTCACGATCCTCAACTATGTTCACACGCATCATGGACATGTCCATTTCCTTGAAATAGTCCTCGACACTCCTATTGCCCTGTTTCAAAGTTTGTAATTTTTGAAATAAATCACGATGATAGTGAGAAGGAAGAAACCGTTTCCGCATGATATGCTTCATTTCGTCCCATGTTCTCACTGGTCCTTCACCCGCACGTCGTCGACTAACCAGTAATTGATCCCACCACAACAGTGCATAGTCAACAAACTCCAAAGTTGCTAGACGTACTTTCTTTTGTTCCGAGTAATTGTAACACTCGAAAACGTGTTCAACCTTACTTTCCCATGTCAGATAAGCATCTGGATCTGAACGTCCCTGAAAAGAAGGTATAGCAACTTTTATGTTAGAAATATTATCATCAACTACACGTCCTGGTCGTTGATTCATCCGTGGTGATTGTTCAATGTCATTTTCATCATGATTCTCATTATGGACAGATTGGGAACCACCCCCATCTATCTTGTCCAAACGAGACTGCAAAGGCTCTAATGCATTCTCTAATAGACGTTGCATAGTACGTGTAAAATCCTGCATTTGCAAATCTGGTGGCTGGTCTCCACCATGACTACGATCATCTAACCCTGTCATATTAAAACAAAAGAAAACAAAAAGAAGCACAAATAACGAGTTAAGTAAAACAAAAATAAAAGTCCTCACTGCACACTCACAAAACCTCTCGGTTTTCACTCCAAAGAAAAATGTGCACTCAAAATGTAACACTCAGCACTCGTGTTTCACTCGGGAGAATGCTTGAATGGCTCTTTTTGTCTCCCCTTCTGTTCTAACAACACTCAGAGCCTTTTTCCCTCACAATTTCTCAATTTTCAGTTCTTTAAAGGACTAAAGCAATGTTTTCAAACCTGTTACAAATGTGTTACTAACAAGAAATACAAATAAGAAAAAATGAAGATAAAACAAAGAAAAAAAAACAAGAAACAAAAGTAAAAGGGCTGGAAATTGGCAAAAGGAAATAAAAAGATGGAAATGTAATTCTTACTACAAGTAAGTGCTTTACAACGCTCCTATCACCGAACAAACAAGAACAATTCGTTTCGGTTGATTTCCAATCACTTCGAATCACATAGTAGAAGAACTTGTACATTCATCTTGATTTTACAGTAGGAATACACTTTCTTTTTTTCAATTTCTTTGCAATATTTGAATCTGATTTTTTTTATTTTCGATTTTTTTTCTATTTTTTTGACTTTTTCGAAATTTATTTTTTTTATTTTTCTTTTATACTAAATTGCAAAAAAAGTACAACAAATCCGAACCTAAGCTCTGATTACCATATGATACGAGGTAGCCTGTCGAAACGGACTTTCTTCATAAGTTGCGGATCTAGGAATGTTGTAAGCAAGTTCCTGCAAAAGAAAAACATAAACAGTCAAGTGTTTACACTGATTACCTATATAGGAAATAAGTATAATAATTTGGGCGTTTGAAGAGAATTTTTACATTGTTTACCTACATAGGAAAACAATGAAGTAAAATAAAATGAAAAATGAAAGAGATAAGAAAAGGACAGAAAGTTGCTGGATCGAATTGGACACGCTAAACTCGAAAGAACCTACACAATATACTGAGCAAACCCGAATCAAATCTATTTAACGTCAAAAGGACTTGGACCCTCTAGATAGAGATCTAGGAACCCAAAGTATCAAGAATTTGACAATCAAAAACAAGTTTGAATGTCAGAAAAGTTCTAAAAAAACCAAATAAGAGAAAACTCTCAAATATAATTTTTATTCAAAAGTGTGTTTTTTCTGTCTTTACAAAAATTTCAGAATATATAGGAGAATGAAGGAGTTGGCTGAATTTGAATACTTGGCTGAAATTAAATTCAAATGCTTAATAACTTGCATCTAGGCTCCATTCATATCAGCCACATGTTTGGGCTCACAAAACACATTAAACATGTGTTAATTGTTTGAATTTGAATGAGAAACCCCTCATCCTTATCCTTTGTTGCCGTCCATCATTCCAAAAGAGGGTTGTGTTTGGCCTGCTCTTACACTGGCACACCTCTGTTTACCTATGTTGGAAAACAGTACAAGAATCCATTTCGTAACTCACTGGTACACCTCTGTTTACCTATACTGGAAAACAATACAAGAATCCATTTCGTAACTCACTGGTACACCTCTGTTTACCTATACTGGAAAACAGAACAAAGATCCATTCGTAAAACACAATGTTGAAACACTTGTAAACTTATTCAAAAACACATAAGAACGTATAAATAAGTTAGAAACATAATAAACACTATCAAACCAAACCTTAAAACATACTTAATAGCATATTTACATACTTAAACATATATAATAAGTAGTATAGTCTAATATGTCACATATCAGCATGCAACACATTATAAAGCCTATGTTCTAAGGCACAAACATTATCGAATGAATCTGGAATTGAAGCACAAGTAAGGAAAAGTACTTCCCTAAATTTCTTTGCCTTAGAACGAGTAATAGGTCCTTGTGACAAGACCTCCGGATCATATTGTGCTTGCATTGATGTGCTCACATTAGATTTCATTTTGTAAATACACCATTCATATTATATAAAATTACTTATGAGATTTTCTCTCGTTTAGTTCTTCTTAGAACTTTATCGACTTAGAACGAGAAAAGTTAGTTTCAAAAAAAAGAAGAGAAAAGAAAAATCAGATTCAAAAGTACAAGATCAAGGGTGAGAAAGTATAGCAACATCATCTTCAACATCAAGCCGAGAAGCCATTTCATCTTCAAGACTTTGATTGTTGGTGAAGGAAGGTTGTAAGTTTTCTTGTCAAGTAAGTAACCCCATTTTCATTTTTTTTTTCATTCTAAACCTTTCTCTTCATCCTATTTCCTTTCTTTTTCTTTTAAACTAACAATTTCAACGACGCACAAGTACATTTTACTTGCCTAAGTCTTGAGTAAGTTCTTCTAAGAACTATACACGAGAGAAAAAGAGTGGAAAAAGGCAAGAGAGTTGTGAGATCAAAAGATGACAGTAAAAGCCATTAAGTCCTAGAGTGCAAACACGGAAAGAGCATAAGAGAGTAATTTTCTTTGGAGTGAATTAATGAGGATTTATTGGGAAACATTTTGGGTAAGAATTTTATTTTCATTATTCTAACCATGTCACCAGAATCTTGTGATTTTTCTTCCACATCAGGACAAGTTCTCATTTTAAAAAAGAACATTAAGATTAGAAGCGATGAATGAAGAAGATCAACAAAGGGAGAACATTTTCTATACTATATGCTATATGAACAACAAGATTTGCTCTTTAATAATTGATGGAGGAAGTTGTATAAACGTAGCCAGCACTTTGATGGTAGAACAACTCAGTCTTGAAACCACCAAACATCCAAATCCGTATAAATTACAATAGTTGCACGATGGAGGAGAATTAAAAGTTAACAAGCAAGTGAAAATTCCATTTTCCATTGGAAGATACACAGATGAAGTCTTGTGTGACATACTACCTATGAGTGTAAGTTATATTCTTCTAGGGAGACCATGGCAATACGACAAGAGAGCAGTTCATGACGGTTATACCAATAAGTTCTCATTTATGTTTGAAGGAAGAAAGATCATCCTAACACCTTTGAGCCCAAGTCAAGTACATCGTGACCAGGAACAATTGTCTAAGCGAATTGCAGCATGGAATGAAAACAAAAAAGGGAAAGAGGAAGTCAAAGAAGGTGTGATGGAACAAAGAGCATTTTAAAGAAAAAGAAACCACTGGAGTTGAAAATGAAAATGAGGAAATGAAAATAGTTGGAGTTGAAAATGAAGAGACTAAAAATGAAATTGTGAATGAAAAGTATGTTGGAGTTGAAAATGCGCAAATTAAAAAGGAAGAGTGTGAAGAAGAAAAGCAGATTTTATCTAACAATTCTTTTCTTCCTATTTTTGAATTTTCATTTTTACAGGATGACAAAAGGAACACCCAAGAGATGTTCCAATTGCATTATCGATCTTAAAGAAAACTTAACAACCAACACCAATTAAACATCCACCCTTTGCTATTTTCATTCATTTTCTTAATAGTTGCTCATTCTCTAACTATGATTTCTTTTATAGCAAATTGACTCACATACTTGGTGTTATCCTACCAAACTACGATGGCAAGTTCTTTTGTCATTATAGGGTTGATTGGTGCATCAAAATATGCCATTCTAAGAGAGCAATACAGTTAAGACTCTTCAACAACCATTATGATGATTCGAAGAGTGGAGATGAAAAGTTACATATCTTTTCTAAAGAACATGATGTTTCGAGCCGAGAAATGATTCAAAGAACAAGTTTTGTTCTTAAAAGGCATGACGTTTCAAAAGGAAGATTCCAAAGAATTATTGCCTATTTAGAAAAGGATGACCCGAGAAGATCATCCACTCTAACAACAAGGAGATGCCCATTAAAGAACAATTTCGATTTGAGGACAAATCGCCAAAAAGAAGGGGAGGATGATATGATCCTAATCGGCGCCTATTTTCTCTATGGTTTGATCACATCATTGAAAATCTTCAAGACTGGTTCTAAGGGAGTTCTACCTTACTTTATCTTCTATTATCTAATTTATGCATTGACAAGCATGCTTTTGCTATTTAAGTAATGTTTCGTGATTGAATAACCACATCTTTATATTTATTCTAAGTCATCTTTGATGTGATCCTGGCTGACACCAAAATCATTCAAGCCAAGTTCACATCAAAAGAGATGACAAATTTAAACACTTGTGGCAAAGTCGATGATCTTAACAATTCAAGTTCAAACATGCTTTTTCAAGCCTTGAATTTGAACTTGGAGCCTTGTCCATCTTTTGAACAAAGAAACATGTTACTAATGCATTTTAATATATGCATTCGAGTGTTAGCTTAGGAATGTGTTGCATGTGGTTGCATGAACATTTAGTTTGCATGAGTTGAACTTATTTTGCATATTTAATTTCAGCATTTGCTCAAGAATAAATAAGCATGCTAGCTCATTTAAGCATGTTGTTTCATTTAAAGGTTATTTAGATCATTTAAGCATGTTAGTTCATTTAAGTTCGTTGGTTTAATTAATGCATGATAGTTCACTTAAAGCATGTAGGTTTAATTAATGCATGATAGTTCACTTAAAGCTGATCAGTTTTTTATCAGAGAAGACATGCAATGAAAGCCTTCATAATCACCACTTAAGGGAGAGTAAAGAGGCAAGAATTAAAGCAACACTTAAGGAGGGAGTTCAAGGAATATCAGTCAACTTGTTCGCCATTTTTGGATTGTATACGGGCATATTTGAGGCTTGAGATCTTCTTCAAACTTATTCCCCTATTTCTTAGCTTTCCAACGCACTTTCAATCACCTCAATCCAATATCAGGAGCTTAAGATATGATTAAATTATTGAAGACAGTGCATGCTGGGAATTCAGTACGGGAATAGTCACAAGATCCTTCTTCAACAAATTCAAGAGGCCATTCAATTGCTGAATTCAATGCTTTATCAACAGCCCATTAAAGGAGGATGAATGACAACTTAATCAAGTCCATTAGCCCAAGGGTTTCTCCATGTGGATGATATGTATGTCTACATTCATCCTATGAATGTCCACATTCATCCTTTTTAGATCAAACTCTTTGGTTGTCAATTGGAGATAGGATAACCTACAAATTAATAGGTCTTTAACACTAGAATAATGAGCTTTTAATCTTTGTCTAGACCAATCAATTTGTTGTTGCCTTATACCTATAAATAGGCACTCATTCCATTGTAAAAGGGAGAACTTTTGGCATATATTATAACTTGAGAGTGTTTCTCTTTTATAGTTCTTTTTGAACTTTATCGGCTTGCAAGATTGTTCTTGTGGCATTCATCCCTTTTCATCTTTTTATATTGTTGGTTCCTAGTTCTTATAACTAGAGGGTCACAATCCATTAGCCTTTCACCCAAGTCACGGTTTAAAAACTCTTAAGGAACGGGTCTTCACTTTTTAGTGTTGGTTCCTCCTTTGTTTACACCGCACCATCAATTACATTTCTTCTCTTCACTTCCATCCTCCATACATCCATATTTTCCATACTTCATCCTAAGCACAACAACCATCTTATCATCATTCTATTTCACCATATTATCTATCCATTTCATATCATCTTGTAAGTTTCATTTCAAAGTTCCTATTTTTCATTTTAGTTACTTACTAGAATCACGATCGGGCAATTACAAATACAAATTCGGATATTCCGCAACCGGATTCGTATCAATCTTATTATTAATATTAACTAAACTACATTGTTTCTAGTTCATTTTAGCTTATTTCAATTCGTTTCAGCTTATACATTGTTTACTTATTGTTTCAGATATTTGATAATAGTCCGAGGAAGCTTAAAGACATCAAGGGTAGCTCAACGTAGCTTTGGAAGGCTTATGATAGCTTGGAACAACTCAAGGATGGCTCAAACGCTTGGAATTGAATAGAAGCTTAAGGAAGGCTTATTTCAGCTCGTGAACTTAAAGGAACTATGTAGAGGAGCTCACGAACGTAAAAGCCTAGCTCAACCAACTACAGTCAGCTCAGAAAAAGCTAAACGGAAGGCAATGCTAGAAACACAAGGAGCCAACTTCAGAATAGCTTGGAAATGCATGGAACACTCCTACAGTACTTAAAGGACTAAAGGCTAGCTCCATGTCATCTCACAAATCCCATATGAGCTCAAATGAAGCATAATTCAAAACGAGGACTTAGGAGATTCGGATCAACTCCAAAACACTCCTCACACTAGAAGAGAGTATAAGGAAGCTAATGGACCAGCTCACTTTGCTAAAGGCAACTCCAATTAGCTTATTTCATCTTCAAACTTTAGCTAAGTCTTTTAGCTAGCCAGCTCAGCTCAAGTCAGCTCACTCTCAGCTCAATCAGCTCATCTCAGCTCACCCTACAACCTTCAGCTCAACCATTGATGGACATGTTCCCTCCCCAAGGGACACAACCGACCAGCCATGGAAACATGTTTGGGCGCCCCTCCTTGGAGGGAAATATGAATTTCACGCCAAAACAAAGAGGCATCACTCTTCATTGGACAGATTCATGATGGTCCACTTGTTTGCCAATTTCAAACAAGATACAAGTCGAATTGGGTTTTGGTGTCTTCATGAAAGTTGTTCCTCTATTTCTTATTATTCCAACGCATGTTTAATCGCATCAATTTGATATTGGGAGCTCGAGATATGGCCCAATTACTGAAGACTGTGCAGGCTGGACTGAAAAGTTACAACTCTTTTAATAGATTTGGAGGGAGACACCATTCAAATGAATGGTTATCTGAATAGTTAAATATCATTTCGTCCAAACCCCTTAGAAAACTATAAATAGGACTTAGATTTCATTTTGTAAACACACCATTCAGATTATATAAAATTACTTGTGAGATTTTCTCTCGTTTACTTCTTCTTAGAACTTTATCGACTTATCAAGTACTTTTGTACTTTTGGTGTCAAACCCCTTTCTATCCATCTTGATACTTCGGGTTCTTTCAGTTTAATATACTAAAAGGGTCAAAGTCTGTTTATCACCACCCCTTAAAGATCAATATAAGGTTCAGGATTAGGTTTTCTATAACCTAGTTTCTTCCTTGAGTATCTTTAAGATACTATTTTCATTTCACCATTCCTTTTCACCATATCACCATCCTTACATATCATCTTATTCCATTCACCATTCTTATCCTTTATCATCATCATAAAACGTCATAAACATCCATTCACCTTTATCAACACCACACATCCTTCTGCTTCCAAATCAGTCCCTAAACTATTCCCTTCATTCATTTCACCTATTCCTTTATCCATTATCCTTAATTCTTCATTTTTGCAGCCACTTCTTGCGAGAGACTTCCTTCCTTCCTAGGTTCTACAATCAAATTTTGCCGTTCAACATCATTAATAAGATCGACACATATCATTAATATTCAACACATGCTTAGTAACATCATACTTATTAGTTTAAGTTGTTTCTTTGCAGGTTATGTTAAACACAGCTTAAGGGACTATTGGCCAGCTCCGTTTTAGCTAAAATGAGCTCAAAAGGACAAATGGTGAATTTCCATCCATATGGGATTCAGATCAGCTCCTACACACTCTTATGGATTAAGGAGAGTATTATGGCCCTAAGGATCAGTTCACTCATATAGGGGGTTGGCCGTTTAGCTCAAATCATCACTAAAAGTTGGTGAACATTCAGCTAGCAAAATCAGCTAGCTAGCTCAGCTAAACCCAGCTCAACCTTAGTTCATCCAGCTCATTTTAGCTCACCCTACAATCTTCAGTTGAACCATGGAAGGACATGTTCCCTTCCCAAGAAACACAACCGACCAACCATGGAGGGAAACATGTTTGGACACCAAAACAAAGAGATAGCACTTTTCATTGGGCAGAATCATGATGGTCCACTTATTTTCTATTTTTGAGAAGGATCCAAGTAGAAATGGGGTTCAATATCTTCATGAAAGTTGTTCCTCTATCCCTTATCTTTCCAGCGCATGTTGAATCGCATCAATTCAATATCTAGATTTCGAGATATGTTCAATTTACTAAAGACCGTGCAGCCTGAAATTTTAAACCTAAAAGTTTCAACAATTCTTGGAAGGAGACACCATTCAACCTAACGGTTAAGGAGGGAGACACCACCAATTGAACGAACACCAAGTCCACTATTCGGCCACCTTTTCAAAGGAAAATGTCCCTTGGACACACCCTTTCATTACCTATAAATATATAGCCATTTTGGCATTTGAACAAACAAATTTGAATTAGATTATTTACTTTGCGAGTTAATCTCTCAATCTTGTTCTATTAAGAACTTTAACGACTTATCAAATCATCTCTTTGATTTGTGGTGTCACTCTCCATCCTTTATACTTTAGATTTCTGGAATTGTATTTCCAAGAGGTCTAAGTGCACCTACCACCCTCAGAGTTGCAACTACATTGGGTTTATGTTCCTATAACATAAGTTCAACCTTTTCCCCTTTGAATACTATCATTCCAACATCACATAATCATCATCCACCTTCCATTTCCGTCCATCATTCTTCACCAGCCCTTAACATAACCTTCCATACCATTAACTTCACTTAAACACCTTCATTCTCTTCCCTAATCAACCAGCAACATCCCCACACATTATCTTCACTAAAACCGCTTCCTTTTCGTCTAAACAATACCCCACACCATAACCTATTCTTTAATCATCCTTATCTTATTTCTAGCATCTTTTAACATTCTTTTGTTCAGGAAACAAGTGTGATACAAGGCAAAATGATATGACAAGTTTTGAGTAAGTTCTTCTAAGAACTTGATTTGAGAGATTTGAGAGGTAAAAGGCAAGAGAGTGGTGAGCACAAAAGGGGAAATAAAAGCCAGAATTCCCAGAGTGTAAACACGAGTGAATTGAGTGCCATATTTCTTTCCTTGGAGTGACCGTGAGGATTTTGTGTGTGTGAATTGGTGAGGTCCTTAAACTTTTGTTTCATTTATTCATACTAACAATATGACGCAGCACTCAGATGAAAACAATCGGGAAGAACGACCAGCCCAGAACCTCCAAACACAAGCTCTAATAAGGGAAATGCAAAAGCTCTTATGTGCTGAGTTAGAACCAATTCATGAGAGGATGGACCGTATTGAGGAGTCAGTGGAGGGCGTACAAGGGGCCAAGATGGACATAATCATAGAAGGCATCCCATGCAACATGAGAATGAAGAAGAGAGTGATGGAGAAGATGTCATTTCTATCCAGAGCAATGCAAGGAACCATGGCCAATTGGATGACAAATTTGGGAACATCCGAGTTAACATCCCTCCTTTTCAAGGAAAATCAGACCCGGAGGCATATTTGGATTGGGAGAGCAAAGTGGAACACATCTTCGAATGCCATAACTATTCCGAGCAAAAGAAGGTGCGCATGGCTGCCTTAGAATTTGTTGAATACGCACTTGTATGGTGGGATCAACTAAGATCAACAAGGAGACGTAATGGTGAACGACCTATCAACACTTGGAGAGAAATGAAAGGTATTCTGAGGAAACGTTTTGTGCCCACTCATTATCACCGTGATCTCTATTATAAGTTGCAGAATCTTAAACAAGGAAGTAGAAGCGTGGAAGACTACTACAAAGAAATGGAGATAGCTATGATCCGAGCAAGTGTGGATGAAGACCGTGAAGCCACCATGGCAAGGTTCTTGTCTGGATTAAACAAAGAGATTGTTGGTGTAGTGGAATTACAACACTACATTGAAATTGAGGACATGGTGCATATGGTGTAGTCCAAACACACCTCAGAGAAATAATCCTTTCTAAGGCAAAGAACGGGATGAAACGTCCAAAACTAAGCCTATGGTGGAGAATGTTCGAGGAAATCAACAAGAAGTGTCCACACGATCCCGAGAGATCAAATGTTTCAAGTGCTTATGGCATGGCCATATTGCTAGCCAATGTCCAAATAAAAACACTATGTTGTTGCTGGAAAATGGACAGATTGCATCGGATAATGAAGAAGAAATTTTGGAAGAATCTAAGCAAGAGGAAGAAGAAGAATTCACCCCTGCCGTTGAAGGACAACTTATGGTTGTTAAAAAGCTTTTAAACACCCAAATGGTAGAAGAAGAGGAGCAACGAGAGAACATATTTCACACTAGGTGTTATGTTAACAACAAAGTGTGTTTTATGATAATCGATGGTGGAAGCTGCACCAACGTGGCCAGCACTCTTATGGTGGATAAACTCGGCCTTAAAACTTTAAAGCATCCAGCCCCATATAAACTCCAATGGCTCAGTGATTTGGGGGAATTAAAGGTCACTAAACAGGTTCTTGTCCCTTTCTCTATTGGTTCATATAAGGATGAGGTTTTGTGCGACGTAGTTCCTATGCAAGCAAGTCACATTTTACTTGGAATGCCATGGCAATATGATCGAAGAACGCTGCATGATTGTTACACCAATCAGTTCATCTTCAAGAATGGAGGCAAGAAGATAGTGCTTGCACCTATGACGCCAAAACAAGTGCAAAGTGACCAGATTCTGATGAAACAAAGTGTGGAGGCTTGGAAACAAGAGAAGATCCAAACCAAGCTTAAAGAAGAAAGACCTAAGGAAGAAAAGGCGTCTGGCAGCATCTAGTTGATTAGGGAAATGTCTTTTGACACATCCCGTGATCACTTCTGAATTTTCTAACCCAAAAGAAGCCAAAACGTTTTCATCTTCTTTTCAGAAACTCAAGGAGGAGTAAGAAGGCCATGCACGGCAAAACCATGTCATTCCCATTGCTAAGGGAGATTCCAACACCAAGGGGGTCGATTTGAGGACAAATCGCCCAAAAGAAGGAGGGGATGATATGTGCATGCCCAACCTTAATTTCTGCCCATACCCTAAGTCACACAATTCCAATCAGGGAGTTCTACTTAATACTCTTTATTTATTCAATTCATGTGCTACACTCGCTTGCTATCTCATATTATATACCTATAATGTTTATGTCCTTATATTACTATTGATAACTTAGTAATTGGTATTGAACCACAGGTTTATCTAGCTTATATTATGCATAATTAATATTCAACACTTGTTTAATAACATCTACTTAATAGTTTAAGTTGTTTCTTTGCAGGTTATGCTAAACACAGCTTAAGGGACTATTAGCCATCTCTGTTTTATCTCAAATGCACCATTTGAGCTCAAAACAAAGAATCGTTGTTTGAGGCACTTACCAGCTTCCGATCAGCACCAAAATGTACCAAATACTCCTAGGCAGCGCAATGAAGTGAACCCATAATTAGGTTCAAATTCACTTGCCTTTTACCTCTTGTCAAATTAGGTTCAAAAGCCCATAATTAACAATTTGAATTCATAAAATTTGATTTAATATCATTTTGGATCGTTTTGTTGGGTTCAGAGCGTGCATGTCTAAATGGGCTTTATAGTGAACTCGTTCAAATTTTAACCGAGTAAAAAGCTCAAAATTTGAGATTAAGCTGTATAATAATGTTAAAAAACCCATAACTAACAATTTGAACTCATAGAATTTGATTTACTATCATTTTCGATCGCTTTGTTGGGCTCAGAGCGTGCATGTCTAAATGAGATTTATAGTGAACCCGTTCAAATTTTAACCGAGTAAAAAGCACAAAATTTGAGTTTAAGTTGTATAATTAGGTTCAAAAGCACAAAATTAACTTTTTGTAGTCAAAAAATTTGATTTAATATCATTTTCGATCGTTTTGTAGGGTTTAGAGCGTGTATGTACAAATTGGCTTTATAGTGAACCTGTTCGAATTTTAACCGAGTGAAAAGCTCAAAATTTGAGATTAAACAGTATAATTATGTTCAAAAGCACATAATCAACTTTTTGTACACAAAAAATTGATTTGATATCATTTTTGATCATTTTGTAGGATTAAGAGCGTGCATTTCTAAATGGCTTTATAGTGAACCTATTCGAATTTTAACCGAGTAAATAGCTCAAAATTTGAGATTAAACTGTATAATTATGTTCAAAAGCATATAAATAACTTTTTTTACCCAAAAATTTGATTCAATATTATTTTTTATCGTTCATAGGGTTCAGAGCGTGCATGTCTAAATGGGCTTTATAGTGAACCCGTTCGAATTTTAGCCGAGTACTAAAATCATAAAATTTGAGTTTAAGCTGTATAATTAGGTTCAAAAGCCCTTAATTAAAAATTTCAACTCATAAAATTTCATTTAATATCATTTTCGATCGTTTTGTAAGGTTTAGAGCGTGCATGTCTAAATGGGCTTTATAGTGAACCCGTTCGAATTTTAGCCGAGTACTAAAATCATAAAATTTGAGTTTAAGCTGTATAATTAGGTTCAAAAGCCCTTAATTAAAAATTTCAACTCATAAAATTTCATTTAATATCATTTTCGATCGTTTTGTAAGGTTTAGAGCGTGCATGTCTAAATGGGCTTTATAGTGAACCTATTCGAATTTTAACCGAGTAAAAAGCTCAAAATTTGAGTTTAAGCTGTATAATTAGATTCAAAAGCTCATAATTAACAATTTGAATTCATAAAATTTGATTTAATATCATTTTGGATCGTTTTGTTGGGTTTAGAGCGTGCATGTCTAAATGGGCTTTATAGTGAACCCGTTCAAATTTTAACTGATTAAAAAGCTCAAAATTTGAGATTAGGTTGTATAATTATGTTCAAAAGCCCATAACTAACAAATTGAACTCATAGAATTTGATTTAATATCATTTTCGATCCTTTTGTTGGGCTTAGAGCGTCCATGTCTAAATGGGTTTTATAGTGAACCCGTTCGAATTTTAACCTAATAAAAAGCTCAAATTTGAGTTTCATCAGTATAATTAAGTTTAAAAGCACATAACTAACTTTTTGTATAATTTTTTTTTTGATTTAATATTATTTTTGATTGTTTCGTAGGGTTTAGAGCGTGCATCTAAATGGGCTTTATAGTGAACCCGTTCAAATTTTAACCGAGTATTGAACTCATAAAATTTGAGTTTAATCTGTATAATTTGGTTCAAAATCTCATAATTAACAATTTGGACACATAAAATTTTATTTAATAGCATTTTCGATCTTTTTGCAGGGTTCAGAGCGTGCATGTCTATATGGGCTTTACAGTGAAACCGTTCAAATTTTAACCAAGTAAAAAGCTCAAAATTTGAGTTTATGCTGTATAATTAGGTTCAAAAGCCCATAATTAAGAACTTGAACTCATAAAATTTGATTTAATATCATTTTTGATCGTTTTGTAGGGTATAGAGCGTACATGTCTAAATTGGCTTTATACTAAACTCGTTCGAATTATAACCGAGAAAAAAGCTCAAAATTTGAGTTTAAGCTGTATAATTTGGTTCAAAAGACCATAATTAACAATTTGAACTCCTAAAATTTGATTTAATATCATTTTCGATCGTTTTGCAGAGTTAAGACCATGCATGTCTAAATGGGCTTTATAGTGAACCCGTTCGAGTTTGAACCGAGTAAAAAGCTCAAAATTTGAGTTTAAGCTGTATAATTAGTTTCAAAAGCACATAATTAACTTTTTGTACCCAAAAATTTTGATTTAATATCATTTTTGATCGTTTTGTAAGGTTCAGAGCGTGCATGTCTAGATGGGCTTTACAGTGAACCCGTTCGAATTTTAATTGAGAAAAAAGCTCAAATTTTGAGATTAAGATATATAATTAGCTTCAAAATCCCAAAATTAACTATTTGATCTCTTAAAATTTGATTTAATATCATTTTCGATCGTTTTGTATGGTTTAGAGCGTGCATGTCTAAATGAGCTTTATAGGGAACCCATTCAAATTTTAACCGAGTAAAAAGCTCAAAATTTGAGTTTAAGTTGTATAATTAGGTTCAAAAACCCATAATTATGATTTTGAACTTATAAAATTTGATTTAATATCATTTTCGATTGTTTTGTATGGTATAGAGCGTACATGTCTAAATAGGCTTTATTGTGAACTCGTTCGAATTATAACCAAGAAAAAAGCTTAAAAATTTGAGATTAAGCTGTAAAATTAGGTTCAAAAGCACATAATTAACTTTTTGTACCAAAATTTTTTTATTTAATATCATTTACGATAGTTTTGTATGGTGTAGAGCGTGCATGTCTAAATGGGATTTATAGTGAACCCGTTCGAATTTTAATCGAGAAAAAAGCTCAAAAAATTATATTAAGCTATATAATTTGGTTCAAAAGGTCATAATTAATAATTTGAACTCATAAAATTTGATTTAATATCATTTTCGATCGTTTTGTAGGGTTTAGAGCGTGGATGTCTATATGGACTTTATTAGGGGTGAGCAAAACTCGGCTCGAAAAATCGAATTTTTCAACTCGAATCGAGGTGAAAAACTCAACTCGTTTTAACTCGATTCGAAATTTCATAAACTCGAATCGAATCAAAAAATTTCAAATTAAGTTCAATTTATAAAAATGAAAATCGAATAACTCGAATAACTCAAAATTTTTAATAATTATAAAGGTTAATTACACATTTAACCATGTAATTTTATTTTCAGTCCTTTCCTTTTTTTACATTTTAATTTTCTTTTTTTATAATCTAGTTACGTTCTAGATTCATTTTTTATTTTATTTAATAAAATTTTTATTTGTATCTTTTATATTATGTTATTTGTTTTTTAATTTTTGTATTTAATTTATCATTATTTTTTGTCTAGTCTTAGTCTTACCTAGATAAGAAGGAATTTATTAATAGAGCCTGTAATTTAATAAAATGACATATTCATACCTAAGGGCTAAGATATTTGATTGATGATAATAATAATTTAATAATATGAAGAAATATGTATGTAAATTTAAAGAGAAAACCGTTTAAATTACAATCAAACTATATTATAGTATTATAAATAGTATAATTAAAATTTATACATAAATCGAAAAATCGACTCGAACTCGCTAAAATAGAATCGAATCAAAAAAATTTCAAAAAAAGTTCAAATTAGAAAATATGATGACTCAACTCGACTAACTCAAAATTTTTTGACTCGAATCGACTCGCTCGAATGCTCACCCCTATACTTTATAGTTAACCCGTTCGAATTTTAAATGAGTAAAAAGCTTAAAATTTGAATTGAAGCTGTAAAATTAGGTTCAAAAGCACAAAATTAATTTTTTCTACACAAATTTTTTTATTTAATATCATTTTCGATCGTTTTGTAGGGTTAAGAGCGTGCATGTCTAAACGGGCTTTATAGTGAACCCATTTGAATTTTAACCGAGAAAAAAGCTCAAAATTGGAGATTAAGATGCATAATTAGGTTCAAAAGCCCATAATTAAAAATTTGAACTCATAAGATTTGATTTAATATCATTTTCGATCGTTTTGTAGGGTTCAGAGTGTGTATGTCTAAATGGGCTTTATAGTGAACTCGTTCGAATTTTAACTGAGTAAAAAGCTCAAAAATTGAGTTTAAGTTGTAAACTTAGGTTCAAAAGCACAAAATTAACCTTTTGTACCAAAAAATTGTTTTAATATCATTTTTTATCGTTTCGTAGGGTTCAGAGCGTGCATGACTAAAATGGGCTTTATAGTGAACCTGTTCGAATTTTAATTGAGTAAAAAGCTCAAAATTTGTAATTAAGTTGTATATTTAGGTTCAAAATCTCGTAATTAATAATTTGAACTCATAAAATTGGATTTCATATCATTTACGATCGTTTTGTAGGGTTTAGAGCGTGCATGTCTAAATGGGCTTTATAGTGAACCCGCTTAAATTTTAATCGAGTAAAAAGCTCAAAATTTTAGTTGAAGTTGTAAAATTAGGTTCAAAAGCACAAAATTAACTTTTTGTAACCCAAAAATTTGATTTAATATCATTTTTTACCGTTTCATAGGGTTTAGAGCATGCATGTCTAAATGGGCTCTATAGTGAACTCGTTCAAATTTTAAGTGAGTAAAAAGTTCAAAATTTGAGATTAAGCTGTATAACTAGGTTCAAAATCTCAAAATTAACACTTTGAATTCATAAAATTTGATTTCATATCATTTTTGATCGTTTTGTAGGTTTTAGAGCGTGCATGTCTAAATGGGTTTATAGTGAACCTGTTCGAATTTTAACCGAGTAAAAAGCTCAAAATTTAAGATTAAACTGTATAATTAAGTTCAAAAGTACATAATTAACTTTTTGTACCTAAAAAAATTGATTTAATATCATTTTTGATGATTTCGTAGGGTTCAGAGTGTGCATGTCTAAATGCGCTTTATAGCGAACATATTCGAATTTTAACCTAGTAAAAAGCTCAAAATTTGAGTTTAAGCTATATCATTTAGTTCAATAGCAAATAATTAACTTTTTTTTACACAAAAATTTTGATTTAATATCAATTTTAATTGTTTCGTAGGGTTCAGAGCGTGCATGTCTAAATTGGCTTAATAGTGAACCCGTTCAAATTTTAACAGAGTAAAAAGCTCAAAGTTTGAGAGTAAGCTATATAATTTGGTTCAAAAGATCATAATTAACAGTTTGAACTCATAAAATTTAATTTCATATCATTTTCGATCGTTTTGTAGGGTTTAGAGCGTGCATGTCTAAATGGACTTTATAGTGAACCTGTTCGAATTTTAACCAGTAAAAGCTCAAAATTTGAGATTAAATTGTAAAATTAAGTTCAAAAGCACATAATTAACTTTTTGTACCCAAAAATTTTGATTTAATATCATATTTGATCGTTTTGTAGGGTTCAGAGCGTGCATGTCTAAATGGGCTTTATAGTGAACTCGTTCGAATTTTAATCGAGAAAAAAGCTCAAATTTTGAGATTAAGCTGTATAATTAGGTTCAAAAGGCCATAATTAACTATTTGAACTCATAAAATTTGATTTAATATCATTTTCGATCGTTTTGTAGGGTTTAGAGTGTGCATGTCTAAATGGGCTTTATAGTGAACCCATTTGAATTTTAAAAGAGTAAAAAGCTCAAACTTTGAGTTTAAGCTGTATATTTAGGTTCAAATGTCCATAATTAACTATTTGAACTCATAAAATTTGATTTAATATCATTTTCGATTGTTTATAAGGTTTAGAGCGTGCATGTCTAAATGGGCTTTATAGTGAACCGTTCAAATTTTAACCGAGTCAAAATCTCAAAAATGAGTTTAAACTGTATAATTAGGTTTAAAAGCCCATAATTAAGAATTTGAACTCAAAAAATTTGATTTAATATCATTTTCGATCGTTTTGTCGGGTATAGAGCGTACATGTCTTAATGGGCTTTATAGTGAACCCATTTGAATTATAACCGAGAAAAAAGCTCAAAATTTGAGATTAAGCTATAAAATTATGTTCAAAAGCACATAATTAACTTTTTGTACCCAAAATTTTTTATTTAATATCATTTACGATCGTTTTGTAGGGTTTAAAGCGTGCCTATCTAAATGGGCGTTATAGTGAACCTGTTCGAATTTTAACCGAGAAAAAAGCTAAAAAAATTATATTAAGCTATATAATTAGGTTCAAAAGCCCATAATTAACAATTTAAACTCATAAAATTTGATTTAATATCATTTTCGATCATTTTGCAGGGTTCAGAGTGTGCATATCTAAATGGGTTTTATATTGAACCCGTTCAAATTTTAACCGAGTCAAAAGCTCAAAATTTAAGTTTAAGCTGTATAATTATGTTCAAAAGCCCATAATTAAGAATTTGAACTCATAAAATTTGATTTAATATCATTTTCGATCGTTTTGCAGGGTATTGAGCGTACATGTCTAAATGGGCTTTATAGTGAACCCGTTCGAATTATAACCGAGAAAAAAGCTCAAAATTTGAGATTAAGCTATAAAATTATGTTCAAAAGCAGATAATTAACTTTTTGTACCCAAAATTTTTTATTTAATATCATTTATGATCGTTTTGTAGGGTTTAGATCGTGCATGTCTAAATGGGCTTTATAGTGAACCCGTTCGAATTTTAACCTAGAAAAAAGCTAAAAAATTATATTAAGTAATATAATTAGGTTTAAAATCCCAAAATTAACAATTTAAAATCATAGAATTTGATTTAATATCATTTTCGATCGTTTTGTAGGTTTTAGAGCGTTCATGTGGAAATGGGATTTATAGTGAATTCGTTCGAATTTTAACCGAGTAAAAAGTTCAAAATTTGAGATTAAACTGTATAATTAGGTTCAAAAGCCCATAATTAAAAATTTGAACTCATAAAATTTGATTTAATATCACTTTCGATCATTTTGTAAGGTTTAGAGCGTGCTTGTTTAAATGAGCTTTATAGTGAACCTATTCGAATTTTAACCAAGTAAAAAGCTCAAAATATGAGATTAAGTTGTATAATTAGGTTTAAAAGCCCATGATTGACTATTTGAACACATAATATTTGATTTAATATCATTTTCGATCATTTTGTATGGTTCAGAGCGTGCATGTCTAAATGGGCTTTATAGTGAACCTGTTCGAATTTTAACTAAGTAAAAAACTCAAAATTTAAGATCCAGCTGTATAATTAGGTTTAAAATCTCACAATTAACAATTTGAACTCATAAAATTTGATTTCATATCATTTTCGATCATTTTTAGGGTTTAGATAGTGCATGTCTAAATGGGCTTTATAGTGAACCTGTTAGAATTTTAACCTAGTAAAAAGCTCAAAATTTGAGATTAAATTGTATAATTAAGTTCAAATGCACATAATTAACTTTTTGTACCCAAAATTTTTTATTTAATATCATTTTTTATCGTTTTATAGGGTTCAGAGGGTGCATGTCTAAATGGGTTTTATAGTGAACCTATTCGAATTTTAACCGACTAAAAAGATCAAAATATGAGATTAAGTTTTATAATTAGGTTTAAAACCCCATAATTAACTATTTGAACTCATAAAATTTGATTTCATATCATTTTCGATCGTTTTATAGGTTTTTGAGTGTTCATGTGGAAATGAGCTTTATAGTGAACCCGTTCGAATTTTAACTGAGTAAAAAGCTCAAAATTTGAGATTAAACTGTATAATTAAGTTTAAAAGCCCGTAATTAAAAAAATTTAACTCATAAAATTTGATTGAATATCATTTTTGATCGTTTTGTAAGGTTTAGAGCTTGCATGTCTAAATAGGCTTTATAATGAACCAGTTCGAATTTCAACTATATAAATAGGTTCAAAAGCCCATAATTAATAATTTGAATTCATAAAATTTGATTTAATATCATTTTCGATTGTTATGTAGGGTTCAGAGCGTGCATGTCTAAATGGGCTTTATAGTGAACCCATTCAAATTTTAACCGAGTAAAAAGCTCAAAATTTTAGTTTAACCTGCATAATTAGGTTCAAAAGCCCATAATTAAGAATTTTAACTCATAAAATTTGAATTAAAATCATTTTCGATCGTTTTGTAGGGTATAGAGCATACATGTCTAAATGGGATTTATAGTGAAACTGTTCAAATTTTAACAGAGTAAAAAGCTCAAAATTTGAGTTTAAGTTGTATAATTATGTTCAAAAGCCCATAATTAACAATTTGAACTCATAAAATTTGATTTTATATCATTTTCGATTGTTTTGTAAGGTTCAGAGCGTGTGATAAGTGCTCAATTTACTATCACTTTTTACACCTTTTATGGACATTAATCACCGAATTTACACCCACTCGACCAATGCATGTACTTAATGTAATATATTTAGGAGTTAAGCTCATAGAGATAATATTTACATAAAAAGGCAAGTTTTACTACATTTTTATATCTGTGTAGGAGAACCAGTGCTGCAGCAGCAACATGGCCGAGGCAGGACCTGATGCCGAGGCAGCAGCTGAGAGCCAGGAAGCAAGACTGTAGGCGATTGAACGAGAAAAATCCAAGGGACATTTTTGGACATAAAGCACATGGATCGGAGCTGGTTAGCATGAGGAAAAGCCCAAGATAAGGCCACGCGGGAAAGCCCCTTAGTTGAATTAAACTTGGAAATATTTTAATTATGTACTTAACTTGTTCCCTACTCCAAGTTGTATTCTACTTAGGAAAGGTTTGTCATAGGTTTAGCCTATATAAAGACCTAGCCGTCCAATGTATGAGAGACGGATACCTAGAGAGAGAGAGCCGATTCATAACTTTGTTTTCTTTCTCTCAACTATGTTCTAAGCTTTCTTAGGGTTTAGGTGAAGGTTGTTTAGTATTTGTGAGAGGAGATTGTACTTTGTCTTTGTTTCAATGCAATAAAATTATCAAGGTTTGCTTATCCTTTGTTATTCCTTGTTCTTACATTCAAGTTCGGGAGAGAAGTTTGTGAGTAATCCATTTATCTAGATTCGGGAGAGTTATATTCACGAAAGGGGTAAGTACGGTGTTTCAATCGCGAAATACTAACTCGGCCTAGGGATAGGTTAAGAGTTTCAGCGGCTAAAAGAAGTGTGAGATTGGTTGGTGAGTATAATTGGTTCACGCCGGGAGGTATCATCAAGGACTAGTCATCAACAGTACTTCTACTTAGGGATAAGCAGAGTCATTCAAGAACATTTTGCCGAACTTTGATAAAGTCCACCCACGAGCAAGGGATTGCCGCGGCGGACAGTATCGTCGCTGCCAAGGCAGTAATCTGCAGTGCTGCCGAGGTAGTGAAATACGATTGCATTGGGCAGAGACAAGTCAATCAAATCCACAATACAACGCAACTGGATCTTGACCTATCTCTCTCTGTTATCAAATCTTATTCTTTTATTTAGTTGTTTTATTTCAGTTTATCAAACCCAAAACTACTTGTGTTTTATTTTATTTCTTTCTACAGAACAAGAAGACGAAGAAGACATATTGAGTATACCAATCCCTGTGGAGACGATAATCCGATAAATACTTATCACTTATTACTTGCGATGTGTCCACTTGCACTAAACGCGCACTTTGGACACGCGACAAGTTTTTGGCGCCGTTGCCGGGAATTGGCAATTAAATTTTGTTTTCTTTATTTTCTTGTTTCTTTTTATTTTTATTTTACTTTTGTTTTTCTTGGTGTATGACCAGGGCCAACCCAACCAACCCTTTGTACGAGTTAGACCCAAAGATCGAACGAACAAGGCAAAGGTTGAGGAGACAAATCCAAGAAGCTATGGCAGATCACCCGGTAGGACAAAACTTACCTGCCGGCAATGGAGGTCTTCCACCGCCACCAGGGCCGCAGTAGCTCATTGTCAGAGACTTCATGGAGGAGGATTTAAATGGATTAAACCTAGGAGTCGTTACACCGGAGATAGAAACAACCCACTTTGAACTGAAACCTGTCATGTTCGATATGCTTAACACTATTGGACAGTTTGGTGGGTCTGTAACTGAAGATGCAAGGCAGCATCTCAAGTCCTTCATGGAGATATGCAATTCCTTCAAAATCCAAGGAGTCCATGAAGATGTCTTGAGATTGAAGTTATTCCCCTATTCACTGAGGGATAGGGCGAAAGCCTGGCTAAACAGCATTCCAGCAGGATCTATTGGATCTTGGAGTGAACTCTGCCGTGATTTTATTACACGTTTTAATCCTACAAATTTATATGATAGAATTCGTAATGAAATCACTTCTTTTCGACAGGCAGATGACGAACCTATGTACGAGGCATGGGAGCGCTACAGGGAGTTACTGCACAAGTGTCCTTTACATGGATTTCCCCTATGTACACAAGTGACCATGTTCTATAATGCCACGAATGCCCCGACAAGGATGATGTTAGGTGCCTCGGCGAACGGAACACTCTTGGACAAGGCACCTGAGGAAGCTATTGAGATACTGAACAAACTCGCAAAGAACGATTTTCAATTCCCTATATCTAGGCGAGGAGGAGTAAGATGCCAAGCAACAGTGAATGAGTTAGACACATCAAATTCAGTGGCAGCACAATTGGCCCCTCTTAAAAAGATGGTGCAAAATTTGCAAGTACAACAAAATACCCGTGAGGTTAAGGTAATTGATTCTTTTTGTGATTTATGTGGAGGTAACCACAGTTCCTCTGAGTGTATGAATCAAGAAACCGGTATGTATGTTGGAAATTACAACCGAAACAATATGATGTCCAACACATACAATCCCTCATGGAAGAGGCATCCAAACCTATCATGGAGCAACCCTAATAATGCCTTAAACCCAACCACCCAACCTTCAGGATTCCAGCAACCCATGCAACATCTGCCGCAGCCGCAGGTCCAGCAGTCAGTGCCGCAACAGCAGATGCAGTAGCAACCGGTAAGTTCGTTGGAAAACACTCTTAAAGCCTTTATGATGAAAATTGAGTCATACATGGCAGAGAATAGTAATTTCATCAAGAGGACATATGCTTTTATGAATAGAACTGAGATGAGGTTGCAGAATCAAGAAGCGGCTATTAAAACACTAGAAACTCAAATTGGCCAGGTTTCTCAAAACATAAACACTAGACCACAAGGAGGACTACCTAGCAATACTAAAGTTGCTAAGGTAATGGGCCATGAACAGTGTAAAGCAATCACTACTAGGAGTGGTCTACAGCTGAAGGAAAAGATCCCAGCAAGCCGAATTCCATCAGCAGACCCAGAAAAAAAGAGGCTAAGCAAACTGATCCTGATAACACTGCCCCGGTAGAAAGCGCTGCAGCTCCTAGGTTCAAAAGTCCATAATTAACCATTTGAACGCATAAAATTTGATTTAATATTATTTTCGATCATTTTGTTCGGTTCAGACCGTGCATGTCTAAATGGGCTTTATAATGAACTCGTTAAAATTTTAACCGAATAAAAAGCTCAGAATTTGATTTTAAGCTATATAATTAGGTTCAAAGGCCCATAATTAACAATTTGAACTCATAAAATTGAATTTAAAATCATTTTCGATCGTTTTGTTGGGTTTAGAGCGTGCATGTCTAAATGGGCTATATAGTGAACCCATCGAATTTTAACCAAGAAAAAAGTTCAAAAATTTGAGATTAAGCTGTATAATTAAGTTCAAAAGCCCATAATTAACAATTTGAACTCATAAAATTTGATTTAATATCATTTTCAATCGTTTTGTAGGGTTTAGAGTGTGCTTATATTAATGGGCTTTATAGTGAACTCGTTCGAATCTTGAATGAGTAAAAAGCTCAAAATTTGAGTTTAAGCTATAAATTTAGGTTCAAAAGCACATAATTAACTTTTTGTATCCAAAAAAATTTATTTAATATCATTTTCGATTGTTTTGTAGGGTTTAGAGCGTGCATGTCTAAATAGGCTTTATAGTGAACCCATCAAATTTTAACCGAGGAAAGAGCTCAAAATGTGAGATTAAGTTGTATAATTAGGTTCAAAAGCCCATAATTGACAACTTGAAATCATAAAATTTGATTTAATATCATTTTCGATCATTTGGTAAGGTTTAGAGCGTACATATCTAAAATGGCTTTCTAGTGAACCCATCAAATTTTAACCGAGAAAAAAGATAAAAATTTGAGATTAAGCTGTATAATTAGGTTCAAAAATCAATAATTAACAATTTAAACTCATAAAATTTGATTTAATATCATTTTCGATCGTATTGTAGGTTCAAAGCGTGTATGTCTAAATGGGCTTTATAGTGAACCCGTTCAAATTTTAACCGAATAAAAAGCTTAAATTTTGAGTTTAAGCTATATAATTAGGTTTAAAAGCCCATAATTAAAAATTTGAACTCATAAAATTTGATTTAACATCATTTTCGATCGTTTTATAGGGTTTAGAGCGTACAATTCTAAATGAGCTTATAGTGAACTCGTTTGAATTTTAACTGAGTAAAAAGCTCAAAATTTGAGTTTAAGCTGTAAAATTAGGTTCAAAGCACATAATTAACTTTTAGTATCCAAAAAAATTTATTTAATATCATTTTCGATTGTTTTGTAGGGTTCAGAGCGTGCATTTCTAAATGGGCTTTATAGTGAAGCCATCGAATTTTAACCGAGTAAAAAGCTCAAAATTTGAGATTAAATTGTATAATTAGGTTCAAAAGCCCATAATTAACAATTTTGAACTCATAAAATTTGATTTAATATCATTTTCGATCGTTTTTTTAGGTTTAGAGCGTGCATGTCTAAATGGGTTATATAGTGAACCTATCGAATTTTAACCGAGAAAAAAGCTCAAAATTTGAGATTAAGCTGTATAATTAGGTTTAAAAGCCCATAATTAACAATTTGAACTCATTAAATTTGATTCATTATCATTTTCGATCGTATTGTAGGGTTTAGAGCGTGCATGTCTAAATGGGCTTTATAGTGAACTCGTTTGAATTTTAACTAAGTAAAAAGCTCAAAATTTGAGTTTAAGCTGTAAAATTAGGTTCAAAAGCACAAAATTAACTTTTTGGTATATATGCACAATACTTCAGTATATATTAGGTGTATATTGAAGCAAGTCTAAATTTCATATATGATATTCAAGACTTTTATCTATGGATTTGTAGGTTGAAGAGGAAAAGACTTATCATTTAAGAGTCACTATTATTCTTAATGAAATTGAACCTTAGAGACGGTGAATCTATAATTTTTGTTTTATTGCTAATTATGTTTGTAATGTATGTTGAGATTCATGTGATCTAGTGCATTGGTTCATTTACATAATTGTTGAATGAATCTCAATAATTTCTCTTTTTCTTGGTTTGGAGCTTATTCCGTTCTAGAAGTTCTTGTTGTTTCTCATGTAATATTTGATTTATTCTGATAGCTTTACATCGGATGTTAAGATCAGGAGTATATCAATTGTTGGTGGTGTAGATGTAACAAGTCCTTCGAAGTTGAGAGTGTAAGTTCCTATGACTAACCAAGTAATTTGTCACTTTTGAAATGGTTAATTTTCAGCTAGACCTTAGCAATTAATATTGATATTTCAAAATTGATTTAATGCTTTTTTCTTTTAACTGCTTTCCCATTGAAGATGTCTTTGATTTCGGCACCCGATACTTCTAAAGGACATAAGATTGTAGTGATTCGAAAGAGATGTTGCTTCCCCTACTACCTAATATCTATGATTTTCTTCTAGTAATATTCATGATTTTTTGTTTAAATTTTGATTAGGTTTACCAATCGAGATGGCATTGATTTCTCCGATGCCCAAAGTATGCAACCTGTTCAGGTATTGCTCCTCTCTCCAGTACATGGAACATTCTATTAATTTCAACAAAGTGTACCTAAATCGATTACATTTTTCTTGAAGGAGTGGGATTTGGTTGAAAATCTGCATGGAATGTTAGAATACCAGACGAGGTAGGTACTTACTCCTCACTGTTATGATCCATTTTTTAGCAGTTAACTTGCCTATATATTGTGCATTAAGACTGGTCCACTTGGCACCAACAATGTTATTTGCTGATACCAGACTTAAATGAAAATAGTAGACGTTTGTTTTCATTCTCTTCGTTTTCTAGTTTCTAATGTCATATTAACGTGCATATTTATTATTTAGGTACTCGAAATTTCAGAGCGTGGCAAATATTACATTGCATTTCCCAGATAGTTTTGGTGGTGACACAACCCAAATTCACTACATTGGTTTTAAAGGTGAAGCCACACAGGTACATAAATTCCCTTGACAACTCTGTTTAATTGATGACGTTGATTCCTAGTGCTTGTTTTCATACTGATATTTCTTGGATATGATTGACAGTTGAAAAGAGATGTTGTTGTAACGATTGTTTACGAAATACCGAAAAATTTTAGGTTTTAGATTTCAAATGTTCGGCCCGTAAATGATTTCTAATCAATGTCCTTGCTAATGTCAATTGTAGATGTTTGTGGATGTATTTCTGGGAAATTATATGTTTCTATGTTCTTTTTTTCTTGCAATCAGAAGCTTGCTTAAGACATCAGCTCGATTCTCCATGTACATATTTATATTTTTTAATGGGCTATTATGAGACCAGGTACGCATTTCAGTATTTATGTGTATGGTTGTTATGGATTCACTATTTATTGTATTATTTTTATTGTATATTTATGCAAATATAGCATATTAATTATTTTTATTGTATTATTGAAATGTAGAGATTATTATATATATAATATATTTTTTGGATTATATTTGAGATTTTTTTGAAAATATGGTGTTTTTAGCGGCGTTTGTGTTCATAAACGCCACTATGAAATAAGTTTATTGCAGCGTTTATTTTTTCAAATGCCACAACAGAGTGGTTCTTTAGCGGCGTTTGTGTATACAAACGTTTTGTAGGGTTCAGAGCATGCATGTCTGAATAAGCTTTATAGTGAACCTATTCGAATTTTAACCCTACATAATTAACTTTTTTACAAAAAAAATTGATTTAATCTTATTTTTGTTCCTTTTGTAGGGTTTAGAGCGTGCATGTCGAAATGGGATTTATAGTGAACCTGTTCGAATTTTAACTAAGTAAAAAGCTCGAAATTTGAGTTGAAACTGTAAAATTAGGTTCAAGAGCAAAAAATTAACTTTTTGTACCCAAAAAATTTGATTTAATCTCATTTTTGTTCGTTTTGTAGGGTTTAGAGTGTGCATGTCTAAATGGGCTTTATAGTGAACCTGTTCGAAATTTAACTGAGTAAAAAGCTCAAAATTTGAGATTAAGTTGTATAATTAGGTTCAAAAGCCCTTAATTAACAATTCGAACTCAAATTTTTTTTAATATCATTTTCGATCATTTTGTAGGGTTTAGAACGTGCTCTAAATGAGATTTATAGTGAAACTGTTCAAATTTTAACCGAGTAAAAAGCTAAAATTTTGAGATTAAACTGTATAATTAGGTTTAAAAGCCCATAACTAACAATTTGAACTAATAAAATTAGATTTAATTTCATTTTCGATCGTTTTATAGTGTTTAGAGCGTGCAGGTCTAAATGGGATTTGTAGTGAACCATTTTGAATTTTAACTGAGTAAAAAGCTAAAATTTGAGATTAAACTGTATAATTAGGTTTAAAATCCCATAATTAACAATTTGAACTCATAAAATTTTATTTAATATCATTCTCGATTGTTTTCTAGGGTTTAGAGCATGCATGTCTAAATGGGCTTTATAGTGAACCCATCGAATTTTAACTGAGTAAAAAGCTTAAAATTTGAGTTTAAGCTGTATAATTAGGTTCAAAACCCATAATTAAAAATTTGAACTCATAAAATTTGATTTAATATCATTTTCGATCATTTTTAACGTTTAGAGCGTGCATGTCTAAATGCCCTTTATAGTGAACCCATCGAATTTTAACTGAGTAGAAAGCTCAAAATTTGAGTTTAAGCTGTATAATTAATTTCAAAAGCACATAATTAACTTTTTGTACCCAAAAAATTTGATTTATTATCATTTTTATCGTTTTGTTTGGTTTGAAGCGTGCATGTCTAAATGGGCTTTATAGTGAACCCGTTCAAATTTTAACCGAGTAAAAAGCTCAAAATTTTAGTTTAAGATATATAATTAGGTTCAAAAGCTCATAATTAAATTTTTGTACTCAAAAAAATTTATTTAATATCATTTTCGATCGTTTTGTAGGGTTCAGAGCGTGCATGTCTAAATGGGCTTTATAGAGAACCCGTTCGAATTTTAATCTAGTAAAAAGATCAAAATTTGAGATAAAGCTATATAATTAGGTTCAAAATCTCATAATTAATAATTTGAACTAATAAAATTTTAATTAATATAATTTTCGATCGTTTTGTAGGGTTTAAAGCGTGCATGTCTAAATGGGCTTTAAAGTGAACCCGTTCAAATTTTAACCGAATAAAATGCTCAAATTTTTATATTAAATTGTATAATTAGGTTCAAAAGCCCATAATTAACAATTTGAACTCATAAAATTTTGATTTAATATCATTTTCGATCATTTTGTAGGGTTCAGAGCGTGCATGTCAAAATGGGCTTTATAGTGAACCTGTTCGAATTTTAACCGAGAAAAAAGCTCAAAATTTAAGATTAAGCTATATAATTAGGTTCAAAAGCCCATAATTAACAATTTTAATTCATAAAATTTGATTTAATATCATTTTCGATCGTTTAGTAGGGTTCAGAGCATACATGTCTAAAAGGGTTTTATAGTGAACCCGTTCGAATTTTTTTTTGAGGAGAAAGGGCCTCATTAAAAAAGCCCTATAGCCAGACACCCCGAAGAGTGGGTAGGCCCCTACGGGGAAAAGAGTGCCCATGGTTTTATTGCGAAGAAGAGGAGAACCTCTCCAGGTTTACAGAAGCCCAGATAAAGTCGGGAAAGTTACAATCAAAAGTGCAAGAAACAAAAGAACGCAAAGCCCTAGTAGCTAAGACATGGGCTACAATGTTTGCATTTCTAGGTACATAACAGATTTTACAATCAGGCAAAGTACCGAGAGTGGAATGGATGCAGGACACCAAATGTCGCACTATTGAAAGATCTTGGTGTTGAATACTGTTAACTTTGTTGGCAATGGAAGCAGAATCTGTTTCAAGAATTACATTAGTCCAGCCATTGGCAACAGCAAGTTTTAAGCCTTCCAGAATAGCAAGAGCCTCGGCAGAAGCTGGATCTGGACAAACAAGAGGCATAGAGCATCCACCGAGAACAGAACCTGAAGCGTCTCGAGCAACGACGACGGCGGCAGCACCCTTTAACACTAGGTCAAAGGCCCCATCTGTGTTAATTTTGACGAAACCAGACACCGGTTTCGTCCATCTAGCTTGAGCGAAGGTAGGCTCAGCTAGTCGGGATCGTAAATGGGAAGCATCATTTACTATTATATAGTCCTGAAAGATTTTTTCTGCATTGGAAACAACTAACCAAGCTGGTTGGAGATGATTGTTATGGACAAAGTCATTACGTCGGTTCCATAAATTCCAGAGGATCGTAATAAGGAGGGAAAATTGATGTAAAGATAGGAAACTAGCAACTTTAGAGAGCCATTGGTTAGTGGATGTAGTATGCGAGGACGAGAAAATTCGAGCAAGGAGCCCTTCTAATAGTAGTGCCTCCTTGGTAGTAGAACAATCCCTCATCGCATGGAGGGTGGTTTCAATGGCCATGTTGCAAAGGGGACATACTCCTGTACTAAGATTTGCCTAAAGAAGCTTTTGACCCGTTGGGATTGCATCATGACAAAGCCGCCATCCAAAGGAACGGACCTTAGGTAAGGTGGGTAGTTTAGAAAGAATTTTCCAAATCTTAGAGGGTCTATTGACCGGCCCTAGTTGTAGCTGCAAAAATTGGTATCCCGACCGGACCGAATATATACCAGAGTCATGGTAACCCTAAAGAGTGGTGTCCTTAGTGTCATTAATAATAGGTACATTAAGGATGGTGTTAGCATCTTCAAAGGAGAAGTATTCTCGTACCTTTAATTCATTCCACTGAGTCGTATTAGGTATCATGAAGGTACCTGCACGAATAGGTATTTCGTCATTCAACTCATAATCACCATAAAGGTGTATAGGCTGAGAGCCTCCCCAGTTCTCAAAGTGGATCTGAATTTGACTAGATATGCCTGGCCGTTTAAAGAAACCATGGCAAAGTTTAGAGATAGCTACACTAAGGCCTTTCCATGCAAAGGATAACCTCCGAGTGTGTTCAGACTCAAGGATCGAACCCGACGGGTAATACTTACATTTATAGACCTGACTAAAGAGATTGTTTGGTTCACAGATCAAACGCCAGATTTGTTTGCCCAGTAAAGCAATATTGAAATGGTGCAGATCGCGGAACCCAATACCTCCTCCTGCTTTCGGCAGACAGACAGTGTCCCAAGGGAGCATGTGCCAACCTCGTTTGTCAACTTTTCCAGACCACCAATATCGACATATCGAGGCAGTCATATCATCGATGATGTTTTGTGCAAGAAGATAACATGACATAACATATTGAGGTATTGATTGTATGACTGATTTAATAAAAATTTCTCTACCACTAAAGGATAAAAGGTGTTTATCCCATTTACTCAGGCGAGCATTCATTTTTTCCCTAGTAAAACCCAAGGTTGTTGTCTTATTTTTCCCTATTAGAAGGAGGACTCCAAGATAAATACCTGGATCGTCAACTTCTCGTACATGAAGGATATCATTAATTTCCGTTCTAAGCGACATGGGAGTTTTCCGAGAAAAGAAAATAGTAGACTTTTCGAAGTTCACTGCTTGACCAGAGGAGGTAGCATAGGTTTGCAGAGTATTCTTAAGATGCTGAGCTTCTGTAGTTGTATTTTTAATGAATACAACACAGTCATCAGCAAAAAGAAGATGGTTTACACGTGGTCCATTCCTACTAGCACAAAGACATGGTAGGTTACCATTAGCTTGCTCAGCATTAAGCAAAGCTGAGAGTCCTTGGGTACAGAAGAGGAAAAGGAAGGGAGATAGCGGGTCCCCTTGTCGTAACCCTCTATGTGGTTTGAAGGGCCGTGAAAGAGAGTCGTTGACACGTACTTGGAATGTCATTGAAGATATGCATCGCATAATGAGAGAAACCCAGAAGTTGTTAAAACCTAGGCGAAGCATAATTTGTTTAAGAAAAGGCCATTCAACACGGTCGAAAGCCTTTTCCATATCAAGTTTTAAGCTAGCGCCTTTTGCTAACGAGGTCTCATCAATATTTAAGGTATGGATAAGCTCATGAGCAATTAGAATATTGTTGGTAATATTCCGCCCTTGAACAAAAGCAGCTTGATTACCACTTATGCATAGAGGTATGATAGATTTTAGCCGATTAACAAGAACTTTCGCGACAGTCTTGTATAAGACTGTGTAGAGACTAATAGGTCTGAGATGGCGCATTGTTGTAGGTTCGCTGATCTTGGGTATTAGAACAATGATTGTACGATTGACGTCTTCCATATTAAGCGACCCGCGTAAGAGTCGAAGGCAGAGGATTATAAAATCAGGGCCAAGGATGTCCCAATGCTTCCTAAAGAAACTACTAGGGAATCCATCAACTCCCGGAGCTTTCCATGGGTCAATATCTCTAAAAGCAGTGGTAACTTCATCTGCCGTGAAGTCCTTGAGGAGGTCATTATTCATTTGTTCAGTAACAATGGTAGGAGTGTTGTCCAAAATGGATGATGCAATATTGGGACAAGAAGATGAGAAGAGGTTTTGAAAATAGTCAATAGCAATATTCATAATGTCATTTGTATGTGTGTGCCATACATTCTGATTATTAAAGAGTCCAACAATACTATTCTTTCGCCGGCGACAATTTGCTTGGGCATGAAAGAAAGAGGTGTTTTTTTTCACCGTGTTCTAACCATTGTATACGAGCTCGTTGAGCCCAATATAATTCTTTTGCATTTAGTAAACTATCAAGCTCTCTTTTAGCAGAAATAAAGTTTTGGATGTCCCCGTCAGAGAGGTGTCGTTTGAGACACATATTAATGAATTCATTAAGCCGCATAATCCGTTCATTGGAGGTGATACGTTTATTCCTTTGCCAAGAGGATAGAAAACGTCTAATATCCTCAAGTTTAGCTAAAGGTGATCGAGACTGGTTAGACCAAATGTCATTAATTCGAGAGGACACTTCCGGATTATCAGCCCAACAATTTTCAAAACGAAAAAGGTTATTAGAGTGGTTGTGTCGAATAATTCGAGATGGATTAGTATCCAATAGGATAGGACAGTGGTCAGAGCGAGCTTGAAAGAAAGAAATAGCTTGGAAGTTTGGGAAAGAGTTGAACCAGGCATAATTGCCAAGAAAGCGATCAATTCGTTCCATAATCAAATCCGCATGGCGCCCAGATCTGGTCCAAGTGAACCATCCGGACGATGGCTTGCAATCAAAAAGGTCATTCCTTGAGATGCAATCTCTGAAATTGTTGATTTGTGATCTCGCACGACGGATACTGCCTCGTTTTTCGTTATCATAGAGAATTTCATTGAAATCCCCTCCTAAAAGCCAAGGAAGGGAAGATGCAGATTGTAAGGAATCTATTAGTTGCCAAGTTTTATATTTGTTCGCAGTCTCAGCGAATCCATGTACTCCTGAAAAATGGAAGTGTTATTTTCCAATGGATATAGTAACATCAATATGTCGATCTGAGTAAGAAAGCAAATTAATGGTAGGTTTAGTATTCCAAAAGAGAGCTAGCCCTGTACAAGAAGGGCTAGAGTCAGTAGTTATGCAACCTTGCATTCCTAATTTAATTCTGATACGGTCCATATTGTGTCTGTTTAATCTGGTTTCACAAAGGAACAGGCAGTCGGCATCATGCTTGGAGGAAGCACGTTGAAGAGCAAGAAATGCCTGGGTGTTGCCAAGACCCTGACAGTTCCAACATAATAGTTTCATTCTGCTCGGCGGGGTTGAACCAAGTCAACCACCGTCGAAGAGTTTTTAACGCTGCTCATCCCAGCTATTTTAGGAAAGGAACTGGTCAAAATATGTAGCCAATTTTTGATGTTTGTAGATCGAAAACCTTGAACCAAAGCAGTCATTACACCAGGAAAGGTGATAGTAAAAGCCAAATGATAAGTTGGTTTTCCATAAAAAAACCCAGAAAAAAATAGATAGTGTGCTTGTCTGTATGCATGCAATTGGAACTAACCATTATGCCTGAAGAATATAAAAGTAGCTTGTAGGAGGCCCAAATCCAGATTGATAGTCAAGGGTTGAGAAAAAGACACCATAGATGGTGTTGGTAAAAGCCCTTAAAAAGGGTGGTTTATACATATAAGTGACAACTATAATAGGAATGGTGCAAAAAGAGATAAAACTTTGATGTCTAAAAAGTGAATTTTCGTGGATTATTCGTGGTAGGATGTGTATCAAAGGAACATAAAGTAGAACAAGGGTAAACAAAAACACAAAGAAATAACAAAGATACCACAATAAAATGAGATGTAGAAGAGAAAAAGAAAATATAAAAAAATAGAGAGAATAATAAAACAAGGCAATAAAGATATTATTAATCAAAATAAAAGGGAGATTCGAAACAAAAGCCCTAAAAACAAAGCTAAAGCATCCACGCATACCTAACTTGGTCTTAAACAAAGCCAAAAAAAAACTAGAAAAAGGAAAAAGAAAAAACAGAAAAACGGCTTCAAAGTTAAGAATAACACGTTGCAAAATATGAATTGTCTGGGCGTTGTCATGATCCAGACAGTTCCAACTGAAGTTTATCATTTGGCTCGGCGGGGTTGATCTGAGTCAACCTCCGCCGGAGAGTTTTTTGCGCTGCTCATCCCAGCTTTCTCAACAGGCATTTTGTTAGTCGCTCGAGGACGTTTAAGCCTGGTATTCTCGTTTGAAGGTGGGGTTCTCTTGGTACCTCTGCTTGAGGTAGGTCGTACAATTCGCTTAGGGGTTGGCGCAGTATCAAGCCAATCAGCTACCTCCTGGAAGTCTTGGTCATTGGTTAGATCATCCTCCAATTCTTGGAGTTCAGAGTCCAGAAGGCTCACTTCCCCAGTGTTGTTATGGGCTGTTTGTCGAGTAGTAATGTGAGTGCTTAAATCAAGAGAAATCATTTGCAATGGTTGTGGAGCACAGCGACGAGCAGATAGTTTACTAGCGACCGTGGGAAGGAGCCTGGGTCCTTGTGGGATAATATGCAAGGGATCATTACTGGGAACAGTAGACTCAATATCATTAGCCGAAGGGGGTGCCATAGGGGCTTTACCTTTCCCATTGGTCTTGGGTGGAGACGACGGTATCGAGGCTTTGGCTTTGTTATTGGTGTTGGAAGTTTGGGAGGATGCTGGTGTCGGGTGAGCAATGGTATCATTGGCAATATAATGAATACGACCTCTTTGTGTAGGTTGCACTGCCCTCTTTTTAGGAACATATCGTAGCCAATCGCCAAATAGTAGTTGCTCAGGTCGTGAATCGACCGGGATAGTACAAGAATCCAGGGAGTGTCCAATTCTGCCACAACAATGACAGAATGTAGGGAGACGTTCATATTGAAGCAGGCAAAACCTTGTAGTGGCCCCCCACCAATGGCAACGCAGTGCATAATAGGTTGTGTAGCATCCAGTGTCAAACCGATCCGCAAGTAGTCAACCATGTTGAAGTCGATTTTCCTAGTGTCGATTTTTGTCATTGTTCCAATTATCGACCCTAGTGATTCGCCAATATTATTAGCAGATTCCTCCGAAGCAAGGAAGATGTGTGGGATGTTGTATATGCGCACCCAAATATTCATCTTTGTAAAGACATGTTCATCAAGGTTGATAGTAAGATTATATTGGGTTAGGGCAAGCCATTCGTCCTTGTAAGTCCAAGGTCCCCTAGCTAGGATATCATCCTTGATCTTCGCATCTTTGAAGCGGATGAGAAACAGATGTGGTTTCAAGATTCGTATAGTAACAAGTTTGGCCATGGTCCAGATACCAGTAAAAGCTTTGACAATCACCTGATCATCTATCTCTTTGTAGGACACAAGTTTTCCAAGAAGGGATGAATGTACTTCTTCTTCAGAAGAATCCCAAGAGATACTTGGTTGGAAGATTGTTGCCTGCTCATCAGCAATAAATTGAAAGTTTCCCAGTTGTTGGAGGAAGGTCTTGGAATCCATTTGTGAGAGGTTGGTAAAAGAGAGGGAATAAAGAAGAGAGAAGGATAAAGAAAGGCGTGTGAAGGATGTTGGAGTTGTAGAAATATGAGGGGGATGGGTGGGTATATATAGGATACAGAGAGTTTGAGTTGTGCAAGGAGTACAATTAAAAGAATTACAAAAATATAAAAAAGTAGTAAGAGAAATAATATTATATTGAATATAAAAATTATTAAATTGTAGATAAGGAGAAGTAAGAGTAAATAACTTATCGCATATGATGTGAGAAGGTTTATGTATTTGAGAATGACTAGAAGTCATAAAGGGAGACACTTTAAGTGATGTGTAAGTACTAGGAGTCCTTAATGTACATAGTATAAAAGGTTTGGGGCTGATATAGGGCATGTGATAAGGATTCGTGTTGACTATATAAGGCCGTGGAGGGTTGAGACAAAAGACTACACCATAAAAGATGTTGGGTAAATCCCTATACAAGGGTGGCATAGAAAGATTAATGTAAAGAGAAACTTGGCCGCCCAAGGTTACATGTGGCATAATATAGAGAGAAATTCGAAAAGGGAGAAAGCCACTAATATCGTTGGTAAGAGAGAGGGAGTGGTGTAAGGTATTAGATTTAGATAATAAAACTTGTTTGAACCGGATACACCACAATGGGTGTTGGAGAAATCCCTTTTCAAGGGTGGTATATGCATAGAGCTAATAATTAGAAGAAAAGAGATATGGCACGACAAAGAGATTATGGAATTAAGAAAATAACCTAACCTGTAACTTGTTGATTCCATAGGTTTAACTTGAAGTGAGCCGGGGGAAGCGAAGATAGCCAACATGGATCTCATGCAGTTGCTAAAGGCAAGGGACGTCGATAGGAACCCGAAGTTCGAGTGAGCCAGATCAAAACAACCCCAAGAAACCGGTGATAGTTCCATATTTAAAGTATTAGACGAGCCAAAGATGAGGAGGGAGCCCATTCGATGTTGTCTTGCAGAACAAGAAATTGATTCTAAGGGTATTATAGTGGTAGTAACCAAAGATGGGAGGATTCGCAAGAGAGAAATTCTAGTGGATGACTCTAGGGAAAAAGAGGCCCTTACTGTCATATGCCACCCTTCTGTTCTTGGTTTAATATATAGTGAATGTTGATTACAACCCTGGCCTTAAAGTAGAGTCTTAGTCGCCATGTTGTCACAATATGCGTGGTCTCGTTGGTTTGGTCTCGTTGGCACAGTGTTGCAAAAACCCTTACACAAGGGTGCAGTGCGATCAGCAAGAATGCTGAAAGTAACAAAGCAAGATGTGAGATTCAAGAAGTTTCTTCCTGCAAGCAGAAAGAGGCAGGAGGGGTCGGGTTGGAAAAAGCACATACATGGCCTGTTAATAATAAACCAGAAGTTAAAGAACATTATAACTAATAGAACTCTAACAAAAGGATAACCCGATAAAACTTAAACAGAGGGAAACCTGAGAAAGTACGTAACTAATTATAATTCCGGAGTAGTATGAAGGAAACCAAACGTTACAATTAAAGGTTGTTTGTGGTCGGAGTTTTACAAGATTATGAGTTGGTTTGAAAAGAACGACACCATAGAAGAAGTTCGAAAGATCCCTCAATGAGGGTGGTATAATATGTCGATAATAATTAGTAGTAGGTCGGTCATCAGTATAATGGAGGATCGAAGTATTAACTAAAGAGGGAGCATAACCTGTATAACATATCTTGTTCCATATAGAATAGTAGAGTCCGAAACAAGTAAAAACTCTATTATCAGAAGACTTAGCAGTCCAATGGACAATGGTGTGCTGTTGAAACTCGGCCTCGATCTTCCCCTCAGTGCCATGGCAACTAAGAAGAAAGATGTTCCTTGATTTCGCTAAGCGATTTGGTAGGTTTGTGCAATATATCCTGTGAAGGCTTTTTTGGAGACCATTAGCCAGATCGTTCACTCGTAAAAACAGAAGAGAAAAACAATCAGCTGGGATACATGAAACAGATGGTGTAATCGTTACATGTAACTTTGTATAAACTGGAATAGCTAAAAAGGTAGCGGCGAAGAGAAATCTATCATACCTTTGTAATATAACGTGGGGTGTGTTGACGTCTTCCTCTCCTCGGGGTGGGAGTCTGTCGATGATGGAGCAGTGGGAGTCGAGATCCGAACCTAAACACCCGAGTGACTCATCAGTGGATGAACACCAAACGATCGAAACCCCGGAAGGCTCCTCAAAAAGTTTATTACCTCCCAACGCAACAATAGCAGAAAAGAGAAAAACAAGCATTGTTATAGTTAGTACACCACCAATGGTGTTGGTAAATTCCCTTGGTAAGGGTGGAGAGTGATTGCAGCAAATATCGAAAACAAGAACGTAAAAAGAACGTAGTAATTTGGCAAAAACGATCATCAGAGAGAAGTCTGGTCGATGTTGGAGTATGTTCTTGGAATGACAATCAACACACCAGATCGCCAAATAAAGATGTAAAACCCAAATGTGATTCAACCAAAAAGATCGATGGATTGGTTCACGGAAGTAGGATATAAGCCAAGAATTAAATGTAATACAAAGAATATATGTAAAGATAACGATTGTAAGAATATACCTTAGATGGTTAGATGATGGTGTGATTGTTTCTTCCTCTCCCGTGGTTGTAGATGGAAGGAATCGGCCGATCAAAGGAGAGTATCGGTGGTGGATGAGGGGATAGGCGGCGGGGGAAGAAGAAAACATGGAGAGGTAAAGAGAAAGAGCGAGAGGAGAAAGGAGAGGAGAGAAAACAATCATATTCACCCGTTCGAATTTTAACTGAGTAAAAAGCTCAAAATTTGAGTTTAAGCTTTATAATTAAGTTCAAAACCACATAATTTACTTTTTGTACCCAAAAAATGATTTAATATCATTTTTTATCGTTTCGTAGGGTTCCGAGTGTGCATGTCTAAATGGGCTTTATAGTGAACCCGTACGAATTTTAACCGAGTAAAAAACTCAAAATTTGAAATAGAGCTGTATAATTAGTTTCAAAATCTCATAATTAACAATTTGAACTCATAAAATTTGATTTAATATCATTTTCGATCGTTTTGTAAGCTGATAAGTGCTCAACTCACTATCATTTTTTACACCTTTTATGGGCATTAATCACCGAATTTACACCCACTCGGACCAATGCATGTACTTAATGTGATATATTTAGAAATTAAGCTTATGAAGATAATATTTACAGAAAAAAGGCAAGTTTTACTGCATTTTTATATTTGTGCAGGAGAACCATTGCCACGTCAGCGACATGGCCGAGGCAGGACCTGATGCCAAGGCAGCAGTTGAGAGCCATAGAGCAATATTGTAGGCGATTGGAAGAGAAAAATCCAAGGGACGTTCCTGGACATAAAGCACATGGATCGGAGTTTGTTAGCATGAGGAAAAGCCCAAGACAAGGCTACGCGGGAAAGCCTCTTAGTTGAATTAAACTTGGAAATATTTTAATTATGTGCATGACTTGTTCCCTACTCCAAGTTGTATTCTACTTAGGAAAGGTTTGCCCTAGGTCAAGCCTATATAAGACCTAGCCGTCCAATGTATTAGATATATCTAGAGAGAGAGAGCCGATTCATAACTTTGTTTTCTTTCTCTCAACTATGTTCTAAGATTTCTTAGGGTTTAGGTGAAGGTTGTTTAGTATATGTGAGAGGAGATTGTACCTTGTCTTTGTTTCAATGCAATAAAACTACCAAGGTTTGCTTATCCTTTGTTATTCCTTGTTCTTACATTCAAGCTCGGGAGAGAAGTTTGTGAGTAATCCATTTATCTAGACTAGAGAGAGTTAGATTCACGAAAGGGGTAAGTATGGTGTTTCAATCGCGAAATACTAACTCGGCCTAGGGATAGGTTAAGAGTTTCAGCGGCTAAAAGAAGTGTGAGATTGGTTGGTGAGTATAATTGATTCACGCCGGGAGGTATCATCAAGGACTAGTCATCAACAGTACTTCGACTTAGGGATAAGCGGAGTCATTCAAGGACACTTTGCCGAACTTTGGTAAAGTCCACCCACGAGCAAGGGATTGCCGCGGCGGACAGTATCGTCGCTGCCAAGGCAGTAATCTGCAAGTGCTGCCGAGGCAGTGATATACGATTGCATTGGGCAGAGACAAGTCAATCAAGTCCACAATACAACGCAACTGGATCCTGACCTTTCTCTCTATTTATCAAATCTTATTCCTTTATTTAGTTGTTTTATTTCAGTTTATCAAACCCAAAATTACTTGTGTTTTATTTTATTTCTTTCTACAGAACAAGAAGACGAAGAAGACATATTAAGTATACCAATCCATGTGGAGACGATAATCCGATAAATAGTTATCACTTATTACTTGCAATGTGTCCACTTGCACTAAACGCGCACTTTTGACACGCGCACTTTTGTACCCAAAAAATTTGATTTATTATCATTTTTTATCGTTTTGTTGGGTTTAAAGTGTGCATGTCTAAATGGGCTTTATAGTAAACCCGTTCAAGTTTTAACCGAGTAAAAAGCTCAAAATTTGAGTTTAAGATATATAATTAGGTTCAAAAGCTCATAATTAAATTTTTGTACTCAAAAAAAAATTTATTTAATATCATTTTCGATCGTTTTGTAGGGTTCAGAGCGTGCATGTCTAAATGGGCTTTATAGAGAACCCGTTCAAATTTTAATTTAGTAAAAAGCTCAAAATTTGAGATAAAGCTATATAATTAGGTTCAAAATCTCATAATTAACAATTTGAACTCATAAAATTTGAATTAATATCATTTTCGATCGTTTTGTAAGGTTTAAAGCATGCATGTCTAAATGGGATTTATAGTGAACCCGTTCAAATTCTAACCGAGTAAAAAGCTCAAAATTTTAAATTAAACTGTATAATTAGGTTTAAAAGCCCATAATTAACAATTTGAACTCATAAAATTTGATTTACTATCATTTTCGATCGTTTTGTAAGGTTTAGAGCGTGCAAGTCTAAATGGGCTTTATAGTGAACCTGTTCGAATTTTAACCGAGTAAAAAGCTCAAAATTTGATATTAAGTTGTATAATTAGGTTCAAAAGCCCATAATTAACAATTTGAATTCATAAAATTTGATTTAATATCATTTTCGATCGATTAGTAGGGTTCAGAGCGTACATGTCTAAAAGGGTTTTATAGTGAACCCGTTCGAATTTTAATTGAGTAAAAAGCTCAAAATTTTAGTTTAAGCTGTATAATTCAGTTCAAAAGCACATAATTTACTTTTTGTACCAAAAAAATTGATTTAATATCATTTTTTATCATTTCGTAGGGTTTAGAGCGTGCATGTCTTAATAGGCTTTATAGTGAACCCGTACGAATTTTAATCAAGTAAAAAGCTCAAAATTTGAGATAAAGTTGTATAATTAGGTTCAAAATGTCATAATTAACAATTTTAACACATAAAATTTGATTTAATATCATTTTCGATCGTTTTGTAAGGTTTAGAGCGTGCATGTCTAAATAGGCTTTATAGTGAACTTGTTCAAATTTTATCCGATTAAAAAGCTCAAAATTTGAGATAATGCTATATAATTAGGTTTAAAAGCACAAAATTAAATTTTTATACCCAAAAATTTCTTTAATATCATTTTTGATCATTTAGTAGGGTTTAGAGCGTGCATGTATAAATAGGCTTTATAGTGAACCTATTCAAATTTTAACCGTTTAAAAAGCTCAAAATTTGAGATTAACTGGTATAATTAGGTTCAAAAGCCCATAATTAACAATTTAAACTCCCAAAATTTGATTTAATATCATTTTTATTCGTTTTGTAGGATTCAGAGTGTTCATGTCTAAATGGACTTTTTAGTGAACCCGTTCCAATTTTAACTAAGTAAAAAGCTTAAAATTTGAGTTGGAGCTATAAAATTAGGTTCAAAAGCACAAAATCAACTTTTTGTACCCAAAAAATTTGATAATATCATTTTTATCGTTTCGTAGGGTTTAAAGCGTGCATGTCTAAATGAGCTTTATAGTGAGCTCATTCAAATTTTAACCGAGTAAAAAGCTCAAAATTTGTGTTTAAGATATATAATTAGGTTCAAAAGCCCATTATTAACAATTTAAATTCATAAAATTTGATTTAATATCATTTTAGATCGTTTTGTAGGTTTTAGAGCGTTCATGTGAAAATGGGCTTTATAATGAACCCGTTCAAATTTTAATCGAGTAAAAAGCTCAAAATTTGAGTTTAAGATGTATAATTAGGTTCAAACGCACATAATTAAGAATTTGAACTCCTAAAATTTGATTTAATATCTTTTTTGATCGTTTCGTAGGGTTTAGAACGTGCATGTCTAAATGGGCTTTATAGTGAGCCCATCGAATTTTAACTAAGTAAAATGCTCAAAATTTGAGTTTAAGTTGTATAATTAAGTTCAAAAGTTCATAATTAACTTTTTTTACCCAAAAAATTTGATTGAATATCATTTTTTTATCGTTTCGTAGGGTTTAGAATGTGCATGTTTAAATGGGCTTTATAGTGAACCCATCGATTTTTTTTGACGGAAAAAGGGCCTCGTTAAAAAAACCCTATTCTTCCAACCCAAAAGAGGGTTGGAAGCCCCTATGGGGAAAAGAGTACCCCTAGAATTTATTGAATAGGAGAGTTAAATCTCTCAGAGTTTACAAAAGCCCTTATAAAATCGGGCATATCGGAATCAAAGTGAAGGGTACATAAGGTGCGCATTGCCCTAGAAGCAAGAGTATGGGCGACATTATTGGCCCCTCTAGGTACATAAGTGATTCAACAATTAACTAAACTCTCCAAGGTGGTATGAATCCTGGACACCAAAGGTTGTAAAGTTGAGAGATCTGGTCCACCCTGGTTGACTTTATTCGCAATGGAGGCTGAATCTGTCTCAAAAGTAATATTCGTCTAGCCTTTCTGAGAAGCAAGTTGAAGTCTAACAAGGATTGCTTGTGCTTCAGCCGTAGAAGCATCAGGACATCCAACAAGGGGGAGCGAAATACCACCCATAACAACACTATCCGAGTTACGGCTACTACACCAACTGCAACACTTCCAGAAATTGAATCAAAAGCCCTGTCCGTGTTTATTTTAATAGAACCAGGGTTTGGTTTTTGCCAAATTTGGTTTGGAATAATGGGTGTATGTTGATTGCTAGTAGAAGAGGTAATATTTGCATTTTGATAGTCGTTCAATAAGGATTTTCCATTTGCAAATGTTAACCATGGTGGCTAAAGATGGGAATTGTGAATCTAATCATTTCTTATGTTCCAAATATTCCAAAGGATCGTTAGAAAAAGAGCAAAGTTCTGGTTGTTAAGTTTAGTCGCTGCGGTTTCCATCCAATGGAGTGTCGATGTAAAAGTACCTGATCGGATAAAATTAGGGAAGCCTGCTAATTGGATGGTTTCATGGGCACCAAGACAGTCACGCAAAGCGTGTAACGGGGTTTCAATCGTAGCTGCACAAATTGGCCATATACCATTACCTAGATTTGCATTTAGTAACTTGGATCCCGTAGGAAGGGCATCACGTCCTAGTCGCCATCCAAATGTTCTGACCTTTGGTAAAGCTAGTAGCTAAGAATATAGTTTTCCAAATACGTGTGGGTCTTTTTAAAGGTCCATGTGGTTTTTGTAGGAATAAGTAGCTCGATCTGACTGAATAAATTCCACAGTCGTTATGCATCCATATGGTCGTATCTCTATGATCATTAATTATAGGAATGTTTAAAATAGCGTTTGCATCCTCTCTATCAAAAAAGGAACGTATTTTAGGCTCATCCCATTGTGGTTGTTGTCGCGTGTCAAAAGTGCGCGTTCAGTGCAAGCGTACACATCGCAAGTAATAAGTGATAAGTATGTTATCGAGTTATCGTCTCCTCAGGGACTGGTATACTTAATATGCTTCCTTCATCTTCTTGCTCTGTAGAAAGATAAAAACACAAGTGAGTTGATGTGATTTATTTAAACTAAAATAATTGAATAAAAATAAAGAGTCGAAATATTAGAGAGAGAGATGGGCCAAGATCCAGTTGTATTGTATTGTGGACTTGATTGACTTGTCTTTATCCAATGCAATCGTATATCTCTGCCTCGGCAGCACTGCAGTTTACTGCCTGGGCAGCGATAACGCTGTCTGCCGCGGCAATCCCTTGCTCGTGGGCAGACTTTACCAAAGTTCGGCAAAGTGTCCTTGAATGACTCCGCTTATCCCTAAGTCAGAGTGCTGTTGATGACTAGTCCTTGATGATACCTCCCGGCGTGAACCAATTATACTCAGCAACCAATCTCACACTTCTTTTAGCCGCTGAAACTCTTAACTTATCCATAGGCTGAGTTAGTATTTCGCGATTGAAACAACGTACTTACCCCTTTCGTGAATCTAACTCTCCCGAGCTTAGATAAATGGATTACTCACAAACTTCCCTCCCAGGCTTGAATGCGAGAACAAGGAATAACAAAGGATAAGCAAACCTTGATGATCTTTATTGCATTGAATAAAAGACAAATTACAATCTCCTCTCACAAATACTCCACAACCTTCACCTAAACCCTATGAAGGTTTTAGAACATGATGGAGAGGAAGGAAACAAGAGTAGAAGTCGGCTCTCCCTAGGTATTTCGATATCTCATACATTGGGTGGCTAGGTCTTTATATAGGCTAGACCTAGGGCAAATCTTTCCTAAGTAGAATACAACTTGGAGTAGGGAACAAGTCAAGTACATAATAATATTATATTTCCAAGTTTGAATTCGGCTAAGGGGGCTTTCCCGTGTGGTCTTCCTTTGGGCTTTTCCTTGTGCTAGCCAGCTCCGATTCTTGGGCTTCAAGTCCAAACACGTTCCTTAGATTTTTGTCTTTCCATCGCCTATCACTTTGCTTCCTGTCTTCCTGCTGCTGCCTCGGCATCAGGTCCTGCCTCGGCCTTGTCGCTGCCGCGACAATGGTTTTCCTGCACAGATATGAAAACGTAGTAAAACGTGCCTTTTTCTATAAATATTATCTATTTAAGTATAACTTCTAAATATATCACATTAAGCACATGCATTGGTTCAAGTGGGTGAATATTTGGTGATAAATGCCGATAAAAGGAGTAAAAAGTGATAGTGTGTTGAGCACTTATCACACCCCCAAACTCGAACTATATCTTGTCCTCAAGCAATGCAAACCATCAATTTGTCGAACTCTGCTCTCTCTTGGTCTTACATGTCCATCTATTCTCCCCACCATAGCTAGGCCTATCTTTAAGCCTTAACCATTCGGGTACCTAAGAATTTACCTAGAAACAAACTATAGGATTTGTGAGTGTGTGCGTTTTTGTGGACAAGTTGATTAAAGGCTTTCTTAGATAAACTCTAAGTTCAAGACAAATAGACATTGGTTTAAGTGTTCTGTTCTTTTTCAAACCCCAAATCTTGAGCCGGTTTTGGGCACCTCAAAGACTTGTGTTTTTCTTTTCAACTAAAACCTTTTTGTCTTTTCTTTGTAATATTCCTTAATACATACTAGAGCCAATTTCGGGCACCTCTAGCATGAAGAAGAGATTTTCTAGAGCCGGTGGTAGGCACCTCTAGTTACTTTTCCAAAAATCTAAGTCTTTATCACCTAAGTTCATTAAAAGAATTCCTATAATCCACAAGTCCCAAAAGTGTTTAAAGTTCTTCCTATAGTAAGCTTCTAAGTTTTCATCCTTAAGCATCCTAAGGTTAAGCCCTCTTGACAGAACCTAAACATGGTAAGGAGAAAGATTTCTATAGCCTTAAAGAATAAACTAAGGCAATACTGATGATGAGCAGTGCAAGAGTGTAGGCAGTTAATTCAAGTAAGGCGGGGAGCATAAAAATTAAAGAAATCACTGGAATACTCCCTTTTTGGCAAGGCCGCAGCAGTAGATTGCTGCCTTGGTAGTAAATCTGCACCCCCAAACTCAAACCAAGCATTGTCCTCAATGCTTTATATTTGGAAGGAATAAACGGCAAAACAGAATATGAATTATATGCAGCAAGGAAAAATAGTAAAAGCAATGAATATTGAATAAAGGACAAAGAATTTTAGAGCGACTCCGAAGAGCTGCTCGTAACAATTTTCCTCCGTGGCCTTGATGCCAAGTGCTTTGTCCTTGGGGAGGGCGATGGTTGCGCCTTTTCTTGCCTCGGCGGCTGGACTCGAGTGGGTGGGGTCCTATGCATCGGGGCCTCTACTTCTTCTCCTTCTTCAACATCTGCCATCTCTTCGGTTATCATCACGTCCGTTCCTCCTCTCATCGCAGTTGCTCCTCCAGTGTGGTGCGTGCTTGGGCCGGCGTCAATAGAGCATTGGCGTACATAAGCATCTATCTCGGCGGATAGACTGCCCATGATAATTGGCGATCTTGGTGGAGTGCTGAAAACGGCTCTCCGCTTGGATGGCCTTCGGCTGACAGACGAGGCCACGGCAGAGTCTGCCGCCCTAGATGGTCCAGCAGCCTGGTATTGGGGCTGAGGGTCCGGATGGAAGAACGGTCGCGGTCCTCCTGGGGCTGGTGTAGTCTCGGTGTAGGGTGCGACAGTAACGAGCATATTGCTTGGGAACTCCGGGAATTGTACGCCTTGGTCCGGGAAGGCGTGCAACATCATCTGTGCGAGAGTGCCATTGAAGTCCCGCTGGTACTCCATGTACCGTTGTTGTCGAAGATCCATCGCGGCCATTCGCTGCAAGAGTTCTTGATACGGGTCTGCTGCGGCAGAGGTGTGGGCAGTACCAGGCATATCTGCCGTGTACTGGGCCCCGATAGCAGTATCGGCAGTGAACTGCTGCGATGTTGCCTGGACAGGTTTTGCTTGTGTGATCTGCATGACTTTGTGGCAGAATTCCCTGGTCCATCCTCTTCTTGGGGGTGTGTATTCATCCGTTTCTTCAATGGATACACCTGCAGAAACACATAAACCCGTAATCAAGCAAGGAAAATACAATGGTCCTCGATCTTTCTTACCGCACTCGTGAATTTCCCGTAGGATAAGTTCTCCAATGTTGATGGTCCTTTTGTTGATGATGGATTGGATAAGCACCAATCTCTTGCGATCCACCGTGCTATTGTGTGATGTTGGGATGAGGCGTAGTTTGACGAAGGTGTTCCACATCTTGGCCTTCGACTTCAAGCTTTGTCTTGTCACGGATCCTCGATGGGTACCGGTTTCCCATGGAGTGTTTACATAACAAAGATCGTCTTTGATAAGTTCATAGTCATCGGCAGTGATATCTTCCAAGAAGTCAGCATGGAGATCACTGTCCGGGGTGAGACCGTAGAAGTTGTTGATCGTATCGGCATCAAGCTACACAGGCCTGCCGCGGCAGTGAACAAAGAGGGAGTCTTTGGTGGGCCCATGAGCGTAGAACTCCCGCACGATTGTGGCGTTTGCCTGGGCAGGTTGCAAACAGAATATTTCCCAATTCTGGTACTTTATTCTGTCGAACAAGTAGTGTTCAATGCCGTAATTCTCTTCATCCGCGTGTTGGAACCCTTGTTCTTCCCAAAGTTGCCTTGCGATGAAAGATCGATTGAATCGATCTTCAACGTTGGCTAGGGCAAATCTTTTGTAAGTTTCCATCAAGAAAGGGAAAATTGAGTTCTTGGAGGTTTTCTTGAAGAAATCTGGAGATTTAAAAGGGATTAGTAGGCAGAGAGTAATTGAGAGAGTGATTGTTAAGAATACTAAAAAAAGCAAGAAAGTAAGAGTGAATAGTTCAAGAGGAAGGAGTTTCTTATATAGGTCTCGGCCTTGTGACCGTTGAGATCACTAGCCGTTGTAACCGTTTCCTTCTTCTGTCGTTTCCTTTTCTACCGCGGCAAGAATCTCGGCAGACTAGCCGTTACACTTTTCTACCCGTTGGGACTGCTGCGGCTCTGACACTGTTGTATTGCCTCGGCAGAGTTCCTGCTGTGAACTATTTTTCCCTTATCTTTACTTTTTATTCCTGAATAAAAATTTAAACACACAAAAGAAAAATACTGAAAACGAAAATAATTAGAAAAAATAAAAATAAACTACTAACCCTAATATAATAAAGAAAAGGAAAAGGGAGAGGTTAGGTTACTGGTGGAGAGCATGCGAATGCATCTCCCAAAATTATTTTCTCCCTTAGGCCCAAATTATGTATCGGTTGTGGACCGCTCCTTAGTGCTGTCTGTCCATCCATCTTGGGCTTGATTTTCTTGCCGAATATCCTGCCGAGCAGACTGCCCAGGCAGGATATCTTATTGTCTATTATGTGGATGGCCTTACATTCCTCTGGATCGTTATACCTTTTTAAGTTGTGGAATGCATTGAGTTTGACTTGTTGGTCATTGACTCGCATAGTCAACTCTCCTTTTTCCACGTCAATCAATGTACGTCCAGTTGCTAGGAAGGGTCTCCCAAGGATAATCGGTGCGTTGTCATCTACTTCACAATCAAGGACAAGGAAGTCGGCAGGAAAAATAAACTTGTCAACTCTTACCAGTATGTCCTCGATTTTGCCTTCAGGTTGCACATAAGATCTATCCGCGAGTTGGGGCATTACTGTTGTAGGCTTTGGCCTTCCAATTCCAAGCTTTTGGAAGACTGATTTAGGCATGAGGTTTATACTTGCTCCAAGGTCGCATAGGGCCTTTCCTTCATAACTCTTTCCTATCGCACAAGGTATAGTGAAGCAACCAGGATCTTTTAACTTTGGTGGCATGCGGTTATGCAGCATTGCCATGCATCCCTCGTATAAGGGGTTGGTTGGATTGGCCCTGGTCATACACCAAAAACAAACAAAAGTAAAATAAAAAGAAAGATAAACAAGGAAAACAAAATTTAGTTGCCAGTCCCCGGCAATGACGCCAAAAACTTGTCGCGTGTCAAAAGTGCGCATTCAGTGCAAGCGTACACATCGCAAGTAATAAGTGATAAGTATGTTATCGAGTTATCGTCTCCTCAGGGACTGGTATACTTAATATGCTTCCTTCATCTTCTTGCTCTGTAGAAAGATAAAAACACAAGTGAGTTGATGTGATTTATTTAAACTAAAATAATTGAATAAAAATAAAGAGTCGAAATATTAGAGAGAGAGATGGGCCAAGATCCAGTTGTATTGTATTGTGGACTTGATTGACTTGTCTTTATCCAATGCAATCGTATATCTCTGCCTCGACAGCACTGCAGTTTACTGCCTGGGCAGCGATAACGCTGTCTGCCGCGGCAATCCCTTGCTCGTGGGCAGACTTTACCAAAGTTCGGCAAAGTGTCCTTGAATGACTCGCTTATCCCTAAGTCAGAGTGCTGTTGATGACTAGTCCTTGATGATACCTCCCGGCGTGAACCAATTATACTCACCAACCAATCTCACACTTCTTTTAGCCGCTGAAACTCTTAACCTATCCATAGGCCGAGTTAGTATTTCGCGATTGAAACAACGTACTTACCCCTTTCGTGAATCTAACTCTCTCGAGCTTAGATAAATGGATTACTCACAAACTTCCCTCCCGGGCTTGAATGCGAGAACAAGGAATAACAAAGGATAAGCAAACCTTGATAATCTTTATTGCATTGAATAAAAGACAAATTATAATCTCCTCTCACAAATACTCCACAACTTTCATCTAAACCCTATGAAGGTTTTAGAACATGATGGAGAGGAAGGAAACAAGAGTAGAAGTCGGCTCTCCCTAGGTATTTCGATATCTCATACATTGGGTGGCTAGGTCTTTATATAGGCTAGACCTAGGGCAAACCTTTCCTAAGTAGAATACAACTTGGAGTAGGGAACAAGTCAAGTACATAATAATATTATATTTCCAAGTTTGAATTCGGCTAAGGGGGCTTTCCCGCGTGGTCTTCCTTTGGGCTTTTCCTTGTGCTAGCCAGCTCTGATTCTTGGGCTTCAAGTCCAAACACGTTCCTTAGATTTTTGTCTTTCCATCGCCTATCACTTTGCTTCCTGTCTTCCTGTTGCTGCCTCGGCATCAGGTCCTGCCTTGGCTTTGTCGCTGCCGCGGCAATGGTTTTCCTGCACAGATATGGAAACGCAGTAAAACGTGCCTTTTTCTATAAATATTATCTATTTAAGTATAACTTCTAAATATATCACATTAAGAACATGCATTGGTTCAAGTGGGTGAATATTTGGTGATAAATGCCGATAAAAGGAGTAAAAAGTGATAGTGTGTTGAGCACTTATCAGTTGTCCATGAATCATAAAATCCCGTGCTTGTTTTGGAAGTTCACTGGAAATATCATATTCTCCAAAAAATTGAATCGAAGAGGAACCTCCCCATAGATCATGGAAAATGTTAATCTTGTTATTGATTCCTGGCCTTGTTAAAAAACCAAGAAGAAGTTTTTTCATGGCCATATAGAGTCCTTTCCAAGCAAAAGAGGATTATTTAGTGGAGGTTATGTCGAGGATGTTGCCTCATATACCTGACCAAGGAGGTTGGATGGTTCAAATAGTAGTTTCCAAATTTGTTTTCCTAGTAGAGCAATATTAAAGTTGTGGAGATCGCGGAATCCCATGCCCCCTACTGATTTTGGTTGGCATACAACTTCCCAGGGAAGCATGTGCCAGCCTTTTTTGTTATCTTTTCCAGTTCACCAATATCGGCGAATAGATGTGGTCATATCATCGATAATGTTATGTGTAAGAAGATAGCAAGACATGACATATTGCGGCAGAGATTGAATATCGAATTTTATGAATATTTCTCTACCACTAAAAGATAAAAGATGTTTATCCAATTTGGAGAGACTCACATTAACTTTTATCTCTAGTAAATCGTAATGAAGCTTTTTGTTTTATCCAATCAGTAGTGGGACACCTAGATAAACACCAGGGTCATTAACCTCTTGAACCTGGAGAATATTGCTAACATCTGATCTCTATGAGAGAGAAGTTTTTGGTGAAAAGTAGATTGTCGATTTTTCAAAGTTAATCGCTTGACCAGAAGAGGTAGCATATTTGTGGAGTGCATTTTTGTGGTGATGAGCTTCAGTAGTGTTGTTTTTTATGAAGACCAAACAATCGTCAGCAAAAAGAAGATGATTTATTTTTGGGCTGTGCCGACTAGCACTAAGTACAGGGAGGTTGCCGTTAGCATGTTCAGTATTTAGTATAGTTGTTAAACCTTGGGTGCAAAAAAGGAAGAGAAATGGAGAAAATAGGTCTCCTTGTTGGAGACCTCATTGTGGTATAAAAGAATGAGATAAAGAGTCGTTTACACGGATTTGGTATGAAACGGTAGTGAGACACTTCATTATAGTAGAAATCCATGTGTTATTGAAACCCATACGTTGCATAGTTTGATGTAAGAATGGCCATTCAACTCGATCAAAGGCTTTTTCCCTGTCTAGCTTCAAAATTGCACCTTTAGATAGATGGGAGTCTCCCGTGTTGAGAGTGTGAAGTAGTTCATGTGCAATTAGTATATTGTCCGTGATGTTTCTACCTTTGATAAACGCCGCTTGGTTGTTCTAATACATAAAGGTATGTGTGTTTTGAGACGATTGACTAAAACTTTAGATATAATTTTATATATAATAGTGCATAGGCTTATTGGACGAAGTTGCCTCATTTTTGTTGGGTTTTGTTTTTTCGGTATTAGGACGAGAATAGTTTGGTTGACCTCAACCATGTTAATAGTACCTGATAGTAGATCGAGGCATAGTCGTATAATGTCCTTACCTAGTGTATCCCAGTGTTGGCGGTAAAAACCACTTGGAAAACCATCGATCCCTGGGGCTTTCCTAGGATCAATATCCTAAAAAGAATTTATAACTTCGTCTTCTGTGTAGGGTCGATTTAAATTTTCATTCATTTCTGGTGTAATTGTGGTTGGAATGTTATCCAAGATATCAGTCGAAGGAGTTGGATTTGATGCGGAGAAAAGATTTATGAAATAGTCTGTAGCAATTGATAGAATGTTGGATTCTTCTGTTTGCCAGGTGTTGGAATTATCAAAGAGACCTTGAATAGTATTTTTCTTACGACGTTCATTTGCTCGTGCATGGAAGAAAGAAGTATTTTTGTCTCCATGTTGTATCTAGTTAGTTTTAGAGCGTTGGGCCCAATATATTTCATTGTTATGTTGAAGTGCTTGTAGTTCTTTCTTTGCTTCAATGAGGCGGTGTTCCTCAGAAGATGGTATTGGGTTGTTTAGACTATTGTTAATGTATGTAGTTAGATATTGAAGGCGTTCATTTGTTTTTTTCCTTTGAGAATTTTGCCATGAATTTAGATGGTTTCCAATCTTTTGTATTTTGTTTAGGGTGTTCCCATTTGTACTGGTCCAAATATCCTTGATTAGGTTTTTGCTTTCATCATTGTTGGCCCAACATTCCTCAAAGCGAAATGTTTTCTTAAAATTTCGTTTTATAGTAAAAGTAGTGGGAGAGGTGTCAAGCATAATAGAACAATGATCAGATTTGGGTTGGAAATGAGAAGTTATAGTATAATTAGGATACATATTTATCTAGTTCATTGACCCAATGAATCGATCCAAACGTTCAAAGAGAGGTTGTGAGTTGGGTCCATGTTTGAACCATGTGAACCATCCTGAGTTAGGTTTACAATCAAAGAGTTCATTTCTAGTTAAACATTCTTGAAAATTGATGATTTGGGATCTTGCACGACGGCGTCCTCTTTGTTTTTCATTGTCATGTAGTATTTCATTAAAGTCTCCACCTAAAAGCCATGGGAGAATGGAGGATGATTTTAAAGAGTCTATTAATTGCCATGTTTTGAATTTATGGTTTGTGTTAGCATAGCCATTTAAACCGATAAAGTGAAATTTACAGTCGTTAAGGTTAATAATGCAATTGATATGGCGATCAGAGTAAGAAAGTAAATCAGTTTGAATTTTATTATTCCAAAGTAAGGCAAGGCTAGTACAAGTTGGACTATTTTCTACCGATAAGCATCCTTGCATATCAAGTGATGCATTAAGAGAATTACATCGAGATTTATTAAGTCTAGTTTCACATAGAAATAAAACATCAGGTTCATATTGGGTAATTATTTTTTTTGAGATTTTGAACTGCCTGGGCCTTACCAAGGCCTTGGCAGTTCCAGCACATGATTTTCATTTGGTTCGGCGAGTTGAGTCGTGTCAACCTCCGCTGAAGAGTTTTTTCCGTTGCTCATCCCAACTTTATCAAATAGAGCATGTTTTGATTTCTTTTGGTGTTTACTTTTATGCATTGGAGGGGATCGTTTCTTTCTAGCATGAAAAAGGAAAGAAAAGATATGAATACTTTTAGTTATTTTAAGTAATAAAGTAAAATTAGTTTGGTAAGAAGAGATATATAGGTTGAAAAGAATAAAAATAAATATTGTAATAGATAATGGAGTATAAAGGTAATAATAGGTAAGAATCTTAATAATAGTTATGTAAAAAGGTAAATTGTAATTAAGGTAAGTGGAGGAAATGGAATGAATTAGAGTATATGGAAAAAGTATGTGGAAATTAATTAGCATAAAAGAGAAAGGTATATAGGAAGGAAAGATATGAATTTTAATTATGATAGGAGAAGGTAAACGATAAGAAAGGTATGGAAATGTATGAAAAATTTTTGTAAAATAATACTTTTTAGGTATATTTGGAAATGTTTTGAATATTTGAGAATCTATTTATTTTGAATTCATGATTTTTGTAAAAAGGTATGTATGGGATATTGAGATTTGGAGTAAATTTGGTAAATTTATATTATTATTGGTGGAAAGTTTAAAATTTTGATGTGTAAAAAGATTGTAGTTTATTGTTGGTTGAGTTATATCTATTTTAGATATTGAAATTTTTGATATGGAAATTTTATATAAGATTAGTGGATCTTTGTATACTTTGACAGTAATATTGTTTGCCATATTTTCTAGTATTATTTTCTTCGTTACAGTTGATTGTATGGGTTTAGTGGATTGAATCCAAGAATGGGTTGGTATGATAAATTTGAAGTTGTATAAGATACCATTAAGTGGTTGGGTAATTTTGAGTTCCCAATAATGGGTTGGTTTAGTAAGATTGTATATGATATGAATTTATTTATTAGGTGAAAATATTTAATTATTTTTGAAAATATTGGTAGTGGAGCAAGAAAATAGGAAAGGGGATTGAAGTTAATTAGCATATAAGGAAAGGATAAAGGACAAAGAAGGTTAAAAAAGATATGAATTTTATTTGGGGAGCAATGAAAATGTAAGCTGTAAAGAAGGTAAAATAAGATTTGAAAAAAGTTTAATAATTTATAGTTGTTGGGAATATATGAAACTATTTTGTAAAGGTAATTATAATTCAATTGATTTTGCTGTGAGTTTGGTAATTTTGTAAATTTATTTGTGAATATGGTAAAATTATAATGTAGTAATAGTAATTGTATTAAAATTGGTATTAATAAATGTGGAGAGATTTGTAATATTGGTTTCGGTGTTGGTTTTAAGTATGAATGTTGAAAAGATGTTGATGAATTTAGATAATAAGATAGTTTTTGAGAATATTGATTGAAAAGAATAAAAATATATATGGTAAGAGATAATGGTAAAAAGAGGTAAGGAATTTTATAATAGTTGTGTAAAAAGATAAATTGTAGAAGATATAAAAATTAATTAGCATATAAAGAAAAGTTAAATTGTAAAGAAGGTAAAAAAAGATATGAAAAATTAAATAGAGAAATAGAAAAAGATATATGGGAAAAAAGGTATAAGAGAAATGAAATATATTTACTAAAAGAATTTTTTTTTTGTTATTGTTGAAAATGTTATTAATGGGATAGAAGAATATAAAAGGTAATGGAGATTAATTAGGATATGAGAAAAAAGTAAACTATTAGAAAATGGGAGAAATATTTGAAATTTATTTAGGATATAATGAAAAGGTAAATAATAAGAAAGGTAATAAAGTATTTTAGAAGTTTTTAGCAAGTTATATTTTTTGGGTATTTTTGAAAGATTTTTGAAGCTTTGAATAGATATTTTTGGAAATTTTTTAAAGATTTGAATATATATTTTTGTAATTCAAAATTTTTGAAAAAGGGTAAGTAGAAAGGATTGAGATTTGGTGCGAATTTGGTAATTTTACATTAGTACATATGGAGATATTTAATTTTAGGTGACAATGATAATTATAATATAATGTTAAATTATTTAGTGAAAATATTATAGATTTTTTGTAAGATTGAATCATAGTTCGTATTGGAAGAATGGTTTTAAAGATGACAATTATAGAACTCGTGGAGTATAGAAGTATGATGAAATTGTATATTGTCATAATGCCAAAAATTGGAATATTCGTAAGATGGTATATCCCATGACGGGTTGGTATGATATCCACTTGGATGTTGAAATAGTTGTAAGTGGTTTAATGCTTTTAGCATATAATACCCAAAATAGGGTTGGTATGTAGTTTATATAGGCAAAAAAATAACCATGGAATGATTTGTATAGAATATTGGACAAGATTAAAAGAACAAAACATAATGGTATAACTTGTGTTAATAAAGACGTAATAAAACACTTATCATAAAGAGTTTTTCGGTGGGAGAAGAACCAAATTAGTAGTGAGTGTAATGAAATGTGATTTTTTGAAACAAAAATAATTGATAAAGAAGGAAAAGAAGAAGCAATAATAGGAGAATAGGAGATAGCAAAAATTAAAAAACTAAGGATAAGGTAGGTACCTTTTGATGTGAAAAACGAGATTGAAAGACTAATACAAACTCGATATACGAATGATTGAAAACATCCGTAGAGAGAGTCCTTCCACGGCAAGATAAGAAACCGAAGAGAAATAATAGAAAAATAATGAAATAGAAAAGGGATGATGATGCCAAAAAAATTATTCAAGTATGCATACCAAAACCTTGGAGCGATTGTAGATCGAATCCAAAATTTTCAAAAGAGAAAATCTTTACTAGAAACAAGTATGTAAGCATCGAAACTACTTACTCGGAAGGTGATGACAGTAGGGATGAACCACTGCTTCCCCGATTTGGATCTAGATTGGCTAAAACATTGTTTCTCCATACAACCCGATAGCCATGGAGTAGGGAGAATCCAAGTTTTCCAAGAATAAAGGCCATGAGAAGAAACAAAGTAAACATTGAAACAATAAATTAAAGGATGAGAAAAATTGTAAAACAATAGTGACATAAAAAACCAACATATCTTGATTGGTTGATTCGGGTGGATGCTTGAATCTTCCTCTCCCCAGAAGGAGAAGGGTTGTGCCATGGTAGAGATCATGAAGATAAACTCCATTAAGGAGAAGGGAAAAACAAAGAGAAGGAAAAGAGAAGGCATGAAGAGAGGAGGGTGAGAGAGAAAGGGAGAGGAGAGAAAACAAGCAACACCCCGTAATAAACTATGATTCACAAGAAATTAAAAAAGAAGATCAAACTCAAACTCAAGAATATACATTCAAAAGAGAAAAGAGTTTGAGCAAAAAGAACAAGAGATTGAATAAGATCAAACTGAAGAAAAAGAGCGTGCGAAAGAAACAAAAGTGTTAGAGAAACAAGAAAAGAATGATCTTGAGAAAGAAATTGTTTTTGTAAAAAAAAAGAAGAAGAAACAAAATTATTTTGCAATAACAAAAGTTTTCCTAATCTTGTTTTGACATTTTCTCAGGATTCTATAGAAGAGGAAGCAAAATTATTTTGCACTAACAAAAGAAGTGGAGACATTGAAAAATTTAGTGCGAAAGTGGACACACCGTTTTTTCTTTGTACTAATGAAACTAACGATACTTCTTCTTTGTCATTGTTCTAGGATTTTCATGAGGAATATTTAGAAAATTTTCCAAGGAAGTTTCCCTTAATAAAGAAAAACATTCCTCCACCATCAACTCAGAGAACTCAACTTCAGTGGTTTGAAAATTCTTTCAATTTTGTGATAGTTTTCCCTAAAGCTAACTTCGATTTATTTTTCAGGGAAATGATTCAATTTCCAAGTGGATTTGATTCAAACAAAAATAATAAGTTTCTTAATCATTTTTGGGAGAATTTTTTGAGAGAAATGAACACAAAGAGAATAATATATCATCCACCATTTAAAGAATTCCACAATGAAGATGATTATGGCAGAAGCAGTGATGAAATTGCAAAGCTTAATATATCCACTTCATTGAGTGTAACCTTTCCAGAATACTTGAAAATTTGTGAAGAATGTTTTTCAAGTGAAGTTGTCTTTAGCAAGCAGTTTTTTGTCACTAAGCATCAACCATTTGGAGAATTTGCAGGTTTGATATTCTTAATCCTCATGATTTTATTTCTTTTCTTACTAATACATTTTTAATTGTAGAATTTGAAAGGACATGTAAGTTTGAGAAGGAGATACACCAAAAGGAATTTAGATAATTGCTTTCAAGAGGCATATCAAAAGAGCAGATAAAAAAGTCAAGCATCGACCATCAATTAGGATCATCAAGTATCCTCCATGGTTTGAAATTTCCTTTGACTTTGTAGAAGTATTCCCTAGAGTTATTTCATCTTTCAGGAAACAAGATCGAATAGAGGTAGTACCGAGAACCAACATCTCAGAACAAGAATTCTAATCATTTTGCAACATTCGCAAGGTTAGCAAGTATGTGAAACGTGAATTGTCTGCCCAATCAAGAGCGATCATTTGGAAGAGCATCAAGAAGTGGGGGGATTATTTTCCTTGTTTTAAATTAGTGTACAATCCTTTAAAACCATCAACGTGTTACCACCCATAATTTAAAAACATTAGCACGTTTGAGCTTTCTAACCATGCATTTTTGTTTTCTTTTCCAACTAATCTTGTTGAGATTGTAGATGATCAAAGAAAGTTTCAATCAGTGAGAGAACTACATCGAAAAATGAGAGGAAATAAAGAAAAGATAGCCAAGAATGACAAGAATAGAATTTACAAGAAGTGGGAGCGAACTATCTTTGAACCAGGAGATTGGTTTTGGATTAGAAATCGAATGAAGAAATTTCCAGCCTTACGAAAGTCAAAATTATTTTCATATATAGCAAAATTCGATTTGGGGACAAATCGTTTTCAAGAAGGGGGGAATGATGTGATCCAAGCCAGCACCAAACTTCTTGGGGCCTTGCTCATATCAGAGAAGAAGTCAGAAGATTTAAACACTTGTGGCAAAGTCGGTGATCTTAACAATTCAAGTTTAAACATGCTTTTTCAAGCCTTGAATTTGAACTTGGATCCTTGGCCATCTTTTGAACAAATGCAACATGTTACTTTTGCATTTCAATATATGCATTTGAGTGCTAGCTTAGGAGTATGTTGCATGTAGTTGCATGAGCATTTAGTTTGCATGAGTTTACTTTGTTTTGCATAATTAATTTCAGCATTTTTCTCAAGAATAAATAAGTCTTATTGTTCATTTAAACATATTGTTTTACTTACGTTTGTTTCTTACATTTAAGCATGTTAGTTATTTTAAGCTTGTTAGTTTAAATAATGCATGTCAGTTTATGAATGTTAGTACATTTAAAGTCTGAGAGCTTATTGATATTTATTATTTCATTATGTGAGTTAGTTCATTCAATTAAACTGGTTCATTTAATTTAACTACCTCATTAAGTTTCATTCAAGCATTTACTTTATTGAATAAAGATGTTATTGTTGCTGCCAAAAACTTGTTGAGTTTAAGTTCTAATGTGTGATTGATTCACGTGCAAGTATACACATCGAACAAGTAATAAACTGTGTGAGTGAGATCGTTCCCACGAGGATTGGGTAGGTTATTTCAAAAATAGTTAACATACACAAAAAATAAGATAGTCCCTTGTATAAACATATGCTAAAGCAATTATGCAATTGTCACCAAAATGCTCTAGCAAAATAAAAGTGTCCTGAGTTTGTGGTAGTAAAATAAAGCTTGTCACTGAAAAGCGATAGCAAAATAAAATAGACAACGAGAAATAAATAAAGTTGCACAAACACAACACAAAGAAGATATTCAAGCTTAAGACATGCTAGGCTTGCTACGGCAAAGATCTTACTTTTTCTCCTGATGCTTACTGTTCTATTGGTTTAGTAAGTGTTCGACAGAGTTTACTAAAAATGCCTCCACTATCCCTAGTCAGAAGGCCTAACACTCGAAAATGCTAAGGCATTACCTCTTGATCTCAACCCTAACACTTCTAATGTTCATGAAGTTCTACCCCTTTTAGTCGTTGAAACTCTTCCTTATCCCTAAGGTGAGTTAGGATTCTGCTCCCGTAGTAACCCCATTGTTCAAGTTGGTCTAGCTTTGTCTATCCCTAGATCTAAGCTTCCCGAACCCCTTAGCTATGGCTATCTCCCGATGCTCTTACAAACTAAGGTTTAAGGTAAAAAGGTGTTAGATTTATTGAACAAAACACTTAAATAAACACTGAAACAGTAAACATTCATTTAAACAAAGTAAAAATCATCCATAAAAAACTTAAGCCATACTAGTTTAGTTCATGGCTAGGTAAGGAAAAATATTCAACTTTCGTCCCTTGAAATACATTTTCAACAAATTAGAAAAGAAGTAAAGCAAAGTGAAGAGGAAGGAAGTCTCAAACGCATGTGCCCTGAAGCTTTCCTAGCTTGCCGCTCCTCCCGAAGTTGCGCAAATCCCTTGCTTGAAGCTCTCCAACAATGGTGGCTCGGCTAGAGGTTGAATACGAAGGAAAGTGGTCGCGTTTCTTCTTTCTTCTTCCTCGTGCTCTCTTAAAGTTCGCTCCTTTTCTCTTTGGCTCTTTAGCTACTTTTTCAGCTCTATTTCACCACACTTGTAGAAGTAGGCTTGATGTTGTATTTATAGGAGGCTTCTAGGGTTTTGTGCCCTAATGATGCAAGGAATATTCTCTGACATTTTTTGCAGAGAATTGCAGCAAAATGTAGGGTTGCAGGGGAGGTGCAGCTGGCCTGGAAATACCGTGTGAGGATAGTAGGCTGCAGGTGTGTCCTTTCTTCCATTTTGTTTTGTCCGCCCACAATGCTGTAGCGACTTGAAGTCCGATCCAACACTTTAAAAGTATGCTACAACATCTCTTCCAATCTTTCAACTTTGCTCCAACAATCTGCACATCACCACCAACAAAATACCCTTCAAAGCAGCATCTTTAAAAAATAAAATAGAAAATAAAATAAAAACCTAATCTAAATGCAAATGCACATGAAATGCAACTAAATGCAATGAAAATGAACTTGAAATCAAACAAAACCTTAAGTAAAAGGGTAGAAAATATACGCTTTTTAGAGCGTTAACAGTTATCTAATGGATGCTCATATTTTTCAGCTAGGGTATTCATTTGGGATCAAATGGCTGATCATATTCTACAAGAATGACAAGTCATTTACCACCAATTGAAGACACTTGAAGACACCATGATGGCTGATCAATTTCAAGACATTCAAGAGAGATTTGCCCCACTTAAAGGATGTCAGTTTCAGCAAGAAAGGAAGGCATTGAAGAGCTCCTAAATACACCACTTAAAGAGGCACTTAAATACCACTTAAGAGCTACTTAATCCTCCATAAAGATGATCATTTTTTTATCAGAGAAGACATGCAATGAAAGACTTCATTATCACCACTTAAGGGAGAGTAAAGGCAAGAATTAAAGCAACACTTAAGGAGGGAGTTCAAGGAATATCAATCAACTTGTTCGCCATTTTTGGATTGGATACGGGCATATTTGAGTCTTGAGATCTTCTTAAAACTTATTCCCCTATTTCTAAGCTTTCCAAATCACTTTGAATCACCTCGATCTGATATCAGGAGCTTAAGATATGATTAAATTATTGAAGACAGTGCAAGCTAGAAATTCAATACAGGAATAGTCACAAGATGTTTGTTCCAAAAATTCAAGAGGCCATTCAATTGTTGTATTCAATGCTTTATCAAAAGCCCATTAAAGGAGGATGAATGACAACATAATCAAGTTCATCAACCCAAGGGTTTCACCATGTGGATGATATGTATGTCTACATTCATCCTAAGAATGTCCACATTCATCCTTCTAGATCAAACTTTTTGGTTGTCAATTGGATATAGGATAACCTACAAATTAATAGGACTTTAACACTAGAATAATGAGTCTTTAATCTTTGTTTAGGCCAATCAATTTGTTGTTGTCTTACACCTATAAATAGGCACTCATTCCATTGTAAAAGATAGAAATTTTGGCATATATTACAACTTGAGAGTTTTTGTCTTTTATAGTTCTTTTTGAACTTTATCGGCTTAAAAGATTGTTCTTGTGGCATATATTATTGGCTCAGAGATTATTTGAGTGGGGCTGTGAGGCTTACCTAGAATATGTAATGAATCCGAACATGAGTGAAGTTAGACCGTAGGATATCAGAACAGTGTGTGATTTTCCGAGCATGTTTCTAGAAGAGTTGTCTGGTTTGCCGCCTGACAGAGAAGTTGAGTTTGCCATAGAGACGTATTCAGATTCTGCTCCTGTTTTGAATGCTCCATATCGTATGACAACGAAAGAACTAAAAGAGTTGAAGACTCGGTTGCAAGAATTATTAGATAGAGGTTTTACCGACCGAGTTCTTCCCCTTGGGGTGCACCTATGTTCTTTGTGAAGAAGAAGGACGGTAGTATGAGGATGTGCATAGAGTATAGACAGATGAATCAGTTGACGGTGAAGAACAAGTATCTGTTGCCGAGGATTGATGATATGTTTGATCAGCTCAGAGGTGCTACCGTGTTTTCTAAGATAGACTTGAGGTCAGGGTACTATCGGTTGAAGGTGAAAGAAGTTGATGTGCTGAAGACAGCTTTTCGTACAAGGTATGGTCACTATGAGTTTCTATTTATGCCTTTCGGGTTGACTAATGCACCAACTACTTTCATGGACATGATGAATAGAATTTTCCGTGAGTATTTGGATCAGTTTATGGTTGTGTTCATTGATGACATATTGGTGTACTCACATACTGAGGAAGACCATGATAGACACTTGAGGTTAGTATTGCAGACTTTGTTGGATCACCGATTGTATGCCAAGTTGAGTAAGTGTGAGTTCTGGGTTAGATAAGTTGTTTCCTTAGGACACGTAGTGTCAGTTGAGGGGATTAGAGTAGATCCTAAGAACATAGAAGCGATTGTGAGTCGGAAGCAACCGAAGTCTGTCACAGAGATTCGTAGTTTCCTAGGCTTAGCAGGTTACTATAGGAGGTTTGCGAATGGATTTTCAAATATAGCTGCTCCTTTGACTAAGTTGCTTCAGAAGAATGTTTAGTTTGAGTGGTCAGATGCAAGACAACAAGCCTTTGAGAAACTAAAAGAATCTTTGACAGATGCGCTGAATTTGATACAACCAGTTTCATGAAAAGAGTATGTGATCTACAGTGATGCTTCGTATGTAGGACTAGGTTGTATGCTTATGCAAGATGGAAGAGTTGTAGCTTATGCTTCGAGACAATTGAAGAACCATGAGCGCAATTATCCGACCAATGATATAAAGCTAGCTGCAGTTGTGTTTGCCTTGAAGATTTGGAGGCATTACTTGTATGGTGAGAGATGCACAGTGTACACAAATCACAAGAGTTTGAAGTATCTGATGACACAGAGAGAGTTGAATCTGAGGCAACACAGATGGCTTGAGTTATTGAAAGACTATGACCTCAAGATTGAGTACCATCCGGGTAAAGCAAATGTAGTGGCATATGCTTTGAGTAGGAAGGTAGTTGTTGAATTGGGAGCTATGTTTGCTAGATTAAGCTTATCAAGTGATGGTGGCTTAATAGCCGAGCTACAGGTTAGACCTACTTTAGGTCAGTTGATTAGAGACAAAACAATTGTTAGATAGATCTTTGGCACCTCACGTGAAAGATATAGATGAAGGAAGACCTACAGATTACAGTTTCAGGGATGATGGTGTTTTGTGTTTTAGTGACAGAATAGTTGTGCTGAATGATAATGATCTGAGGCATATGATTCTAACCAAAGCGCACAGTAGTCCTTTTGCTATACATTCGGTTAGTACAAAGATGTACCGTGGGTTGAAAGATGAGTACTTCTGGGTTGGTCTAAAGAGAGATGTTGATGACTATGTGAGTAAGTGTATGGTTTGCCAAAAATTTAAGGCAGAACATCAGTTTCCGTCTGGTTTATTCCAGCCGTTGAAGATTTTGGAATGGAAATGGGAAAATATCACCATGGATTTTGTATCAGGATTGCCTTTGACTTTTTCGAAGAAGAATTAGTCTGGGTTATAATTGATTGCTTCACGAAGTGTGCTCACTTTATTGCTATTCATACGACTTACTCGTTAGATAAGTTGGCAGATTTGTACATCACTGAGATTGTGAGACTGCATGGTGTGCCAAAATCGATTGTGTTTGACAGAGATTTGAGATTCACTGCCAAATTTGGGGAGTGTTTGCACAATGCTTTGGGTAACCGTTTGAATTTCAGTACTTCGTATCATCCTCAGTCAGATGGGCAGTTAGAGAGAGTTATTCAAATTCTCGAGGATATGTTATGTTGTTGCATCATTGATTTTTAGGGTACTTGTAAGAAGCATTTACCGTTAGTTGAGTTTGTGTACAACAATAGTTATTAGTCGAGTATTAAGATGGCTCCGTATGAGGCTTTTTGTATGGAAGAAAGTGCAGAACTCTAATTTGTTGGATCGAAGCAGGTTAGAAATTGATATCGATGCCAGATATGCTTAAGGGGACTACCTAGAAAGTGAAGTTGATTTGTGATCGGTTAAAGGAAGCTTTAGATAGGCAGAAATCGTATGCAGATTTGAAACGAAAAGAAGTAGAGTATGACGTGAGTGATAGAGTGTTCTTGAAAGTTTCACCTTGAAAGAAGGTGATGAGATTCGGTAGGAAGGGTAAGTTGAGTCCGAGGTATATTGGACCGTATGAGATTGTGAAACGGATTGGTACTGTTTCTTATCAGTTGAGTTTGCAGCCAGAGTTAGAAAAGATTCATGATGTATTTCACATGTCGATGCTTCGAAAGTATAGATCAGATCCGTCTCATGTTATGCTAGTGGAACAGATTGAGTTGAATTCAGATTTGACCTATGAAGAAGAACCAGTTGAGATTTTAGCCTCGGATAGCAAAGTGTTACGTGGTAGATCTATTGAGTTGGTCAAAGTGAAGTCGCGATGCCGAATGGTGGAAGAAGCCACTTGGGAGAGAAAGGATGATATGGAGTAGCAGTTTCCGTATCTTTTTCCGTCAGGTAAGAATTTCGGGGACGAAATTCCTTAAGTAGGGGAGAGTTGTAACATCCCGGTTTTGGGTCTAGGAGTTTTGACCGGATATAATTTCAAATTGGTTTTTCAAAATTTATGTTTTGGGACCCATTTAAAGTAAAAATGGTTTAAAAAGGGGTTTTGAAAGAAAAGAGGGGTAGTGGGGTACCACTTATGTGATTTCCCTCAAAACACCCATAGAAGACATAAAATTTAACAAAAAAGGGGTTTTCATTGAAAAAGGAGACACCTTTTTGCTCTTCATCTTTTCCAAAAGGTTTTCCCCATTACAAGAACAAGATTTCTTCTTCATAAGAGTGATTTTGAAAAGGTTGAAAACTTGAGTTTTTGGGGTGTTTGAGGGTGGAAATGATGGGCTAATCTTATAACTATGTTTGAGGGATAATTTGAGCAAGTTTTGATGTTGTTTGGGTGATGGAATCAAGGGGTTTTGTTGTGTTTTTATTGAAGTCCGAAAATTTAGGGTTACGAGCATTTTGGCTTGAGTTTGATGAGGAAATGTTGGGGGGGGGTTGAAGTTGTTGTTTGGTGATGTTATTTTGGCTGATTTTGAGGTTAAGAATCTGGTTTCGGTTGCTTAGAAACAAGGCAAGACATTGTGAAAGTTTCAGACGCAATTTCGGGTAGAGTGAAGGCTTGAATCGACTTTTCGGGTTACTTGTGTGAGCTTGGTGAGTGGAAAAATGTTTTGGAACTCGATTTTGGTTCAAGGAAGATTTTGGGAGTTTGGATTGGGCTTGATAAGCCAATCTAAACTCAAGAGTAAGATCTACCCATTTTACTTACTTTGTATGCTTGTTAGATGGTGAATTTGGAAAGCTTGTTTGTGTTTATTTGTTTTCGATGGCATGTTAGTTGTTACGTTGAATTATGTTGATTATCAGTTGATTGATGACATGTTAATATTCCATATGAGATATTTGTAAGATGTTGCTGGTTATGCTTGTAAGTGGTAAGTAAGACCACTTGCGTATGGTAAGATTATAGTCGGGTGGCTATGTAAGACATTGTAAGTCGTAAGATGTTATAAGATAATATTATGGTAATGATGTTGGCGTTCGTTGAGTCATATCGGGTATAATTGGTTGACCAGTAGGATGTAAGAATAGTGCACTATGAGACAAAATTCGCATACGTGTCAGATAAATTCGGTTGTGTTAGACAAAACTCGTATACTTGTAAGATAAATTCAGTCGTGTCAGATAAATTCGTATGCGTGCAAGACGTTTCTGCATATATGTTTATAATAACCGAGTTTGCCAACATACTTATCTTAATTGCTATGAATATGTGTTTTTATATGATGTTGTGGACTTTGGATGCTCTTGTAAGATTGTAAGATGCTATGATGTTAGATGCATGTAATGATGTTGGCTTTTAATTCAAATAAAGCTTGAACCCTGTATTGTCGTAGTTATGTTTTTGAGTTTCGCTCACTAAGCATTAATTTTTACTCTCTTGTTTTCCAACAATGCAGATCGTTAGCTCGGGAGTTAGCATGTTGCGAGGAAGGGTGTCCATGCGTGTTGCTCGTTATCTCAAGTATAATTTAGTTGCAGTAATGTATTAGCTAGAAATGGGATATTCTATATTGATTAGGAGCGTTGTTAGACTCCTATGTTGACTTATGTTTTGGATTATTTCATGCATAGTTTATATTCGCGATGGTTGCCTTGAGTTGGCATGTTGATTTATGTTTTGAAGTTATGGTTATGTGGATGTTATCTTTGATGTTGTTTGAACTCTTTTATGTATGAATACTATGTCTTGTTGCTTAAGCATGATTCGAATGGATGTGTATGAATTTCAAGCAGGTGTAACCTGATCCTTGAGTTCTATAATGTAGTTTTAAGCCTTTGGGTTTTCGGTAAGCCCAATAAGGTTGGCTTACAGCTTGTATGTGGATACGTTGGTCGTTTGGGCTCAGAAAGGCTTCTAGTGTTGGTTATTAGAGTCGGTTTTAGGTAAGCCCCGTGTAGCCAGCTCATGTCGGCCCTGCAACTAGGCCGGGTCGAGGGGGTTACAAAAATTTCATTTTTAATATCATTTTGCGATCGTTTTATTGGGATTAAAACATGTAAGACTAAATGTGCTTTATAGTGAACCAGTACGAATTTTAACCAAGTAAAATGCTAGAAATTTAAGATTAATATGTATATTTTGTTCAAAACCCCATAATAAATTTTTTTAACTCTTCAAATTTGATTTAATATCATTTGGTTGTCATTTTTTTTTATTAAAACGTGCATGTTTGAATGGGATTTATAGAGAAGTCGTTCGAATTTTAAAAGAGTAAAAAGTTGAAAATTGAGATTATGTTGTATAATTAGGTTCAACAGTCCATAATTAACTATTTGAACTCATAAAATTTGATTTAATATCATTTTGCGGTCGTTTTATTGGGATTAAAACTTGCATGTCTAAATGGGCTTTATAGTGAACCAGTTCGAATTTTAACAGAGTAAAAAGCTAGATATTTGAGATTAATATGTATAATTTTGTTCAAAACCCCATAATAAACTATTCGAACACTTAAAATTTGATTTAATATCATTTGATTGTAGTTTTTTTGGATCAAAACGTGCATGTCTAAATGGGATTTATAAAGAATCCGTTAGAATTTTAACAGAGTAAAAAGCTAAAAATTGAGATTTTGTTGTATAATTAGGTTCAAAAGTCCATAATTAACTATTTGAACTCTTAAAATTTCATTTTAATATCATTTTTCGTTCATTTTATTGGGATTAAAACATGCTTGTCTAAATGGGCTTTATAGTGAACCCGTTCGAATTTTAACCGAGTAAAAAGCTAGCTACAAATTTAAGATTAAGCTGTATAATTTACTTCAAAAGCCCATAATTAACTATTTTAACTCTTAAAATTTGATTTAAAATGATTTAGTTGTCGTTTTTTTGGGATTAAAACGTGGATATGGCTTTATAGAGAAGCCGTTCGAATTTTAAAAGAGTAAAAAGTTGAAAAATTGTGATTATGTTGTATAATTAGGTTCAGTAGTTCATAATTAACTATTTGAACTAAAAAAATGATTTAATTTCATTTTGCGTTGTTTTCATTGGGATTAAAATGCGCATGTCTAAATGGGCTTTATAAAGAACCAATTCGAATTTTAACCGAGTAAAAAGATAGAAATTTGAGATTAAGATATATAATTTTGTTCAAAACCCCATAATAAAATATTTGAACTCATAAAACTTGATAAGCAACAAAATCAGCAACTGGATCAACTACAATCACGATCGTTTAACAATCCGAATCTTTAGCCTCTACAAATATCGTCTCGGCCTCTACTCAGTTCACCCAGTTGAGAGCAAATCTCAAAAATCTATTTTTCGTGATTTTAGGTTTTGGGAATTCGAGATTCACTACTACGGCTTCTAGTCCAAAAATCCCTTATATATGTGTCACCCTAGATATTAGGATTTTATTCCGAATTTGTTATAGAAAATAATTAATTTTATTATTTCCTTAAATTTAGGGATTTATGTTTAAATTATATCCTTATATCCTTTGATTAAAATTCATAATTAAATATAATCTACTTATATATATTTGTTGCTACTTTTCAACCATTGGGTGTGACCCTGTAGGCTCATTGTAATGTTAGTAATAATGTTAGAACAATTCTAATATTACAAACAATGAGTGACATCTAGCAATATATCATTGTCGTCTAAGTTACAAGAGTTCATGATTCGATGTATCATGTCAGTGACCAACTCTCTTAATGCATTGTATCCTTTTGTCCTTTTATATCTATAATAGACACAAGTCTTGGAATAGTCACACTTGTATAGCCTATTTTAATGTTTCCTGATATCTAGAGTGGACTACTGTTAATGAATAATTTGTGATATCTCATATCTACCTATTCAAGCATGGTTATGCATTTATAGTCTAACTCAATTAAGTGGCCTTTGATATATTTTCCTATTATGTAGGAAGGACAAATCCTATCTCGATCATTCACATCTCACTACATACATTGTAATATGTCCAATGTCAGTTTTTATAGTGTAACTAATTACGAGACACGTTTAACTGCATCAAAACATAAAACAACATATGTTGAGATAGTAAAAATCTCAAGTCTAAGGATCATACATATAGTTGTCACTATGAGAAATATCGTGACCTTCACATAATAATCCAAGACATATGCTCACAACGGGTCAATCCAATATAGTATTCTCCATTAATATATTCATGTATTAATTCTGACAACTCATTGACATCAATTATTAACATGTTACTCTTAAGCGTATTATTATTTTCCATACCCATAACAATAATTGACTAAGTATCTTTTAATAATAATACTTATATTATTATATGGACCTTATTGTTTATCAGTTTATGTTATACATTAATCCATATATCTGAAAACTACAATGTTAATGCCTTTATTTCATAAAATTGGTAAATAAAAATATCCTTACAATCATCATATGACTGGTCTTTGGGCATACTCTAACAAAAGGTGCATGTCTAAATGGGATTTATAGAGAAGTCGTTCGAATTTTAACAGAGTAAAAAGCTAAAAATTGAGAGTATGTTGTATAATTATTTTCAAAAGTCAATAATTAACTATTTTAACTCATAAAATTTGATTTAATATAATTTTGTGGTCTTTTTATTGGGATTAAAACGTGCATGTCTAAATGAGCTTTATAGTGAACCAATTCGAATTTTAACCGAGTAAAAATATTTGAACCCCATAATAAAATATTTGAACTCATAAAATTTGATTTAATATCATTTCGTTGTCATTTTTTGGGATTAAAACGTACATGTCTAAATGGGCTTTATATAGAATCTGTTAGAATTTTAACCGAGTAAAAAGTTATAAAATTTAAATTATATTGTAAAATTAGAATCAAAAGTCCACAATTAACTATTTGAAATCATAAAATTTGATTTAATATCATTTGGTTGTATTTTTGTTGGGATTAAAACGTGCATGTCTAAATGGGCTTTATAGAGAATCCGTTCGTATTTTAACAGAGTAAAAAGCTGGAAAAAAATGAGAATTTGTTGTATAATTAAGTTCAAAAGTCCATAATTAACTATTTGAACTCATAAAATTTCATTTTAATATCATTTTGCGGTCGTTTTATTGGGATTAAAACATGTAAGACTAAATGGGCTTTATAGTGAACTCGTTTGAATTTTAACCGAGTAAAATGTTAGAAATTTGAGATTAAGATATATAATTTTGTTCAAAACCCCATAATAAACTATTTTAACTCATAAAATTTGATTTAATATCATTTTTTGGGATTAAAACGTGTATGTCTAAATGAGATTTATAGAAAACATGTTCAGATTTTAACCGTGTAAAACGCTGAAGAATTGAGATTATGTTGTATAATTAGTTTCAAAGTTCCATAATTAACTATTTGAACTCATAAAATTTTGTTTAATATTATTTTGTGGTCATTTCATTGGGATTTAAACGTACAAATCTAAATGGGATTTATAGTGAACCTGTTCGAATTTTAACTGAGTAAAATGCTAAAAATTTGAGATTAGTATGTATAATTTTGTTCAAGACCCCATAAAAAATTATTGAAATCATAAAATTTTATTTAATGTCATTTGGGTTTTTTGGATTAAAACGTGCATGTCTAAATGGGATTTATAGAGAAATTGTTTGAATTTTAACTGAGTAAAAAGATGAAAAATTGAGATTATATTGTGTAACTAGGTTCAAAAGTCCATAGTTAACTATTTGAACTCATAAAATTTGATTTAAAATCATTTTGTGGTTGTTTTATTGGTATTAAAACATGCAAGTCTAAATGAGCTTTATAATGAACTAGTTCAAATTTTAACTGGGTAAAAAGCTAGAAATTTGAGATTAAGCTCTATAATTTTGTTCAAAATCCCATAATAAAATATTTGTACTTATAAAATTTGATTTAATATCATTTGGTTGTCGTTTTTTTTAGATTAAAAGGTGTTGGGACCGCCAGCACACCCCATGGCGCAGCGAAACAAAATTATGACGGTCTTTCCAATGATCCATGTACGTTTAATCTGAAATCGGGAGGAAGAGATGCGACGACTTATATTGGGTTCCTTGATAAGCAGCAAAATCAGCAATTGGATCTGCTACAATCACGATCGTTTAACAATCTGAATCTTTAGCCTCCACGAATATCGTCTCGGCCTCTACTCAGTTCACACGGTTAATAGCAAATCTCGAAAAACTATTTTTCATGATTTTAGGTTTTGGGAATTCGGGATTCACTACTGCGGCTGCTGGACCAAAAATTCCTTATATATATATATGTGTGTGTGTGTGTGTGTGTGTGTGTGTCACCTTAGATATTAGGGTTTTATTCCGAATTTGTTATAGGAAATAATTAATTTTATTATTTCCTTAAATTTCGGGATTTATATTTAATCCGAATTTGAAAAATGATACAATTACATTAATTGTATCCTTATATCCTTTGATTAAAATTCGGAATTAAATATAATCTACTTGTACATATATATATTTGTTGCTCCTTTTCAACCATTGGGTGTGACCCTGTAGGCTCATTGTAACATTAGTAATAATATTAGAAAAATTATAATATTACAAACAATGAGTGACATCTAGCAATATATCATTGTCATCTAAGTTAGAGATCATGATTTTATGTACATTCATCATGATTTCGACTTGTACTTCTTACAAACAATTGAAGAATAGGACAATGAAAATATGGAAATGTAATTATTACTGCAAAGAAGTGTTTTACAACGCTCTTATCACCGAACAAACAAGAATAATTCATTTCGGTTGTTTTTCAAGCACTTCAAATCACATGGTACAAGAACTTATACATTCATCATGATTTCAACAAGAATACAAATTTTTTTTAATTTCTTTACAAAAATTCGAATCTGATTTTTATTTTAATTTCAAATTTCTTTTTTTTTTTACTTTGAATTTTTTTTGAGTTTTTGAATTTTGTTTTAATATATATATATATATATATTTGGTACTAAATTGCAGAAAAATTACAACAAATCTGAACCTGGCTCTGATACCATATGATACAAGGTAGCCTGTCAAAACGGACTTTCTTTGTATGTTACGGATCTAGGAATATTGTAAGCATGTTCCTGCAACAAGAATAACATAAAAAAAAAAAGAATAACAAAGTTATATTCATGATGGAATTAGGGAGGGGAAAACGAAAATTAATAAAATAAACAAATAAAGATGATATTTGAAGAAAACTCGAAATAAGGAAGATGAATGCTTCAAGAAACATCCATGACAATGATTCGAGCGTTCAACAATGGTGAATTATGATGCTGGAATCAATTGAAAATGCTAAACTTGAAAGAACCTGCACAATATACTGAGCAAACCCGAATTGAATTTGTTTAACGTCAAAGGACTTGGACCCTCTAGATAGCAATCTAGGAACCCGAAGTATCAAGAGTTTGACAATCAAAAACAAGTTTGAATGTCAGAAAAGTTCTAAAAAGAACCAAATTAGAGAAAAACTCTTAAATATAATTTTATTTCAAAATGTGGCTACCCTTTTTACAATGTTTGTAGTACAAATATATAGAAAGAGGAGAGCCTAACCGAAATTACATATGTGGCTAATATTAAAGGAGTTTAAAAATTAAATTTGAGTGAAAATAACTCCTTTTGCCATCCATGCTTTCTTAGCCACAAGTTTGAACGAAATTAACACATTGAACATGTGTTTATTTGTTTGAAATTCAAACAAATAACTCCTAAAACTATCTTGGGCGTCCAACCATCTTATCCACAAGTTTTGGCACATTAAACATGTGCTAATTTTGTTTGAATTTGAACAAAAACTATTCAGCTTTATCCAAATTACCTCCTAGTGCTTAAAAACAAGGGTTGCGTTTGGCTTGCTCTCCCTTGAACGCCCACACATGTGCACAAGGTTCCCATGTGTGTCTCACATGCATGGCACATGCCTAGGATACCTTCCCTTCATGTAGGATAGTTTTTAGCTGCCATAGGTCACTTCAGCTTGAGTTGAACTAGCTAGAAATTGAGTTAAGCTGAAACGAGCTAGCTAAGACTGTTAGGAGCTAAATGGAGCTGGGAGCTAAATCTATGAGATACCTCGAGATAAGGTGAACTACATGCACTCCTTTGAGCTTCTTCCGAGTTGAATAAAACTCAATTGAGCTAGCATTGAGCTACATACAGTCACTTGAGGTGGTTTCTCCTACATACACTGACTTGAATTGCTATCCTCTCTTGTACATGTGACAAAACAAAGGAAACATATTTAGAGTATTGTAAACTTATTGAAAACATTAAAATAAGTTATCAAACGACGCAACCTTATTGTTTAAACACACAATGAGCTGACATAAGAATGCAAACACACTTATGAGCTAGAATACTTATTGAAAAAAACATAGTAGTTAGTGTATACAATGTACATACTTATATACTTAATAATATTAATGCAAATGTTACATTTCAGTACGTAACATGTTGTAAACTGAATTTTCTAAGGCACAATCATATTAAAGGAATAAAAAACATATAAACAATTAAGAGAAAGAACTTCCCTGAAATGTTTTGCCTTAGAATGCATGATCATCACTGGGAGCATAGGTGTGCTCACATCATTAACTCTTAAAATTTGATTTAAAATCACTTGGTTGTCGTTTTGATGGGATTAAAAGGTACATGTCTGAATGGGATTTATAGAAAATTCATTCGAATTTTAATCGAGTAAAAAATTGAAAAATTGAGATTATGTTGTATAATTAGGTTCAAAAGTCAATAATTAACAATTTGAACTCATAAATTTGATTTAAAAACATTTTGCGGTCATTTTATTGGGATTAAATCGTGCATGTCTAAATGGGCTTTATAGTGAACCCGTTCAAATTTCAACCGGGTAAAAAGCTAGAAATTTGAGATTAAGATGTATAATTTTGTTCTAAAGCCCATAATTAACAATTTAAACTCTTAAAATTTCATTTAAAATCATTTGGTTTTTGTTTTGTTGGGACTAAAAGGTGCATGTCTAAATGAACTTTATAGAGAATCCGTTCGAATTTTAACCGAGTAAAAATCTAAAAAAAATGAGATTATGTTGTTTAATAAGGTTCAAAAGAACATAATTAACTATTTCAACTCATAAAAATTGATTTAAAATAATTTTTCTGTAATTTTATTAGGATTAAAATGTGCATGTCTAAGTGCGCTTTATAGTGAACCCTTAAAATTGCATTTAAAATCATTTGGTTGTCGAATTTTTTTGGATTAAAACGTGCATGTCTAAATGGGCTTCATAGGAAATTCGTTAGAATTTTAATCTAGTAAAAAGCTGAAAATTGAGATTATGTTGTATAACTAGGTTCAAAATTCCATAATTAAATATTTGAACTCATAAAATTTGATTTAAAATCATTTTGTGGTCATTTTATTGGGATTAAAACGTGTATGTATAAATGGGCTTTTAATGAACCCATTCGATTTTTTTTGATGAAAAAGGGCCTCGTTAATAAACCCCTAACACTTCCAACCCCAAGAAGGGTTAGAAGCACCTATGGGGAAAAGATTACCCCTAGAAATTTATTGAGAAGGAGAGTTAAATCTCTCATAGTTTACAAAAGCCCTTATAAATTCGTTCAAAATTTGAGATTAAGCTGTATAATTTTGTTCAAAAGCCCATAATCAACTATTTTAACTCTTAAAATTCCATTTAAAATCATTTGGTTGTCGTTTTATTTTGGATTAAAAGGTGCACGTCTAAATGGGCTTTATAAAGAATCCGTTCGAATTTTAATCGAGTAAAAATCTAAAAAATTGAGATTATATTGTATAATTAGGTTCAACAGTAAATAATTAACTATTTGAACTCATAAAATTTGATTTAGTATAATTTTGCGGACGTTTTATTGGGATTAAAACGTGCATGTCTAAATGGGTTTTATGGTGAACCCGTTTGAATTTGATTCGAGTTAAAAGCTAGAAATTTGAGATTAAGCTGTATAATTTTGTTCTAAACCCCTTAATTAACTATTTTAACTCTTAAAATTTGATTTAAAATCGTTTGGTTGTCGTTTTGGTGGGATTAAAAGGTGCATGTCAAAATGGGCTTTATAGAGAATCTGTTAGTATTTTAATCGAGTAAAAAACCGAAAAACTGAGATTATGTTGTATAATTAGGTACAAAAGTCCATAATTAACTATTTGAACTCATAAAATTTGATTTAAAATTATTTTACGGTCATTTTATTATGATTAAAACGTGCATGTCCAAATGGGCTTTATAGTAAACCCATTCTAATTTTATTCGAGTAAAATGCTAAAAATTTGAGATTAAGTTATGAAATTTTGTTCTAAAGCCCATAATTAACTATTTAACTCTTAAAATTTGATTTAAAATCATTTGGTTGTCGTTTTGTTGGGATTAAAAGGTGTATTTCTAAAAGGGCTTTATAGAAAATCCGTTCTAATTTTAATCGAGTAAAAATCTAAAAAAATTGAGATTATGTTGTAGAACTAGGTTCAACAGTCCATAATTAACTATTTGAACTCATAAAAATTGATTTAAAATAATTATACGGTCATTTTATTGGGATTAAAATGTGCATGTTTAAAGGGGCTTTATAATGAACCCATTCGAATTTTATCCAAGTAAAAAGCTAGAAATTTGAGATTAAGCTGTATAATTTTGTTCTAAAGCCCATAATTAAATATTTTAACTCTGAAAATTTGATTTAAAATATTTTGGTTGTCGTTTTGTTGGGATTAAAACGTGCATGTCTAAATGGGCTTTATAGAGAATTTGTTAGAATTTTAACCGAGTAAAAAGCTAAAAAATTGAGATTAGGTTGTGTAATTTGGTTCAAAATTCCATAATTAAGTATTTGAACTCATAAAATTTGATTTGAAATCATTTTGTGGTCATTTTATTGGGATTAAAACATGCATGTCTAAATGGGCTTTTATTGTGAACCCTTAAAATTTCATTTAAAATCTTTTGGTTGTCGAATTTTTTGGGATTAGAACGTGCATGTCTAAATGGGCTTCATAGGGAATTCGTTAGAATTTTAATCTAGTAAAAAGCTGAAAAATTGAGATTATGTTGTATAACTAGGTTCAAAATTCCATAATTCAATATTTGAACTCATAAAATTTGATTTAAAATCATTTTGTGGTTATTTTATTGGGATTAAAACGTGTATGTCTAAATGGGATTTTAATGAACCCATTCAATTTTTTTTTACGAAAAAGGGCCTCGTTAAAAAACCCCTAACACTTCCAACCCCAAGAAGGGTTAGAAGCACCTATGGGAAAAAGAGTACCCCTAGAAATTTATTGAGAAAGAGAGTTAAATCTCTCATAGTTTACAAAAGCCCTAGAAGCAAGAGTATGGGCTACATTATTGACCCCTCTAGGTACATAAGCGATCCTGTAATTTACTTAACTTTTCATGGTGGTGCGAATCGTGGACACCAAAGGTTGTAAAGTTGAGAGATCTGGTCCACTCTGGTTGACTTTATTTGCAACGGAGGATGAATCTGTCTCAAAGGTAATATTCGTCCAACCTTTCTGAGATGCAAGTCGAAGTCCAGCTAGGATTGCTTGTGCTTCAGCCGAAGCAGCGTCTGGGCGTCCAACAAGAGGAAGAGAAATTCCTCGCAGAACCACACTGTCCGAGTTACGTGCTACAACACCAATTGTAGCACTTCCAGAGATGGGCTAAAAAGATAGAAATTTGTGATTAAGCTATATAATTAAGTTGTGAAATTTTGTTCTAAAGCCCATAATTAACTATTTTAACTCTTAAAATTTCATTTAATATCATTTTGTTGTTGTTTTGTTCGGATTAAAAGGTGCATGTCTAAAAGGGCTTTGTAGAGAATCCGTTCTAACTTTAATAGAGTAGAAATCTAAAATATTGAGATTATGTTGTATAATTAGGTTCAACATTCCATAATTAACTATTTGAACTCATAAAATTTGATTTAAAATCATTTTAAGGTCATTTTATTGGGATTAAAACATGAATGTCTAAATGGGCTTTATACTGAACCCATTCGAATTTTATCCGAGTAAAAAGCTAGAAAATTGAGATTAAGCTGTATAATTTTATTTTAAAGCCCATAATTAACTATTTTAATTCTTAAAACTTCATTTAAAATCATTTGGTTGTCGTTTTGTTGGGATTAAAAGGTTCATTGCTAAAAGGGCTTTATAAAGAATCAGTTCTAATTTTAATAGTGTAGAAATCTAAAAAAATTGAGATTATGTTGTATAATTAGGTTCAACATTCCATAATTAACTATTTGAACTCATAAAATTTGATTTAAAGTCATTTTGTGGTCATTTTATTGGGATTAAAACGTGCATGTCTAAATAGGCTTTATAGTGAACCCATTCGAATTTTAACCGAGTAAAAAGCTAGAAATTTGAGATTAAGCTACATAATTTTGTTCAAAAGCCCATAATTTACTATTTTAAATCTTAAAATTTGATTTAAAATCATTTGGTTGTCGTTTTTTGCGATTAAAACATGCAAGTTCAAATGGGCTTTATAGAGAATTTGTTAGAATTTTAACCGGGTAAAAAGCTAAAAAATTGAGATTAGGTTGTATAATTAGGATCAAAATTCCATAATTAACTATTTGAACTCATAAAATTTGATTTAAAATCATTTTGCGGTCATTTTATTGGGATTAAAAAGTGCATGTCTAAATGTGCTTTATAGTCAACCCATACGAATTTTAATTGAGTAAAAATCCTAGAATTTTGAGATTAAGCTGTATAATTTTATTCAAAAGACCCTAATTAACTATTTTAAATCTTAAAATTTAATTTAAAATCATTTGGTTGTCGTTTTGTTGGGATTAAAACGTGCATGTCTAAATGGGCTTTATAGAGAATTTGTTAAAATTTTAACCGAGTAAAAAGCAGAAAAATTGAGATTATGTTGTTTAATTAGGTTCAACAGTCCATAATTAACTACTTGAAATCAAAAAATTTTGATCTAATATTATTTTGCGGTCATTTTATTGGGATTAAAATGTGCAAGTCTAAAAGGGCTTTATAGTGAACTCGTTTGAATTTAAACCGAGTAAGAAGCTAGAAATTTGAGATTAAGATGTTTAATTTTGTTCTAAAGCCCATAATTAACTATTTCCACTCGTAAAATTTGATTTAAAATCATTTTGTTGTCGTTTTGTTTTGATTAAAAGGTGCATGTCTAAATGGGCTTTATAGAGAATCGTTAGATTTTTAATTGACTAAAAAACTGAAAATTGAGATTATGTTGTATAATTAGGTACAAAAGTCCTTAATTAACTCTTTGAACTCATAAAATTTGATTTAAAATCATTTTGCGGTGATTTTAATGGGATTAAAACGTGCATGTCTAAATGGGCTTTATAGTGAACCCGTTCGAATTTTAACTAAGTAAAAAGCTAGAAATTTGAGATTAAGATGTTTAATTTTGTTCTAAAGCCCATAATTATCTATTTTAACTCATAAAATTCGATTTAAAATCATTTGGTTGTTGTTTTGTTGGGATTAGAACGTGCATGTCTAAATGGGCTTTATAGAGAATTTGTTAGAATTTTAACCGAGTAAAAAGCTGAAAAATTGAGATTAGGTTGTATAATTAGGTTCAAAATTCCATAATTAACTATTTGATCTCATAAAATTTGATTTAAAATCATTTTGTGGTCATTTTATTGGGATTAAAACGTGCATGTCTAAATGGGCTTTATATTGAACCCATTCGAATTTTTTTGAAAGAAAGGGCCTCATTAAAAAACCCTATACCCAATCACCTTGATAGGTGAGTAAGCCGCTATGGGAAAAAGAGTACCCATGGTTTTATTGAGAAGAAGAGGAGAACCTCTCTGAATTTATAGAAGCCCGAATATAATCTGGAAAATTACAATCGAAAGAACAAGAAATAAAAGAACGCAAAGCCTTAGTAGCTAAGACATGGGCTACAACGTTTGCGTCTCTAGGTACATAACAAATCTTACAATCAGGAAAAATCCAAGATTGGAGCGGATGCGAGACACAAAATGTTGCACTGTGGAAAGATCTTGGTGATGAGTGTTGTTAACCTTTTTGGCAATGGAAGCTAAATCAGTTTCAATGATCAAGTTTGTCCAACCATTAGCAACCGCCAATTTTAAAGCTTCCAAGATAGCAAGAGCCTCAACAGAAGCTGGATCTGGGCAGAAAACGAGCGGCATAGAACAACCACCAAGGATAAAGCTAGAAGAATCCCGAGCGATGATGCCTGCAGTAGCACCCTTTAACACAAGGTCAAAGGCGCCATCCGTGTTAATCTTGATGAAACCAGAATCCAGTTTCGTCCATCTAGCTTGAGCAAAAGTGGGCTCAGCTAGCTGGGAGCGTAGGTGGGAAGCATTGTTAGCTGATGTATAGTCATTAAAAAGTTTTTGTGCATTGGAAACAGTTAACCAGACTGGTTGGAGATGGTTGTTATAGACAAATTCATTACGATGGTTTCATAAATTCCAAAGGATCGTAATCAAGAATGAAAGTTGATGTAGGGACAAGAAGCCAAAAATTTCAGAAAGCCACTGTTGGAGGAAGATAAAGGTATTAGAGAAGATTCGAGTAGGGAGCCCTGGCAACTGGACAGTCCCTCATAGCATGAAGGGTGGTTTCAATGGCCATATTACAAATCGGGCATACCACTGTACCAAGATTGGCCTGGAGGATTTTGTGATCAAAAGGTAGTGCATCATGACATAAACGCCATCCAAAGGAACGAACCTTGGGTAGAGTAGACAATTTAGATAGAATTTTCCAAAGTTTATAGGGCCTATTAATAGGCCTTGGCTGTAACTGCAGAAATTGGAAACTAGATCGTACCGTATAGATGTCAAAGTCATGGTGACCACAAACGGTGGTGCCTTTTATGTCATTAATAATGGGTACATTAAGGATGGTGTTGGCATCTTCATAGGAGAAGTATTCTCTTACTTTTGATTTGTCCCATCGGGGTAGGTTAGGCATCATGAAGGTACTTGCTCGAAGAGGAACTTCGTCATTTACCTCATAATCACAATAAAGATGTACAGACTGAGAGACCCCCATTTGTCAGAGTGGATCTGGATTTGACTGGACATGTTTGGCCTTTTGAAGAAACCATTGCGAAGTTTAGAGATAGCTATGCTAAGACCTTTCCACACAAAAGAAGATCTTCGAGAGTGATTAGATTCAAGGATTGAACCCGATGGGTAATACTTGCATTTGTAGACCTAACTAAGGAGATTATCAGGTTCACAAACCAAACGCCAGATTTGTTTGCCTAGTAAACCCATTCGAATTTTAACCGTGTAAAAAGCTAGAAATTTGAGATTAAGCTGTATAATTTTGTTCAAAACCCCATAATTAACTATTTTAACTCTTAAAATTTCATTTAAAACCATTTGGTTGTCGTTTTGTTGGGACTAAAAGGTACATGTCTAAAAGGGCTTTATATAGAATCAGTTCTAATTTTAATCGTGTAGAAATCTAAAAATTGAGATTATGTTGTATAATTAGGTTCAACATTCCATAATTAACAATTTGAAATCATAAAATTTGATTTTTAAAATCATTTTATGGTCATTTTAATGGGATTAAAACGTGCATGTCTAAATGGGCTTATAGAGAACCCGTTAGAATTTTAACCGAGTAAAAAGCTAGAAATTTGAGATTAAGATGTTTAATTTTGTTCTAAAGCCCATAATTAGCTATTTTAACTCTTAAAGTTTGATTTAAAATCATTTGGTTGTCGTTTTGTTGGGATTAAAATGTGCACGTCTAAATGGGCTTTATAGAGAATTCGTTAGAATTTTAACAGACTAAAAAGCTGAAAAATTGAGATTAAGTTGTATAATTAGGTTCAAAATTCCATAATTAACTATTTGAACTCATAAAATTTGATTTTTAAAATCATTTTATGGTCATTTTAATGGGATTAAAACGTGCATGTCTAAATGGGCTTATAGAGAACCCGTTAGAATTTTAACCGAGTAAAAAGCTAGAAATTTGAGATTAAGCTGCATAATTTTGTTCAAAAGCCCATAATTAACTATTTTAACTCTTAAAATTTCATTTAAAATTATTTGGTTGTCGTTTGGTTGGGATTAAAGGTGCATGTCTAAAAGGGCTTTGTAGAGAATCAGTTCCAATTTTAATGGTCTAGAAAAAATAAAAAATTGAGATTATGTTGTATAATTTGGTTCAAAATTCCATAATTAAGTATTTTAACTCATAAAATTTGATTTAAAATCATTTTAAGGTCATTTTAATGGGATTAAAATGTGCATGTTTAAATGGGCTTTATAATTAACCCATTAGAATTTTATCCGAGTAAAAAGATAGAAATTTGAGATTAAGCTATATAATATTTTTCTAAGCCCATAATTAACTAATTTAAATCTTAAAATTTGATATAAAATCATTTGGTTGTCGTTTTGTTGTGATTAAAACGTGCATGTCTAAATGGGCTTTATAGAGAATTTGTTAAAATTTTAACAGAGTAAAAAGCTGAAAAATTAAGATTGGGTTCTATAATTAGGTTCAAAATTCCATAATTAACTATTTGAACTCATAAAATTTAATTCAAAATCATTTTGTGATCATTTTGTTGGGATTAAAACGTGCATGTCTTAATAAGATTTATAATAAACCCGTTCAAATTTTAACCGAGTAAAAAGGTAGAAATTTGAGATTAAGCTGTATAATTTTGTTCAAAAGTCCATAATTCACTATTTTATCTCTTAAAATTTCATTTAAATTCATTTGGTTGTCGTTTTATTGAAATTAAAAGGTTCATGACTAAAAGGGCTTGATAAAGAATCGGTTCTAATTTTAATCAAGTAGAAATCTAAAAAATTGAGATTATGTTGTATAATTAGGTTCAACATTCCATAATTAACTATTTTAACTCATAAAATTTGATTTAAAGTCATTTTGTGGTCATTTTATTGGGATTAAAACGTGCATGTCTAAATAGGCTTTATAGTGAACCCATTCGAATTTTAACCGAGTAAAAAGCTAGAAATTTGAGATTAAGCTGCATAATTTTGTTCTAAAGCCCATAATTAACTATTTTAAATCTTAAATTTTGATTTAAAATCATTTTGTTGTCGGTTTGTTGGGATTAAAACGTGCATGTCTAAATGGGATTTATAGAGAATTTGTTAGAATTTTAACCGAGTTAAAAGCTGAAAATTGAGATTATATTGTATAATTAGGTTCAAAATTCCATAATTAACTATTTGAACTCATAAAATTTGATTTAAAATCATTTTGTGATCATTTTATTGGGATTAAAACGTGCATGTCTTAATAAGCTTTATAATAAACCCGTTCGAATTTTAACCGAGTAAAAAGGTAGAAATTTGAGATTAAGCTATATAATTTTGTTCAAAAGTCCATAATTCACTATTTTATCTCTTAAAATTTCATTTAAATTCATTTGGTTGCCGTTTTGTTGAAATTAAAAGGTTCATGACTAAAAGAGCTTGATAAAGAATCGGTTCTAATTTTAATCGAGTAGAAATCTAAAAAATTGAGATTATGTTGTATAATTAGGTTCAACATTCCATAATTAACTATTTTAACTCATAAAATTTGATTTAAAGTCATTTTGTGGTCATTTTATTGGGATTAAAACGTGCATGTCTAAATGGGATTTATAGTGAACCCATTCGAATTTTAACCGAGTAAAAAGATAGAAATTTGAGATTAAGCTTTATAATTTTGTTCTAAAGCCCATAATTAACTATTTTAAATCTTAAATTTTGATTTAAAATCATTTGGTTGTCGGTTTGTTGGGATTAAAACGTGCATGTCTAAATGGGATTTATAGAGAATTTGTTAGAATTTTAACCGAGTAAAAAGCTGAAAATTGAGATTATATTGTATAATTAGGTTCAAAATTCCATAATTAACTATTTGAACTCATAAAATTTGATTTAAAATCATTTTGTGGTCATTTTATTGGGATTAAAACGTGCATGTCTAAATGGGCTTTATAGTGAACCCATTCGAATTTTAACCGAGTAAAAAGCTAGAAATTTGAGATTAAGCTACATAATTTTGTTCAAAAGCCCATAATTTACTATTTTAACTCTTAAAATTTCATTTAAAATTATTTGGTTGTCGTTTTGTTTGGATTAAAAGGTGCATGTCTAAAAGGGCTTTATAGAGAATCAGTTCTAATTTTAATCGTTTAGAAAAAAATAAAAAATTGAGATTATGTTGTATAATTTGGTTCAAAATTCCATAATTAACTATTTGAACTCATAAAATTTGATGTAAAATCATTTTAAGGTCATTTTAATGGGATTAAAACGTGCATGTCTAAATGGGCTTTATAATTAACCCATTAGAATTTTATCCGAGTAAAAAGATCGAAATTTGAGATTAAGCTATATAAGATTTTTCTAAGCCCATAATTAACTAATTTAAATCTTAAAATTTGATAGAAAATCATTTGGTTGTCGTTTTGTTGTGATTAAAACGTGCATGTCTATATGGGCTTTATAGAGAATTTGTTAAAATTTTAACAGAGTAAAAAGCTGAAAAATTAAGATTGGGTTGTATAATTAGGTTCAAAATTCCATAATTAACTATTTGAACTCATAAAATTTGATTTAAAATCATTTTGTGATCATTTTATTGGGATTAAAAAGTGCATTTCTAAATGGTCTTTATAGAGAATTTGTTAGAATTTTAACCGAGTAAAAGGCTGAAAAATTGAGATTAGGTTGTATAATTAGGTTCAAAATCCCATAATTAACTATTTTTTGGATAAAATGTGTGTTTTATTTATCCAAAAAGTAGAAAAGTACTACATTCAATCATAGAAACATTGAGACCCTATACATTATCGGTGTCCCCACTCTATACAAAGCTTAGTATGAAATCTATCGTTACTATCTATGTATCTAGTATGTAACTTGATGCAAACAATAGATCTAATAGAGTTAACTATATCACCTTCACTTTGGCATGTTCCTGTGAATAGACGACGGTTCCTCTCACGCCATATAAGATAGATAAGACAACTCCAAGCTATTTTTAAAATGAAAACAACCAAAGACTTCCCTTTGAGTTGAGTTGATGCCCAATGGATCTCATAATCCCAATCTCCCATCCTCCTTGTTTGCAAACACATTACTCAACACTCGCATCCAAATCCTTCTAGAAAAATGACATTCAAAAAATAAATGCCCTCGAGTTTCAAACTTATCCTGACAAAACAAACAATCACCAGTTTGTACAAGACCAAATTGCAAGAGACGAGCACGCGTAGGGAGTCTATAAAGAATGGCCATCCATGCTATGATTGAATGCTTTGGCACATGGGAAGGATATCAGATCAGCTTATGCCATTGCACTTTATTCCTAACCTCTCGAATGTGATCCCAAATCCAAGAGGTCGTCACTATTCTCCAGTTATCAACTCCAACAAAAATGTGTCGAAACTCATCTCTAATCTTTAGAAACTTCTTTATAATCCAGCTAAAGTGATTTTTACTATCAATTGTCCAAAAGTCCACCCCTTTAAACACATATTTTTCTTGCCAAGCAACCCAAAGAGAGCCATGGTTAGCCAGAATGTTCCGAATAATAGTCCATAAGCAAGCCTTACTCCAACAATGTAAATTTTTTAGTCCCAAGCCTCCCTCTGATTTCAAGCTGCAAACATGATTCCATTTCACTCGAGCTCCCTTTGCCGAACTATCATCTCCTTTCTAGAAGAATCGCATACAAAGTTGCTCAATTTGACGAATGACGGATGTAGGAAGAACTAACTGTCGACACCAATAATTAGTCATACTATAAAGGACAACTTTAATGAGTTGTAATCTGCCCCCATAGCTCAAGTTTCTATTTGATCAGTGATCGAGCTTACCCTTGATTTTAGATATCAATGAATGACAGTCCTTCAAAGAGAGTTTCTTTGCCACCAAAGGAACCCCTAAATATCTCATAGGCAAGGTACCAATTTTGAACCCAGTAATAGAATGAATAAGATGAATCTCACTGTCAGGAATGCCACTACAAAATATTTATGTTTTAGCCACATTAATTTTTAAACCTTTCATTTCATAGAATTCATCAAAGACACTCATTACACCAAGAATGGAGCTAACATCACCTCTACAGAAAATTAGTATATCATCTGCAAGTCACAAATGAGTTAGAGAGACTCATTTGCATTTTGGATGATAACTAAATATTCCACTTTCAGCATCCATATTAAGCATTCGAGAGAGAACATTCATTACCAAGACAAAAATATAAGGCGAGAGAGGATCTCCTTGTCTCACCCCTCTTGCACCTTTAAAGAAACCCACAAGACTGCCATTAAAATAGAGTGATAATCTAGATGACACTGTACAAGCCTGAATCCAACTGATGAATCTGGGTGATAATTCCATAGCTTCCAAAAGATGTAAAATAAGCTCCCAATGCAGAGAATCGAAAGCTTTTTACAAATCTATTTTTAGAACACATCTTGGAGAATTGGTCTTCCGTGCATAACCCTTAACCAACTCCTGAGCAAGGAGAGTAATATCAATAATACTTCTTCCCTTAAAAAATGCAGTTTGATTTAAGGAAATCATATCAAGGAGAAAATGGGTCAGTATTTTGACTATGATCTTTGTAATTGTTTTGTAAACAACTGAGCAACATGAAATAGGTCGAAAGTCTTTGTCCATGCAAGCATTAATAGTCTTGGGGACTATAACCATAGTAGCTTGTGGAGGGATACTCATGACATTAATTTGATCATTCGAACCTTCAGAAGGCATAACTGGATCACTTATTGGACTTCGGACATAAGGCGATGGTGGGTCATTAAGTGCAGTATTATCAGGATCATTAGCCGGAGATATATCAGGATCATGAACTGGAGTATTTGCTGAAATATCGACTGGATCCAGTGCAAAAACACCATCCTACAAATGGACATGAAGTTCTCATGTGCTATCGTCTGATCGATCAACCCCTGTACTATCTATAGAAATAAGATTTTCCTAGATGCTTGGAAGAGAAAAATCAGTAGCATTCTTAGGTAAAATAATATGTGGAAAAGGATCAACAAAAGAATCTGCAGAAGAAATAGAATGAAAAGGATAAATGTTTTCAATGAAAACAACATTTCGAGACAAAACGATCGAATTATTTTTAAGAATGAACACTTTATAACCTTTTACTCCTGGTGAATATCCAAGAAAAACTTTTGGAAGAGCTCGTTCAGAGAATTTGTTTCTATTTGCTTTGAGAGTAGACACAAAGCATAAACAACCAAAAGATTTAAGGTGTTTATAATAAGGTAATTCCTTGAATAACAACTCATAAGGAGATTTATTCTCTAGAACAGGAGATGGCAAACGATTTATAAGAAAAGTTGTAGTTAAAATACAATCACCCCAAAAACGAATAGAAATTTTGGACTGAAAGAAAAGTGCTCGAGCAACATTCAAGAGATGTTGGTGTTTACGTTCGACAATAGCATTCTGTTGATGCGTTTCAACGCACGAAAATTGATGTACAATACCTAAGGTAGCAAACAAATCAATGAACTTCAATTCTGGAGCATTATCAGACCTGAACATCTTTAAATCAAAACCAAATTGCCTTTTAGCCATAGTAATGAAGTTAGGAATAATTGTAGACACATCTGATTTATGTTGTAACAAGTAAGTCCATGTAGATCTTGTAAAATCATCAACAAGGGTTAAAAAATATCTCTGATTATTATATGTAGGAGTTCGAAAAGGCCCCCAAATATCACAATGCACAAGTTCAAAAGGGAAAGAAGTACATGTAGTTGATAATGAAAAAGAAACATTCTTTTGTTTCGCTAGAGGACAAACTAAACAATCCCTATTTTTGTTTATAACAGATATATCGAGCATGTCTTTCAAAGAGTGTAAAACAGAAGAACTAGGATGACCAAGCCGAGAATGCCAAGTATCACTAGTAAAGTCTGTTTTATTAATAGAAATCAAAGATTTCTTTGGAGACATAGCAAGCAAATATAACCCCTGTCGAAGACTAGCCTTCCCAATCACTCGAGAATGGTCCTGAATGAGACAAACTTATTAAAAGATACAGTAAAATTAAAGTCATGTAATAAGCAACTTACTGCTAACAAATTGAAACTAAAAGTAGGAAAATACAAAACATCAGTAAGTAGCAGATTTGAAGAAATTCTAACATTGCCAGCATAATGAACAGCAATGGAATTATTATTAGGAAGCATTATAAGCCCTCCTTTTATTGGATGTAAGGATTCAAAAAAGTCTTTCTCAAAACAAATATGTCTTGAGGCTCCAGAATCTATAATCTAATGATCTTTATGAGTAGAAGCTCCAAAAGTACTAACTATAATAAAACGTGCATGTCTAAATGGGTATTATAGTGAACCCATTCGAATTTTATCCGAGTAAAATGCTAGAAATTTGAGATTAAGCTATATAATTTTGTTCTAAAGCCCATAATTAACTATTTTAATCTTAAAATTTGATTTAAAATCATTTGGATGTCGTTTTGTTGGGATTAAAAGGTGTATTTTTAAATGGGCTTTATAGTGAATTTGTTAGAATTTTAACTGAGTAAAAAGCTAAAAATTGAGATTATGTTGTATAATCAGGTTCAAAATTCCTTAATTAACTATTTGAAATCATAAAATTTGATTTAAAATAATTTTGTGGTCATTTTATTAGGATAAAAACGTGCATGTCTAAATGGGCATTATAGTGAACCCGTTTGAATTTTAACCGAGTAAAAACTTAGAAAATTGAGATTAAAGGGCTTTATAGAGAATACGTTCTAATTTTAACCGAGTACAAATATAAAAAATTGAGATTATGTTGTATAGTTAGGTTCACCAGTCCATAATTAACTATTTGAAATTATTAAATTTGATTTAAAATCATTTTATGGAAATTTAATTGGGATTGAAACGTGCATGTCTTAATGGGCTTTATAGTGAACCTACTCTAATTTATCCAAGTAAAATGCTAGAAATTTGAGATTAAGATGTTTAATTTTGTTCTAAAGCCCATAATTAACTATTTTAACTCTTAAAATTTTATTTAAAATCATTTACTTTTCTTTTTGTTGGGATTAAAACGTGCATGTTTAAATGGGCTTTATAGAGAATTTGTTAGAATTTTAACCGAGTAAAAAGTTGAAAAATTGAGATTAGGTTGTATAATTAGGTTCAAAATTCCATAATTAACTATTTGAACTCATAAAATTTGATTTAAAATCATTTTAAGGTTATTTTATTGGGATTAAAACGTGCATGTCTAAATGGGCGTTATAATGAACTCATTCGAATTTTATCCAAGTAAAAAGCTAGAATTTGAGATTAAGATTTATAATATTATTCTAAAGCGCATAATTAACTATTTTAACTCTTAAAATTTCATTTAAAATCATTTGGTTGTCGTTTTTTGGGATTAAAACGTGCATGTCTAAATGTGCTTTGTAGAGAATTTGTTAGAATTTTAACCGAGTAAAAAGCTGAAAAATTGAGATTAGGTTGTATAATTAGGTTCAAAATTCCATAATTAACTATTTGAACTCATAAAATTTGATTTAAAATCATTTTGTGGTCATTTTATTGGGATTAAAACGTGCATGTCTAATTGTTAGAATTTTAACCGAGTAAAAAGCTAAAAATTTGATATTAAGCTGTACAATTTTGTTCAAAAGCCCATAATTAACTATTTTAACTCTTAAAATTTCATTTAAAATCATTTGGTTGTCCTTTTGCGTGGATTAAAAGGTGTATGTCTAAAAGGGCTTTATAGAGAATCCGTTCTAATTTTAATCCTCTAAAAATCTAAAAAATTAAGATTATGTTGTATAATTAGGTTCAAAATTCCATAATTAACTATTGGAACTCATAAAATTTGATTTAAAATTATTTTACGGTCATTTTATTGGAATTAAAACGTGCATGTCTAAATGAGCTTTATAGTGAACCCATTCGAATTTTATCCAAGTAAAATGCTAGAAATTTGATATTAAGTTGTATAATTTTGTTCTAAAGCCCATAATTAACTATTTTAAGTCTTAAAATTTGATTTAAAATCATTTGGTTGTTAGTTTGTTGGGATTAAAACATGCATGTCTAAAGGGGCTTTATAGAGAATTTATTAGAATTTTAACCAAGTGAAAAGCTAAAAATTGAGATTATATTGTATAATTTGGTTCAAAATTTCATAATTAACTATTTGAACTCTTAAAATTTGATTTGAATTCATTTTTTGGTCATTTTATTGGGATTAAAACGTGCATGTCTAAATGGGCTTTATAGTGAACACGTTAGAATTTTAACCGAGTAAAAACTTAGAAATTTGAGATAAAGCTGTATAATTTTGTTCAAAAGCCTATAATAAAATATTTTAACTATTAAAATTTCATTTAAAATCATTTGGTTGTCGTTTTGTTAGGATTAAAAGGTGCATGTCTAAAAGGGCTTTATAGAGAATCCTTTCTAATTTTAATCTAGAAAAAATCTAAAAAATTCAGATTATTATGTGTAATTAGGTTTAAAATTCTATAATTAACTATTTTAACTCATAAAATTTGATTTAAAATCATTTTGTGGTTATTTTATTGGCATTAAAACGTGCATGTCTAAATGTGCTCTATAGTGAACCCGTTCGAATTTTAACCTAGTAAAAAGATAGAAATTTGAGATTAAAGGGCTTTATACTTTTGTTCTAAAGCCCATAATTAACTATTTTAAATCTTAAAATTTGATTTAAAATCATTTGGTTGTCGTTTTGTTGGGATTAAAACGTGCATGTCTAAATGGGCTTTATAGAGAATTTGTTAGAATTTTAACCGAGTAAAAAGCTGAAAATTTGAGATTAGGTTGTATAAATACGTTTAAAATCCCATAATTAACTATTGGAACTCATAAAATTTGATTTAAAATCATTTTGTGGTCATTTTTTTTTATTAAAATGTGCATGTCTAAATGGGTTTATAGAGAGTTTGTTAGAATTTTAACCAAGTAAAAAGCTGAAAAGTTGAGATTATGATGTATAGTTTGGTTCAAAATTCCATAATTAATTATTTAAACTCAAAAAATTTGATTTAGAATTATTTTGTGGTCATTTTATTGGGATTAAAACGTTCATGTCTAAATGGGCTTTATAGAGAATCCGTTCGAATCTTAATCTAGTAAAAAGCTGAAAAATTGAGATTATATTGTATAATTAGGTTCAACAGTCCTTAATTAACTATTTGAACTCATAAAATTTTATTTAAAATTATTTTGTGGTCATTTTATTGGGATTAAAATGTGCATGTCTAAATGGGCTTTATAATGTACTAGTTCGAATATTAACCGATTAAAAAACTAGAAATTTGAGATTAAGTTGTATAATTTTGTTCAAAAGCACAAAATTAACTATTTTAACTCTAAAAGATCATTTAAAATGATTTAAAATTTGATTTAAACTCATTTGGTTATCGTTTTATTGGGATTAAAACGTGCATGTCTAAATGGTATTTATAGAGAATTTGTTAGAATTTTAACCGAGTAAAAATCTGAAAAATTGAGATTAGGTTGTATAATTAGGTTTTGAATCCCATAATTAACTACTTGAACTCATAAAATTTGATTTAAAATCATTTTATGGTCATTTTATTGGGATTAAAACGTGCATTTCTAAATGGGCTTTGTAGTGAACCAATTTGAATTTTAACCGAGTACAAACTTAGAAAATTGAGATTAAGCTGAATAATTTTGTTCTAGAGCCCATAATTAACTATTTTAACTCTTAAAATACGATTTAAAATAATTTGGATGTCGTTTTTTTTGGGATTAAAATGTGCTTGTCTAAAAGGACTTTATAGAGAATACGTTCTAATTTTAATCTAGTAAAAATCAAAAAAATTTAGATTATGTTGTATAATTAGGTTCAACAGTCCATAATTTACTATTTGAACTCATAAAATTGTATTTAAAATCATTTTACGAAAATTTAATTGGGATTAAAACGTGCATGTCTAAATGGGCTTTATAGTGAACCTATTCGAATTTTATCCGAGTAAAATGCTAGAAATTTGAGATTAAGTTATATAGTTTTGTTCTAAAGCCCATAATCAACTATTTTAACTCTTAAAATCTAATTTAAAATCATTTTGTGATCCTTTTATTGGGATTAAAACGTGCAAGTCTAAATGGGCTTTATAAAGAATCCGTTCGAATTTTAATCGAGTAAAAAGCTGAAAATTGAGAATATATTGTATAATTAGGTTTAACAGTCCTTAATTAACTATTTGAACTCATAAAATTTGATTTAAAATCATTTTGTGGTCATTTTATTGGGATTAAAATGTTCATGTCTAAATGGGCTTTATAATGAACCATTTCGAATATTATTAACCGAGTAAAAACCTAGAAATTTGAGATTAAGTTGTATAATTTTGTTCAAAAGCTCAAAATTAACTATTTTAACTCTAAAAATATCATTTAAAATATTTGTTTGTCGTTTTTTAGGAATAAAACGTGCATGTTTAAATGGGCTTTTTTGAGAATTCTTTCGAATTTTAATCGAGTAAAAACCTAAAAAATTTAGATTATATTGTATAATTAGGTTCAAAAGTCCATAATTAGCTATTTGAACTCAAAAATTTTGATTTAAAATCATTTTGTGGTCATTTTATTGGGATTAAAACTTTCATGTCTAAATGTGTCTTATAGCGAACCCGTTCAAATTTTATCAGAGTAAAAAGCTAGAAATTTGAGATTAAGATTTATAATTTTATTCTAAAGCCCATAATTAACTATTTTAAATCTTAAAATTTTATTTAAACTCATTTGGTTATCGTTTTGTTGGGACTAAAACGTGCATGTCTAAATGGTATTTATAGAGAATTTGTTAGAATTTTAACCGAGTAAAAATCTGAAAAATTGAGATTAGGTTGTATAATTAGGTTCAAAATCCCATAATTAACTACTTGAACTCATAAAATTTGATTTAAAATCATTTTGTGGTCATTTTATTGGGATTAAAATGTGCATGTCTAAATGGGCTTTATAATGAACCATTTCGAATATTAACCGAGTAAAAACCTAGAAATTTGAGATTAAGTTGTATAATTTTGTTCTAAAGAACATAATTAACTATTTTAACTCTTAAAATATGATTTAAAATAATTTGGTTGTTTTTTTTGGGATTAAAAGGTGCTTGTCTAAAAGGACTTTATAGAGAATACATTCTAATTTTAATCTAGTAAAAATCTTAAAAAATTGAGATTATATTGTATAATTAGGTTCAACAGTCCATAATTTACTATTTGAACTCATAAAGTTTAATTTAAAATCATTTTACGGAAATTTAATTGCGATTAAAACGTGCATGTCTAAATGGGCTTTATAGTGAAACTATTCGAATTTTATCCGAGTAAAAAGCTAGAAATTTGAGATTAAGTTATATAATTTTGTTTTAAAGCCCATAATTAACTATTTTAACTCCAAAAATTTTATTTAAAATCAATTTGTGGTCCTTTTATTGGGATTAAAACGTGCAAGTCTAAATGGGCATTATAAAGAATCAGTTCGAATTTTAATCGAGTAAAAAGCTGAAAATTTGAGATATATTGTATAATTAGGTTCAACAGTCCTTAATTAACTATTTGAGCTCATAAAATTTTATTTAAAATCATTTTGTGGTCATTTTATTGGGATTAAAATGTGCATGTCTAAATGGGCTTTACAATTAACCAGTTCGAATATTAACCGATTAAAAAGCTAGAAATTTGAGATTAAGTAGTATAATTTTGTTCAAAAGCTCAAAATTAACTATTTTAACTCTAAAAATATCATTTAAAATGATTTGTTTGTCATTTTTTAGGATTAAAATGTGCATGTCTGAATGGGCTTTATAGAGAATTCTTTCGAATTTTAATCGAGTAAAAACCTGAAAAATTTAGATTATGTTGTATAATTATGTTCAAAAGTCCATAATTTGCTATTTGAACTCAAAAAATTTTATTTAAAATCATTTTGTGGTCATTTTATCGGGATTAAAACTTTCATGTCTAAATGTGTCTTATAGCGAACCCGTTCGAATTTTATCAGAGTAAAAAGCTAGAAATTTGAGATTAAGATTTATAATTTTTTTCTAAATCCCATAATTAACTATTTGAAATCTTAAAATTTGATTTAAACTCATTTGGTTATCGTTTTGTTGGGATTAAAACCTGCATGTTTAAATGGTATTTATCGAGAATTTTTTAGAATTTTAACCGAGTAAAAATTTGAGAAAATGAGATTAGGTTGCATAATTAGGTTCAAAATCCCATAATTAACTATTTGAACTCATAAAATTTGATTTAAAACCATTTTGTGATCATTTTATTGGGATTAAAAAATGCATGTCTAAATGGGCTCTGTAGTGAACCTGTTCGAATTTTAACCGAGTACAAACTTAGAAATTTGAGATTAAGCTGAATAATTTTGTTCTAAAGCCCATAATTAACTATTTTAACTCTTAAAATATGATTTAAAATAATTTGGTTGTCGTTTTTTTTTGGGATTAAAAGGTGCTTGTCTAAAAGGACTTTATAGAGAATACGTTCTAATTTTAATCTAGTAAAAATCTAAAAATTGAGATTATGTTTTATAATTAGGTTCAACAGTCCATAATTTACTATTTGAACTCATAAATTTTGATTTAAAATCATTTTACGGAAATTTAACTATGATTAAAACGTGTATGTCTAAATGGGCTTTATAGTGAACCTATTCTAATTTTATCCGAGTAAAAAGCTAGAAATTTGAGATTAAGTTATATAATTTTGTTCTAAAGCCCATAATTAACTATTTTAACTCTTAAAATTTGATTTAAAATCATTTTGTGGTCCTTTTATTGGGATTAAAACGTGCAAGTTTAAATGGGCTTTATAAAGAATCCGTTCGACTAATTGAACTCATAAAATTTGATTTAAAATCATTTTACTGTCATTTTATTGGATTAAAAAGTGTAAGTCTAAATGGGCTTTATGGTGAACTAGTTCGAATTTTAACCGAGAAAAAAGCGAGAAATTTAAGATTAAGATGTATAATTTTGTATAAAGCCTATAATTAACTATTTTAAATCTTAGAATTTGATTTAAAATTATTTGATTGTCGTTTTGTTGGGATTAAAACGTGCATATCTAAAGGGGCTTTATAGAGAATCAGTTCGAATTTTAATCGAGTAAAAAGCTGAAAAAATGAGATTATGTTGTATAATTAGGTTCAAAATTCCATAATTAACTATTCGAACTCCTAAAATTTGATTTAAAATCATTTTATTGGGATTAAAACGTGCAAGTCTGAATGGGCTTTGTGGTGAACGAGATCGAATTTTATCCGAATAAAATGCTACAAATTTGAGATTAAGCTGTATAATTTTATTCTAAAGCCCATAATTTACTATTTTAACTCTTAAAATTTGATTTAAAATCATTTTGTTTTCATTTTTTGGATTAAAACATGCATGTCTAAATGGGCTTTATATAGGATCCATTCGAATTTTAACCTAGTAAAAACTTAAAAAATTGAGATTATATTGTACAACTAGGTTCAACAGTCCATAATTAACTATTTGAACTCATAAAATTTGATTTAAAATCATTTTACGGTCATTTTATTTGGATTAAGACGTGCATGTGTAAATGGGCTTTATAATAAACTCGTTCGAATTTTATCTGAGTAAAAAGCTAGAAATTTGGGATTAAGATGTATAATTTTTTTCTAAAGCCCATAATTAACTATTTTAACTCTTAAAATTTGATTTAAAATCATTTGGTTTTCTTTTTGTTGGGATTAAAAGGTGCATGTCTAAATGGGCTTTATAAAGAATTCATTCGATTTTTAATTGAGTAAAAAGTTGAAAAATTAAGATTATGTTGTATAATTAGGTTCAAAATTCCATAATTAACTATTTGAACTCATAAAATTTGATTTAAAATCATTTTGTTGTTATTTTATTGGGATTAAAACATGCAAGTCTGAATGGGCTTTGTGGTGAACCAGTTCGAATTTTATCCGAGTAAAAAGCTACAAATTTGAGATTAAGCTGTATAATTTTGTTATAAAGCCCATAATTTACTATTTTAACTATTAAAATTTTATTTAAAATCATTTGGTTGTCGTTTTTTTGGAATAAAACGTGCATGTCTAAATGGGCTTTAAGAGGATCCGTTCGAATTTTAACCGAGTAAAAATCTAAAAAATTGAGATTATGTTGTATAACTAGGTTCAACAGTCCATAATTAACTACTATTTGAACTCATAAAATTTGAATTAAAATCATTTTACGGTCATTTTATTTGGATTAAGATGTGCATGTGTAAATGGGCTTTATAATGAACCCGTTCGAATTTATCCGAGTAAACAACTAGAAATTTGAGATTAAGCAGTGTAATTTTGTTCTAAAGCCCATAATTAACTATTTTAACTCTTAAAATTTGATTTAAAATCATTTTGTTTTCGTTTTGTTGGGATTAAAACATGCATATCTAAATAGGCTTTATAGAGAATCCGTTCGAATTTTAACCGAGTAAAAATCTAAAAAATTAAGATTATGTTGTATAATTAGGTTCAACAGTCCATAATTAACTATTTGAACTCAAAAAATTTGATTTAATATCATTTTGCTGTTGTTTTATTGGGATTAAAACGTGCAAGTCTAAAAGGGCTTTATGGTGAACCCGTTCGAATTTTAACCGAGTAAAAATCTAAAAATTGATATTATATTGTATAATTAGGTTCAACAGTCCATAATTAACTATGTGAACTCAAAAAAATTGATTTAATATCATTTTGCGGTTGTTTTATTGGTATTAAAACGTGCAAGTCTAAATGGGCTTTACGGTGAACCCATTCGAATTTTAACAAAGTAAAAAGCTAGAAATTTAAGATTAAGTTGTATAATTTTGTTCTAAAGCCCATAATTATGTATTTTAACTCTTAAAAACCTCCTATAGTAACCTGCTAAGCATATGAAACTACGAATCTCTGTGACAGACTCCGGTTGCTTCCGACTCACAATCGCTTCTATCTTCTTAGGATCTACTCTAATCCCCTCAACTGACACTACATGTCCTAAGAAAACAAATTTTCTAATTCAGAACTCACACTTCCTCAACTTGGCATACAACCGGTGATCCAACAAAGTCTGCAATAACCTCAAGTGTCTGTCATGGTCTTCCTCAGTACGTGAGTACACCAATATGTCATCAATGAACACAACCACAAACTGATCCAAGTACTCGCGGAAAATTTTGTTCATCATGTCCATGAAAGCAGTTGGTGCATTAGTCAACCTGAAAGGCATAACCAGAAACTCATAGTGATCATACCTTGTACAGAAAGTTGTCTTCGGCACATCAACTTCTTTCACCTTTAACTGATAGTACCCTGACCTCAAGTCTATCTTGGAAAATATGGTAGCACCTCTAAGCTGATCAAACATATCATCAAGTCTCGGTAGCGGACACTTGTTCTTCATTGTCAACTGATTGAATTGTTTATAGTTGATGCACATCCTCATACTACCGTCTTTCTTCTTCACAAACAACAAGGGTGCACCCCAAGGCGAAGAACTCGGTCGGATAAAACCTCTATCTAATAGTTCTTGCAACTGAGTCTTCAAATCTTTTAGTTCTTTCGGTGCCATACGATACAGAGCAATCGAAATAGGAGCAGAATCTGAATACGTCTCTATGGCAAACTCAACCTCTCTGTTAGGTGGCAAACCAGGCAACTCTTCTAGAAACACACTTAGAACACCGTCATGATATCCTGTAGTCTGACTTCATTCATGTTCGGGTTCATCACATATGCTAGGTATGCCTCACAGCCCAACTCAAATAATCTTCAACATTTGATAAGAACTTCACGTTCTCACCTACTACCAGAATCTCATGATCATTTGCAAGCTTCAAATAAACTCTCTTGGTCTCGAAGTCTATCTTAGCTCTATGCTCTGTCAGCCATCCATACCCAAAATCACATCAAAACTGTAGAATGGCAATTCTATCATATCAACTGGGAACACATACCCCTGAACCATCAACGAACATCGTCCGTACATCTTTCTGGCCACTACGGTATCTCCGAAGGAACTAGTAACACTAATACATGTATCTAGTGTCTCACAAGGTATATCCAACATCCTAGCATGCTCACTCAAAATATATGTATGCGTAGACCCAGAGTCAATCAAAGAAAGCAAACTCAGAGACTATATCGAGAAATTACCTGCGATCACATCGGTGTCGTTCTATCCCTCTCGCTGAGCATAAACCCTAGCCGACTTGCCATCCTCTGGCTGAACCGCTAACCATCATTCCTTGGCTGAAAATTTCCTCGACCACGCCCACGGCCTCGAGGATAATCAATAGCTCTGGCGGGAGCTTGAACCTGAATCGATGCACCTCTAGCTAAATTCAGGCAATTATGCCTCAAATGTTCTCGGGATCCGCAATTTTAGCATTCACCTGGTACACACCAACACTCTCCATCATGGTGCCTACCACATCTAGGACACACGGGAGCACGAGCAATAGCTCCTTGGCCCTTATGGCCTCGACCTGAGTTTCCACGCCCATTATCAAAATGATGCCTAGTTTCCTTGTGCCTCTTGGTATCACCTCTATCGAAACCTGTAGACCTCTTACCAAAACTAGACCCTCTGGCTCGTTTGGTCAGACACAAACTGTGCTCTATATCCTTGGCCCTAGCGACCAAGACATCAAAATCTGTATAGTCAGTAGCTAACATGTACCTCTTCACTTCTTCATTCAGTCCATATCGAAAGCAGTCACATCGTTCCCTCTCGGTAGGAACTATCTCGGGCGCATACTGACTCAATCTAACAAACTGGATCTCATAATCTGTCACAGACATACCACTCTAAAGTAAGGCCATAAATTCCCTCTTTTTCTCATCAATATGGCGAGGACCCAGATACTTCTTGCGGAAGGTGGAATCGAAGAACTCCCAAGAAATCTCATCGTCTGACATACTCGTAGTAATGGTGACCCACCAGGTGTAGGCATCACCTTGAAGCAGAGAAACAACACAACCTAGTCTGCGAGCTCCAGTACATCCCAATTGTGTTAAGATACGAACGGTTTTATCAAACCAGGCCTCTGATCTCTCGGGTGATAACCCTCGAAACTCCTCTCCACACAAACTACGGAGTCTCTCTAATGGCAACCCAGTGGCCTCACCCTGAGGTGGTGCTGCAGCTTGTGCCCCGGCTACGGTTGCCTGAAAATCTCCGGCTATAGCCTGAACCAACAGGGTCATATTTATATCGGCCGGACCTTGGCCACCCTAGCTAACCTGAGGCCCAGCACCTAAAGCATTCTCTCCACCGCCCTCCTGAGAAGGTGGCACATCCTCTAAATATACATTCTGGACACCCTCAACATCCTCTGATACATGTCTGTCCTAAATAACAGCTTCGGGCTCTACAGCCCTAGGCCTGCCCCTCCGCCTCAACATACCGAGCAAGGGAGATAACAAATACAAACAAGATAAACATACAAGATTGAGTTAGCAAAGGCGAGGGTCCAAGGTGCTCAAGTATTCATTTACTAAAAATCATTTTCCAATAATGTAATATTAGCAATGGGATCCGACAGCTACATTTTTACACGATAAACAACTCAACATAAACTTTCGAACACTGTACAATGCAACGAACAATCAACATGGCATATACAATCACCGTGCAAGGCAAACACCGAGATTTTGCAACCAAACGCTGTAAACTTACCTCACTTACCTATCAACGTCGCGGAAATAGTCCAAGAGCCTTAAACCGAGGCTCTGATACCAACAAATGTAACCCCCTTGACCCGGCCTAGTCGCAAGGCTGACCCGAGGTGGCTACACGGGGATTACCGAAGCCAAGTCTGAAGACCCAACTCCAATAACCAACACTAAAAAGCTCTTCCGAGCCCAAATGACTAATATGAACATGGGCTCTAAGCCAACCTTATTGGGCTTACCAAAAGCTCGAAGGCTCAAAATGATATTAGCGTACCGGTACGAGGTGAAACCGAAAGCCCGTGCATATGGACAAATTTTTAAAGAACAAACAGCTAAGGACTAACCCAACAACCACATACAAGCATACTTAACATGCATAAGACATTATAGAACTCAAGGATCAAGTTACACATGCTTGAAACTCATACACATCTATTCGAATCATGCTCAGGTAACAAAACATAGAATTCATACATAAAAGAGTTCAAACAACATCAAAGATAGTATCCACATAACAATAACTTTAAAACATAAATCAACATGCTAACTCAAGGCAACCATGGTCTTACATCTTATAACATCAAAGATAGTATCAACATGCTAACTTTAAAACATAACAATAACAAATCTTACATCTTATAACTCTTATCGGTCTTACATAGCCACCCGACTATATTTCTTACCATACTCGAGTGGTCTTACTTACTACTTACAAGCATAACCTACAACATCTTACAGTTACCTTACAAATATCTCACATGGCATATTAACATGACATTAATCAATAAATAATCAACACAACTCAACATAACAATTAACATGTCATCGACAATAATTAAACACAACAACCTTTCCAATCTTTACCATCTAACAAGCATACAAGGTACATAAGAATGGGTAGATCTTACTCTTGAGTTTGGATTAGCTTATCAAGCTTAATCCAAACTCCCAAAATCTTCCTTGAACCAAAACCAAGTTCAAAACATTTTCCACTCACCACACAACTCTAACGGTAGCCAAATCGAGCCCCGAACCTTCCGGATTTGCACTCGAATCACCTGGAACCAAAGTGCTGCTTCAAACCAACCAAAATTAAATTATTAACCTCAAAATCAACCACAAATTCTATGTTTTACATCAGCTCACAAATCCACAATATTTTCTCAACAATTCAAAGCAAAATTCATCCCAAATATTCTCATTTTCGTACTTAAGCAAAGCACAACCATTACCCTTCAATTTAAACATCTAAAACACTTCAAAACGTGCCCAAAACAACACTCATATATATTATAACCATCAGCCTTTCATTTCTACACTAAAACACCCCCAAAACACTCATTTTCCACTTTCAAAAAATACCTACTGCAGCCACTTCGGGAATTCAATCATCTACCCCCTTTAACTACTCAAAATCCATCCTTTAACATTCTAAAAACACCTACCAAGGTTCTATATGCCTCCAGCCCTTTATTTTCAACAAAACCCAACCAAAAACTCAACAACAACACTAAAAATCCTCCCTAAGACTAGTTTCGGGTTTGCTAAGATTAAACCATTTTCCTAACATGTTTTAATTTCATTAAAGAGTTCAAAGGCATCCTTAAACTTTGTTTTACTAAGCCCATTCGAAATTTCAAAAAAAAATCCTCACTTTTCTCATCAAACCTTGAAAAATAGAGATTCTCCAAGACTTGATAAAAATAGGATTTTTAACTATCAAAAGATAACAAATTAAAAGGACAAGTCAAATATAAAATTACCTTTTGAAAAAGTTCTTGAATGATGTTGAATGATGAAGAAATAAAGAATGGGGGGTTAGAGAGTTTTTAACTTAGTTTTGAAGAAGATGAGAAAAAGGGTGTTTTGATTCTTCAAAACCTTTATAAATTTCATTAATGGCGTTTTTATAAATATTGTAAACGTTTGTAAAAATCATCTCTTTAATTAAAATTAACCCGAAACCAATCATAGTTTAGAGTTTAATAACTCCTAAGCCCAAAATCGGGGCGTTACATAAAAAGCTGAGAAATTGAGATTATGTTGTATAATTAGGTTCAAAATTCCATAATTAACTATTTGAACTCATAAAATTTGATTTAAAATCATTTTGTGGTCATTTTATATGAATTAAAATGTGCATGTCAAAATGGGCTTTATAGTGAACCTGTTTGAATTCTAACCGAGTAAAAAGCTAGAAATTTGAGATTATGTTGTATAATTTTCTTCAAAAGCCTAAAAACTATTTTAAGTCTTAAAATTTGATTTAAAATCATTTGTTTGTCATTTTGTTGGGATTAAAACATGCATGTCTAAATGGGCTTTATATACAATCTGTTTGAATTTTAACCGAGTAAAAATCTAAACAATGTGATTATGTTGTATAATTAGGTTCAACAGTCCATAATTAACTATTTGAACTCATAAAATTGGATTTAATATCAATTTTTGGTTGTTCTATTGGGATTAAACGTGAAAATCTAATTGAGCTTTTTGGTGAACCCGTTCGAATTTTAACCGAGTAAAAAGCTAGAAATTTGAGTTTAAGCTGTATAATTTTGTTTAAAAGACCAGAATTAAATAATTTAACTCTTTAAATTTGATTTAAAATCATTTGGTTGTCGTTTTATTTGGATTAAAAGGTTAATGTCTAAATAAGCTTTATAGAGAATCCGTTCGAATTTTAACCGAGTAAAAATATAAAAAATTAAGATTATGTTGTATAATTAGGTTCAAAGGCCCATAATTAAATATTTGAACTCAAAAAATTTGATTTAATATCATTTTACGGTAGTTTTATTGGGATTAAAACGTGCAAATCTAAATGGGCTTTATGGTGAACCCATTCAATTTTAACCGAGTAAAAATCTAAAAAATTATAATTACGTTCAACAGTCCATAATTCTCTATTTGAACTCAAAAAATTTGATTTAATATCATTTTTCGATCGTTTTATTGGGATTAAAATGTGCAAATCTAAATGGGCTTTATGGTGAATCCATTCAATTTTAGCCGAGTAAAAATCTAAAAAATTGAAATTATGTTGTATAATTAGGTTCAACGTCCATAATTAACTATTTGAACTCAAAAAATTAATTTAATATTATTTTTCGGTCGTTTTATTGGGATTAAAACGTGTCAGTCTAAATGGTCTTTATGGTGAACCTGTTCGAATTTTAATCGATTAAAAATCTAAAAAATTTAGATTATGTTGTATAATTAGGTTCAACAGTCCATAACTAACTATTTGAACTCAAAAAATTGATTTAATATCATTTTGTGTTCGTTTTATTTGGATTAAAATGTGCTAGTCTAAATGGCTTTATGGTGAACTCGTTTTAATTTTAACCAAGTAAAAAGTTAAAAATTTGAGATTAAGCTATATAATTTTTTTAAATGCACAAAATTAAATATTTTAACTCTTAAAATTTGATTTAAAATCATTTGGTTTTCGTTTTGTTGGGATTAAAACATGCATGTCTAAATGGGCTTTATAGAGAATCCGTTCAAATTTTAACCGAGTAAAAATCAAAAAAATTAAGATTATGTTATATAATTAGGTTCAACAGTCCATAATTAACTATTTGAACTCAAAAAATTTAATTTAATATCATTTTGCTGTTGTTTTATTGGGATTAAAACGTACAAGTCTAAAAGGGCTTTATGGTGAACCCGTTCGAATTTTAACCGAGTAAAAATTTAAAAATTGATATTATATTGTATAATTAGGTTCAAAAGTCCATAATTAATTATTTGAACTCAAATTATTTGATTTAATATCATTTTGCAGTTGTTTTATTGGTATTAAAACGTGCAAGTCTAAATGGGCTTTACGGTGAACCCATTCGAATTTTAACAAAGTAAAAAGCTAGAAATTTAAGATTAAGTTGTATAATTTTGTTCTAAAGCCCATAATTAAGTATTTTAACTCTTAAAATTTGATTTAAAATCATTTGGTTTTCGTTCTTTTTGGATTAAAACGTGCATGTCTAAATGGGCTTTATAGAGAATCCTTTCGAATTTTAACCGAGTAAAAAGCTAAGAAATTGAGATTATGTTGTATAATTAGGTTTAAAATTCCAATTAACTATTTGAACTCATAAAATTTGATTTAAAATCATTTTTTGATCATTTTATTGGAATTAAAATGTGCATGTCTAAATGGGCTTTATAGTGAACCCATTTGAATTCTAATCGAGTAAAAAGCTAGAAATTTGAGATTACGTTGTATAATTTTGTTCAAAAGCCTAAAAACTATTTTAAATCTTAAAATTCGATTTAAAATCATTTGGTTGTCGTTTTGTTGGGATTAAAACATGCATGTCCAAATGGGCTTTATAGAGAATTCGTTCGAATTTTAACCTAGTAAAAATCTAAAAAAGTGAGATTATGTTGCATAATTAGGCTCAACAGTCCATAATTAACTATTTGATCTCATAAAATTAGATTTAGTATCATTTTGTGGTCGTTTTATTAGGATTAAACGTGCAAATTTAATTGAGCTTTTTGGTGAACCAGTTCGAATTTTAACCGAGTAAAAAGTTAGAAATTTGAGATTAAGTTGTATAATTTTGTTTAAAAGCCCATAATTAAGTATTTTAACTCTTAAAATTTGATTTAAAATCATTTGGTTGTCTATTTATTTGGATTAAAAGGTTCATGTCTAAATGGGCTTTATAGAGAATTCGTTCGAATTTTAACCAAGTATAAATCTAAAAAATTGTGATTATGTTGTATAGTTAGGTTCAACAGTCCATAATTCTCTATTTGAACTCAAAAAATTTGATTTAATATCATTTTTCAATCGTTTTATTAGTATTAAAACGTGCAAATCTAAATGGGCTTTATGGTGAACCTGTTCGAATTTTAACGAAGTAAAAATCTAAAAAATTGAAATTATGTTGTATAATTAGGTTCAACAGTCCATAATTAACTATTTGAACTCAAAAAATTTGAATTAATATCATTTTGCGATCGTTTTATTTGGATTATAACGTGCAAGTCTAAATGGTCTTTATGGTGAACCCGTTCGAATTTTAACCAAGTAAAAAGCAAGAAATTTGAGATTAAGGTATATAATTTTGTTTAAAATCCCATAATTAAATATTTTAACTCTAAAAATTTGATTTAAAATCGTTTGGTTGTCGTTTTGTTCGGAATAAAAGATTCATGTCTAAATGTGCTTTATAGAGAATCCATTCGAATTTTAATCGAGTAAAAATCTAAAAAATTGAGATTTGGTTGTATAATTAGCTTCAACAGTCCATAATTAACTATTTGAACTCAAAAGATTTGATTTAATATCATTTTGCGGTCGTTTTATTGGGATTAAAACGTGCATGTCTAAATGGACTTTATGGTGAACCCGTTCGAATTTTAATCGAGTAAAATCTAAAAAATAGAGATTATATTGTATAATTAGGTTCAACAATCCATAATTAATTATTTGAAATAAAAAAAATTTAATTTAATATCATTTTGCGGTTATTTTATTGGGATTAAATGTGCAAGTCGAAATGGGATTTATGTTGAACCCGTTCAAATTTTAACCAAGTAAAAAGCTAGAAATTTGAGATTAAGCTGTATAATTTCGCTCTAAAGCCCATAATTAAGTATTTTAACTCTTAAAATTTGATTTAAAATCATTTTGTTGTCATTTTTTTGGGATTAAAACGTGCATGTCTAAATGGGCTTTATAGAGAATCCATTAGAATTTTAACGAAGTAAAAAGCAAGAAATTTGAGATTAAGCTGTATAATTTCGCTCTAAAGCCCATAATTACGTATTTTAACTCTTAAAATTTGATTTAAAATCATTTGGTTGTCGTTTTTCTGGGATTAAAACGTGCATGTCTAAATGGGCTTTATAGAGAATTTGTTAAAATTTTAACCGAGTAAAAAGCTGAAAAATTGAGATTATGTTATATAATTAGGTTCAAAATTCCATAATTAACTATCTGAACTCATAAAATTTGATTTAAAATTGTTTTGTCTTCATTTTATTGGGATTAAATTGTGCATGTCTAAATGGGCTTTATAGTGCATCCGTTTGAATTTTAACCGAATAAAAAGCTAGAACTTTTAGATTATGTTGTATAATTTAGTTCAAAAGCCTAAAATAAACTATTTTAACTATTAAAAATTTTATTTAAAATCATTTGGTTGTCGTTTTTTGGGATTAAAACATGCATGTCTAAATGGTCTTTATAGAGAATCCGTTCGAATTTTAGTAGAGAAAAAATCTAAAAAATTGAGATTATGTTGTATAATTAGGTTCAACAGTCCATAATTAACTATTTTATCTCATAAAATTGGATTTAATATCATTTTTCGGTCGTTTTATTGGGATTAAACATGCAAGTCTAATTGGGCTTTTTGGTGAACCTGTTCGAATTTTAATCAAGTAAAAAGCTAGAAATTTGAGATTAAGCTATATAATTTTTTTTAAAAGCCCATAATTATATATTTTAACTCTTAAAATTAGATTTTAAATCATTTTCTTGTTGTTTTGTTGGGATTAAAATATGCATGTCTAGTCTAAATGGACTTTATAGAGAATTCGTTCTAATTTTAACCGAGTAAAAATCAAAAAAATTGAGATTATGTTGTATAATTAGGTTCAGCAGTCCATAATTAACTATTTGAACTCAAAAAATTTGGTTTAATATCATTTTGCGGTTGTTTTATTGGGATTAAAACGTCCAAGTCTAAATTGGCTTTATGATGAACCCGTTCGAATTTTAACCGAGTAAAAATCTAAAAAATTGAGATTATGTGGTAAAATTAGGTTCAACAGTCCATAATTAACTATTTGAACTCAAAAAATTTGATTTAATATCATTTTGGATCGTTTTATTTGGATTAAAATGTTCAAGTCTAAATTGGCTTTATGGTGAACCGTTCGAATTTTTTTAACGGAAAAGGGCCTCGTTTAAAAACCCCTAACACTTCCAACCCCAAGAAGGGTTAGAAGCCGCTATGAGGAAAAGAGTACCCCTAGAAATTTATTGAGAAGGAGAGTTAAATCTCTTAGAGTTTACAAAAGCCCTTATAAATTCGGGCATATCGGAGTCAAAGTAAAGATTACATAAAGTACGCATGGCCCTAGAAGCAAGAGTATGGGCTACATTATTGGCCCCTCTAGGTACATAAGCGATCCGATAATTTACTAATCATTCCATGGTGGTGCGAATCGTGGACACCAAAGGTTGTAAAGTTGAGAGATCTGGTCCACCCTGGTTGACTTTATTTGCAATGGAGGTTGAATCTGTCTCAAAGGTAATATTCATCCAACCTTTCTGAGATGCAAGTCGAAGCCCAGCTAGGATTGCTTGTGCTTCAGCCGAAGCAGCGTTAGGGTATCCAACAAGAGGAAGAAAAATTCCTCCCAGAACCACACCGTCCGAGTTACGTGCTACAACACCAATTGCAGCACTTCCAGAGATGGGGCCAAAAGCCCCATCCGAGTTTATTTTAATAGAGCCAGTGCCTGGTTTTTGCCAAGTTTGGTTTGGAAGAATGGGTCTATGTGGATTACTAGTAGAGGAGCAAATATTTCCATTTTGATAGTCATTTAATAAGAATTTGGCATTTTTCAGGGTTAACCATGTGGTTGAAGCTGGTTATTATGGATCCAATTGTTTCTTCTATTCCAAATATTCTAGAGTATCGTTAGAAAAAGAGCAAACTCCTGGTTGTTAAGTTTATCCCCTGCAGTCTCCATCCAATGAAGTGACGATGTAAAATTGCCTGATTGGATTAAAGTAGGGAAACTTGCTAAATGAATAGTTTCATAAGCATCATGACAGTCATGCAAAGCATGCATCGGGGTTTCAATTGTAGTTGCATAAATTGGGAAAATGCCATTTCCTAGGTTAGCATTCAGTAATTTGGATCCCGTAGGAAGAGCATCGTGACCTATCTCCATCCAAAGGCTCTTACCTTTGGTAAAGTTGGTAGCTCAGAAGTAGTTTTCCAAATGCGTGTAGGTCTATTTAGAGGTTCGTGTGTTTTTTGTATGAATAAATAACCTGATCTGACAGAATAAAGTCCACAATTATTGTTCATCCATATGGTTGTATCTCGATGGTCATTAATTATAGGGATGTTTAAAATAGCATTGACATTCTCTCTATCAAAAAAGGAACGTATTTTAGGCTCATCCCATTGTTGTTGCCCAAGAATCATAAAATCCCGAGCTCGTTTTGGAATTTCACTAAAAATTTCATATTCGCCAAAAAGTTAAACCGGAGAGGAGCCTCCCCCCATAAATCATGGAATATGTTAATCTTGCTATTTATTCCTGACCTTGTAACAAAACCAAGAAGGAGCTTTTTCAGGGCCGTACAGATGCCCTTCCAAGCAAAAGAAGATTGTTTTGTCAAAGTATCATCGAGAATGTTGCCAGATGGGTAGTATTTAGCTTGATATACCTGGCCAAGGAGGTTAGATGGTTCACAGAGTAGTCTCCATATTTGTTTTCCTAACAGGGCGATATTAAAGTTGTGGAGATCGCGTAAGCCCATGCCCCTACTAATTTTTGTTGGCATACAACCTCCCAAGAAAGCATGTGCCAACCATTTTTGTTTTACCTTTTCCTGACCACCAGTATCGGCGAATAGAAGTGGTCATGTCATCAATAATATTATGTGGAAGAAGGTAACATGACATATTGTGGAAGAGATTGAATGACAGATTTTATGAATACTTCTCTATCACAAAAAGATAATAGATGTTTATCCCATTTGGAGAGACTAGCGTTAACTTTATCTCTGATAAAACCTAACGAAGCTGTTTTATTTTTTCCAATCAAGAGAGGGACACCCAGGTAAATTCCAGGGTCACTAACCTCTTGGACTTGGAGAATATTTTTAACAGCTGCTCTTTGAGATAAAGTAGTTTTGGGGGAAAAGTAGATTGTCGATTTTTCAAAATTAATCGCTTGACCTGAAGAGGTAGCATATTTGTGTAGAGCAAAATTTATGATGATTAGCTTCAGTGGTGTTGTTTTTTATGAAGACCAAACAATCATTAGCGAAAAAAAGATGATTTATTTTTGGGCCATGCCGATTAACACTGAGTCTAGGGAGGTTGCCGTTAGCATGTTCAGCATTTAGTATAACTGTTAATCCTTGGCTGCAGAAGAGGAAGAGGAATGGAGAAAGTGGGTCTCCTTGTCGAAGACCTCGTTGTGGTTTAAAAGGTTGAGATAAAGAGTCGTTTACACGAACTTAATACGAAACGGTAGTGACACATTTCATTATAGTAGAAATCCATGTGTCGTTGAAACTCATACCTTGCATAATTTGTTGTAAGAAAGGCCATTCCACACGATCGAAGGCTTTTTCCATGTCTAGCTTCAGACTTGCAACTTTAGACAGGTGGGAGTCTCTCGTATTGAGAGTGTGAAGTAGTTCATGTGCAATTAGGATATTGTCCTTGATACTTCTATCTCGAATAAAAGTCGCTTGGTTGTTACTAATAAATAAAGGTATGAATGTTTTGAGACGGTTGACTTAAACCTTAGATACAATTTTGTATATAACAGTGCAAAGACTTATTGGACGAAGTTGCCTCATTGTCGTTAGGTTTTGTTTTTTCGGTGTTAGGACAAAAATAGTTTGGTTAACCTCAACCATGTTGGTTGTACCCGAGAGAAGATCAAGGCATAGTCGTATTATGTCCTTACCAAGTGTATCCCAGTGTTGTCGGTAAAAACCACTTGGAAAACCTTCGATCCCTGGAGCTTTCCTAGGATCAATATCACGAAAAGCATTAATAACTTCTTCTTCTTTGTAAGGTCTATTTAAATTTTTATTCATTTGTGGTGTAATTATAGTTGGAATGTTATCAAGGATATCAGTCGAAGGAGTTGGATTGGATATAGAGAAAAGGTTTTGGAAATAGTTTGTAGCAATTGATAGAATGTTGGATTCTTCCGTGTTCCAAGTGTTGTATTTATCAAAGAGGCCTTGAATAGTGTTTTTCGTACGACGTCTATTGCCTCGTGCATGGAAGAAAGAAGTATTTTTGTCTCCATGTTGTAGCCAGTTAATTCTAGAGTGTTGGGCCCAATATATTTCATTGTTATGTTGAAGGGCTTGTAGTTCTTTGTTTGCTTCAATGAGGCGGTGTTCCTCAGAAGATGGTATTGGATGTTTTAGACTATTATTAATATATGTAGTTAGATATTGAAGGCATTCATTTGTTTTTTTCCTTTGAGAATTCTGCCATGAGTTTATACGGTTGCCAATTGTTTGTATTTTGTTTAGGATGTTCCCATTCGTATTGGTCCAAATATCCTTGATTAAGTTTTTGCTTTCATCATTGTTGGCCCAACATCCTCAAAGCGGAAGGTTTTCTTAAAATTTTGTTTTCTAGCATATGTAGTAGAAGAGGTGTCGAGTATAATGGAACAGTGGTCAGATTTGGATTGGAAATGCACGGTTATAGCATAATTTGTATACATGTTTATCCAGTTGGTTGATCCAATGAATCGATCCAAGCGTTCGAAGATAGGTTGTGAGTTGGGTCCATGTTTAAATCACGTGAACCAACCCGAGTTAGGTTTACAATCGAAGAGTTCATTTCGAGATAAACATTCTTGAAAATTAATAATTTGTGAGCGTGCACGTCGACATCCTCCTTGTTTTTCATTGTCATGTAGAATTTTATTAAAGTCCCAACCTAGTAACCATGGGAGGTTTGAGGATGATTTTAAGGAATCTATTAATTGCCATGTTTTGTATTTATAGTTTGTATTAGCATAACCATGTAACCTGGTGAAATGGAATTTGGAATTGTCATGGCTAATAATACAATCGATATGACAATCGGAGTAAGAAAGTAAATCACTTTGACTTTTATTACTCCAAAGTAAGGCTAGGCCAGTACAAGTTGGACTATTTTCTATCGATATGCATCCTTGCATATCAAGTGATGCATTAAGAGAATTACATCGAGATTTATTAAGTTTAGTTTCGCATAGAAATAAAACATCAGGTTCATATTTGGTAATTATTTTTTTGAGGTTTTGAACTACCTGGTCTTTACCAAGGCCTTGATAGTTCCAACACATGATTTTCATTTGGTTCGGCGGGATTGAGCCATGTCAACCTCTGCCGCAGAGTTTTTTTCGCTGCTCATCCCAGCTTTATCAAAAAGATCATGTTTTGGTTTCTTTTGGTGTTGGATTTCATGCATTGGAGGGGATCGTTTCTTTCCAGCACGAAAAAGGAAAGAAAAGATATGAATACTTTTAGTTATTTTAAGTAATAAAGTAAAATTAGTTTGGTATATAGGTTGAAAAGAATAAAATTAGATATGGTAATAGATATTGCAGTATAATGGTAGTAATAGGTAAGAATCTTATTAATAGTTATGTAAAAAGGTAAATTGTAATTAAGGTAAGTGGAGGAAAGAAAATGAATTAGAGTATATGTAAAAAGTATATGGAAATTAATTAGCATAAAACAGAGAGGTATATAGGAAGAAAATATATGAATTATGATAGGAGAAGGTAAACGATAAAAAAGGTATGGAAATGTATGAAATTTTTTTGTAAAATAATATTTTCTAGATATATTTGGAAATGTTTTGAATATTTAAGAATCTACTTTTTTTGAATTCAAGATTTTTGTAAAAAGATAAGTATTAGATACTGAGATTTGGAGTAATTTTGGTAAATTTATATTATTATTGGTGGAAAATTTTAATTTTTGGTGTGTAAAATGATTGTAGTTTATTGTTGGTATTGTTAGTCTATTTTAGATATTGAAATTTTTGATATGGAAATTTCATATGAGATCAGTGGATCTTTGTATACTTTGATAGTAATTTTGTTTGACATGTTTTCTAGCATTATTTTCTTCCTTACGGTTGATTGTATGGGTTTAGTGGACGGAATCCAAGAATGGGTTGGTATGACGAATTTCAACTTGTATAAGATACCATTAAGTGGTTGGGTAATTTTGAGTTCCCAATAATGGGTTGGTTTAGTAAGATTGTATATGATATGAAATTTACTTATTAGGTGAAAATATTTAATTGTTTTTGGAAATATTGGTAGTGGTGCAAGAAAAGAGGAAAGGAGATTGAAGTTAATTAGCATATAAGGAAAGGAGAAAAGACAAAGAAGGTTAAAAAAGATAAGAATTTTATTTGGGGAACAATGAAAAGGTAAGCGGTAAAGAAGGTAATACAAGATTTGAAAAAAGTTTAGTAAGTTATAATTGTTGAAAATATATGAAAGTTTTTTGTAAATATAATTGTAATTCAATTGATTTTGCAGTGAGTTTGACAATTTTATAAATTTATTTGTGAATATGGTAAAATTATAATGTAGTAATAGTAATTGTATTAAAATTGGTATTAATGAATTTGGAGAGATTTGTAATATTGTTTTTGGTGTTGGTTTTAAGTAAGAATGTTGAAAAGATGTGAATGAATTTAGATAATAAGATAGTTTTTGAGAATATAGGTTGAAAAGAATAAAAATATATATGGTAAGAAATAATGTAGTATAATGGTAAACAAAGGTAAGAATTTTTGTAATAGTTGTGTATAAATATAAATTATAAAATACATGAAAATTAATTAGCATATAAATAAAAGTTAAATTGTAAAAATGGTAAGAAAAGATAATAAAAATTATTTAGAGAATTAGAAAAAGATATATGGTAAAAAAGGTACTAGAGTATATGAAGGATATTTACTAAAAGAAATTTTTTTGTTATTATTGGAAATGTTATTAATGAGATAAAAAAATATAAAAGATAATGGAGATTAATTAGGAAATGAGAAAAAAGTAAACGATTAGAAAAGGGGGATAAAGATTTGAAATTTATTTAAGATATAATGAAAAGGTAAACGGTAAAGAAGATAATAAAGTATTTAGAAGTTTTTAGTAATTTATATTTTTTTGGTATTTTTGGAAATTTTTTGAAACTTTGAATAGATATTTTTGGAAATTTTTTGAAGATTTGAATGTCTACTTTTTTTTTGTAAATCAAAATTTTTGAAAAAGGGTAAGTAGAAAGAATTGAGGTTTAATGTGAATTTGGTAAGTTTACATTAGTATATGTGGAGATATTTAATTTTAGGTGAGAAAAAAGACAAGGAGGGAAAATTGAATGGTAGTTGTAAAGGGTCAATGTTAAAAATATTTTTATAAAAATATGAGGTAAATATATGGAAAGAGATTGTATAAAATAGCTAGAGATTTTTTTATGGGAAAATAAGATATAAGGAGTATTCATAGAGAAATTATGATTTACGATATTAAAGGTAATAATGGAGATATTATGAAAAATTTGATGGTAAGTTTTAATAAATTGATTTGAAAAATTAGTTTTAAAAATACCAATATTGCGGTAGAGATGATTGTAAAAAAGTCCAAGTTGCCATGTGGGAATGAAGTAAAGAAATTAGTATTCGATATTTTTTATGGAAGGTGTGTAAATTGAAGGGAAATAGATATTATGGAGATTAATTGGTATATGAAAATTTTAAAAATTTAAAAAAAAATGAAAGAGATGTTTAATATATTTTTGAAAGTTTTGGATTTGATGGAATTTGTTTCCTTCAATATATAGTGGACTTGAGGAAATATTTTGGAAATCCAAAAATGTTCCAATTTACTCCTCTTTTCCTACAATTTATGGTGTAAGTAGTTCACGGTGTCATGTGATTTAAAACTATGAAGAGAAAAATTTTTATAATTGTAAATAGGAAACTTAAATGGTAAGTGAGATTGATCTTATGTACCAATTGATTATACTCTTGAAAAATAACATAGGTTCCAAAGACGCAGTTTTTTAAAAATTTGAAAAAGGGGAAGTCCATGTTGCCATGTGGATTAAATGCAAGAGAATGAATATAATATTTTTGAGAGGATAGAAAAGGATGATTTGAAAAATTTTAATCGAAATTAAAAAGGTGGATATAATATTTGATTGGAGATTATTATTAATTTCTAGAAAATAAATTGAAAATACTTCATAGGTCCAACTAAGCCAATATTTACTTGAGAATGACCATGGATTAGTCCATTTTGTTATATAGTTTAAAGGTAAGAAAATAATGATTCGATTAAAATTAGATGAAGGTAGGAAATTAAAACTTAATTGAAATTTTAAAGTCCATGTTACCATGTAAGTCCTATTAGTTTTTGGTAGATTCAAGATAAAAAATGTTTGAAAATAAGAATATTTATAGTATGAGATAAAACAATAAGTTTTTGACATTGGTACTTTAGTTATGAATCCGAATTTACTATTTTTTTATTGTTGGAATGATCGTAAGCATTTGTGGTATAGGATTGTACCTATCGATGGATGTCGTTAGGCTTGTATCGTAGAATCCCCGATTAACGAGTGATATGATGACCAAAAGGCCATTTGGATATGAGCAATTACATTCATAATTTGATGGAAATTCTAAAATAATTTTTTTGTTAACAAGCAAGAAAAGTAAAAGGTAAGTGATGGCATGTAACTTTGAGATACAATGATGGTAAAGAAGATAAATTAATAACCATTGAAAAACTAAATATAATGAATTTGTTCCTAAAGATTTACAAGTTTTAAAAACGTAGAATATATCACGGATGAAATCTATGGTAAAAAAGACATACCTTTTCAAAAATTATCGCGGTGTGTGTGACTCTTCCTCTCTCGCATCGGTGAAGGTAGTGGGGTTGTTGGTAATTGATTGGTTGAAACGTTTCGCATGATTTGGTGATGAAATAGATCTGAAAAAAGGGCTACACCACCAACCCTTGACGACAACAAGGGTGATCACCAACAAAGAAGAAAACTCTACAGCGGCGATGGCAGCGAAAGCGATGGTAGCAATGACGGCGAAGATGATCGTCTGCGAGATGAGCAGAAGCAAAGGGAAAAGAAACAAGGAAGGAGAATCCATGATGGATGGAGGGAAGGAAAAGAGAAAGGGGGGAGGGAAGGAAAAGAGAGAGGAGAGAAAAACACATCACACCCACTCGTTCGAATTTTAACCAAGTAAAAAACTAGAAATTTGAGATTAAGTTGTATAATTTTGTTCTAAAGCCCATAATTAAGTATTTCAACTCTTAAAATTTGATTTAAAATCATTTGGTTGTCATTTTTTAGGACTAAAATGTGCATGTCTAAATGGGCTTTATAGAGAATTCGTTCGAATTTTAATCGAGTAAAAAGCTAAAAATTGAGATTATGTTGTATAATTAGGTTCAAAAGTCCATAATTAGCTATTTGAACTCAAAAATTTTGATTTAAAACCATTTTACGGTCATTTTTTTCGGATTAAAAAGTGCATATCTTAATAGCCTTTATAGTGAACCCGTTCGAATTTTAACCGAGTAAAAATCTAAAAAATTGAGATTATGTTTTATAATTAAGTTCAACAGTCCATAAATAACTATTTGAACTCAAAAAATTTGATTTAATATCATTTTGTGGTTGTTTTATTGGGATTAAAACGTGCAAGTCTAAACGAGATTTATGGTGAACCCGTTCGAATTTTAACCAATTAAAAAGCTAGAAATTTGAGATTAAGTTGTACAATTTTGTTCAACAACCCATTATTAGCTATTTTAACTCTTAAAATTTGACTTAAAAATCATTTGGTTGTCGTTTTGTTGGGATTAGAATGTGCATGTCTAAATGGGCTTTAAAGAGAATCCGTTCTAATTAGTAAAAAACTGAAAAATTGAGATTATGTTGTGTACTTAGGTTCAAAAGTCCATAATTAACTATTGAACTCATAAAATTTGATTTAAAATATTTTTTCGGTCATTTTATTGGGATTAAAATGTGCAAGTCTAAATGGGTTTTATAGTAAACCCGATCAAATTTTAACCGAGTAAAAAGCTATAAATTTTAGATTAAGTTGTATAATTTTGTTCTAAAGCCCATAATTAACTATTTTAACTCTTAAAATTTGATTTAAAATCATTTGGTTGTCGTTTTGTTGGTATTAAAACGTTCATGTCTAAATGGGCTTTGTAAAGAATCCGTTCAATTTTTTTTTACGGAAAAAGGGCCTCGTTAAAAACCACCTAACACTTCCAACCCCTCAGGGGGGGTTAGAAGCCCCTATGGGGAAAAGAGTACCCCTAGAATTTATTGAGAATGAGAGTTAAATATCTCGGAGTTTACAAAAGCCCTTATAAAATCGGGCATGTCGGAATCAAAATAAAGAGTACATAAAGTGTGCATGGCCCTAGATGCAAGAGTATGGGCTATATTACTTGCCCCTCTAGGTACATAAGAGATCCGAAAATTAACTAAACTCCTCATAGTTGTACGGATTGTGGACACCAAAGGTTGTAAAGATGATAGGTCTGGTCCATCCCGGTTAATTTATTAGTAATGGAGGTTGAGTCTGTCTCAAAGTTAATATTTGTCCAGCCTTTCTGAGATGCAAATCGAATTCCAGCTAGGATCGCTTGTGCTTCAGCCAAAGCAGCATTAGGAAATCCAGCAAGAGGAAGAGAAATTCCTCCCAAAACCATACCATGCGAGTTACGTGCTACAACACCAATTGCAGCACTTCTAGAAATGGTATCAAAAGTCTCATCTGTGTTTATTTTAATAGAATCAAAGCCTGGTTTTTGCCAAGTTTGGTTTGGAAGAATGTGTCTATGTAGATTGCTAGTAGAGGAGGTAATATTTGCATTTTGATAGTCGTTCAATAAGGATTTTGCGTTTACAAAGGTTAACCGTGGTGGCTGAAGATGGTTATTTTGAATCCAATCATTCCTTATGTTCCAGATATTCCAGAGGATCGTCCAGGAGGTCGTCCGATAAATACACAATACAGAAGTAAACCGAAACTCATGAGCGTGTCCCGATGACTAATGAACAGGAGGTCGTCCAGGAGGAGGAGGTAACTGCTCGGGTCGGAATCCACGTCACCTGAACCAAACAGAAACTATTTTAGAATCCGATACAGATAACTTCCAAATAGACATTCAAACATAAAAGCCTTAAAAACGACACTTCGGGTTCGAAATTCGAAAAAGCAGACTGCGCCATTGAACTCAGGACGTCGAAAACATAAAGTGGGACCGGGTCAGAAAAAGTCAACACTAACGTCAGCATGGTCAACGCTGACGTTAGCATATGACATCAGCAATGGCATCAGCAAATGACGTCAGCAGATGATGTCAGTAATGACGTCAGCCGGGTCGGAGATCAGGTCGGGTGGTCAACAGGTCGGGTCGGGTCTCGGGCTCTGGTCTCCCCAGGATTTTTCTGGAAAAATTTGGAAATTCCCAAATTTTCCGAAAAAATCTAGAATTTCCTAGATTTTCCGGGAAAATCCGGAAGAAACCCAAAAAATCCCAGGTTCGATTTTTAAGCTTCCAAATTTCGACTCTCATGCCTCTAACCCGATTCGAAACATGGATTAAAAATCCCTCATTACTCAGATTCGATTCAACCAACCTTAAAACAAAACTTATAAACCGAAACAAAAACTCTCAACCTTAGAACCAAGAACTCACTTACCAACCAACAATTCCTATTCGAAAAACCAAAACAGTGACATTCACCCACAAACCAAAACAGGAAAAGATAAAAAGAATGAGTAGATGCTTACCAACCACTCTGATCGACAACACCAAAGGTGAAGGTTCGAACGAAAGAGAGATTCAACACTCCAAACACGGCTTCAAAGAAATTACAGAGGAATAGAAGGAAAAGGGTTCGGTTTGATTTTTCAAAGATCAGAAATGAAAGATTTCCAACAATAATACATGAATTAAGGAGAAATTAATCCCCCAAATTAAAGCTGAACGGGAAAGAAGGAAACTGAAGTTTGGAAATAAAAAGTGTAAAATTACCCGATAAGGGCCTGGAATATTTAAAACCTCACAAATGAACTCTCAAATTTTCAGAAATTACAATTAAGCCACTAAATTCGAATTAGGTTCAAAACAGAAAATCCCCAATTCTGTAGGGTTTCAGATTTAGGGATTTAGAATCAATTTAGGGGAAAATTAGGGTATGGTAGCTTAGATATAATTTTCCAAATACGTGTGGGTCTATTTAGAGGTCCACGTGTTTTTTTAGGAATAAATAGCTGGATCTGACTGAATAAAGTCCACAATCGTTATGCATCCATATGGTCGTATCTCTATGGTCATTAATTATAGGGATGTTTAAAATAGCGTTGGCATCCTCTCTATCAAAAAAGGAACGTATTTTAGGCTCATCCAATTGTGATTGTCCATGAATCATAAAATCCCGAGCTCATTTTGGAAGTTCACTAGAAATTTCATATTAAACAAAAAGTTGAATCGGAGAGGAGCCTCCCCATTGATCATGGAAAATGTTAATCTTGCTATTGATTCTTGTCCTTGTAACAAAACCGGGAAGAAGTTTTTTCAGGGTCGTACAGAGTCCCTTCCAAGCAAAAGAAGATTGTTTAGTGGAAGTTGCGTCGAGGATGTTGCCAGATGGGTAGTATTTAGCCTGATATACCTGACCAAGGAGGTTAGATGGTTCACAGAGTAGTCTCCAAATTTGTTTTCGTAATAAAGCAATATTAAAGTTGTGGAGATCGCGAAAGCCCATGCCCCCTATAGATTTTGGCTGGCATACAATTTTCCAATGAATCATGTGTCAGCCATTTTTGTTACCTTTTCCTGACAACCAGTATCGGCGAACAGAAGTGGTCCTATCCGTTCAAATTTTAACAGAGTAAAAAGCTGAAAATTATGATTATATTATATAATTAAGTTCAAAATTCCATAATTAACTATTTAAACTAATAAAATTTGATTTAAAATCATTTTATGGTCATTTTATTGGGATTAAAACGTGCATGTCTAAATGGCCTTTATAGTGAACCCGGTCAAATTTTATCCGAGTAAAAAGCTATTAATTTAAGATTAAGCTTTATGATTTTATTCTAAAGCCCATAATTAACTATTTTAAATCTTAATTCTTGATTCTAAATCATTTGGTTTTCATTTTGTTGGGATTAAAACGTGCATGTCTAAATGGGTATATAGAGAATTCGTTCAAATTTTAACTGAGTAAAAATCTAAAATTTGAGATTATGTTGTATAATTAGGTTCAATAGTCCATAATTAACTATTTGAACTGATAAAATTTGATTTAAAATCATTTTACGGTAATTTTATTGGGATTAAAATATGCATGTCTAAATGTGTTTTATTATGAACCAGTTCGAATTTTAACCGAGTAAAGAGCTACAAATTTGAGATGAAGTTGTATAATTTTGTTCAAAAGCTCATAATTAACTATTTTAAATCTTAAAATTTCTTTAAAATCATTTGGTTGTCGTTTTATTGGGATTGAAAGGTGCATGTCTAAATGGGCGTTATCCGTTCGAATTTTAACCGAGTAAAAATCTAAAAAATTGAGATTATGTTGTATAATTAGGGTCAAAAGTCCATAATTAACAATTTGAAATCAAAAAATTTGTTTTAATATCATTTTGCATTCGTTTTATTGGGATTAAAACGTGCATGTCTAAATGGGCTTTATAGTGAACCCGGTCAAATTTTATCCGACTAAAAAGCTATAAATTTAAGATTAAGCTGTATGATTTTATTCTAAAGCCCGTAATTAACTAGTTTAAATCTTAAATTTTGATTTTAAATCATTTGGTTTTCATTTTGTTGGGATTAAAACGTGCATGTCTAAATGGGTATATAGAGAATTCGTTCAAATTTTAACTGAGTAAAAATCTAAAAATTTGAGTTTATGTTGTATAATTAGGTTCAACAGTTCATAACTAACTATTTGAACTCATAAAATTAGATTTAATATCATTTTGCGATTGTTTTATTGTGATTAAAACGTGCAAGTCTTAATGGGCTTTATGGTGAACCAACTCGAATTTTAACCGAGTAAAAAGCTAAAAATTCGAGATTAAGCTGTATAATTTTGTTCGAAAGCCCATAATTAACTTCTATGTCTTAAAAGTTGACTTAAAATCATTGGTTTTTCGTTTTGTTGTGATTAAAATGTGTATGTCTAAATGGGCTATATAGAGAATCTGTTCGAATTTTAATCTAGTAAAAAAATAAAAAAAAATCGGGATTATGTTGTGTAATTAGATTCAAAAGTCCATAATTAACTATTTGAACTCATAAAATTTGATTTAAAATCATTTTGCGGTTATTTTATTGGGATTAAAATGTGCAAGTCTAAATGGGCTTTATGGTGAACTTAATCGAATTTTAACCGAGTAAAAAGCTAGAAATTTAAGATTAATCTGTATAATTTTTTTCTAAAGCCAATAAATATTTTAACAATTAAAATTTGATTTAAAATCATTTGTTTTCGTTTTGATGAGATTAAAACGTGCATGTCTAAATGAGCTTTATAGAGAATCCGTTCGAATTTTAACCTAGTAAAAAATGAAAAATTGAGATTATGTTGTATAATTAGGTTCAATAGTCCATAATTAACTATTTGAACTCATAAAATTTGGTTTAAATTCATTTTACGGTCATTTTATTGGGATTAAAACGTGCATGTTTAAATGGGCTTTATTATGAACTAGTTTAAATTTTAACTGAGTAAAAAGCTAGAAATTTAAGATTAAGTTGTATAATTTTGTTCAAAAGCCCATAATTAACTATTTTAACTCTTAAAATTTCATTTAAAATCATTTGGTTGTCGTTTTGTTGGGATTAAAAGGTGCATGTCTAAATGTGCGTTATAGAGAATCCATACGAATTTTAATCGAATAAAAAGGTGAAAATTGATATTATGTTATATAATTAGGTTCAAAATTCCATAATTAACTATTTAAACTGAAAAATTTAATTTAATATCATTTTGCAGTCGTTTTATTAGGATTAAAACGTGCAATTCTAAATTGGTTTTATGGTGAACTCGTTCGAATTTTAACTTAGTAAAAATCTAAAAATTGAGATTATGTTGTATAATTAGGTTTAACTATCCATAATTAACTATTTGAACTCAAAATTTTTTATATAATATCATTTTGTAGTCGTTTTGTTGGGAGTATAATGTGCATGTCTAAATGGGCTTTATAGAGAATCCGTTCGAATTTTAACCGAGTAAAATTTAAAAAATTGAGATTACGTTGAATAATTAGGTTTAACAGTCCATAATTAACTATTGGGATTATGTTAAAAAATCTAAATGGGCTTTATAGAGAATTCGTTCGAATTTTAACCGAGTAAAAAGCTAGAAATTTGATATTAAGCTGTATAATTTTGTTCGAAAGCCCATAATTAACTTCTAAGTCTTAAAAGTTGACTTAAAATCATTTGGTTGTCGTTTTGTTGGGATTAAAATGTTTATGTCTAAATGGGCTATATAGAGAATCCGTTCGAATTTAAATCTAGTAAAAAAATAAAAAATAAAATTGGGATTATGTTGTATAATTAGATTCAAAAGTCCATAATTAACTATTTGAACTCATAAAATTTGATCTAAAATCATTTTGTGGTCATTTTATTGGGATTAAAATGTGCATGTCTAAATAGGCTTTATAGTGAACCCGTACGAATTTTATCTGAGTAAAAAGCTAGAAATTTGAGATTAAGCTGTATAATTTTGTTCTAAAGCCCATAATTAACTATTTTAACTCTTAAAATTTGATTTAAAATAATTTGTTTTCGTTTTGTTGGGATTAAATCCTGCACTTCTAAATGGGCTTTATAGAGAATCCGTTCAAATATTAACCAAGTAAAAATTTAAAAAATTGAGATTATGTTGTATAATTAGGTTCAACAGTCCATAATTAAATATTTGAACTTATAAAAATTGATTTAATATCATTTTGCGGTCGTTTTATAGGGATTAAAACGTGCAAGTCTGAATTGGCTTTATGGTTAACAGTTCGAATTTTAACTGAGTAAAAAGCTAGAAATTTGAGATTAAGTTGTATAATTTTGTTCAAAAGACCATAATTAAATATTTTAACTCTTAAAATTTGATTTAAAATCATTTACTTGTCTTTTTGTTGGGATTAAAATGTACATGTCTAAATGGGCTTTATAGAGAATCCATTTGAATTTTAACTAAGTAAAAATCTAAAAAATTGAGATTATGTTGTATATTTAGGTTCAACAGTCCATAATTAACAATTTGAATTCATAAAATTTGATTTAAAATCATTTTACGGTCATTTTATTGGATTAAAACATTCTAGACTAAATGGGCTTTATGGTTAATTCGCTAAAATTTTAACCGAGTAAAAAGCAAGAAATCTAAGATTAAGTTGTATAATTTTGTTTAAAAGCTCATAATTAAGTATTTTAACTCTTAAAAATACATTTAAAATCATTTGGTTGTCGTTTTGTTTGGATTAAAAGGTGCATGTCTAAATGGGCTTTATAGAGAACCGTTCGAATTTAATTTAAAATCATTTGGTTGTCGTTTTGTTGGGATTTAAAATATTGAGATTATGTTGTATAATTTGCTTCAACAGTCCATAATTAACTATTTGAAGTCATAAAATTTATTTTAAAATCATTTTACGGTTATTTTATTGGATTAAAACATGCTAGTCTAAACATGTTTTATGATGAACCAATTTGAATTTTAACAGAATAAAAAGCTATAAATTTGAGATTATGATGTATAATTTTGTCCAAAAGCCCATAATTAACTATTTTAACTCTTAAAATTTGATTTAAAATCATTTGGTTGTCTTTTTGTTGGTATTAAAATGTGCATATCTAAATGGGCTTATAGAGAATCCATTCAAATTTTAACTGAGTAAAAATATAAAAAAATTGAGATTATGTTGTTTAAATAGGTTCAAAAGTCCATAATTAACTATTTTAACTTATAAAATTTGATTTAAAATCATTTTGCGATCATTTTATTGGGATTAAAACGTACATGTTTAAATGGGCTTTATAGTGAACCAATTCGAATTTTGACCGAGTAAATAGCTAGAAATTTGAAATTAAATTGTATAATTTTGTTCAAAAGCTCATAATTAACTATTTTAAATCTTAAAATTTAATTTAAAATCATTCGGTTATCGTTTTTATGGATTAAAATGTGCATGTCTAAATGGGCTTTATAGAGAATTCGTTCGAATTTTAATAGAGAAAAACTGAAAAATTGAGATTATGTTGTATAATTAGGTTCAAAAGTCCATAATTAGCTATCTGAACTCAAAAAATTTGATTTAAAATCATTTTGCGGTAATTTTATTGGGATTAAAAGGTGTATATCAAAATGGGCTTTATAGTGAACCCATTTGAATTTTAACCGTGTAAAGAGCAAGAAATTTGAGATTAAGCTGTATAATTTTGTCCTAAAGCCCATAATTAAATATTTTAACTCTTAAAATTTAATTTAAAATCATTTGGTTATCGTTTCATTGGGATTAAAACGTGCATGTCTAAATGGACTTTATAAAGAATCCGTTCGAATTTTAATCTAGTAAAAAGCTGAAAAAATGAGATTATGTGTTATAATTAGGTTAAAAATTCCATAATTAGCTTTTTGAACTCATAAAATCTTATTTAAAATCATTTTTGCGATCATTTTATTGCGATTAAAACGTGCATGTCTAAATGAGCTTTATAGTGAACCCATTCGAATTTTAACCGAGCAAAACGCTAGAAATTTGAGATTAAGTTGTATAATTTTGTTCTAAAGCCCATAATTAAATATTTTAACTCTTAAAATTTGATTTAAAATCATTTGTTGTCGTTTTGTTGGGATTAAAACATGCATGTCAAAATGGGCTTTATAGAGAATCCATTCTAATTTTAATCATCGAGTAAAAAACTGAAAAATTGAGATTATCTTGTATAATTAGGTTCAAAATTCCATAATTAACTATTTTAACTCATAAAATTTGATTCAAAATCATTTTGAGGTTATTTTATTGGGATTAAAATGTGCATGTCTAAATGGGTTTTATAGTGAACCAATTCGAGTTTTAAATGAGTAAAAAGCTAGAAATTTGAGATTAAGCTATATAATTTTGTTCTAAAGCCCATAATTAACTATTTTAACTCTTAAATTTTGATTTAAAATCATTTAGTTTTCTTTTTGTAGGGATTAAAACGTTCATGTCTAAATGAGCTTTATAGAGAATCCATTCGAATTTTAATCGAGTAATAAACTAAACAAAATTGAGATTATGTTATATAATTAGGTTCAACATTCCATAATTAACTACTTGAACTCATAAAATTTGATTTAAAAATATTTTGCGGTCATTTTATTGGGATTAAAATGTGCATGTATAAATGGGTTTTATAGTGTACCAATTCGAATTTTAACCGAGTAAAAATATAGAAATTTGAGATTAATTTGTATTATTTTGTTCAGAAGCTCATAATTAACTATTTTAACTCTTAAAATTTGATTTAAAATCATTTGGTTATCGTTTTTTTGGATTAAAATGTACATGTCTAAATGGGCATTATAGAGAATCCGTTCGAATTTTAATCGAGTAAAAAGCTAAAAAATTGAGATTATGTTGTATAATTAGGTTCAACATTTCATAATTAACTACTTGAACTCATAAAATTTGATTTAAAATCATTTTGCAGTCATTTTATTGGATTAAAACGTACATTACTAAATGGGCTTTATAGTGAACCAATTCGGATTTTAACCAAGTAAATAGCTAGAAGTTTGAGATTAAGCTGTATAATTTTGTTCAAAAGCTCATAATTAACTATTTTAAATCTTAAAATTTGATTTAAAATCATTTGGTTATCTTTTTTTGGGATTAAAACGTGCATGTCTAAATGGGCTTAAAGAGAATCTGTTCGAATTTTAATCGAGAAAATACTGTAAAATTGAGATTATGTTGTATAATTAGGTTCAAAAGTCCATAATTAGCTATTTTAACACAAAAAATTTGATTTAAATCATTTTGTGGTCATTTTATTGGGATTAATAGGTGCATATCAAAATGGGCTTTATGTTGAACCCGTTCTAATTTTAACTATGTAAAAAGCTAAAAATTTGAGATTAAGCTCTATAGTTTCGTTCAAAAGATAATAAACTATTTTAACTCTTAAAATTTCTTTTAAAATCATTTGGTTGTCATTTTGTTGGATTCAAAGGTGCATGTCTAAATGGGTTTTGTAGAGAATCTATTCAAATTTTAACCTCATAAAATTCTTTAAAAAATTGAGATTATGTTGTATAATTAGGTTCAACAGTCTATAATTAACTATTTGAACTCATAAAGTTTGATTTAATATCATTTTTTGATCGTTTTGTTGAGATTAAAACGTGCAACTATAAATGGGCATTATGGTGAACCCGTTCTCATTTCAATATAGTAAAAAGCTAGAAATTTAAGATTAAGCTGTATAATTTTGTTCAAAAGACCATAATTAACTATTTTAACTCTTAAAATTTGAATTAAAATCATTTGTTTGTTGTTTTGTTTGGATTAAAATGTGCATGTATAAATGGGCTTAATAGAGAATCTATTCGAATTTTAACCAAGTAAAAATCTAAAAACTGAGATATGTAGTATAATTAGCTTCAAAAGTCCATAATTATCTATTTGAACTCATAAAATTTTACTTAAAATCATTTGTGGTCATTTTTTTGGGATTAAAACGTACATGTCTAAATGGGCTTTATATTTAACCCATTCGAATTTTAACCTAGTAAAAATCTATAAAATTGAGATTATGTTTTATAATTAAGTTCAACAGTCCATAAATAACTATTTTAACTCAAAAAATTTGATTTAAAATCATTCTGCGGTCATTTTATTGGGATTAATAGGTGCATATAAAAATGAGCTTTATAGTGAACCCGTTGGAATTTTAACTGCGTAAAAAGCTAGGAATTTGAGATTAAGCTCTATGGTTTTGTTCAAAGGCCCATAATTAACTATTTTAACTCTTAAAATTTCTTTTAAAATCAATTGGTTGTCTTTTTGTTGGGATTCGAAGGTGCATGTTTAAAAGGGTTTTGAAGAGAATCTATTCGAATTTTAACCTAGTAAAAAGCTAGAAATTTGAGATTAAGCTGTATAATTTTTTTCAAATGCCCGTAATTAACTATTTTAACTCTTAAAATTTCATTTAAAATCATTTTGTTTTTGTTTTGTTGGGATTAAAATGTGCATGTCTAAACGGGCTATATAGAGAATCCGTTTGAATTTTTATCTAGTAAAAAGTTCAAAAACTGAGATAATGTTGTATAATTAGGTTCAAAAGTCCATAATTAGCTATTTGAACTCATAAAATTTTATTTAAAATCATTTTTAGGTCATTTTATTGCGAAGAAAACATGCAAGTGTAAATGGGCTTTATATTGAACAAGTTAGAATTTTAACCGAGTAAAAAGCTAGAAATTTGAGATTAAGTTGTATAATTTTTTTCAAAAGCCATAATTAACTATTTTAACTGCTAAAATTTCATTTAAATTCAATTGGTTGCCGTTTTGTTTGGATTAAATGGTGCATGACTAAATGGGCTTTATAGAGAATCCGTTCAAATTTTAACCAAGTAAAAATCTAAAAAGTTGAGATTATGTTGATTAGGTTCAATAGTCCATAATTAACTTTTTGAACTCATAAAATTTTATTTAAAATCATTTTGCGGTCATTTTATTGGGATTAAAACATGCAAGTCTAACTAGGCTTTATAGTGAACCGATTCGAATTTTAACCGAGTAAAAAGCTAGAAATTTAAGATTAAGCTGTATAATTTTTTTCTAAAGCCCATAATTTACTATTTTAACTCTTAAAATTCGATTTAAAATCTTTTGGTTGCCGTTTTATTGGGATTAAAACGTGCATGTCTAAACGGGCTTTGTAGAAAATCCGTTCGATTTTAATAGAGTAAAAAGTTGAAAAATTGAGATTATGTTGTATAATTAGGTTCAACAGTCCATAATTAACTAATTGAACTTATAAATTTGATTTAAAATCATTTTGTGTTCATTTTGTTGGGATTAAAACGTGCATGTCTAGATGGGCTTTATAGTGAACCCGTTTGAATATTAACCGAGTAAAAATCTAGAAATTTGAGATTAAGTGGTATAATTTTTTTTCTAAAGCCCATAATTAACTATTTTAACTCTTAAAATTTGATTTAAAATTATTTGGTTGTCGCTATGTTGGGATTAAAACGTGCCTTAAAAATTGAGATTTTGTTTTATAATTAGGTTCAACAGTCCATAATTAACTATTTGAACTCATAAAATTTGATTGAAAATCATTTTGTGGTCTTTTTATTGGGATTAAAACGTGCATGTCTAAATGGGCTTTATAGTGAACACCTTGAATTTTAACCGAGTAAAAAGATAGAAATTTGAGATTAAGATGTATAATTTTGTTCTAAAGCCTATAATTAACTATATTAACTCTTAAAATTTGATTTAAAATCATTTGGTTGTCGTTATGTTAGGTTTATAATGTGCATATCTAAATGGGCTTTATAGAGAATCCATTCGAATTTTAACTGTTTAGAAAGCTGAAAATTGAGATTATATCGTAAAACTATGTTCAAAATTCCATAATTAAGTATTTGAACTCATAAAATTTAATTTAAAATCAATTTGGGGTCATTTTGCTTTGATTAAAACATTCATGTCCAAATGGGCTTTATAGTGAACCCGTTCAAATTTTAACCGAGTAAAAAGGTAGATATCTGAGATTAAGTTATATAATTTTGTTCTAAAGCCCATAATTAACTATTTTAACTCTTAAAATTTCATTTAAAATCATTTGGTTGTCTTTTTGTTGGGATTAAAAGGTGCATGTCTAAATGCGTTTTGTAGAGAATCTGTTCGAAATTAAATCGAGTAAAAAACTTAAAAATTGAGATTATGTTGTATAATTAGGTTCAAAAGTCCATAAGTAACTATTTGATCTCATAAAATTTGATTTAAAAACATTGTGCTTTAATTTTATTGGGATTAAAACGTGCATGTCTAAATGGGCTTTATAGTGAACCTGTTCAAATTTTACCGAGTAAAAAGCTAGAAATTTGAGATTAAACTATATAATTTTGTTCTAAAGCTCATAATTAACCATTTTAACTCTTAAAATTTGATTTAGAATCATTTGGTTGTCTTTATGTTGGGATTAAAATATGCATGAAAAATTACGATTATGTTGTATAATTAGGTTCAAAAGTCCATAATTATCTATTTGAAATCAAAAAATTTGATTTAAAATCTTTTTGCGGTCTTTTTATTGGGATTAGAACGTCTAGGTCTAATTGGGCTCTATAGTGAACCCATTCGAATTTTAACCGAGTAAAAATCTAGAAATTTGAGATAAGCTGTTTAATTTTGTTCTAAAGCCCATAATTATCTATTTTAACTCTTAAAATTTGATTTAAAATCATTTAGTTGTCTTTTTATTGGAATTAAAACGTGCAAGTCTAAATCGACTTTATACTGAACTAGTTCGAATTTTGACCAACTAAAAAGCTAGATATTTGAGATTAAGCCATATAATTTTGTTCAAGAGACCATAATTAACTATTTTAATTCTTAAAATTTGATTTAAAATCATTTGGTTGTCGTTTTGGTGGTATTAAAATGTGCAAGTCTAAATGTGCTTTATAGAGAATCCGTTTGAATTTTAATCGAGTAAAAAACTAAAAATTTGAGATTATGTTGTATAATTAGGTTAAAAAGTCCATATTAACTATTTGAACTCATAAAATTGACTTTTAAATCATTTTGCGTTCATTTTATTCGGATTAAAACTTGCTTGTCAAAATGGGCTTTATAGTGAACTCGTTCGAATTTTAATCGAGTAAAAAGCTAGAAATTTGAGATTAAGCTGTATAATTTTGTTCTATTTCCCATAATTAACTATTTTAACTCTTAAAATTTGTTTTAAAATCATTTGGTTGTCTGTATGTTGCGATTAAAACGTGCATAAAAAACTGAGATTATGCTGTATAATTACGTTCAAAAGTCCATAATTATCTATTTGAACTCAAAAAATTTGATTTAAAATTATTTTGCGATCTTTTTATTGGATTAAAACGTGCATGTCTAAATCGGATTTATAGTGAACCTGTTCGAATTTTAATCGAGTAAAAATCTAGAAATTTTAGATTAAGACGTATAATTTGGTTCTAAAGCCAATAATTAACTATATTAACTCTTTAAATTTGATTTAAAATCATTAGGTTGTCGTTTTGTTGGTATTAAAGCGTTCAAGTCTAAATGGGCTATATAGAGAATCCGTTCGAATTTTAACCGAGTAAAAAGCTGAAAAATTAAGATTATGTTGTATAATTAGGTTCAAAATTCTATAATTTAACTGTTTGAACTCATAAAATTTGATTTATAATCATTTTTCGGTTGTTTGATTGGAATTAAAACGTGCAAGTCTAAATTGGCTTTATAGTGAACCAGTTTGAATTTTGAACGAGTAAAAAGCTAGAAATTTGTGATTAAGCTGTATAATTTTGTTCAAAAACCCATAATTAACTATTTTAACTCTTTAAATTTGATTAAAAATTATTTGGTTGTCATTTTGTTCAAAAGTCCAAAATTTATTATTTGAACTCATAAAATTTAATTTAACATCATTTTGCGGTCATTTTATTGGGATTAAAACGTGCAAGTCTAAATGGGCTTTATGGTGAACCAGTTCGAATTTTAACCGAGTAAAATACTAGAAATTTGAGATTAAGCTTTATAATTTTGTTCAAAATCCCATAACACTAAAAACGAAACTTATAAAAACTTTTCCCTCAAGTAAGCATTTTATGTTAAATAATTTCAAAATTAGGGTTACTTTAACAAATTGGGAAAAACATATTGAGAATTTCAGTTTTATAAAAATAATTGCTTAAATCAATATTCCAATAGCCATTAAACATCTGAAAATAGTTTCAGAAAAACATGCATCTAATAAGTTCCGAATTAAAATATCCCAATGTTCGAATTACACAGTATTCCATATTATGTAAAATCATTAAACTGAAGTAATTAAAAGAATTTGATACTGAAATAAATATCTCTAAGTAATATGCGAGATGCTCCCAAGTACCAATTCCCTTAAACTGGTCAGAGAATCTAAAAATTAGACTAAAGGGGTGTAAGCTAAAGAGCATAGTGTGTCTCTAAAGTGCAGAGTTACAAACAAAAACATATTTATATTTATGAAAAGTTTCTAAAAAATATTTCTGAATTCAATAAAAAATATTTTTTAGAAACTTTTCATAAATATAAATATGTTTTTGTTTGTGACTGTTTGCACTTTAGAGACACACTATGCTCTTTAGCTTACACCCCTTTAGTCTAATTTTTAGATTCTCTGACCAGTTTAAGCGAATTGGTACTTGGGAGCATCTCGCATATTACTTAGAGATATTTATTTCAGTATCGACTTCTTTTAATTACTTCAGTTTAATGATTTTACATAATATGGAATACAGTGTAATTTGAACATTAAGATATTTTAATTCGAAACTTATTAGATGCATGTTTTTGTGAAACTATTTTCAGATGTTTAATGGTTATTGGAATATTGAATTAAGCATTTATTTTTAGAAAATTGAAATTCTCAAACTATTTTTCCCAATTTGTTAAAGTAACCTTAATTTTGAAATTATTTAACCTAAAATGCTTACTTGAGGAGAAAGTTTTCGTAACATGATTCTTAAGTTTCGATCTAAGAGATTAGGTCGAAATTGGGTGTTACATATTTTAAATCTTAAAATTTGATTTAAAATCATTTAGTTGTCGTTTTGTTGGGATTAAAACGTTCATGTCTAAATAGGCTTTATAGGGAATCCGTTCTAATTTTAACCGAGTAAAAAGCCAAAAAAATGAGATTATGTTGTATAATTAGGTTCAAAATTCCATAGTTAACTATTTGAAGTCATAAAATTTGATTTATTATCATTTTGTGGTCGTTTTATTTGGATTAAAACGTGCATGTCTATATGGGCTTTAAAATAAACCCGTTCAAATTTTAACCGAGTAAAAAGCTAGAAATTTGAGATTAAGCTGTATAATCTTGTTCTAAAGCCCATAATTAACTACTTCAACTCTTAGAGTTTGATTCAAAATCATTTGTTTGTCGTTTTGTTGGGATTAAAAGGTGCATGTCTAAATAGGCTTTATAGAGAATCCATTCTAATTTTAATCGAGTAAAAAATTGAAAAATTGAGATTATGTTGTATAATTCGATTAAAAATTCCATATTTAACTATTTGAAGTCATAAAATTTTATTTAAAACAATTTTGTGATCATTTTATTGGGATTAAAACGTGCATGTCTAAGTGGTCTTTATAGTGAACTCGTTCAAATTTTATCCGAGTAAAAAGCTAGATATTTGACATTAAGCTATATAATTTTGTTCAAAAGCCCATAATTAAATATTTTAACTCTTAAAATTTGGTTAAAAATCTTTTGGTTGTCGATTTGTTGGGTTTAAAATGTACATGTCTAAATGGGCTTTATAGAGAATGTGTTCAAATTTTAATTGAGTAAAAAATTGAAAATTGAGATCATGTTGTATAATTAGGTTCAAAAGTCCAAAATTAACTATTTGAACTTATAAAATTTGATTTAAAATCATTTTGAGGTCATTTTATTGGGATTAAAACGTGCATGTCTAAATGGGCTTTATAGTGAACCCGGTCAAATTTTATCTGACTAAAAAGCTATAAATTTAAGATTAAGCTGTATGATTTTGTTCAAAAGCCCATAATTAACTATTTTAACTCTTAAAATTTGATTTAAAATCATTTGGTTGTCGTTTTGTTGGGATTAAAAGGTGTATGTCTAAATAAAATCATTTGGTTGTCGTTTTGTTGGGATTAAAAGGTGCATGCCTAAATGGCCTTTATATAGAATCCGTTCGAATTTTAATCTAGTAAAAAACTGAAACATTTAGATTATGTTGTATAATTAGGTTCAAAAGTCCATAATTAACTATTTGAACTCGTAAAATTTGAATTAATATCATTTTGCGGTCTTTTTATTAGGATTAAAACGTGCAAGTCTAGATAGGCTTTATAGTAAACCCGTTCGAATTTTAACCGAGTATAAAGCTAGAAATTTGAGATTAAGATGTATAATTTTGTTCTAAAGCCCATAATTAACTATTTTAATTCTTAAAATTTGATTTAAAAACATTTGGTTGTCGTTTTGTTGGGATTAAAACATGCATATCTAAATGGGCTTTATAGAGAATTCGCTCGTATTTTAACTGAGAAAAAAGCTAAAAAATTATGATTATGTTGTATAATTAGGTTCAAAATTCCTTAATTAACTTTTAGAAATCATAAAATTAGATTTAAAATCATTTTGTGGTCATTTTATTTGGATTAAAACGTGCATGTCTAAATAGGCTTTATAGTGAACCAGTTCTAATTTTTGCGAGTAAAAAGCAAGAAATTCGAGATTAAGCTTTATAATTTTGTTCTAAAGCCCATAATTAACTATTTTACTTTTAAAATTTTATTTAAAATCATTGTTTGTCGTTTTTTGGGATGAAATGGTGCATGTCTAAAGGGGATTTATAGAGAATCCTTTTGAATTTTAATCGAGTAAAAAGCAAGAAATTTGAGATTATGTTGTATAAATAAGTTCAAAATTCCATAATTAACTATTTGAAATCATAAAATTTGATTTAAAATAATTTTTGTGGTCATTTTATTGGGATTAAAACATGTATATCTAAATGGGCTTTATAGTGAACCCATTAGAATTTTATCCGAGTAAAAAGCTAGAAACTTGAGATTAAGCTGTATAATTTTGTTCAAAAGTCCATAATTAACTATTTAAACTCTTAAAATTTGATTTAAAATCATTTGGTTATTGTTTTTTTTTTGGATTAAAACGTGCATGTCTAAATGGGCTTTATAGAGAATCCGTTTGAATTTTAGTATAGTGAAAGTTTGAAAATTGAGATTATGTTTTATAATTACGTTCAAAATTCCATAATTAATTATTTGAAATCCTATAATTTGAATTAAAATCATTTTTTAGTCATTTTATTGGGATTAAAAGGTGTATGTCTAAATAGGCTTTATAGTGAACCCGTTCGAATTTTATTCGAGTAAAAGGCTAGAAATTTGAGATTAAGCTCCATAATTTTGTTCTAAAGCCCATAATTAACTATTTTAACTCTTAAAAATTAATTTAAAATCATTTGTTTTTCGATTTTTTGGGATTAAATGGTGTATGCCTAAATGGGCTTCATAGAGAATCCATTCGAATTTTGATCTAGTTAAAAACATAGAAATTGAGATTATGTTGTATAATTAGGTTCAAAAGTCCATAATTAACTATTTGAACTCATAAAATTTGATTTAAAATCATTTTGCGGTCGTTTTATAGGGATTAAAATGTGCAAGTCTAAATGAGATTTATAGTGAACCCGTTCGAATTTTAACCGAGTAAAAACTAAAATATTCAGATTAAGATGTATAATTTTGTTCTAAAGCCCATAATTAACTATTTTAACTTTTAAAATTTTATTTAAAATCATTTGGTTGTCGTTTTGTTGGGATTAAAACGATCATGTTTAAATGGGCTTTATAGAGAATCCGCTCATATTTTAACCGAGTAAAAAGCTGAAAAATTGAGATTATGTTGTACAATTAGGTGCAAAATTGCATAATTAACTATTTGAAATCATAAAATTTGATTTAAAATCATTTTTGGTCATTTTATTGGGATTAAAACGTGCATGTCTAAATGGATTTTATAGTGAACCTGTTCGAATTTTATCCGAGTAAAAAGTTATAAATTTGAGATTAAGCTGTATAATTTTGTTCAAAATCCCATAATTAACTATTTTAACTCTTTAAATTTGATTTAAAATCATTTGTTTATCATTTTGATGGGATAAATGGTGTATGTCTAAATGGGCTTTATAGAGAATTCGTTCAAATTTTAATCGAGTAAAAAACTAAAAATTTAAGATTATGTTGTACAATTATGTAAAAAATTCCATAATTAATTGTTTGAAATCATAAAATTTCCTTTAAAATCATTATCTGGTATTTTTTTTGGGATTAAAATGTGCATGTCTAAATGGGCTTTATGGTGAACCCGTTCGAATTTTATCCGAGTAAAAAGCTAGAAATTTGAGATTAAGTTGTATATTTTGTTCAAAAGCCTATAATTAACTATTTTAACTCTTAAAATTTTATATAAAACCATTTGGTTGTCGTTTTGTTGGGATTAAAACGTGTATGTTTAAATGGGCTTTATAGAGAATCCGCTTGTTTTTTAACCGAGTAAAATGCTGAAAAATTGAGATTATGTTGTATAATTAGGTTCAAAATTCCATAATTAATTATTTGAACTCATATAATTTGATTTAAAATCATTTTTGTGGTCATTTTATTGGGATTAAAACGTGCAGGTCTAAATAAGCTTTCTAGTAAACCCCTTAGAATTTTATCCAAGTAAAAAGCTAGAAACTTGAGATTAAGCTGTATAATTTTGTTCAAAAGCATATAATTAACTATTTTAACTCTTAAAATTTGATATAAAATCATTTGGTTGTCGTTTTGTTGCGATTAAAACGTGCATGTTTAAATGAGCTTTATAGAGAATCCGCTCGTATTTCAACCAAGTAAAAAGCTGAAAACTTGAGATTATGTTGTATAATTAGGTTCAAAATTTCATAAATAACTATTTGAAATCATAAAATTTGATTTAAAATCATTTTTTGGTCATTTTATTGGGATTAAAATGTGCATGTCTAAAAGGGCTTTATAGTGAACCCGTTCGAATTTTATCCGAGTAAAACGCTATAAATTTGAGATTAAGTTGTATAATTTCATTCAAAAGCTCATAATTAACTATTTGAACTCTTAAAATTTGACATAAAATCATTTGGTCGTCGTTTTGTTGGGATTAAAAGGTGCATGCCTAAATGGGCTTTATAGAGAATCCGTTGAAACTTTAATCAAGTAAAAACTGAAAATTGAGATTATGTTGTATAATTAGGTTCAGAAGTCCAAAATTAACTATTTGAACTCATAAAATTTGATTTAATATCATTTTGCGGTCGTTTTATTTGGATTAAAACGTGCAAGTCTAGATAGGCTTTATGGTGAACTAGTTCAAATTTTAACCGAGTAAAAAGCTATAAATTTGAGATTAAGCTGTATAATTTTGTTCTAAAGCCTATAATTAACTATTTTAACTTTTAAAATTTGATTTAAAATAATTTGTTTTTGTTTTTTTGGGTTTAAAACGTGCACTTCTAAATGGGCTTTATAAAGAACTCGTTCAAATTTTAACCGAGTAAAAATTTAAAAAATTGAGATTATGTTTTATAATTAGGTTCAAAAGTCCATAATTAACTATTTGAACTCATAAAAATTGATTTAATATCATTTTGCGATCATTTTATAGGGATTAAAACGTGCAAGTCTAAATGGACTTTGTGGTAATTTTATTGGGATTAAAACGTGCATGTCTAAATGAGCTTGATAGTGAACCCGTTAGAATTTTATCCGAGTAAAAAGCTAAAAATTTGAGATTAAGTTGTATAATTTTGTTCAAAAGACCATAATTAAATATTTTAACTCTTAAAATTTGCTTTAAAATCATTTAGTTGTCTTTTTGTTGGGATTAAAATGTGCATGTCTAAATGAGCTTTATAGAGTATTCGCTCGTATTTTAATCGAGTAAAAAGCTGAAATTGAGATTATGTTGTATACTTATGTTCGATATTACATAATTAACTATTTGAACTCATAAAATTTGATTGAAAATCATTTTTTGATCATTTTATTGGGATTAAAACGTGCATGACTAAATGGGCAATATATTGAACCCATTCGAATTTGGTCCAAAGTAAAAATCTAGACATTTGAAATTAAGCTGAATAATTTTGTTCTAAATCCCATAATTAACTATTTTAACTCTTAAAATTTGATATAAAATCATTTGGTCGTCGTTTTGTTGGGATTAAATGGTGCATGTCTAAATAGGCTTTATAGAGAATCCGTTCGAATTTTAATCAAGTAAAAAGTTGAAAAATTGAGATTATGTTGTATAATTAGGTTCAAAAGTCCATAATTAACTATTTGAACTCATAAAATTTGATTTAATATCATTTTGCGGTCGTTTTATTGGGATTAAACGTGCAAGTCTAGATGGGCTTTATAATGAACTCGTTCGAATTTTAATCGAGTAAAAAGGTAGAGATTTGAGAATAAGATGTATAATTTTGTTCTAAAGACCATAATTAACTATTTTAACTCTTAAAAATTGATTTAAAAACATTTGGTTGTCGTTTTGTTGGGCTAAAATGGTGCATGTCTGAATGGGCTTTATAAAAAATCCATTCGAATTTTAATCGAGTAAAAAACTAAAAAATTGAGATTATGTTGTATAATTAGGTTCAAAAGTCCACAATTAAATATTTGAACTCATAAAATTTTATTTAATATCATTTTGCGGTCATTTTATTGGGATTAAAACGTGCAAGTCTAGATGGGCTATATGGTGAACCAGTTTGAATTTTAACCGAGTAAAAAGCTAGAAATTTGAGATTAAGTTGTATAATTTTGTTCAAAAGCCCATAATTAACTATTTTAACTCTTAAAATTTGATATAAAATCATTTGGTTGTCATTTTTTGGGGATTAAAACATGCATGTTTAAATGGGATTTATAGAGAATTCGATCGTATTTTAACCGAGTAAAAAACTGAAAATTGAGATTATGTTGTATAATTAGGTTCGAAATTCCATAATTAACTATTTGAACTCAGGAAATTTGATTGAAAATCATTTTTTGATCATTTTATTGGGATTAAAATGTGCATGTCTAAATGGGTTTTATAGTGAACTCGTTCGAATTTTATCAGAGTGAAAAGCTATAAATTAGAGATTAAGTTGTATAATTTTGTTCAAAAGCCCATAAAATCATTTGGTTGTCGTTTTGTTGGGATTAAAAGGTGCATGTCTAAATGGGCTTTATAGAGAATCCGTTCGAATTTTAATCAAGTAAAAAACTGAAAAATTGAGATTATGTTGTCTAATTAGGTTCAAAAGTCCATAATTAACTATTTGAACTCATAAAATTTGATTTAAAATCATTTTTGGGGTCCTTTTATTGGAATTAAAACGTGCATTTCTAATGGGCTTTATAGTGAACCCGTTCGAATTTTATCCTAGTAAAAAGCTAGAAATTTAAGATTAAGCCGTATAATTTTGTTCTAAAGCCCATAATTAACTATTTTAACTCTTAAAATTTGATTTAAAATCATTTGGTTGTCGTTTTGTTGGGATTAAAAGGTGCATATCTAAATGGGCATTATAGAGAATTCGTTCAAATTTTAATCGAGTAAAAAACTGAAAAATTGAGATTATATTGTATAATTAGGTTCAAAAGTCCATAACTAACTATTTGAACTCATAAAATTTTATTAAAAATCATTTTGCGTTCATTCTATTGGGATTAAAATGTGCATGTCTAAATGGGACTTATAGTGAATCCGTTCGAATTTTAACCGAGTAAAAAGCTAGAAATTTGAGATTAAGCTGCATAATTTTGTTCAAAAGTCCATAAATAACTATTTAAACACTTAAAATTCGATTTAAAATCAATAGGTTGTCATTTTTTTGGATTAAAACGTGCATGTCTAGATCGGCTTTATAGAGAATCCGTTCGAATTTTAATCAAGTAAAAAGCCATAAATTGAGATTATGTTGTATAATTAGGTTCAAAATTCCATAATTAATTATTTGAACTCATATAATTTGATTTAAAATTATTTTTGTGGTCATTTTATTGGGATTAAAACGTGCATGTCTAAATGGGACTTATAGTGAACCCGTTCGAATTTTAACCGAGTAAAAAGCTATAAATTTGAGATTAAGCTGTATAATTTTGTTCAAAAGTCCATAATTAACTATTTAAACTCTTAAAATTTGATTTAAAATCATTTGGTTATCGTTTTTTTTTATTAAAACGTGAATGTCTAAATGGGCTTTATAGAGAATTCGTTCAAATTTTAATCAAGTTAAAAGTTGAAAATTGATATTATGTTGTATAATTAGGTTCAAAATTCTATAATTAACTATTTGAAGTCATAAAATTTGATTTAAAATTATTTTGTGGTCATTTTATTGGGATTAAAACGTTCATGTCTAAATAGGCTTTATAGTGAACCCGTTCAAATTTTATCCAAATAAAAAGCTTGAAATTTAAGATTAAGCTGTATATTTTGTTCTAAAGCCCATAATGAACTATTTTAACTCCTAAATTTTGATTTAAAATCATTTGGTTGTCATTTTGTTGGGATTAAAACGGGTATGTTTAAATAGGCTTTATAGAGAATTCGCTCATATTTTAACCGAGTAAAAAACTGAAAAATTGAGATTATGTTGTTTAATTAGGTTCAAAAGTCCATAATTAACTATTCGAACACATAAAATTTGATTTAATATCATTTTGTGGTCGTTTTATAGGGATTAAAACGTACATGTCTAAATGGACTTTATGGTGAAATAGTTCAAACTTTAACAAAGTAAAAAGATAGAAATTTGAGATTAAAATGTATAATTTTGTTCAAAAACCCATAATTAACTTTTTTTAACTCTTAAAATTTCATTTAAAATTATTTGGCTGTTGTTTTTTTTATTACAAGGTACATGTCTAAATGGGCTTTATAGAGAATCCGTTCGAATTTTAAGCGAGTCAAAATCTAAAAAATTGAGCTTATGTTGTATAATCAGGTTCAACAGTCCATAATTAACTATTTGAACTCATAAAATTTGATTTAATATCATTTTGCGGTCGTTTTATTGGGATTAAAACGTGCAAGTTTAAATGGGTTTTCTCTAAAGCTGTTCGAATTTTAACCAAGTAAAAAGCTAGAAATTTGAGATTAAGATGTATAATTTTGTTCTAAAGACCATAATTAACTATTTTAACTATTAAAATTTGATTTAAAATCATTTGGTTGTCATTTTTTTGTGATTAAAATGTGCATGTCTAAATGAGCTTTATAGAGAATCCGTTCGAATTTTAACCGAGTAAAAATCTAAAAAATTGAGATTATGTTGTATAATTAGGTTCAACAATTCATAATTAACTATTTGAACTCATAAAAATTATTTTAAAATCATTTTACGATCATTTTATTGTTATTAAATCGTGCATGCCTAAATTGGCTTTATGGTAAACCTGTTCGAATTTTAACCGAGTACAAAGCTAGAAATTTAAGATTAAGCTGTATAATTTTGTTCAAAAACCCATAATTAACTATTTTATATCTTAAAATTTGATTTAATATCATTTGGTTGTCATTTTGTTGGTATTAAAATATGCATGTCTAAATGAGCTTTATAGAGAACTCGTTTGGATTTTAACCGAGTAAAAATCTAAAAGAATTTAAGATTATGTAGTATGATTAGGTTCAACAGTCCATAATTAACTATTTAAACTCATAAAATTTGATTTAAAATCATTTTACGATCATTTTATTGGGATTAAAACGTGCATGTATGGGCTTTAAAATGAACCCGTTCGAATTTTAACTGAGTAAAAAGCTAGAAATTTGAGATTAAGATGTATAATTTTGTTCAAAAACCCTTAATTAACTATTTTAACTCTTTAAATTTGATTTAAAATCATTTGGTTGTCGTTTAGTTGGGATTAAAAGGTGTATGTTTGCTATGATCCTAATCGGCGCCTATTTCTCTATGGTTTCATCACATCATTGAAAATCTTCAAGACTGGTTCTAAGGGAGTTTGTAAAACTAAATTTGATTTTGATATAACAATTAAGTATAAGGACTATTTTGTAATAAATTTTTAAGTCCCTAAGTCAAACTTTTGTTTTCAAGTCAAACCAAGAACTTTGAAATAAATTTTCTAAGTGTTTTTGCACGAGGGTATCGATATCATAAGAACAGGTATCGATACACCTGGGTTTTTTAAAGCTTTGTTCTTGATCTCAAGAACAAACATCGAAACATGGTTCGATACCTTTTCTTCACTGCCAGCACCCGTTTCGAACCATGTATCGAACCACTTCGAAGATTTTAATTATTTTTAAAATCATTTAAAAATTAACTCCAGGTATCGATACACCCCTTAATCCCCAACGACTATTTTAGCATTAAATGAGTCGACCGTTGGTGGCAGTTAAGATTTTGATTGGTGGTTAGTCTGTACCGAAACATGGTTCGATACCCAACCTTATAGTTTCAAAAAGGTATCGAAGCATGGTTCGATACCCTTTGTATTAAATGCACAACGGCTCTTTCTAATTTGGTCTGTTTCGAAACAAGTTCTTTGTGTTTCGATACCGCCTGCTGCAGAGTGCATTTATGGTGGGAAGATGAAGATCCAACAACCACAACGGTTAGAAATCAATGAGAGGGTATAAAATGAAGTATTTTCAACAGCATTAAGGACTATTGAACCTCAAGCAACATCCAAGCACACAAATCCAACTCAAAGCACTTCATTGCATATCCTTGCCTCTCAACTTGTGTCCTTCAATTTGATTCTTGTAAATTGAGTTTGGGGAGAGTTTAATTGTATTTGGGACAATAACTATCTTGTGAGAGATCTTTTGTTTGCCTTCATTTCTTTGTATCATCTTGTGAGGTTGAATCAATTCTTGGGTAGAAGAAGTGATCCGAATTGTAACGGTTATCCCTTGAACCGAGAAAAAGGTCGAATTCAATTAGTGAATTGGTTTCAAAATCCTTAGTGGGAGCTAAGGTAGTGGATGTAGAGCTTGTTCCGAAGCTTGAACCACTATAATTCTTTGTGTCCTTAAATTTCTATTTTTTCACCAAAAAATCTTCCACCAAATTTTTAATTGTCAATTCACCCCCTCTTGGCCATCTTTCAAGATCGATCAACTCAACAGAGTTCTACCTTATTTTATCTTCTATTATCTAATTTATGCATTGACAAGCATGCTTTTGCTATTTAAGTAATGTTTCGTGATTGCATAACCACATCTTTATATTTATTCTAAGTCATCTTATTCTTAATATTAACTAAACTACATTGTTTCTATCTCATTTTAGCTTATTTCAATTCGTTTCAGCTTATACATTGTTTACTTATTGTTTCAGCTATTTGATAATAGTCCGATGAAGCTTAAAGACATCAAGGGTAGCTCAACGTAGCTTGGGAAGACTTATGACAGCTTGGAACAGCTCAAGGATGGCTCAAACGTTTGGAATTGCATAGGAGCTTAAGGAAGGCTTATTTCAGATCGTGAACTTAAAGGAACTATGTGGAGGAGCTCACGAACTTAAAAGCTTAGTTCAACCAGCTAAAGTTAGCTCAGAAGAAGCTAAACGGATGGCAATGCTAGAAACACAAGAAGCCAATTTCAGAATAGCTTGGAAATGCATGGAACGCTCCTATAGTACTTAAAGGACTAAAGGTTAGCTCCATGTCAGCTCACAGATCCCATATGAGCTCAAATGGAGCATAATTCAAAACGAGGCCTTATGAGATTCGGATCAACTCCAAAACAATCCTCACACTAGAAGAGAGTATAAGGAAGCTAATGGACCAGCTCACTTAGCTAAAGGCCGCTCGAATTAGCTTATTTCAGCTTCAAATTTTAGCTAAGTTTGTCAGCTAGCTAACTCAGCTCAAGTCATCTCACTCTCAGCTCAATCAGCTCATCTCAGCTCACCCTACAACCTTCATCTCAACTATGGAAGGACATGTTCCCTCCCCAAGGGACACAACCAACCAGCTATGGAGGGAAACATGTTTGGGCGCCACTCCTTGGAGGGAAATATGAATTTCACGCCAAAACAAAGAGGCATCACTCTTCATTGAATAGATTCATGATGGACCACTTGTTTGCCAATTTCGAGCAGGATACAAGTCGAATTGGGTTTCAGTGTCTTCATTAAAGTTGTTCCTTTATCTCTTATCTTTCCAACGTATGTTGAATCTCATCAATCCAATATCGGGAGCTCGAGATATGGCCCAATTACTGAAGACTGTGCAGGCTGGACCTAAAAGTTACAACTCTTCTAATAGATTTGGAGGGTGACACCATTCAAATGAATGGTTATCCAAATAGTTAAATGCCATTTCGTCCAAACCCCTTACAAAACTATAAATAGGACTTGGATTTCATTTTGTAAACACACTAATTCAGAATATATTTTATCCTTTGTGTGAATTTTCTCTCGTTTAGTTCTTCTTAGAACTTTATCGACTTATCAAGTACTTTTGTACTTGTGGCGTCAACCCCTTTCTATCCATCTTGATACTTCGGATTCTTTTAGTTAATATACTAAAAGGGTCAAAGTCCGTTTATCACCACCCCTTAAAGATCAATATAAGATTTAGGATTAGGTTTTCTATAACCTAGTTTCTTCCTTGAGTATCTTTAAGATACTATTTCTATTTCACCATTCCTTTTCACCATATCACCATCCTTACATATCATCTTATTCCATTCACCATTCCTATCCTTTATCATCATCATAAAACATCCTAAACATCCATTCACCCTTATCAACACCACACATCCTTCCGCTTCCAAATCAGTCCCTAAACTATTCCCTTTATTCATCTCACCTATTTCTTTCATCATTTATCCTTAATTCTTCATTTTTGTAGCAACTTCTTGCGAGAGACTTGCTTCCTTCCTAGGTCCTACAATCAAAGTTTGTCGTTCAACATCATCAACAAGATCGACACACATCAATGTCTCAATGGGCTTTATATATAATCCCTTCGAATTTTAACCAAGTAAAAATCTAAAAAATAAGATTATGTTGTATAATTTTGTTCAACAGTCCATAATTAACTATTAGAACCTTATAAAATTTGATTTAAAATCACTTTATGGTCGTTTTGTTAGGATTAAAAGGTGCATGTCTAAATGGGCTTTATAGAGAACTCGTTCGAATTTTAAGCTAGTAAAAGTCTAAAAAATTGAGATTATGTTGTAGGATTAGGTTCAATAGTCCATAATTAACTATTTGAACTCATAAAATTTGATTTAATATCATTTTGCGGTCGTTTTATTTGGATTAAAACGTGCAAATCTAAATGGGCTTTATGGTGAACTCGTTCGAATTTTAGCAGAGTAAAAAGCTAGAAATTTGAGATTAAGCTATATAATTTTGTTCAAAAGCCCATAATTAACTATTTTAACTCTTAAAATTAAATTTAAAATCATTTATTTATCGTATTGTTGGTATTAAAATGAGCATGTCTGAATGTGCTTTATAGAGAATCCGTTCGAATTTTAAAAGAGTAAAAATCTAAAAAATTCAGATTATGTTGTATAATTAGGTTTAACATTCCATAATTATGTATTTTAAGACATAAAATTTGATTTAAAATCATTTTGCGGTCATTTTATTGGGATTAAAACATGAAAGTCTAAATGGTCTTTATTGGTGAACCCGTTCGAATTTTAATAGAGTAAAAAGCTATAAATTTGAGATTAAGCTGTATAATTTTGTTCAAAAGTCCATAATTAACTATTTAAACTCTTAAAATTTGATTTAAAATCATTTGGTTATCGTTTTTTTATTAAAACATGAATGTCTAAATGGGTTTTATAGAGAATTCGTTCAAATTTTAATCAAGTTAAAAGTTGAAAATTGATATTATGTTGTATAATTAGGTTCAAAATTCTATAATTAACTATTTGAAGTCATAAAATTTGATTTAAAATTATTTTGTGGTCATTTTATTGGGATTAAAACGTTCATGTCTAAATAGGCTTTATAGTGAACCCGTTCAAATTTTATCCAAATAAAAAGCTTGAAATTTAAGATTAAGCTGTATAATTTTGTTCTAAAGCCCATAATGAACTATTTTAACTCCTAAATTTTGATTTAAAATCATTTGGTTGTCATTTTGTTGGGATTAAAACGTGCATGTCTAAATAGACTTTATAGAGAATCCGTTCGAATTTTAACCGAGTAAAAATCTAAAATATTCAGATTATGTTGTATAATTAGGTTCAACAGTCCATAATTAACTATTTGAACTCATATAATTTGATTTAAAATCATTTACGGTGGTTTTATTGTGATTAAAATGTGCAAGTCTAAATGGGCTTTATGGTAAACCCGTTCAAATATTAACCAAGTAAAAAGCTAGAAATTTGAGATTAAGTTGTATAATTTTGTTTAGAAGCCCTTAATTAATTATTTTAAATCTTAAAATTTCATTTAAAATCATTTGGTTTTAGTTTTGTTAGGATTGAAATGTACATGTCTAATTGGGCTTTATAGAGAATCCGTTCGAATTTTAACCTAGTAAAAATCTAAAAAATTGAGATTATGTTGTATAATTAGGTTCAATAGTCCATAATTAACTATTTGAACTCATAAAAATTGATTTAAAATCATTTTGCAATCGTTTTATTGAATCAAACAGTGCATGTCTAAAAGGGCTTTATAGTAAACCCGTTTGAATTTTAACCGAGAAAAAGCTAGAAATTTTAGATTAAGTTGTATAATTTTGTTCAAAAACTCATAATTAACTTTTTTAACTCTTGAAATTTCATTTAAAATCATTTGATTGTCATTTTGTTGGGATTAAAACGTGCTTGTCTAAATGGGCTTTATAAAGAATCCGTTCGAATTTTAGCCGAGTAAAAATCTAAAAACAAATTGAGATTATGTTGTATAATTAGGTTCAACAGTCCATAATTAATTATTTGAACTCATAAAATTTCACTTAATATCATTTTGCGGTCGTTTTATTTGGATTAAAACGTCCAAGTCTAAATGTGCTTTATGGTGAACCCATTCAAATTTTAATTTATTAAAAAGCTAGAAATTTGAGATTAAGCTATATAATTTTGCTCAAAAGCCGATAATTAAATATTTTAACTCTTAAAATTTGATTTACAATCATTTGGTTATTGTTTTGTTGGTATTAAAACGTGCATGTCTAAATAGGCATTATAGAGAATCTTTTCGAATCTTAACCGAGTAAAAATCTAAAAAAATGAGATTATGTTATATAATTAAGTTCAACAGTCCTTAATTAACTATTGGAACTCATAAAAATTGATTTAAAATCATTTTACGATCATTTTATTGTTATTAAAACATGCAAGTCTAAATGGGCTTTATAATGAATCCGTTTGAATTTTAACCGAGTAAAAAGCTATAAATTTGAGATTAAGCTGTATAATTTTGGTCAAACCCCATAATGAACTATTTTAACTCTTAAAATTTTATTTTAAATCATTTAGTTATCGTTTTGTTGGTATTACAATGTGCATGTCTAAATGGGCTTTATAGAGAATCCATTCGAATTTTAACCTAGTAAAAATCTAAAAAATTGAGATTATATTGTATAATTATGTTCAATAGTCCATAATTAACTATTTAAACTCATAAAATTTGATTTAATATCATTTTGTGATCGTTTTATTGGGATTAAAACGTGCAAGTCTAAATGGGTTTTATGGTGAACCCGTTCGAATTTTTTGTTGGGACCACCAACACACCCCATGGTGTAGTGGAACAAAATTACGACGATCGTTCCAGTGATCCATGTACGTTTAATCCGAAATCGGGAGGTAGAGATGCGATGAATTACATTGGGTTCCTTGATAAGCAACAAAAACAACAACTGGATCTGCTGCAGTCACCATCGGGAGGATGAGATGCGATGACTTACATTGGGTTCCTCTACTCAGTTCACTCGGTTGAGAGAGCATATCTCTAAAAACTATTTTTTGTGATTTTAGGTTTGGGAATACGGGATTCTTTGGTGTATGGCTGCTAGACCTAAAGATCCCTTATATATATGTGTAACCCTAGGTATAAGAGTTTTAATCCAAATTTGTTATAGAAAATAATTACTTTTATTATTTCCTTAAATTTCGGAATCTATATTTAATTCGAATTTGAAAAGGGATATAATTACTTTAATTATATCCTTTCTTTAAAATTCGGGATTAAATATAATCAACATATACATATATATTTTTTTCTCCTTTTCAACCATTGGGTGTGACCCTACAGGCTCATTATAACGTTAGTAATAATATTAGAACAATTCTAATATTACAAACAATGAGTGACATCTAGCAATATATCATTGTCATCTAAGTTACAAGAGATCATGATTTGATGTATCATGTCCGTGACCAACTCTCTTAATGTATTATATCTTTTTGTCCTTTTATATCTTTAATAGGCACAAGTTTTGGAAAAGTCACACTTGTATAGCCTATCTTAATGTTTCTTGACATCTAGAGTGGACTACTGTTAATGAATAATTTATGATATCTCATATCAACCTATTCAAGCATGACCATGCATTTCTAGTCTCACTCAATCATGATATGTGTGCACGCCCAACCTTAATTTCTGCCCATACCCTAAGTCACACAATTCCAATCAGGGAGTTCTACTTAATACTCTTTATTTATCCAATTCATGTGCTACACTCGCTTGCTTCTCATATTATATACCTATAATGTTTATGTCCTTATATTACTATTGATAACTTAGTAATTGGTATTGAACCATAGGTTTATCTAGCTTATATTATGCATAATTAATATTCAACACATGTTTAATAACATCTACTTATTAGTTTAAGTTGTTTCTTTGCAGGTTATGTTAAACACAGTTTAAGGGACTATTGCCAGCTCCGTTTTAGCTCAAATGCACCATTTGAGCTCAAAACAAAGAATCATTGTTTGAGGCACTTACCAGCTTCCGATCAGTACAAAAATGTACCAAACACTCCTAGGCAGCACAATGAAGTGAATGCTAGCTTCGTTCTAGCTCATGAATCCAGAATGAGCTCAAAACGACAAATGGTGAATTTCGATCCATATGGGATTTGGATTAGCTCCTACACACTCTTATGGATTGAGGAGAGTATTATGACCCTAAGGATAAGTTCACTCAGCTAGGGGGTTAGCCGTTCAGCTAAAATCATCACTCAAAGACGGTGAACTTTCAGCTAGCTAAATCAGCTCAACCCAGCTCAACCTTAGTTCATCCAGTTCATCTTAGCTCACCCTCCAACCTTCATCTCAACCATGGAAGGACATGTTCCCTCCCCAAGAGACACAACTGACCAACCATGGAGGGAAACATGTTTTGGGCGCCAAAACAAAGAGATACCACTCTTCATTGGACAGATTCATGATGGTCCAATTGTGTGCCAATTTCGAGCAGGATACAAGCAAAATTGGACTTCGGTGTCTTCAAGAAAGATGTTCCTCTATCTCTTATCTTTCCAAATCATGTTGAATCGAATCAATCCGATATTGGGAACTCGAGATATGCCCAATTTACTGAAGACTGTGCAGGATGGAATTTTAAACCGAAAAGTTACAACAATTATTGGAAAGAGACACCATTCAACCGAACGGTTAAAGAGGGAGACACCACCAATTTAACAGACACCAAGGCCACTATTCAGCCACCTTTTCAAAGGGAAATGTCCCTTGTCCACACCCTTTCATTTCCTATAAATATGTAGCCATTTTAGCATTTGAAGACACAACTTTGAATCAGATTATTTAGTTTGTGAGTTAATCTCTCATTCTTGTTCTTTTAAGAACTTTATCGACTTATCAAATCATCTCTTTGATTTGTGGCGTCACCCTCCATCCTTTACACTTCAGGTTTCTGGAATTACATTTCCAAGAGGTCTAAGTGCATCTACCACCCTCAGAGTTGCAGCTAGATTGAATTTATGTTCCTATAACATAAGTTCAACCTTTGCCCCTTTGAATACTATCATTCCAACATCACATAAACACCATCCATCTTCCATTTTTGTCCACCATTCTTCACCAGCCCTTAACTTAACCTTCCATATCATTTACTTCACTTAAACACCTCCATCCTTCCTTAATCAACTATCAACATCCCCCACGCATTCCCTTCACCAAAACAACTTCCTTTTCATATAAACAATACCCTAACACCATAACCTCTTCTTGAATCATCCTTATCTTATTTCCAGCATTTTTTAACATTCTTTTGTTCAGGAAACAAGCGTGATACAAGGCTTGCTTGCGTTCTAAGGCCCGAGCAATCAAAGCTTCTCTCTACAAGCATCTTTAGAGAGTTGGAGCGTATCAAATCAAGTGGCCTTTGATATATTTTCCTATTATGTAAGAAGGACAAATCCTATCTCGATCATTCACATCTCATTACATACATTATAATATGTCCAATGTTAGTTTTTATAGTGTAACTAATTACGAGACACGTTTAACTGCATCAAAACATAAAACAACATATGTTGAGATAGTAATAATCTCAAGTTTAAGGATTATAGATATGGTTCTCACTATGAGCAATATCATGACCGTCACATAATAATCCAAGACATATGCTCACTGCGGGTCAATCTAATATATTATTCTCTATTAATATATTCATATATTAATTATGACATCTCTATGTCAATGACAACTCATTGTCATCAATTAATCACATGTTAGTCTTAAGCGTATTATTATTGTCCATACTCATAATAATACTTGGCTAAGGATCTTTTAATAATAATACATATATTATTATATGGACTTTATTTTTTCTCGGTTTATGTTATACCTTGACACATATATCTGAAAACAACAATGGTAATGCCTTTATTCAATAAAATTGGTAAATAAAAGTATCCTTACAATCATCATATGATTGGTCTTTGGGCATACTCTAACAATCTCCCACTAGCACTAAGACCAATCACTCACGTATCTAATACCGAATGACTCAGTGTGACGATCATGCTTCTGTTGCGTCAGAGGCTTCGTCAAGGGATCAACAATTCTCAAATTGCGGAACCAATCAAGGAAGTTTATGCCATTGAGTTTCTCCTTCTCAAGGAGTCATCGCAGTGATAAAGTGTTGTTTGCCATTTATATCTACAACAATGGAAATACATAAAGTAAATTTACCAATTTGAAATATTATAAATAGGTCTTTGTTTATAAAATACTCTCACTATTTTGTTCAAAATTAAAAATTCGACAAAAGTAAATTAACCAATTTCCTAAATCAGCTTTGGATTTTCTTTTAGGATAAAGGTTATTTAGGTAAGTAACCCTTTACTAATTACATCTCATGTAACTCCTCCATTTGGTGAACAACTCTTGTTTAGTCATTTCATTACTTAACCAAATACATAGCCTTTAGGTTTCTAATCCAATTAGAATAACCTAACTAAGTTATTACCAGTATTTTGACCGACGAATATCACTTGCTTATTCTACGCGTTTAACCAAGATGGACTTATGTGTTAATGCTTTGGCAAAACCCACATAAGATCGATCGAGGCCTTAACGAGAGCAAATATTGGATGGCTAATTTTAACTTAGATTAATTTGAGGGAAATCTTTAATTATCTCATCGTTATTTCTTTTAATTTGGCTCTTATTGATCTTATCAATATATACGAGTAGAAGATATATATCATACATTGTATCACATACATAATAGATATAAAACAATAAGATTGCAATGGTTATAGCCCAAAATAAAGAACTATGGTGGCCCATCACAAGACAATGGGAGAACCTTAAAACCCTAATTCTATACTAAAATTGCTTCTCAAGCATCTTCTCGCCTTTGGTCCAAACGTCTCAATTGCTTCTTGGAATAATATTAAAATTATAGAAACTCATTTTACATACGAGGGAGTAAGATGAGAAAAGAGGTACGATAGAGATAGAGAAAGGCATAACACGTAGGCCGTATTTAAAATTCACAACTATTGAAAAAGCAAGGGCTATAACCATGCATGTCAAACACCGTGCAAAGCAAACATATCATATATGCTATCACGAAATCGTTAATATTACCAATACGGGCCTACAATCTATGTTGCCTATGAAGGGGTCAAGGGGCAGGGCCCCTTCCGGCGCGGCGAGTCAGAAATTTTGAAAAATAGCGACTATTTTTCTATGGAAAAACATCACGATTTGATAACATTTATCAACAGAATCGTATTCTCGAGATTTTTAAATCCCTTAGATTTTTCCGCATCAAAATAACAATTATTCCTTTTCTTTGATGTGATCTACCATAACACTTCCGCCGATCACTATGTCAACGATTGACATATGATTACCGTAAAACCCTTACAGTAACATGACGACTGTAAGATTTATTAACAGATTAACATATTAATCGTAACCCTAATCGACTACCAATATCAATATATATCGTCAAAACAGTAAAATAAGGCATGCATCTCATACATATCGCATCACCCAAGTATTTAACCCGATTACGGATCGTACAATTGACTTTGATACCACTGTTGGGACCGTCGGCATACCCCATGGTGCAGCGAAACTAAATTACGACGATCTTTCTAGTGATCCATGTACATTTAATCCGAGATCAGGAGGAAGAGATGCGATGACTTATATTGGGTTCCTTGATAAGCAACAAAAACAACAACTGGATCTGCTATAGTCACGATTGTTTAACAATCCGAATCTTTAGCCTCCACGAGTATCGTCTCGGCCTCCACTCAATTCACACGGTTGAGAGAACAAATCTCGACAAAACTATTTTTTGTGATTTTAGGTTTGAGAATACGGGATTCTCTGATGTATGGTTGCTAGACCCAAAGATCCCTTATATATGTGTAACCCTAGGTATAAGAGTTTTAATGCGAATTTGTTATAGGAAATAATTACTTTTATTATTTCCTTAAATTTCGGAATCCATATTTAATTCGAATTTGAAAAGGGATAAAATTACTTTAATTATATCCTTTGTTTAAAATTTGGGATTAAATATAATCTACATATACATATATATTTTTGCTCCTTTTCAACCATTGGGTGTGACCCTACAGGCTCATTATAACGTTAGTAATAATATTAGAACAATTCTAATATTACAAACAATGAGTGACATATAGCTATATTATCTTTGTCATCCAAGTTACAAGAGATCATGATACAATGTATCATGTCCGTGACCAACTCTCTTAATGTATTATATCCTTTTGTCCTTTTATATCTTTAATAGGCACAAGTCTTGGAAAAGTCACACTTGTATAGCCTATCTTAATATTTCTTTATATCTAGAGTGGACTACTATTAATGAATAATTTGAGATATCTCATATCAACCAATTCAAGCATGGCCATGCATTTCTAGTTTCACTTAATTAAGTGGCCTTTGATATATTTTACTATTATGTAGGAAGGACAAATCAGATCTCGATCATTCACATCTCACTACATACATTATAATATGTCCAATGTCAGTTTTTATAATGTAACTAATTACGAGACACGTTTAACTACATCAAAACATAAAACAACATATGTTGAGATAATAATAATCTCAAGTCTAAGGATTATAAATATGGTTCTCACTATGAGCAATATCGTGACCATCACATAATAATCCAAGACATATGCTCACTGCGGGTATTCTCTATTAATATATTCATGTATTAATTCTAACATCTCTATGTCAATGACAACTCATTGTCATCAATTAATCACATGTTAGTCTTAAACATATTTTTATTGTCCATACCCATAATAATACATGACTAAGGATCTTTTAATAATAATACATATATTATTATATGGACCTTATTGTTTCTCAGTTTATGTTATACCTTGACACATATATCTGAAAACAATAATGGTAATGCTTTTATTCAATAAAATTGGTAAATGAAAATATCCTTACAATCATCATATGATTGGTCTTTGGGCATACTCTAACAATCTCCAAACTAGCACTAAGACCAATCACTCACATATCTAATACCGAGTGACTCAGTGTGACGATCATGCTTCTGTTGCGTCAGAGGCTTCGTCAAGGGATCAACAATGTTATCATCCGTGTGTACTCTACATATCTCCACATCTCCTCGATCTATGATCTCTCGAATGAGATGGAAGCATTTAAGAATATGTTTGGATCATTGATGAGATCTGAGTTCCTTTGCTTGTGCAATGGCTCCATTGTTTTCACAACGGAGTTTTATATCATCTGATATGCTTGGAACAACCCTTAGTTCGGATATGAACTTTTTGATCCAAACAGCCTCCTTTGCTGCTCCACTGGCTGCAATATACTCAGCCTCTGTCCTAGAATCAACTATTGTGTCATGCTTAGAACTTTTCCAGCTTACAGCACCTCCATTAAGGCAAAACACAAATCTAGATTGCGATCTTGAGTCATCCTTGTCTGTTTGGAAACTAGCATCAGTATTATAAAACTAAAATTGATTTTGATATAACATTTATGTTCAAGGACTATTTGTGTAATAAATTTTTAAGTTCTTAAGTCAAAAATTAAGATTCAAGTCAAATCATGAACATTAAAATATTTTTCTAAGTGTTTTCTATACGAGTGTTTCGGTACCGATAGAACTGGTATCGATAACACCCTTTATTTTATAAAGAAGTTCTTGGGACTTAGAACAAGTATCGATACTCGTTTCGATACCGAAACAACACTACCAACATTTGTTTTGAACAAAGTATCAAACCTGGCTTTATTTTTTAAATATTTTAAAATTATGACTCAGCGTTTCGATATCAGTATCGATACCCTTAAAAATCTCCAACGGCTCTTTTAAGCATTAAATGACTTGACTGTTGGTGGCAGTTAAGCTTTAAATGGTGGTTAATTCGTTTCGATACCCGTTTTAATACCAAACTTCACATTTTACTTTCGGTATCAAAACCCGTTTCGATACACCCTTAATAAATGCACAACATCTCTTTCTTTTTATGGACTGTTTCGAAATAGGTAGCCCGTGTTTCGATACCACCTGTTGCAGGTGCATTTATGATAGAAAGATGAAGCAATGAGAAGGTATAAATTGAACCATTTCAAGCAGCATTAATAACTTTTGAACCTCAAGCAACATCCAAGCAATCAAATCCATCTCCAAAGCACTTTATTGCATATCCTTGTACCCAACTCTTGTATTTCATTTTAATTCTTTGTAATTGAGTTTGGGGAGAGTAAATCTGTAATTAGGGCATATCTTTCTTGTGAGAGAAACCTTTTTTTTTCTATCTTTCTTCAATTGTAATCTTGTGAGGTTGAATCTATCCTTGGGTGGAAGGATTGATTCGAATTGTAACGGTTATCCCTTGAACCGAGAAAAAGGTCGAATTCTCTAGTGAATTGGTTTGAAAATCCTTAGTGGGAGCTAAGGTAGTGGATGTAGAGCTTGTTTTGAATCTTGAACCACAATAAATCTTGTGTCTCAATTTTCTCTATATTTACCGAAAAATATTCCACAAATTTTTTAATAGCCAATTCACCACCCTTTGGCCAACTCCATTAATTGATCAACACAACAATTGGTATCAAAGTTAGATCTTTGAAGGGATTAACATTCACCAAAGAAGATCCAAGGATTGTTGATCACATTATCAAGTCAAAGCAAATGGCCTCTACTTCCGGAAGTTGGAACGAGTCTCACTCCATCATCAAGCCTCCCTTGTTCAATGGTGATAACTATCCCTATTGGAAGAATAGGATGAGGTTGTTCATCAACTCCAATGATTATGTTCTATGGGACATAATTGAAGATGGCCCCTCAATCCCGATGAAGCAAGAAGGAGACAGGCAAGTGCCAAAGAAAAGGAATGAGATGACCTATGAGGAGAGAAGAAGGATGTCTACAAACGATAAAGCCTTGCACATTCTCTTTTGTGCTCTTGGTCCCAATATCTACTCCAAGATGTCATCTTGTACAAGTTCCAAAGAGGTATGGGACTCATTGGAGATAACATACGAGGGAACCAATGATGTCAAGGAGACAAAGATCGATCTTCTTAATCTCAACTATGAGAACTTCAAGATGGATCCGGATGAAGATATCACCAAGATGCTTGATCGGTTTTCTGTTATTGTCAACGGTCTCAAGGGTTTTGGTGAGATCATACCGGAGGAGAAGCTCGTACGGAAGCTCATCTATTCTCTTCCCGAGTCTTGGGATAGCAAGAGAACGACTATCATTGAAGCTAAGGACCTCAAGACTCTTAAGCTTGATGCTTTTGTGGGATCTCTTCTCACCCATGAGATCATGAAGAAAGGAAGAGAAGAAGAGAAAAAGAAGGAAGATGTGAAGCTAGAAAAGAGAGAGGTAGAAAGGAAAAAGCAGGGCATTGCTTTAAAAGCTTCAACATCTCAAGAAGAGGTGGACACTAGTGAAGAGGATGAGCTTGAAGAATTGGCTATGGTAGCCAAACGATTCACAAGGCTCATGAGGGCAAACCGAAAAAGGAGATTCCAAAGAAAGAAAGATTTCAAAGGAAATGGTAAGAAAGATGAGAAAGATCAAATTATTTGCTATGAATGAAAAAAGCTCGGTCATATTAGGACCGATTGCCCACAATACAAGAAGGATTTTGAGAGAAAGAAGAAACAAAAGGCTCATGTTGCCATTTGGAGTGATAAGGAGTCTTCATCCGATGAGGACAACGAAGTCGCAAACCTTTGTCTCATAGCTCTTGATGAGCCCAAGGTAACCCTTGAACCATCTTGTAATGATCTTACACTTGATGAATTATATGATGCATATGATGAGTTACAAGATGTTTATGATGAGTTGGTTTTGAAATTCAAAGAATCGATTTTGAAAAACAAGAAAACTATTTCCGATTTAAAAGAGAAAAATGATTCTTTGACAAAAAAAATTTAGAGCTTGAAGAAAAGGTTGTTATTTTAAAAGATGATTTAAAATTTTTTCAAAAGGAAAATGTTGATTTAAACAACCTTATTTTTAGCTTGAGTGAGGATCACCACAAAATGGTGAATGAACTCAAAGAGCAAATCAAAGTGGTTGGAAGCCCAAATTTTGAAAAAGGAAGTTCTTCAAAAACCAACCATGTGAAAAAGAATTTTTCTAACCACAAACAAAGAAGTTTTCAAAGGCATGCTAGACATAAGAGGATTAGGAGTGTATGAGTTCTTAAGGAACTTGTTATTTCTAATAATATTCATGCCATTGCATCTTAGATTCCTAAGGGAACCAAGCTTTTGGGAACCAACTCTCATGGACCCAAGATGATTTGGGTACCAAAAACCAAGAACTAAATCTTTATTTGTAGGTTGAGCATTGCTTCAAGGCCAAAACTTCAAGTCAAAACATGTGGTACCTTGATAGTGGATGCTCAAGGCATATGACCGGAGACAAAGGACGATTTAAGTAGTTAGAGCTTAAAAGTGGTGGAGTAGTGACTTTTGGTGACAACTCCAAAAGCCAAATTGAGGGTATTGGCTCTATTGGTAATCACTCCTCCATTCTCATTGAAAATGTCTTGCTTGTTAAAGGTCTTAAGCATAATTTATTAAGAATTAGTCAACTTTGTGATAAAGGGTTTTATGTGTCTTTTGATAAGTGTGGTTGCAAAATAATAGACATAGAATCTAATAAAACAATGTTCATAGGTCATCACATAGAAAATATCTATATGGTGCATTTAGATGACATAAATCTTTGTCATGTATGCTTAGTGGCTAGTGATGAAAATGATGTATGGTTATGGCATAGGAAACTAGGACATACAAGCATAAGTGCTTTAGACAAATTAGTTTCCCAAAATCTAGTTAGAGGTCTACCTAAGCTTAAGTTTTCTTTAGGCAAAATTTGTGATCCATGTGCTAAAGGTAAACAAAAGAGAGTTTCTTTTAATTCCATTAATGATGTTTCAACTAGTAGAGTATTACAATTGATTCATATGGATCTTTTTGGACCTATTAAGACAACTAGCTTGGGTGGAAAATCATATGCATTTGTTATTGTAGATGATTACTCTAGATACACTTGGGTTCTATTTTTTAGTACTAAAGATGAAGCCTTAGAAAAGTTCATCATATTTTCAAATATTGCTTCTTGATTAAAGAATTTCTCATATTAGAAGTGATCATGGAACCAAATTTCAAAATTTAGGTTTTGAGAATTTTTGTAATGAAAATGGGATTGACGATAATTTTTCGGTTCCTCGCACTCCTTAACAAAATGGGGTAGTTGAGAGGAAAAATATAACTTTAGAAGAAATGGCTAGGACCATGCTTTGTTAAAATAATTTACCTAAGTATTTTTGGGCAGAAGCCATAAACACTTCTTGTTATATTCTAAATCGTGTAATAATTAGGCCAATTTTAAAGAAAACTCATTATGAGATTTTAAAATTCAAAAAGCCTAACATTAGCTATTTTCGCCCTTTTGGTTGCAAGTGTTTTGTTTTAAACAATGGAAAAGACAATTTAGGTAAATTTGATGCAAAAAGTGATGAAGCTATTTTTCTTGGATATTCTCAACTTTCAAAGGCTTATAGAGTTTTTAACAAAAGAACCTTAGTTGTAGAAGAGTTTATACATGTGGTTTTCGATGATAACCTCCTTCCTAGGAAGGATTCTTGTGATGATGATGATGTAGGAATCATTGAAACCATTGATGAGGGACAAGCATCAAAGGTGGATGAGGTTCCAACCAATGAGGAAACACAAGATCCTCCAATAGAAGCCTTGGGAGATGTAAAGCTTGAAGAAACGGAAGTGAGCTACCCAAGAGAATTCAACTATGTCATGGGTGGTGAAATATTGGGTGATCCATCCAAGGGGGTAACTACTCATTCTTCTCTTAGATTAATGAACCATATTGTATTTATCTCATGCATAGAGCCTAAAAATATCATTGAAGCTTTAGAGGATGACTTTTGGATATTGGCTATGCAAGAGGAATTAAATCAATTTGAGAGAAGAAATATATGGACATTAGTTGATAGGCCTAGTAATAAATCTACTATAAGAACTAAATGGGTCTTTAGAAACAAACTAGATGAGAGTTGTAACATCGTGAGAAATAAAACTAGATTAGTTGCTCAAGGTTACACTCAAGAAGAGGGAATAGATTTCGGTGAAACTTATGCACCCGTAGCTAGAATGGAAGCTATTAGGAAGTTACATGTATTTGCATGTTACCATAATTTCAAGCCTTTTCAAATGGATGTCAAAAGTGCTTTTCTAAATGGTTTTATAAATGAAGAAGTGTATGTTGAACAACCACCGGGTTTTGAAGATCCAAAGTTTCCAAACCATGTTTTTAAATTAACAAAAGCTTTATATGGTTTAAAACAAGCTCCTAGAGCTTGGTATGAAAGGCTTTCAAACTTTTTAATTGAAAAAGGCTTTGAATAAGGAAAGGTGGATACTATACTTTTCATAAAAGGTTTAAAAATGATATATTAGTAGTTCAAATTTATGTTGATGATATTATTTTTGGATCTACTAATGACTATTATTATCAAGAAATTTCTAAGTTAATGCAAGGTGAATTCGAGATGAGCATGATGGGGGAGCTCTCAATCTTTTTGGGACTCCAAATCAAGCAAAGGAAAGACGACACTTTCATCAATCAAGCAAAGTATATCAAAGATATGCTCAAAAAGTTTTGCTTGGAGAATGTGAAACCTCAAGCCACTCCTATGAGCTCATCAACCAAGCTTGATAAGGATGAAGGAGGTAAGTGTGTTGATTCTAAATTGTATAGATCTATGATAGGTTCTTTGCTTTACCTTACCGCAAGTAGACCAGATATTATGTTTAGTGTTTGCTTGTGTGCTAGGTTTCAAGCTAGTCCTAGAGACTCACACTTAGTGGCCATTAAGAGAATTTTTAGGTACCTTAGAGACACACCTTGTTTAGGTCTTTGGTATCCTAAAGACTCTTACTTTAATCTTCATGCTTATTCAGATGCAGATTATGGGGGTTGTAAGATATATAGGAAAAGTACTTCTGGAACATGTCAATTCTTAAGTAGTATGCTCATATCTTGGTTCTCTAAGAAACAAAATAGTGTAGCTTTATCTACCACCGAAGCAGAGTACATATCCTTAGGGAGTTGTTGTGCTCAAGTACTTTGGATGAAACAACAACTCTTAGATTATGGAATTAAGGTTGAAATTGTACCTCTAAAATGTGATAATACTAATGTCATATGTCTTACTAAGAACCCCATTCAACATTCTAGAACTAAACACATAGAGATTAGACATCACTTCATTAGAGATCATGTGTCTAAAAATGATGTCTTAAACCAATTAGTGGACATTTTTACCAAACCTTTAGATAAAGAGCGTTTTTGGACTCTTAGGTGAGAGTTAGGTCTAACTAGCCTTTCTTGACCTCTTAAGTGTTATTTGTGTGCAAAATTATGCTGGAATCTTGGTTGCAATCATGCCTATGTTATCTTACATCTTGTTGCTTCTATGCATGTTGCTAGGGGGAGTATGAACTTGATTTTACATTTCAATCATGTCATAACATCATATGCATGCTTCTAGGGACTTTAGAGACTCATTTCTAGTACTTTAGCAGCCTAAAATGCAAAGCCTAACTAAGGGGTATCGACACAGGTAAAACTAGTTTCGATACATGTTCTTCTTGCTCATCTAAGCACGTTTCTAGGTAAGCTTGGTATCAAACCTTGTTTCGATACAAGTGGTTTCGATACGATATTGTAAGTGTATCGAAACGCGTGGCGGCAGATTGCTATTAAAACCTATCAAACCTAATTTTACTCAAATTAAAACATACCCAAACTTCTCTCTAAAACCCTAGCCGAAACCCTCTCTATAAAACCCTCAAATTCATCAACTTTTACCACAAAATCAAATGCTTTTCTAGAGGGATTTTCATCTAAACATCAAGGCTAAGGCTATATGAAAGATTGATGCTACAAAACCCATCAATTCATCTAATCCATATTCAAGGTATTTCTTAAAACCTTATTTTCGTCGATTTTTAGGATGTTAAAATTTAGATTTTGAACATATTTTGCATGCTTATTGTATGGGTTTTCATAATCCTACAAAAACTTTTTCAAAATCAAAAATTTTTCATTCGAATATAAATTATTTTTATCATATTGTTTTTCACTGATTTTTCAAACAATTTTCAAAATTTCAAAATCCTTGAATTTTTGATTAATAGGATTGAATTAGGTTTATAGAGCATATATGTTTTTAAGTGCCTAAAACTAATCCTAAATTGTTTTAATCCTAGATCATGGCACCGAGAAAACGCCAACGTACCGAGGGAGGTAGTTCTTCATCCGCTCGTTCTTCCAAAGCCGACATCCAAGTGGTTTTTGAAAGATGTTTGGATGATCACACTAAGATTGACAATTTCCAACACTTTTGCAACCACCCGCTCAAGAAGGAGCGTTTCGTGGATGTGAACTTCATGAACTCAACCAAATTCCAATTCCGATATCTTCATCTTCTACACAATTGGAAGTTCATGACTTTTCTCACCTCAATCGACAAGTTTTATTCCACTCTTGTCCTCTTATTTTATGCTAATGCCTTTTGCATTCTTTCAAAGGATAAAACTAAAGTGGTTGCCATTGAATCATACCTCATGGGACAAACCTTTCGCATCGATGCCGATACTCTTGTTGATGTGTTTGGCCTTGAGGATGAGAACTCTCTTGACACCTTCACCGGCTCGGTCATGAATCTTGACATCTATGATCGTTTCTTGCATCTTATCATCTCTTGGTGGATTCGTCCATCCAATTGTAAGTATTCTTGGATTCGTCAAGTGAATAGATTTTGGATAAATTGCTTCCGTCAAGTTCAACGCCCAAACCTTGCTCAAATCGTCTTTTCCGATATTGTTTGGCAAGTTAAGAACCGTGCCACTCCACTCGTCAAATCTTTTTCCTACGCTTGTGTATTTAGCACTATCTTTGTGCGTTTGGGAATTGATTGCTCTTATGACCTTGTGGAGTCCGTCAAAGAACCCATCGGAGAGACTTCTCTAAACCGTTCCCATTTTCAATATCTTAATGGTGAATGGGTTAGAGGTGCTCCTCCTCCTCCTCCTCCCGTTGATCCGGAGCCGATTCGATAAATTACTCCAAACGCCGAGATGATGGCTTTTCTCACTTGCTCAGTTTGATCGTTTGGATGCTCGTTTTAATTCCTTCACAACTCACTTCGACTCTCGTCTTGATGCTATGGATACGAGGTTGACGGGTTTGGAGAATTAAAATCTTTCCATGCGTCTCTCGCTTAAAGCTCTTAGGCGCCTTCACAATACTTCCAATGATGATGGCGATGAGGACGAGGAAGATGGTGACAATGGTGATGAGGATGGTGATGGTGATGACGATGAGTGATCCTTAGCTATTTTTTTCTTTTAGCTTTGTTATGGCTTTTAGGACTAGTTATGTCTTTCTTAAGTATTAAGTTGCATTTTCATTTCATATTAGGACAATATGCACCTATGTTATTTCGTTTGTTATGCTTTGAACCTTTTTGTTGGATTTGAGCTTTTATTAATGCTATGGTTTGTTTGAACTTTAACATTGCTTGCTTGGTATTTTAGATAAATACTATTATTCCTTATATCTTATTGATTTTGATCTAACAAAAAGGGGGAAATGTGTATATTTGTTTAGTTTTTTTAAGGGGGAGAAGACCATTCTTAAAGCTATGCAAAAATTAAGGGGGAGTTTTTCAAAGTTTTCAATTTTCTCAAACTTAAAATTTTATGTTTTTTTTTATATCAAAATGGGGGAGATTGTAAAACTAAAATTGATTTTGATATAACATTTATGTTCAAAGACTATTTGTGTAATAAATTTTTAAGTTCCTAAGTCAAAAATTAAGATTCAAGTCAAACCAAAAACATTAAAATATTTTTCTAAGTGTTTTCTCTACGAGTGTTTCAATACCGATAGAATTGGTATCGATACCACCCTTTATTTTCTAAAGAATGTTCTTGAGACTTAGAACAAGTATCGATACCCGTTTCGATACCGAGACCACACTGCCAACATATGTTTCGAACCAAGTATCGAACTTGGCTTTATTTTTAAATATTTTAAAAATTATGACTCAGCGTTTCGATACCAGTATCGATACCCTTAAAAATCTCCAACATATGCTCTTTTAAGCATTAAATGACTTGACCGTTGGTGACAGTTAAGCTTTAAATGGTGGTTAACCCATTTCGATACCTGTTTCGATACCAAACTTCACAGTTTAATTCCGGTATCGAAACACATTTCGATACACACTTAATAAAAGCACAACGTCTCTTTCTTTTTATGGAATGTTTTGAAATAGCTAGCCCGTGTTTTGATACCACCTGTTGCAGAGTGCATTTATGATGGAAAGATGAAGCTTCAACGTCTTTATTTATGTTTCCAACAACCTCAACGGTTAGGAATCAATGAGAAGGTATAAATTGAAGCATTTCAAGATCATTAATAACTTTTGAACCTCAAGCAACATCCAAGCAATCAAATCCAACTCCAAAGCACTTTATTGCATATCCTTGTACCCAACTCTTGTATTTCATTTTAATTCTTTTTTATTGAGATTGGGGAGAGTAAATCTGTAATTGGGGTATATCTTTCTTGTGAGAGAAACCTTTTTGCCTTTCTTTCTTCAATTGTAATCTTGTGAGGTTGAATCTATCCTTGGGTAGAAGGATTGATTCGAATTGTAACGATTATCCCTTGAACCGAGAAAAAGGTTGAATTCTCTAGTGAATTGGTTTGAAAATCCTTAGTGGGAGCTAAGGTAGTGGATGTAAAGCTTGTCTTGAAGCTTGAACCACTATAAATCTTGTGTCTCAATTTTTTCTATATTTACGGAAAAATCTTCCACAGAATTTTTAATAGCCAATTAACCCCCCTCTTGGCCAACTCCATTGATTGATAAACTCAACAAGTATAACCTTTTATACTAAGCTCTTCTTTGCCTCCATAGACAAGAAATATATCCTTAGTTCTTCTCAAGTACTTAAGGATGTTTTTTACTGCTACCCAGTGACTTTCACCAGTGTTTACCTGATATCGACTTGTCATGCTTAAGGCATACGATACATCTGGTTGAGTACATATCATGGCATACATGATAGAACCAATAGCCGAAGCATATGAAATCTTACTCATTCGTTCTCTTTCTTGTGGAGTTGAAGGACACATTTCCTTCGAAAGAGATATACCATGTCTCATAGGTAAGAATCCTTTTCTTGGATTCTTCCATACTGAATCTTTTCAGAACTTTATCTATATATGTACTTTGACTCAGACCTAAAAGTCGTCTAGATCTATCTCTATAGATCTTAACCCCTAAGATATATGTTGTCTCACCCAAATATTTCATAGAGAAACAACTACTTAACCAAGTCTTAACTGACTGTAAGGTAGGTATGCCATTTCCTATAATAAGTATGTCATCTACATATAAGGTAGGAAAGAAACAATGCTCCCACTTGTCTTCTTGTAAACACAGGGCTCATCTTCGTTCTTGATAAAACCAAACTCTTTAATCGCATCATTGAAACGAAGATTCCAGCTTCGAGAAGCTTGCTTCAGTCCATAAATGGACCTTTGTAGCTTACAAACCATTCCAGCAATTCCTTGAGAGACAAAACCTTCTAGTTGTGTCATATACACATCCTCTTCAAGTTTTCCATTAAGGAGAGCGGTTTTGACGTCCATTTACCAAATTTCATAATCATGGAATGCAGCTATAACAAGCAAGATCCGGATGGATTTAAACATAGCTACAAGGGAGAAAGTTTCTTCATAGTCAATACCATGAACTTGTTGAAAATCTTTAGCGACTAGTCGCCCCTTGTATGTTTGTACGTTTCCATCCATGTCGGTTTTCTTCTTGAAAACCCATTTACACCCTATAGGTTTTACCCCTTTAGGTGATTCAACCAAAGTCCGTATTTGGTTGACTGACAAAGATTCGATCTCAGATTTCATGGCCTCAAGCCATTTCTCAGAGTCTGGGCTCGATACTGCCTCTTGATAAGTTCTTGGCTCATCTTGATCCATAATAAAAGCATCTCCATGTGTGGTAATGAAAAATTCATATCTCTCAGGTGCATGGTTGTATATTTTTTGTTCAAAAATCAATAATTAACTTTTTTTAACTCTTAAATTTTCATTTAAAATCATTTGGTTGTCGTTTTGTTGGGGTTAAAAGGTGCATGTCTAAATGGGCTTTATAGAGAATCCATTCGAATTTTAACCGAGTAAAAATCTAAAAAAAAATGAGATTATGTTGTATAATTAGGTTCAACAGTCCATAATTAACTATTTGAACTCATAAAATTTGATTTAAAATCACTTTACGGCAGTTTTGTTGGGATTAAAAGGTGCATGTCTAAATGAGCTTTATAGAGAATCCGTTCGAATTTTAACCGAGTAAAAATCTAAAAAGTTGAGATTATGTTGTATAATTAGGTTCAACATTCCATAATTAACTATTTGAATTCATAAAATTAGATTTAATATCATTTTGTGGTCGTTTTACTGGGATTAAAACGTGCAACTCTAAATGAGCTTTTTGGTAAACCTGGTCGAATTTTAACTGAGTAAAAAGCTAGAAATTAGAGATTATGATATGATCACATCCAACGATGAACTAGAAGAATTTCCTATTGGACCTATGACTCGTGCTAAAACCAAGAAATTCCAAGAGGCCATGGGAAATCTATTTATTCAAGGCTGGAAATTAGAGAATGCAACACCAACTTTGTTGGAACAATACAACCTCCTACTTGTGCATGAGTTTGCATGAGTTCTTTCTTAAGTTTTTAAATTTAGTTTCAGCATGTGTGCATGAATAAATAATGCTTGATGATCATCTAAGCATGTTAGTGCAATTAAGTTCATTAGTTTAATTAATGCATGATAGTTCACTTAAAGCATGTTAGTTCTCTTATGTTTATGAGTTAATTTAGTGCGTGAGTTAATTAATTAAACTAGATCATTCAATGTAACTAGTTTCATTAATTAAACTAGCTCATTAAATTTGTTTCATGCATTCACTTTCATTTTTATTGAATAAAGTTGTTATCTAATGGTTGCTTATATATTTCAGCTAAGATATTCTTTTGGAGCAAATGGCTGATCATATTCTCAGGAATGACAGGGCATTTACATCAATTAAAGACCCTTGAAAACACATCATGGTTGATTGATTACCATGCAATTCAATGGAGCAATTACACCACTTGAAGGTTGTTATTTCCAGCAATGGTTTTAAGGCTTTCAAGAGAGTCTTTACATCACTTTAAGGCTGTCAGTTTCAGAAAGCAAGAAAGAAAAGACATGCAATAAAAGTCTTCATTATCACCACTTAAGGGAGAGTAAAGGCAGCAATTAAAACAATACTTAAGGAGGGAATTCAAGGAATATCAGTCAACTTGTTCGCCATTTTTGGATTGGTTACGAGCATATTTGAGTCTTGAGGTATTCTACAAACTTATTCCCCTATTCCTTATCTTTCCAACGCACTTTGAATCACCTCAATCCGATATCAGGAGCTTAAGATATGATAAAATTATTGAAGACAGTGCATGCTGGAAATTCAATATGGGAATAGTCACAAGATGCTTCTTCCAAGAATTCAAGAGACCGTTCAATTGCTGAATTCAATGCTTTATAACAACCCCTTAAGTGAGGATGAATGACAACTTAATCAACCACCAGCCTAAGGGTTTCTACTTGTAGATGATATGTATGTCTACATTCATCCTAAGAATGTCCACATTCATCCTTCTAGATCAAACTTTTTGGCTGTCAATAGGAGATATGATAACCTACAAATTAATAGGCCTTTAACACTAGAATAATGAGTCTTTAATCTTTGTCTAGGCCAATCAATTTGTTGTTGTCTTACACCTATAAATAGGCACTCATTTCATTGTAAAAGGGACAACTTTTGGCATATATTATAACTTGAGAGTGTTTCTCTTTTATAGTTCTTTTTGAACTTTATCGGCTTGCAAGATTATTCTTGTGGCATTCATCCCTTTTCATCTTTTTATATTGTTGGTTCCTAGTTCTTATAACTAGAGGGTCACAATCCATTAGCCTTTCACCCAAGTCACGGTTTAAAAACTCTTAAGGAACGGGTCTTCACTTTTTAGTGTTGGTTCCTCCTTTGTTTACACCGCACCATCAATTACATTTCTTTTCTTCACTTTCATCTTTCATACACACATATTTTCCATACTTCATCCTAAGCACAACAACCATCTTATCATTATTCCATTTCACTATATTATCTATCCATTTCATATCATCTTATAAGTTTCATTTCAAAGTTCCTATTTTTCATTTTAGTTACTTACTAGAATCACGATCGGGCAATCACAAATACAAATTCGGATATTCCGCAACCGGATTCGTATCAGTTGGTATCAGAGCTATATCGATTCAGTAAGTTGTTAGATTCATCTCCAAAAAAATTGAAAAAAAAAAGAAAAAAATTGAAAAAAATCCAAAATCTCAAAAAAAAAGTTCAAGAGGGAGGGATCGTATCTTAAAAGTCAAAAGAGGTTTGGTTATATTTTTTATCACATTTTCTTCAGATTCCTATTTTATCTTTTTAGCATCCGTTTGCTACCTATTTTTTTCTTTCCTAACCACTTTGTTTCAGCCGAATTCCACAAAGAAAGCTTGTTGAGCCTTGAGTAAGTTCTCTAAGGACTTAGAAAAGAGAGAAAGAGTGGTAAAAGGAAAGAGTGTGCATTAAGGGAAAAAGCCTATCCCGAGTGAAACATGAGTGTGAGTGCATTTTCTTTGGAGTGGAAAGGTGAGGATTTGTGTTGGTGAGGTTTAATTTTTTTTCTAATCATGTCACAGAGATCTGGTCACAGTGGTGAAGGAGTTCCCAATTTGCAAAACCAAGCATTGCTACAAGCAATGGCAAAGATGATTCAACAGCAATTGGAGCCCTTATTAGAACGAATTGACCAACTTGAAATTTCACAAGCTTATCATGGTAATGAGGAGTATCCTGAAGGGGTTGATGATGTACATGAACATGATCAATCATCCCAACATAGTATGGCACAACAAGGCCAAAGAGCACGTCCAAGAGTGGATGATAATCTCAACAACATCAAGATTACCATTCCTCCTTTCCAAGGAAGAACGGATCCAGAAGCATACCTTGCATGGGAAAAGAAGGTTGAACATATCTTTGAGTGCCATAACTATTCAGAGCTTAAAAAGGTAAAACTCGTTGAGTTTATGGATTACGCACTTATATGGTGGGATCAATTGACATCTAGTAGGAGACGCAATGGTGAACATCCTATTTCTACTTTGAATGAGATGAAAGCTGTGATGCGTAGAAGATTCATTCCAACTCACTACCATAGAGAGTTGTTTAACAAGCTTCAAAACCTTACACAAGGCAATCGTAGTGTTGAGGATTATTATAAAGAGATGGAAGTAGCCATGATCCGAGCCAACATTGATGAGGATCGAGAAGCCACAATGGCAAGGTTTCTATCTGGCCTTGATCCTAACATTGCAGCCATTGTTGAGTTGCAACATTATGTGGAAATAGAAGACATGGTTCATATGGCCATGAAGGTGGAGAAACAACTTAAAAGGAAAGGTGCAACACGAGTCTATGGAGGTTCTACTTCCAAATGGGGGCAAGGTAACTTAAAAAAGAATCCATCCTTTACTCCTAATGAACGAGCCAGACCATCAAAGAATATCAAACCCATCACCGAAACCAACAAGGGAAAGAGTCCAGCCATGCCAGTTCGATCCCGTGATGTACAATGCTTCAAGTGTTTGGGGAGAGGTCACATTGCTAGCCAATGCCCTAACCGCAACACTATGTTCATCCGTGATGATAGAGAGATCGAAACTGACCAAGAGGAGGAGGAAGATGATGAAAAAGAATTTGAAGAAGAAGAAGAGTTGGAACATGCTGTAGATGGAGAGGTCCTTGTTGTTAAAAGGAGCCTAAGCATGCAAGCAATTGATGGGGATCAGCAACGCGAGAACATTTTCCATACTCGCTGCCATATTAATGGAAAGGTATGCTTTGTCATTATCGATGGTGGTAGTTGCACTAACGTCGCTAGTACTTTAATGGTAGATAAACTTGGCCTAGAAACTACCAAGCATCCACATCCCTACAAGTTGCAGTGGCTTAATGATGGAGGAGAACTTAAAGTGATCAAACAAGTTATTGTGCCTTTTTCCATTGGCAAGTATAAAGATGAGGTGTTATGTGATGTTGTGCCAATGCACGCCGGTCATCTCTTGTTAGGAAGACCATGGCAGTTTGATAGGAGAGTCATACATGATGGTTATACCAATCGGTATACCTTCACCCATGAAGCAAGGAAGATCACTTTAGCCCCACTTTCACCAAAGCAAGTTCACAAAGATCAACTTCATTTAAGAGAAAGCTTTGAAAAAGCCAAAGAGAGTGATATCAAAATTGAGAGAAGAGCAAAGGAGAGTGAGGTAACATCCGAGCGGAAAAAAGAGAAAGAAAAAGAAGAAAAAAAGAGAGTTAACATTTTTGCTAAAGAAAAAGAGATAAGAAAGAATTTGTTTTTGGAAAAGATGGTTCTTGTACTTATGTACAAGGAGAGTTTTTTAAGCACTAACGATCTTGACCCAAATCTTCCATCTTTTATTGTTTCATTGTTGCAGGAATATGAAGACCTATTTCCAGAAGAGATTCCAAGTGGACTGCCTCCAATTCGTGGAATAGAGCATCAAATTGACTTTGTTCCTGGTGCCATCATTCCTAACCGACCAGCTTACCGATGTAACCCCGAGGAAACTAAGGAGTTACAAAGGCAAGTTTCAGATTTGATGGAAAAGGGTTATATTAGAGAGAGCCTTAGTCCTTGTGCAGTACCTTTTCTACTTGTGCCTAAGAAAGATGGTACATGGCGCATGTGTGTGGACTGTCGTGCGGTGAACAAAATAACGGTAAAGTATCATCATCCTATTCCACGTTTAGATGATATGTTAGATGAGCTTAGTGGTTCTAATGTCTTCTCTAAGATTGATCTTAAAAGTGGTTACCATCAAATTCGAATGCGAGAAGGGGATGAGTGGAAAACTGCATTCAAGACTAAACAAGGATTATATGAGTGGTTGGTTATGCCGTTCGGTCTAACTAATGCACCAAGTACTTTTATGAGATTAATGAATCACATCCTTAGACAATTCTTGGGTAAGTTTTGTGTAGTGTATTTTGATGATATTCTTATCTATAGCAAGAGTTTGAATGAACATGTTCAGCATCTAAGGTTAGTGTTAGATGTTTTGAGAAATGAAAGACTTTATGCTAATCTACAAAAATGCATATTTTGCACTAACAAGGTTGTTTTCCTAGGTTTTGTTATGAGTGCAGATGGATTAGAAGTTGATAGAGAGAAGGTTAAGGCAATTGAAGAATGGCCTAGACCAACAAGCATTAGCCAAGTTAGAAGCTTTCATGGTTTAGCAAGCTTCTATCGTCGGTTTGTACCTAATTTCAGCACCTTAGCTACTCCTTTAACCGGAGTCATTAAAAAGAATTCCAATTTCTTTTGGGGTGAAGAACAAGAGAAATCCTTTAACCTGATTAAGGATTGTTTAATTAATGCACCATTGTTAACTTTACCTGATTTTAACAAAGTTTTTGAGGTTGAATGTGATGCTTCAGGTTTAGGAGTTGGAGCAGTTTTATCTCAAGAAGGACGCCCCATAGCCTACTTTAGTGAGAAATTGAGTGGAGCTACACTCAATTATCCGACCTATGATAAGGAGATGTATGCACTAATTTGGGCTTTGGAAACTTGGCAACATTACCTATGGTCTAAAGAATTCATCATCTATACAGACCACGAGGCATTAAAGCACATCAAGGGTCAACATAAGCTAAACAAGAGACACGCCAAATGGGTTGAGTTTCTTGAAGCCTTCCCTTATGTGATCAAGTATAAAAAGGGTAAGGAAAACATTGTTGCTGATGCACTATCACGTAGGTATGCCCTTTTTAACACCTTAGACTCTAAATTGTTGGGTTTTGCTTTCATTAAGGAATTATATGAGTCTGACCATGATTTTGGTGAAGTATACAAAATCTGTGAGAAAGGTGCACATGATAAGTTTTATAGAGATGATGGATACCTATTCAAGGAACGGAAGCTTTGCATCCCACAAGGATCCATTCGAGAGTTACTCCTCAAGGAAGCACATGGTGGAGGACTAATGGGACATTTTGGAGTAGCAAAGACGTTGAGCATGCTTCAAGAGCACTTGTATTGGCCAAAGATGAAACGAGATGTTGAGAGACTATGTGAGCGTTGTATCACATGTAGAAAGGCCAAGTCAAAAGTCATGCCCCATGGCCTATATACCCCACTATTGTCTACCCATGGATTTTGTACTTGGACTGCCACGTACAAAGAATAACAAAGATTCCATCTTTGTAGTAGTGGATCGATTCTCCAAAATGGCTCATTTTATTCCTTGTAATAAGACTAATGATGCTTCACATGTTGCTAATTTATTTTTCAGGGAAATCATGAGATTGCATGGTGTTCCAAGAACTATCGTATCTGATCGAGATGTGAAGTTCTTAAGCCATTTTTGGAGAACATTATGGAGCAGGATTGGAACCAAGTTGTTGTTTTCCACAACTTGCCATCCACAAACAGATGGTCAAACTGAAGTGGTGAAACGGGTGTTATCCATGTTGTTGAGGATAATTATCAAAAAGAATTTGAGGACTTGGGAGGAAAGCTTGCCACATGTGGAGTTTGCTTACAACCGATCCATTCATTCCACCACTAAAATGTTCGAGTGTGAACAGATTCAAAGATAGAACCTGATGGGTAATACTTGCATTTGTAGACCTGACTAAGGAGATTATCAGGTTCACAAACCAGACACCAGATCTGTTTGCCTAGTAAAGCAACATTGAAGTGATGAAGATTGCGAAACCCTATACCTCCTGCTGCTTTTGGCAGACAGACGGTGTCCCAAGGGAGCATATGCCATCCTCGTTTGTCAGCTTTCCCAGACCATCAATAACGGCGTATCGAAGCGGTCATATCATCAATAATGTTTTGGGGTAAAAGGTAGCAAGACATAACATATTGTGGTATAGACTGGATGACAGATTTAATAAAGATTTCTCTACCACTAAAGGAAAGGAGGTGCTTATCCCATTTACTCAGACGAGCATTCATTTTTTCCCTGGTGAACCCCAAGGCTGCTGTCCTGTTCTTTCTTATTAGGAGAGGGACCCCCAGGTAAATACCTGGATCTTCCACTTCTCTTACGTGAAGGATATTATTGATTTCCGACCGAAGCGACATGGAAGTTTTCCAAGAAATGAAAATAGTAGACTTTTCAAAATTTACCGTCTGTCCAGACGAAGTGGCGTAAGTATTTAGAGAATCCTTAAGGCGTTGAGCCTCTGTAGTTGTATTCTTAATGAATACGACACAGTCATCAGCAAAAACAAGGTGGTTGACGCGTGGCCCATTCCTGCTCGCACAAAGTCCAGGGAGGTTACCAATTGTTTGCTCAACATTGAGCAAGGCTGAAAGGCCTTGAGTACAGAAAAGAAACAAGAAGGGGGATAGAGGGTCCCCTTGCCGTAACCTTCTATGGGGTTTGAAAGGTCTTGAAAGGGAGTCGTTGATACGTACTTGGAAGGATACTGAGGATACACATGTCATAATAAGGGAAACCCAACTGGAGTTGAATCTGAGATGAATCATAATTTGTTCAAGAAAAGGCCATTCAACACGGTCAAAAGCTTTTTTCGTGTCGAGTTTTAAGCTAGCACCATTTGCAAGAGATGTTTCGTCCGTATTTAAAGTATGGATGAGCTCATGGGCAATAAGGATGTTGTCAGTAATGTTCCTTCCTTGAACAAAAACAGCTTGATTGCCACTAACACATAAGGGAATGATAGATTTTAGACAGTTAACAAGCACTTTCGATACAGTTTTGTAAATGACAGTGCACAGGCTAATAGGTCTGAGATGGCGCATTGTAGTGGGGTCACTAATTTTGGGAATAAGAACAATGATAGTACGATTGACCTCTTCCATATTAACCGACCCTCTCAGGAGTCCAAGGCAGAGGTTTGTAAAGTCCTGGCCAATGATATCCCAATGCTTCCTAAAGAAACCGCTTGGGAATCCATCAACACCCAGGGCTTTCCACGGGTCAATATCACGAAAAGCAATGGTAACTTCATCGGTAGTGAAATCCTTATTAAGATCATTGTTCATTGTTTCGGTAACAACGGTGGGAATGTTATCCAAGATGGCAGAGGCAATAGTAGGAGAGGAAGATGTAAAAAGCTTTTGAAAGTAAGAAATAGCAGTAGACATGATATCGTTTGTATGTGTTTGCCATATATTCTGGTTATCTAGAAGTCCAACAATATGATTCTTTCGTCGTCGGTTATTTGCTCTGGCATGAAAAAAAAGAAGTATTTTTATCTCCATGTTCTAACCAGTGTGTCCGAGCTCGTTGAGCTCAGTACATTTCTTTCGCATTTAACAAGCTATCAAGCTCACTTTTAGCAGAAATAAAGTTATGGATTTCCGTATCAGAAAGATGGCGTTTGAGACATATTAATAAAGTCGTTCAGTTGAATGATGCGCTCATTGGATTTAATGCGTTTGTTAGTTTGCCAATTGGCTAGGAATCGTCCAATATCCTGAAGTTTATGAAGTGTTGAACGAGATTGGTTAGACCATATTTCTCTAATTCGAGACAAAACATCCGGGTCATCATCCCAACAATTCTCATAATGAAAAAGATTATTGGAGTGTTTGGATCTGGGAGCTCTGGATGGGCTAGTGTCCATTAAGATAGGGCAATGATCAGAACGTGCCTGAAAAAACGGTATAGCTTGGCAATTAGGAAATGTATGAAACCAAGCGGAGTTACCAAGGAATCTATCAATTCGTTCCATAATGGTTTCCGTATAACATCCAGATCTAGTCCAAGTGAACCATCCAGATGTTGGTTGGCAGTCAAAAAGATCATTCTTATCAAGACAATCTCTAAAATTATTAATTTGTGATCGCGCACGACGGATACCGCCTTGTTTTTCATTATCATAAAGGATTTCATTAAAGCCCCCCCCTAAAAGCCAGGGAAGGGAAGATGCTGGTTTTAGAGTATCTATTAATTGCCAGGTTTTGTATTTGTTTGCAGTTTCGGCGAAACCATGTAAACCGAAGAAGTGAAATTGAGTTTGCCCAGAAGAAATAACGACATCAATATGACGATCTGAGTAAGAAAGCAAATCTATAGTAATTTTATTATTCCAAATAATAGCAAGCCCTGTACAAGAAGGGCTGGATTCAATGGCTATGCAACCATGCATTCCTAACTTAATCTTAATACGGTCCATATTGTATCTGTTTAACCTTGTTTCACAGAGAAAAATAAAATCGGCGTCATGCTTAGAAGTAGCACGTTGTAGAGCAAGAACTGCATGGGCATTGCCGAGACCCTGGCAGTTCCAACATAATATTTTCATTTTGCTCGGCGGGGTTGATCACCATCAACCTCCGCCGGAGAGTTTTTTTTGCTGCTCATCCCAGCTTTTTCAGTAGAAATCAAAAAACTAACCTCACCGATATCATCTAAGGTGAGATCTTTTGGAAGTGTAGGAATATTAAACTTTTGACATTCGAACATTGTGGAAAAGAACACACCAGTAAAGATGTTTGATTGATCCCTTCTCAAGGGTGGTAGTTGACTAATAGCAGATATTAGTACAAAGAAAGTAAGAACAGTCAATGGGATTAGAACCAAAATATAAAAACAACCATGGACGATAGATCGGTAAAAGTACTGGTTGCGGATCAGCCAAGGAGAGGAAAACCGTTTGGTCTTCGTGATCCCAAAAATCTATTGTTCGTCATTAAGATGTCGAATAGCCAACAAGATGATAGCTCTTGTTTGGTAGTCATCGAAAAGATACTTAAGAACCAAAACAAACAAAGTACAATATGAAGACAGATGCAAATTCATGGGTGTAAACAATGAAAGTTGGTAGATCAAACCCATAATGGTGTTGGTAAAGTCCCTTTGCAGGGTGGTGAATGAATAAGTATATATAGATCCTATCAAGAAAAGAAATATCTGATGTATGAAATCATACTTTACAAACTTGTTAAATCGGTGATACAAGCTGATTTTACACAGTTTAAAGTTAAACAAAACCAGGATGACAGATCTGAGAAGAAAATTACCAGAATTGTTAAAAAGAGACAAAATTGATAGTAGTTCGACTAAAACTAGCTCTCTAGGATCAAGAAAACAGAATGAACTCAAATGAAACATATTTATAACGAAAATTATATTTGTTTGAGTAAGATATAAATACAAGAGAAATTGGATTTGACAAATTATTAAAAGATGAAGAAACACAAAAGTTAGCGAGAAGGTTACCAAGATGATGAGTAGGTGTGAGAAATTCGAAACAATGTGAATCCAATCCATGTAATCGTCGTTTTTGTCGGTTCCTCCTAAAGACCCCAAGAACCAAGAAACGCTCCTGATCGGAGTAAGTGAGAGCGTACGACCATGATATAGCATCAAAGAGAAATTCCAGTAAAAAAGTTTGAAGAAAAGATGGCAATAAGCGTTAATCAAAAGGAACAGAAGAAAACTAACGAACGAACATTGCCAAGAAACATCCTTGCTGCAATAAAGATTACAAATCTTATAACTAAAGAAATAGAAAAAATGCTGGAATAAATTAATGAATAAGATCCATACTCTTACCAATGTTACAAAGATAAGTGAGAACTCTTTATAATTGTTGCTACTTATCGCATGAAAACACTTGATCAAATTTAATCCATTTCGGCTAAGTAAAGGCATCAAAATCGCTGGATTTGCAGAATTCTTTTGAGGTAGTTGGAATTCGGTTTGACAATTAGTCTTAATTGTTGGTAATACACCATTCAAGGTGTTGGAATTATCCCTTTGCAAGGGTGATATATACACAGAAAGGAAATAAAATACAATTAAAGATCCTATAAACCAAAGGACAATTAATGCAATCAAGTACTCCAAAGTTGAAATCTTGAAAGATACCTTACCAAAGAAAGTGAGAAAATAACAAACATCAACAAGATAAACAAGAAACTCAAGAAGATGAAAATTGAATTGCTTCCAAACATGAAAATTGAATTGTTCCAGATCAAAGAAGATACTATCAAGAAAGCCATCCCTTTGATAGTCGAAACAAGTTTCTTCCATAAAGAGCTTACAAAAAGTGAAAAAAAACAAGGGTCCAACTTTGTATCCACATCTATAAAAAGACAATGATTAACATATCCATGGAATCGGTGGTTAAGGGAGTGCAAAAACTCCCATTGGAACCCGACTAACAAAACTCCAAGGATAACATCATAAAAAGGATTCAAACTTATAGTCTTCAACAAAAAAGAATGCATAGAAAGAAAGATTGTAAATAATATAAGATAACAAAATACAAAGAGACCTTTGTGGTATAAATCTGAATGTGTTTGTTTCTTCCTCTCCATAGAATGGTGGTGTGACGAAGATGGCAGCATCGATGGAGGTATCATGGCAGCGGCGGAGGCAGAGGGAGAAGGGGGAGCGACAGTTGAAGGATGAAGGGAAGAAAACATGGGAGGGGAAGAGAGAGGCGAGAGGAGAAGAGAGAAAACAAAACACATTCAACCCACTTGGTAACCCGTTTACGACTAAAATGCTCTAAAATGGAGATTAAGTTGTATAATTTGGTTCAAAAGCTCAAAATTAACTATTTTAACTCATGAAATTTGATTTATTCTTATTTTGTGTCCGTTTTGTTAGGTTTAAGGTGTTCATACCTTAATGAGCTTTATAGTGAACACATTGGAATTTAAACCGAGTAAAGTTCTCAAAAATTGAGATTAAGTGGTTTAATCATATTCAAAATCCCATAATTAACTATTTGAACTCACTTAGTTTGATTGAGTCTAATTTTGTTGTCAGTTTGTTAGATATAAAGCGTGCATGTCTAATTGGGTTTTCTAGTAAACCCGTTCAAATTTTAAGCGGCTAAAATGCTCTAAAATGGAGATTAAGTTGTATAATTTGGTTCAAAAGCCAATAATTGACTATTTAAACACGTGAAATTTGATTTATTCTTATTTTGCGTCTGTATTTTTAGGTTTAAAGTGTGCATATCTAAATGAGCTTTATAGTGAATACATTGAAATTTAAACCGAGTAAGGTTCTAAAAAACTGAGATTAGTGGTTTAATCATTTTCAAAATCCCATAATTAACTATTTGAACTCACATAGTTTGATTTAGTCTAATTTTGTGGTCGGTTTGTTGGATTTAAAGTGTGCATGTCTAATTGGGCTTTCTAGTGAACCCGTTCTAATTTTAAGCGACTAAAATGCTCTAAAATGGAGCTTAAGTTGTATAATTTGGTTCAAAAGCTCATAATTAACTATTTGAACTCATGAAATTTGATTAATTCTTATTTTGCGTCCATTTTGTTAGGTTTAAAGTGTGTATATCTGATATGATACTAATCGACACCTATTTACTCTATGGTTTAATCACATCATTGAAAATCTTCCAGACTGATTCTAAGGGAGTTCTACCTTACTTTATCTTCTATTATCTAATTTATCCATTCTATATATTGACAAGCATGCTTTTTCTATTTAAGTGATGCTTCGTGATTGCATAACTATATCTTTATAATTATTCTAAGTTAGCGTATTCTTAATATTAGCTAAACTATATTATTTTAAGCTCATTTTAGCTTATTTCAATTCGTTTCAGCTTACACATTGTTTACTTATTGTTTTAGTTATTTTAAGTAAAGATAATAGTCTAAGGAAGCTTAAAGACATCAAGGGTAGCTCAACTTTGCTTGAAAAGGATTATGGTAGCTCGTAGCAGCTCAAGAATAACTAAAACGCAAAGGAATGCAATGGATCTCAAATGGAGGACTATTTCAGCTCGTGAACTTAAAAGGACTATGAAGAGGAGCTCACGAACTTAAAGGCCTAGCTCAACCAGCTAAAGTCCCGTCTAGAAAGCTCAAATTGAAAGCAAAATTTGAGCTAGCTAAGTCAGCTAGCTAGCTCAACTCAAGTCAGCTCAATCATCTCATCTCAGCTCACCCTACAACCTTCAGCTCAACCATGGAAGGACATGTTCCCTCCCCAAGGAACACAACCGATCAGACATGGAGGGAAACATGTTTGGGCTCTACTCCTTCGAGGGAAATATGAATTTCACGCCAAAACAAAGAGGCATCACTCTTCACTGGACAGATTCATTATGGTCCACTTGTTTGCTAATTTCGAGCAGGATAAAAGTCGAATTGGGTTTCGGTGTCTGCATGAAAGTTGTTGCTCTATCTTTTACCTTTCGAAAACATGTTGAATCGTATCAATCCAATATCGGGAGCTTGAGATATGGCCCAATTACTGAAGACTGTACAAGCTGGACCGAAAAGTTACAACTCTTCGAATAGATTTGGAGGGAGACACCATTCAAATGAATGGTTATCTGAATAGTTAAAGGCCATTTCGGCCAAAACCCTTAGAAAACTATAAATAGGACTTGGATTTCATTTTGTAAACACACCATTCAGATTATATAAAATTACTTGTGAGAATTTTCTCTCGTTTAGTTCTTCTTAGAACTTTATCGACTTATCAAGTACATTTTTGTACTTGTGTCGTCAGCCCCTTTCTATCCATCTTGATACTTCGGGTTCTTTTTGATATGATCACATCTAACAATGAACCACAAGAATTTCCTATTGGACCTGTGACTCGTGCTAAAACCAAGAAATTCCAAGAGGCCGTGGGAAATCTATTTATTCAAGGCTGGAAATTAGAGAATGCAACACCAACTTTGTTGGAACAATACAACCTCCTACTTGTGCATGAGTTCTTTCTTAAGTTTTTAAATTTAGTTTCAACATGTGTGCATGAATAAATAATGCTTGATGATCATTTAAGAATGTTAGTGCAATTAAGTTCATTAGTTTAATTAATGCATGATAGTTCACTTAAAGCATGTTAGTTCTCTTATGTTTATGAGTTAATTTAGTGCGTGTTAATTAATTAAACTAGATCATTCAATGTAACTAGTTTCATTAAGTAACTAGCTCATTGATACGAATTCGGTTGCGGAATATCCGAATTTGTATATGTGATTGCCCGATCGTGATTCTAGTAAGTAACTAAAATGAAAAATAGGAATTTTAAAATAGAACTTACAAGATAATATCAATGGATTAATAGTATGGTGAAATGGAATGATGATAAATGGTTGTTTTGTTTAGGATGACGTATGGAAAATACGGATGTATGGATGATGGAAGTGAAGAAAATGAATGTAATTGATGGTGCGGTGTAAACAAAGGAGGAACCAACACTAAAAAGTGAAGACCCGTTCCTTAAGAGTTTTTAAACCGTAACTTGGGTGAAAGGTTAATGGATTGTGACCCTCTAGTTATAAGAACTAGGAACCAGCAATATAAAAAGATGAAAAGGGATGAATGCCACAAGAACAATCTTGCAAGCCGATAAAGTTCAAAAAGAACTATAAAAGAGAAACACTCTCAAGTTGTAATATATGCCAAAAGTTGTATCTTTTACAATGGAATGAGTACCTATTTATAGGTGTAAGGCAACAACAAATTGATTTGCCTAGACAAAGATTAAAGGCTCATTATTCTAGTGTTAAAGGCCTATTAATTTGTAGGTTATCCATCCTATCTCCAATTGACAGCCAAAAAGTTTGATCTAAAAAGGATGAATGTGGACATTCATAGGATGAATGTAGACATACATATCATCCACATGGAAAAACCCTTGGGCTAATGAACTTGATTAAGTTGTCATTCATCCTCCTTTAATAGGCTGCTGATAAAGCATTGAATTCAGCAATTGAATGGCCTCTTGAATTTGTTGAACAAGCATCTTGTGACTATTCCCGTACTAAATTTCCAACATGCACTATATTCACTAATTTAATCATATCTTAAGCTCCTGATATCGGATTGAGGTGATTCAAAGTGCGTTGGAAAGATAAGAAATAGGGGAATAAGTTTTAAGAAGATCTCAAGACTCAAATATGCCGTATCCAATACAAAAATGGCGAACAAGTTGACTGATATTCCTTGAACTACCTCATTAAGTGTTGCTTTAATTCTTGCCTTTACTCTCCCTTAAGTGGTGATAATGAAAGCTTTCATTGCATGTCATCTCTGATAAAAACTGATCAGCTTTATGGTGTGTTAAAGTAACTCTTAAGTAGTGTTTCAGTAGCTCTTTAAGTGGTACATTTAGGAGCTCTTCAATGCCTTGTAACATTGTTGAAACTGATAGTCTTTATGTGATGTAAATATCCCTTGAATTCCTTGAAAACTGATCAGTCATCATGGTGTCTTCAAGTGTCTTCAATTGGTGGTAAATGACTTGTCATTCTTGTAGAAAATGATCAGCCATTTGATCCCAAATGAGTACCCTAGCTGAAAATATATGAGCAACCATTAGATAACATCTTTATTCAATAAAGTAAATGCTTGGAAGAAACTTAATGAGCTAGTTAAATTAAATGAACCAGTTTAATTAAATGAACTAACTCACTTAATGAAATAACAAACATCAATAAGCTCTCAGACTTTAAATGAACTAACATGCATAAACTGACATGCATTAATTAAACTAACAAGATTAAAAGAACTAACATGCTTAAATGTTCGAAACAAACATAAGTGAAACAATATGTTTAAATGAACAATAAGCCTTATTTATTCATGATAAAAAATGCAGAAATTAAATATGTAAAATAATGTAAACACATGCAAGCTAAATGCTCATGCAACTACATGCAATACACTCCTAAGCTAGCACTCAAATGCATGTATTAAAATGCAAAAGTAACATGCAAAAGATGGCCAAGGCTCCAAGTTCAAATTCAAGGCTTGAAAAAGCATGTTTGCACTTGAATTGTTAAGATCGACTTTGCCAGAAGTGTTTAAATCTTGTGACTTGTTCTCTGATATGAGCAAGGACCCAATAAGTTTGGTGTTGGCTTGGATCACATTACTCATTAAATTTGTTTCATGCATTCACTTTCATTTTAATGAATAAAGTTGTTATCTAATGGTTGCTTATATATTTCAGCTAAGATATTCTTTTGGAGCAAATGGTTGATCATATTCTCAGGAATGACAAGGCATTTACATCAATTAAAGACCCTTGAAGACACATCAAGGTTGATTGGTTACAGTGCAATTCAATGGAGCAATTATACCAATTGAAGGTTGTTATTTCCAGCAATGGTTTTAAGGCTTTCAAGTGAGTCTTTACATCACTTTAAGGCTGTCAGTTTCAGCAAGCAAGAAAGAAAAGACATGCAATAAAAGTCTTCATTATCACCACTTAAGGGAGAGTAAAGGCAGCAATTAAAACAATACTTAAGGAGGGAATTCAAGGAATATTAGTCAACTTGTTCGTCATTTTTAGATTGGATACAAGGATATTTGAGTCTTGAGGTCTTCTTCAAACTTCTTCCCCTATTCCTTATCTTTCCAACGCACTTTGAATTACCTCAATCCGATATCAGGAGCTTAAGATATGATTAAATTATTGAAGACAGTGCATGCTGGAAATTCAATACGGGAATAGTCACAAGATGCTTCTTCCAAGAATTCAAGAGACCATTCAATTGCTGAATTCAATGCTTTATAACAGCCCCTTAAGGGAGGATGAATGACAACTTAATCAACCATCAGCCCAAGGGTTTATACTTGTGGATGATATGTATGTCTACATTCATCCTAAGAATGTCCACATTCATCCTTCTAGATCAAATTTTTGGCTGTCAATAGGAGATATGATAACCTACAAATTAATAGGCCTTTAACACTAGAATAATGAGTTTTTAATCTTTGTCTAGGCCAATCAATTTGTTGTTGTCTTACACCTATAAATAGGCACTCATTTCATTGTAAAAGGGACAACTTTTAGCATATATTATAACTTGAGAGTGTTTCTCTTTTATAGTTCTTTTTGAACTTTATCGACTTGCAAGATTGTTCTTGTGGCATTCATCCCTTTTCATCTTTTTATATTGCTGGTTCCTAGTTCTTATAACTAGAGGGTCATAATCCATTACCCTTTCACCCAAGTCACGGTTTAAAAACTCTTAAGGAACGGGTCTTCACTTTTTAGTGTTGGTTCCTCCTTTGTTTACACCGCACCATCAATTACATTTCTTCTCTTCACTTCCATCTTCCATACATCCATATTTTCCATACTTCATCCTAAGCACAACAACCATCTTATCATCATTCCATTTCACTATATTATTTATCCATTTCATATCATCTTATAAGTTTCATTTCAAAGTTCCTATTTTTCATTTTAGTTACTTACTAGAATCACGATCGGGCAATCACAAATACAAATTCAGATATTCTGCAACCGGATTCGTATCACTTTTAGTTTAATATACTAAAAGGGTCAAAGTCTGTTTATCACCATCCCTTGAAGATCAATATAAGATTCGGGATTAGATTTTCTATAACCTAGTTTCTTCCTTGAGTATCTTTAAGATACTATTTCCCTTTTACCATATCACTATCAGTACATATCCTCTCATTCCATCATCATTCCCGCCTCTTTGTCATCATCACAAATCGTTCTAAACACCCATTCACCCTTGTCAACACCACATATCCTTCCACTTCCAATTCAGTCCCTAAACTATTCCTTTCATCCTTTATCCTTAATTCTTTATTTTGCAGCCACTTCTTGCGAGAGAATTGCTTACTTCCTAGGTCCTACAATCAAAGTTTGTCGTTCAACATCATCAACAAGATCGACACATATCATATGGTAATCAGAGCTTTGGTGGAAGAAGCAAAGTGCAACAAAAAGTCCGTTCAAGCAATTGTAAGGGACTAAACTTTGTCATTTTAAATTTTTGTGCAAAAAAAAAAGAAAAAAAAGAGAAAGTCAGTTTAAAAAAAAAGAAAGAAAGAACGAGAAAAGTCAGTTTCAAAAAAAAAAGAAGAGAAAAGAAAATCAGATTCAAAAGTACAAGATCAAGGGTGAGAAAGCACAACAACATCATCTTCAACATCAAGCCGAGAAGCTATTTCATCTTTAAGACTTTGATTGTTGGTGAAGGAAGGTTGTAAGTTTTCTTATCAAGTAAGTAACCCCGTTTTCATTTTTTTCATTCTAAACCTTTCTTTTCATCCTATTTCCTTTCTTTTTCTTTTAAACTAATAATTTCAGTGACGCACAAGTACAATTTACTTGCCTAAGCCTTGAGTAAGTTCTTCTAAGAACTATACACGAGAGAAAAGAGTGGAAAAAGGCAAGAGAGTTGTGAGATTATAAGAGGACAGTAAAGCCATTAAGTCCTAAGAGTGCAAACACGGAGAGAGCATAAGAGAGTAATTTTCCTTGGAGTGAATTAGTGAGGCTTTGTTGGGAAACATATTGGGTAAGGATTTTATTTTCATTATTCTAACCATGCCACCAGAATCTTGTGATTTTTCTTCCACATCAGGACAAGTTCTCGTTGTGAAAAGAACATTAAGATTAGAAGTGATGAATGAAGAAGACCAACAAAGGGAGAATATTTTCTACACTAGATGCCATGTGAACAATAAGATTTGCTCTTTAATAATTGATGGAGGAAGTTGTACAAACATAGCAAGCATTTTGATGGTAGAACAACTCGGTCTTGAAACCACCGAACATCCAAATCCATATAAACTACAATTTTTGCATGATGGAGGAGAATTAGAAGTCAACAAGCAAGTGAAAATTCCATTTTCCATTGGAAGATACATAGATGAAGTCTTGTGTGACATACTACCTATGAGTGCAAGTCATATTCTTCTAGGGAGACTATGGCAATACGACAAGAGAGCAGTTCATGACGGTTACACCAATCAGTTCTCATTTATGTTTGAAGGAAGAAAGATCGTCCTAACACCTTTGAGCCCAAGTCAAGTACATAGTGACCAGGAACAATTATCTAAGCGAATTGCAACATGGAATGAAAACAAAAAGGGAAAAGAGGAAGTCAAAGAAGGTTCGATGGAAGAAGAGCATTTTAAAGAAAAAGAAACCATCGGAGTTGAAAATGAAAATAGTTGGAGTTGAAAATGAAAATGAGGAAATGAAAATAGTTGGAGTTGAAAATGAAAATGACGAAATGAAAATAGTTGGATTTGAAAATGAAGAGACTAAAAAAGAAACTGTGAATAAAGAGTATGTTGGAGTTGAAAATGCGCGAATTGGAAAGGAAGAGTGTGAAGAAGAAAAGCAGATTTTATTTAACAATTATTTTCTTCCTATTTTTAAATTTTCATTTTTACAGGATGATAAAAGGAAGACCCCAAGAGATGCTCCAATTGCATTGTCGATCTTGAAGGAAACTCAACAACCAACACTAATTAAACATCCACCCTGGTTTGCTATTTTCATTCATTTGGTTAATAGTTACTAATTCTCTAACTATGATTTTTTTGTAGCAAATTGATTCACATACTTGGTGTTATCCTACCAAACTACGACGACAAGTTCTTTTGTTATTGTCTGATTGGTGCATCAAAATATGTCATTCCAAGAGAGCTATACAGTTAAGACTCTTCAACAATCATTATGATGATTTGAAGAGTGGGGATGAAAAGTTACATATCTTTTCCAAAAAACATGATGTTTCGAGCCGAGGAATGATTCAAAGAACAAGTTTTGTTCTTAAAAGTCATGACGTTGCAAAAGGAGGATTCCAAAGAATTATTGCCTATTTAGAGAAGGATGACCCGAGAAAATTGAACACATCACTTGGAAGGAGTGAGAATTCATCCACCCTAACAACAAGGAGGTGTCCATTAAAGAACAATTTCGATTTGAGGACAAATCGCCAAAAAGAAGGGGAGGATGATATGATCCTAATCGGCACCTATTTTCTCTATGGTTTAATCACATCATTGAAAATCTTCCAGACTGATTCTAAGGGAGTTCTACCTTACTTTATCTTCTATTATCTAATTTATGCATTTTATATATTGACAAGCATGCTTTTTCTATTTAAGTGATGCTTCGTGATTGCATAACTACATCTTTATAATTATTCTAAGTTAGCGTATTCTTAATATTAGCTAAACTATATTATTTTAAGCTCATTTTAGCTTATTTCAATTCGTTTCAGCTTACACATTGTTTACTTATTGTTTTAGTTATTCTAAGTAAAGATAATAGTCTAAGGAAGCTTAAAGACATCAAGGGTAGCTCAACTTTGCTTGGAAAGGATTATGGTAGCTCGTAGTAGCTCAAGAATAACTAAAACGCAAAGGAATGCAAAGGAGCTCAAATGGAGGACTATTTTAGCTCGTGAACTTAAAAGGACTATGAAGAGGAGCTCACGAACTGTTGGGACCGCCGGCACACCCCATGGTGCAGCGGAACAAAATTACGACGGTCTTTCCAGTGATCCATGTACGTTTAATCCGAAATTGGGAGGAAGAGATGCGATAACTTACATTGGGTTCCTTGATGAACAGCAAAGACAACAACAGGATCTGCTGTAGTTACGATCGTTCAACAATCGAATCTTTAGCCTCCACGAATATCGTCTCGACCTCTACTCTGTTCACCCGGTTGAGAGAGCAAATCTTGAAAAACTGTTTTTCGTGATTCTAGGATTTGGAATTCGGAATTCTATGTTATGGCTGCTAGACCAAAGATCCTTTATATAGGTGTAACCCTAGGTATAAGAGTTTGATTCCGAATTTGTTTATAGGAGGAAATAATTACTTTAATTATTTCCTTAAATTTCAGAATCTATATATTTAATTCGAATTTAAAAGGGATATAATTACTTTAATTATATCCTTTATTAAAATTCGGGATTAAATATATTCTTCTTATACTTATATATTTTTGCTCCTTTTCAACCATTGGGTGTGACCCTGTAGGCTCATTGTAACGTTAGTAGTAATATTAGAACAATTCTAATATTACAAACAATGAGTGACATCTAGCAATATATCATTGTCATCTAAGTTACAAGAGATAATGATTCGATATATCATGTTCGTGACCAACTATCTTAATGTATTATATCCTTTTGTCCTTTTATATCTTTAATAGGCACAAGTCTTGGAATAGTCACACTTGTATAGCCTATTTTAATGTTTCTTGATATCTAGAGTGGACTACTTTTAATGAATAATTTGTGATATCTCATATCAACGTATTCAAGCATGGCCATGCATTTCTAGTCTCACTCAATCAAGTGGCCTTTGATATATTTTCCTATTATGTAGGATGGACAAATCCTATCTTGATCATTCACTTCTCACTACATACATTGTAATATGTCCAATATCAGTTTTTATAGTGTAACTAATTACGCGACACATTTAACTGCATCAAAACATAAAACAATATATGTTGAGATAGTAATAATCTCAAGTCTAAGGACCATACATATAGTTGTCACTATGAGCAATATCATGACCGTCACATAATAATCCAAGATATATGCTCATAGTGGGTCAATCCAATATATTATTCTCTATTAATATATTCATGTATTAATTCTGACATCTCTATGTCAATGACAACTCATTGTCATCAATTAATCACATGTTAGTCTTAAGCGTACTATTATTGTCCATACCCATAATAATACTTGACTAAGTATCTTTTAATAATAATACATATATTATTATATGGACCTTATTGTTTCTCAGTTTATGTTATACATTGACATATATATCTGAATACAACAATGACAATGCCTTTATTCAATAAAATTGGTAAATAAAAGTATCCTTACAATCATCATATGATTGGTCTTTGGGCATACTCTAACACGAACTTAAAGGCCTAGCTCAACCAGCTAAAGTCCGGTCCAGAAAGCTCAAATTGAAAGCAAAATTTGAGCTAGCTAAGTCAGCTAGCTAGCTCAACTCAAGTCAGCTCAATCATCTCATCTCAACTCACCCTACAACCTTCAGCTTAACCATGGAAGGACATGTTCCCTCCCCAAGGGACACAACCGACCATCCATGGAGGGAAACATGTTTGGGCGCCACTCCTTGGAGGGAAATATGAATTTCACGCCAAAACAAAGAGGCATCACTCTTCATTGGACATATTCATGATGGTCCACTTGTTTGCTAATTTCAAGTAGGATACAAGTCGAATTGGGTTTCGGTGTCTTCATGAAAGTTGTTCCTCTATCTCTTATATTTTCAACACATGTCGAATCGTATCAATCCGATATCGGGAGCTGGAGATATGGCCCAATTACTGAAGACTGTGCAGGCTGGACCCAAAAGTTACAACTCTTCGAATAGATTTGGAGGGAGACACCATTCAAATGAACGGTTAACCAAATAGTTAAAGGCCATTTCGGCCAAACCCCTTAGAAAACTATAAATAGGACTTAGATTTCGTTTTGTAAACACACCATTCAGATTATATAAAATTACTTGTGAGAATTTTCTCTCGTTTAGTTCTTCTTAGAACTTTATCGACTTATCAAGTACTTTTTGTACTTGTGGCGTCAACCCCTTGTATCCATCTTGATACTTCGGGTTCTTTTAGTTTAATATAAAGGGTCAAAGTTTGTTTATCACCATCCCTTGAAGATCAATATAAGATTCGGGATTAGGTTTTCTATGACCTAGTTTCTTCCTTGAGTATCTTTAAGATACTATTTCCCTTTTACCATATCACCATCCTTACATATCCTCTCATTCCATCATCATTCCCGCCCCTTTTTCATCATCACAAATCGTTCTAAACATCCATTCATCCTTGTCAACATCACATATCCTTCCACTTCCAAATTAGTCCCTAAACTATTCTTTTCATCATTTATCCTTAATTCTTTATTTTGCAGCCACTTCTTGCGAGAGACTTGCTTACTTCCTAGGCCCTACAATCAAAGTTTGCCATTCAGCATCATCAACAAGATCGGCACATATCAATATCTTGATGAACTTTATAGTGAACATATTGGAACTTAAACCGAGTAAAGTTCTCAAAAATTGAGATTAAGTCGTTTAATCATATTCAAAATCCCATAATTAACTATTTGAACACTTGTAGTTTGATTGAATCTAATTTTGTGGTCGGTTTGTTGGATTTAAAGCGTACATGTCTAATTGGGCTTTCTAGTGAACGCGTTCCAATTTTAAGCGACTAAAATGCTCTAAAATTGATATTAAGTTGTATAATTTGGTTCAAAAGCCCATAATTAACGATTTGAACTCATGAAATTTAATTTATTCTTCTTTTGTGTCCGTTTTATTAGGTTTAAAGTGTGTGTATCTTAATGAGCTTTATAGTTAACACATTGAAACTTAAACCGAGTAAAGTGCTCTAAAATTGAGATTAGGTGGTTTAATCATATTCAAAATCTCATAATTAAATATTTGAACTCATGTTGTTTGATTGAGTCTAATTTTGTGGTCAGTTTGCTGGATTGAAAGCATGCATGTCTAATTGGGCTTTCTAGTGAACTCGTTCGAATTTTAAGCAACTAAAATGCTCTAAAATGGAGATTAAGTTGTATAATTTGGTTCAAAATCTCATAATTAACTATTTGAACTAATGAAATTTTATTTATTCTTATTTTGCGCCTGTTTTGTTAGGTTTAAAGTGTGCATATCTTAATGACATTTGTAGTGAAAACATTGGAACTTAAACCAATTAAAGTGCTCTAAAATTGAGATTAGGTGGTTTAATCATATTCAAAATCCCATAATTAACTATTTGAACACTTGTAGTTTGATTGAATCTAATTTTGTGGTCGGTTTTTTGAATTTAAAGTGTATATGTCTAATTGGGCTTTCTAGTGAACCCGTTCCAATTTTAAGCAACTAAAATGCTCTAAAATTGAAATTAAGTAGTATAATTTTGTTCAAAGGCCCATAATTAACAATTTGAACTCATGAAATTTAATTTATTCTTTTTTTGTGTCCGTTTTGTTAGGTTTAAAGTGTGCATATCTAAATGAGATTTATAATGAACACATTGGAATTTAAACTAAGTAAAGTGCTCTAAAATTGCGTTTAAGTGGTTTAATCATATTCAAAATCCCATAATTAAATATTTGAACTCATGTAGTTTGATTGAGTCTAATTTTGTGGTTTGTTTGTTGGATTTAAAGCATGCATGTCTAATTGGGCTTTCTAGTGAACCCGTTCAAATTTTAAGCGACTAAAATGCTCTAAAATTGAGATTAAGTTTGATGTGGTGTGGAATCGATGTGGTTAATGAAATGGTTGTGTTTGGTTGAAGATGAGAAAGGTTTGATGGTGTAGTGATGGTTGTTGTGTCCTAGGAACCCTCTTGATCACGTTTGATCAAGCAAACTCCATGATAGGCTCTAACTCACCCTCCTAGATGCAATTACCTAGGCATGCGAGAGTGTGAAGAAAGAATCACCAACAATCTAAAGAGAAGATTGTGTTGAAACACTTCTAAAATTCACAAGCAAACAATACCTGCAAAAATATACTCAATAAAATTTACTCTCCAAAAGAAATTTTCAAATTGTTCATCTTACAAGAGAATAGGCTACCTCCTTTATAGCCTAAAGGAGCCAGCAAAATCCCTAAGAAATAGCTATTTAATCCTTAAAAATCATCACATTGATAACTTAATAAAAATGAGTCCCTTAAAATCAGCATAAGCTAATTAAAAGGAATCCTATGGAATAAATTAAAATACTAATAATTATGGTCAAAGATTTATAATCCAGCTTTGAATTATTTTATTTTAATATATAATTCATCCAAAAGCTTTATATATTAGCTTTTGGGTTGAATTTTACAAAATCTCGTATCCAGATTTCTGCATGCGCAATCTTCAGTAAAACAAACATATCTTGAGCTTCTGATATCCGATTGATGCGTTTCAAGATACGTTGAAAAGATAATTGAATGTCGGTCAATTTATTAGAAGAAAAATCTGCCAAAAAATGCCCGGATCCCATCTGAAAAGTTGTCGCGAGTTATCAACAATGCATTGCTTTGCACCTCCTATGCGTGGATTGTTTTGGACCTTGTTGCTTGAATCGAACAACTTCAACTTATTTTCCAAAATAAGTACTTTTACCTCTCTCGTACATGTATCATTCCCCCACTGCTCAAAAGGATTCGTCCTCGAATCAAAACCATCTAAAGTAAGACGTTCAACAATGACTATCGAAAAGGAGACTTTTTCATAGGCGGAGTGATCGAATTGTGCTCCTCACAATGGTTCAGCAAAATCCTGAATGAATAACTCAAAACTACTCGAAACAAGAATGTTATGTTGAAAAAAAATCTCTCTTTATATTTTTCTTGTCTTTTTCTTTTGTACATGTATTGACTTTTACCTCTTGTTTCTTTTCACTCACCATAATTGGCCCATTACTTTGACTTTTTTCACTCTCGGGCTCTGTACTCTCTTTTAAGTCACTTTCCATATTCCCTCACAAAAAATATGGATTTCGTTAAAGTATATATGTTTGGGAGAAATAACTTTTTTAGAGTCCATAACTAGGTCTAGCAAACAACTTTTTGTTTCAGCATATTTTGCAGGTTCTTCTTTGTTTGGTTGTTTACAATCACTTTGGACTAGGGATGATTGTTCTTCTTTCGGCTTTGTTTTACTAGAGTCTAATATGATATTAACAAGGCTTTTAAAAGATGTAACTTGAGATGTACCTTTATCAAATGAAGAGTATTCCTTTCGATGAGCCTTAGACTTCTGTAATTGATGTTCAAATCGGATTGCTTCTTCGACTACATCCATAAGAGTATTATATGGCTGGAATTCATTGTTGGCAATCTCTGTATTCAACCCGAAATAGAATCGTTCTATTGTGTCATCTTCTTCCTCAAAGATATATGCCCGATTCATAAGCTCTAGCATGGTGTTATAGTATTTCTCCACAGACATAGTACCTTGTTTCAGTTGTTGAAGTTTTCTCTTGTTTTCACTATAATATCCTGGTGGAATGTATTGATTCCTCATGACTCGCTTCAATTCCCTCCATGAATCAATTTTTCGTTTATGTTGAAATTGTCTATCTTCCACTAATCTATTCCACCAACTTACAACATGGTTAATGAATGCACTGATAGCCAATAACAATTTATTGTATCAAAATATTTATAAAGCATGTCCTCAATCTTGTTCTCCCAATCACAATAAGTATTTGGATCATAAGTTCCTTCGAATGAAGGAATGTTGGGCTTTGACATGATAGGCTCTAACACACCCTCCTAGATGCAAATACCTAGGCAAGCGAGAGTGTGAAGAAAGAATCACCAGCAATCTATAGAGAAGATTGTGTTGAAACACTTCTAAAATTCACAAGCAAACAATACCTACAAAAATATACTCTATAAAATTTACTCTCCAAAAGAAATATTCAAATTGTTCATCTTACAAGAGAATAGGCTACCTCCTTTTATAAAATAAATACTTTTACCTCTCTCGTACATGTATCACACATAATCTCAATTTTAGAGCACTTTACTCTGTTTAAATTCTAATGTGATCACTATGAAGCTCGTTTAGATATGAATAATGTAATTATTAAAAAATGCCCGCAAAATAAGAATAAATCTAATTTCATGAGTTCAAATAGTTAATTATGGGCTTTGGAACCAAATTTTACTCGGTTAGAGCATAGCTATCTCTAAACTTCACAATGGTTTCTTCTAAAGGCTAGGCATATCCAGTCAAATCCATATCCACTTTGACAAATGGGAAGGCTCTTAGCCTGTACATCTTTATAGAGATTATGAGATAGATGACGAAGTTCCTCTTCGAGCAGGTACCTTCATGGGATGAATTAAAACTATGGGGTTACTTTTCCCATGAGGATGCTAATACCATGATATGATCCTAATCGTCGCCTATTTTCTCTATGGTTTGATCACATCATTGAAAATCTTCAAGACTGGTTCTAAGGGAGTTCTACCTTACTTTATCTTATATTATCTAATTTATGCATTGACAAGCATGCTTTTGCTATTTAAGTAATGTTTCGTGATTGCATAACCACATCTTTATATTTATTCTAAGTCATCTTATTCTTAATATTAACTAAACAACATTGTTTCTAGCTCATTTTTTATTTCAATTTGTTTCAGCTTATACATTGTTTACTTATTGTTTCAGCTATTTAATAATAGTCCTAAGAAGCTTAAAGACATTAAGGGTAGCTCAATGTAGCTTGGGAAGTCTTATGACAGCTTGGAATAGCTCAAGGACGGCTCAAACGCTTGGAATTGCATAGGAGCTTAAGGAAGTCTTATTTCAGGTCGTAAACTTAAAGGAACTATGTAGAGGAGCTCACAAACTTAAAAGCCTAGCTCAACCAGCTAAAGTTAGCTCAAAAGAGGCTAAATGCATGGAAATACTAGAAACACAAGGAGCCAACTTCAGAATAGCTTGGGAATGCATGAAAAACTCCTACAGTACTTAAAGGACTCAAGGCTTGCTCCATGTCAGCTCACAAAACCCATATGAGCTCAAACAAAGCATAATTCAAAATGAGACCTTATGGGATTCGGATCAGCTCCAAAACACTTCTCACACTAGAAGAGAGTATAAGGAAGCTAATGGACCAGCTCACTTTGCTAAAGGCAGCTCGGATTAGCTTATTTCAGCTTCAAACTATAGCTAAGTCTTTAAACTAGATAGCTCAATTCAATCCAGTTCACTCCCAGCTCAATTAGCTCACCTCAACTCTAGCTATCACTACCAGCTCAACACCCGAAGGTCACCTACCCTTCACCAAGCATCATTTCCGTCCATCATCCACATTGGGCGCCAAAATCATGGAGGGAAAACAAGTGGGCCAAAATAAAGAGATAGCACTTTTCATTGAACAGATTCATGATAATCCACTTCTTTTCCAATTTCGAGCAGGATACAAGTCTAATTGGGTTTCGGTGTCTTCATGAAAGTTGTTCCCCTATCTATTATCTTTCCAACGCATGTTGAATCGCATCAATCCGATATCGGGAGCTCTAGATATGTCCCAATTACTGAAGATTGTACAAGCTGAACCGAAAAGTTACAACTCTTCGAATAGATTTGGAGGGAGACACCATTCAAATGAATGGTTATCCGAATAGTTAAATGTTATTTTGGCCAAACACCTTTGAAAACTATAAATAGTACTTGAATTTCATTTTGTAAACACATCATTCAGATTATATAAAATTATTTGTGAGATTTTCTCTCGTTTATTTCTTAGAACTTTATCGACTTATCAAGTACATTTGAACTTGTGGCATCAAACCCCCTTTCTATCCTTCTTGATACTTCGGGTTCTTTTATTTTAATATACTAAAAGGGTCACAGTCCATTTATCACCACCCCTTAAAGATCAATATAAGGTTCAGGATTATGTTTTCTGTAACCTAGTTTCTTCCTTGAGTATCTTTAAGATACTATTTCCATTTCACCATATCATCATCCTTACATATCATCTTATTTCATTCACCATTTTATCCTTTATCATCATGATAAAACGTCCTAAACATCCATTCACCCTTATCAACACCATACATCCTTCCGCTTCCAAATCAATCCCTAAACTATTCCCTTTATTCATTTCACCTATTCCTTCCATCCATTATCCTTAATTCTTCATTTTTGCAGCCATTTATTGCGAGAGACTTCCTTCCTTCCTAGGTCCTACAATCAAAGTATGACATTCAACATCATCAACAAGATCGGCGGATATCATACCATCTTAATGTACCAATTATTAATGACATAAAAGACACCACCCTTTGGGGTCATCATGATTATGGCATGTTTACCGTTCGGTCTGGTTCCTTTGGATGACGGTTATGTCATGATGCGCTCCCAATTGGCCATAAAATCCTACAAGCCAATCTTGGTATGGGGATTTGCCCAATTTGCAACATGGCTATTGAAACCACTCTTCATGCTATGAGAGACTGTTCCAGTTCCAGGGAGGCGCTCCAGTTGGCAGGACTCCCAATCGAATTTTATCCAGCGCCTATACCTCCCCCCACTAGTGGCTTTCTGAAGTTGCTAGTTTTCTTTCCTTACATCAATTCCGTTCCTTCTCACGATCCTATGGAATTTATAGAACCTCCGTAATGACTTCGTCCATAACAACCATCTCCAACCAGTTTGGTTAGCTATTTACAATGCCCAAAATCTTTTCAATGACTATACATCAGTTAAAGATGATGCCCACCTACGTTCCCGGCTAGCTGAGCCCACTTTTGCTGAAGCTAGATAGATGAAACTGGATCCTGGTTTCGTCAAGATAAACACGGATGACACCTTTGACCCTACTTTAAGGGGTGCTGCAGTAGGCGTCATCGCTCGAGATTCTTCTAGCTCTGTCCTGGGCGGTTGCTCCCTATCACTCACTTTTTGCCTGAATTCAACTTCAGCTGAGGCTCTTGTCGTTTTGGAAGGATTGAAATTTTTGCTGCTAATGGTTGGACAAATGTGATCATTGAAATTGATTCAGCCTCCATTGCCAACAAGGTTAACAACGCTCAACACCATGATCTCTCCACGGTGCAACATTTGGTGTTTCGCATCCGCTCCACTCTTGTTGCTTCACCTGATTGTAAGATTTGTTATGTACCTAGAGACGCAAACGTTGTAGCCCATGTCTTATCTATAAAGGCTTTGTGGTCTTTTCTCTCTTGTTCTATTGATTGTAACTTTCCCGATTATATTAGGGCTTTTGTAAATTCGAAGAGGTTCTCCTCTTCTACTCAATAAAACCATGGGTACTCTTTTCCCCATAGGGGCCTGATCACCTCTCGAGGTGACTGGCTATAGGGGTTTTTAATGAGGCCCTTTCCTTCAAAAAAAAATCCAACAGGTTTACTAAATAGCCCAATGAGACTTGCACGCTTTAAACTTAAAAAAACCAGCCACAAAATGAGATTCAATCAAATTAAATGAGTTCAAATAGTTATATGAGATTTTGAATATTATTAAATCACATAATCTCAATTTTAGAGCATTTTACTCTGTTTAAATTCCAATGTGATCACTATAAAGCTCGTTTAGATATGTACACTATAAATCTAACAAAACGGCCGCAAAATAAGAAAAAATCTAATTTCATGAGTTCATATAGTTAATTGTGGGCTTTGGAACCAAATTATACAATTTAATCTTAATTTTAGAGCATTTTACTCGGTTAAAATTTCAACAGGTTTACTAAATAGCCCAATGAGACTTGCACGCTTTAAACTTAACGGCCACAAAATGAGATTCAATCAAATTATATGAGTTCAAATAGTTAATTATGTTCTTTTGAATATGATTAAACAACATAATCTCAAGTTTAGGGTACTTTACTTGGTTTAAAATCTAATATGATTACTATAAAGCTTGTTTAGATATGCATAATTAAAACCTAACAAAACGGCCGCAAAATAAGAATAAATCAAAACTTCATGAGTTCAAATAGATAAGTACGAACTTCAGAACCAAATTATACAACTTGATCTTAATTTTAGAGCATTTTACTCGATTAAAATTCTAATAGGTTCACTAAATAGCCCAATGAGACTTGCACGATTTAAACCAAAGAAACCGGCCGCAAAATGAGATTATATAAAATTACATGAGTTTAAATAGTTAATTATGAGATTTTGAATACTATTAAACCACATAATCTCAATTTTAGAGCACTTTACTCTGTTTAAATTCTAATGTGATCACTATAAAGCTCATTTAGATATGCACACTATAAATCTAACAAAACGGTCGCAAAATAAGAATAAATCTAATATCCCGAGTTCAAATAGTTAGTAATGGGCTTTGAAATTAATTTATACAACTTAATCTTAATTTTAGAGCATTTTACTCGATAAATTCCAACGGGTTTACTATTTAGCCCAATGAGACTTGCACGCTTTAAACCAGAAAAACCTGACACAAAATGAGATTTAATCAAATTACATGAGATCAAATAGTCATATGAGATTTTGAATATTATTAAAACACATAATCTCAATTTTAGAGCACTTTACTATGTTTAAATTCTAATATGATCACTATAAAGCTCGTTTAGATATGCACACTATAAATGTAACAAAACGGCCGCAAAATAAGAATAAATATACCTTCTTGATTTCAAATAGTTAATTATGGGCTTTGGAACCAAATTATATAACTTAATTTTAATTTTAGAGCATTTTACTCGATTAAAATTCCAATGGGTTTACTAAATAGTCCAATGAGATTTGCACGCTTTAAACTTAACAAACCAGCAATAAAATGAGATTCAGTCAAATTACATGAGTTCAAATACTTAATTATGTGCTTTTGAATATGATTAAACAACGTAATCTCAATTTTAGGGCACTTTCTTGGTTCAAATTCTAATATAATCACAATAAAGCTCGTTTAGATATGCACAATTTAAACCTTAGTAAACGGTCGTAAAATAAGAATAAATCAAAACATCATGAGTTCAAATAGATAAGTATGGACTTTAGAACCACATTATACAACTTAATCTTAATTTTAGAGCATTTTACTCGATTAAAATTCCAACGGGTTCACTAAATATCCCAATGAGACTTGCACGCTTTAAACCAAACAAACCGGTCACAAAATGAGATTCTATCAAATTACATGAGTTCAAATAGTTAATTATGAGATTTTGAACATGTCCTCATAATCTCAATTTTAGAACACTTTACTTTGTTTAAATTCTAATGTGATCATTATAAAGCTCGTTTAGATATGCACACTATAAATATAATAAAACGGCCGCAAAATAAGAATAAATTTAATTTCATGAGTTCAAATAGTTAATTATGAGCTTTGGAAGCAAATTATACAACTTAATCTTAAATTTAGAGCATTTTACTCGATTAAAATTCCAACGGGTTTACTAAATAGCCCAATGAGACTTGCACGCTTTAAACTTAACAAACCGGCCACAAAATGAGATTCAATCAAATTACATGAGTTCAAATAGTTAATTATGAGCTTTTGAATATGATTAAACAACATAATCTCCATGATAGGGCACTTTACTCGGTTTAAATTCCAATATGATCACTATAAATCTCGTTTAGATATGCACAATTTAAACCTAACAAAACGGTCATAAAATAAGAATAAATCAAAACTAAATGAGTTAAAATAGATAAGTATGGGCTTTGGAACAAAATTATACAACTTAATCTTATCTTTAGAGCATTTTACTCGCTTAAATTTGCAACGGGTTCTCTAAATAGCCCAATGAGACATGCCCGCTTTAAACCCAACAACCAGACACAAAATGAGATTCAATCAAATTACATGAGTTCAAATAGTTAATTATGAGCTTTTGAATAGGATTAAACAACATAATCTCAATTTTAGTGATCCTTACTCGGTTTAAATTCCAATAAGATCACTATAAAGCTCGTTTAGATATGCACAATTTAAACCCAACAAAACGGCAGCAAAATAAGAATAAATCAAAACTTCATGAGTTCAAATAAATAAGTATAGACTTTGGAACCAAATTATACAACTTAATCTTAATTTTAGAACATTTTACTTGGTTAAAATTCCATCAGGTTCACTAAATAGCCCATTGAGACATGCACGCTTTAAACTCAACAAACCAGCCACAAAATGAGATTCAATCAAATTATATGAGTTCAAATAGTTAATTGTGAGCTTCTGAATATGATTAAACAACTTAATCTAAATTTTAGAGCACTTTACTCTGCTTAAATTCCAATATGATCACTATAAAGCTCGTTTAGATATGCACAATTTAAACCTAACAAAACGACCGCAAAATAAGAATAAATCAAAACTTCATTAGTTCAAACAGATAAGTATGGACTTTGGAACTAAATTATACAACTTAATCCTAATTTTAGAACATTTTACTTGGTTAAAATTCCATCGGGATCACTAAATAGCCCAATGATACTTGCACGCTTTAAACCAAAAATACCGGTCACAAAACGAGATTCTATCAAATTACATGAGTTCAAATAGTTATACGAGAATTTGAATATTATTAAACCACATAATCTCAATTTTAGAGCACTTTACTCTGTTTAAATTCTAGCATGATCACTATAAAGCTCATTCAGATATGCACACTATAAATGCAATAAAACGGACTTAAAATAAGAATAAATCTAATTTCATGAGTTCAAATACTTAATTATGGGCTTTAGAACTAAATTATACAACTTAATCTTATCTTTAAAGCATTTTGCTCGGTTAAAATTCCAACGGGTTTACTAAATAGCCCAATGAGACTTGCACACTTTAAACTTAACAAACCGACCACAAAATGAGATTCAATCAATTATATGAGTTTAAATAGTTCATTATGTGCTTTTGAATATGATTAAACAACATTATCTCAATTTTAGGGCACTTTACTCTATTAAAATTCAAATATGATCACTATAAAGCTCGTTTAGATATGCACAATTAAAACCTAACAAAACGGCCGCAAAATAAGAATAAATTTAAACATCATGAGTTCAAATAGATAAGTATGGGCTTTGGAACCTAATTATACAACTTAATCTTAATTTTAGAGCATTTCACTCGATTAAAATTCCAACGGGTTTACTAAATATCCCAATGAGACTTGCACGCTTTAAACTTAACAAACCGACCATAAAATGAGATTCAATCAAATTACATGAGTTCAAATAGTTAATTATGAGCTTATAAATATGATTAAATAAATAATCTCAATTTTAGGGTACTTTACTCGGTTTAAATTCCAATATGATCACTATAAAGCTCGTTTAGATATGCACAATTAAGACCTAACAAAACGGCCAAAAAATAAGAATAAATCAAAGGGGCAAAGGTTGAACTTATGTTATAGGAACATAAACTCAAGCTAGTTGCAACACTAAGGGTGGTAGGTGCACTTAGTCCTCATGGAAATGTAATTCCAGAAATCTAAAGTATAAGGGTGGAGGCTGACGCCACAAATCAAAGAGATGTTTTGATAAGTCGATAAAGTTCTTAAGAGAATAAGATTGAGAGATTAACTCACAAAATAAATAATCTGATTCAATGTTGTGTGTTCAAATGGCAAAATAGCTACATATTTATAGGGAATGAAAGGGTGTGCCCAAGGGATCTTTCCCTTTGAAAAGGTGTCCGATAGTGGCCTTGGTGTCTGTTCAATTGGTGGTGTCTCCCTCCTTAACCATTCGGTTGAATGGTGTCTCTTTCCAAGAATTGTTGGAACTTTTCGGTTTAAAATTTCATTTTGTACAATCTTTAGTAAATTGGACATATCTTGAGTTTCCGATATCGGATTGATGCGATTAAACATGCGTTGGAAAGATACGAGATAGAGGAACAACTTTTATGCATAAAACAAAACCAAATTCTACTTTTATCCTGCTCGAAATTGGCAAACAAGTGGACCATCATGAATCTGCCCAACGAAGAATGCTATCTCTTTGTTTTGCCGCCCAAACATGTTTTCCTCCATGGTTGGTCGGTTGTGTCTCTTGGGGAGGGAACATGTACTTCCATGGTTGAGCTGAAGGTTGTAGGGTGAGCTGAGATGAGCTGGATGAACTAAGGTTGAGCTGAGCTTGCTAGCTGAAAGTTCACCAACTTTGAGTTATGATTTGAGCTGAACGGCTAACCCCCTAGCTGAGTGAACTAATCCTTAGGTCCATAATACTCTCCTTAATCCATAAGAGTGCGTAGAAGCTGATCTGAATCCCATATGGATGGAAATTCACCACTTTATTGCGCTGCCTAGGAGTGTTTTGTACATTTTGGTGCTGATCGGTAGCTAGTAAGTGCCTCAAACAATGATTCTTTGTTTTGAGCTCAAATGGTGCATTTGAGCTAAAACAGAGTTGGCCAATAGTCCCTTAAGTTGTGTTTAACATAACATGCAAAGGAACAGCTTAAACTAATAAGTATGATGTTACTTAACATGTGTTGAATATTAATTATGCATAATATAAGCTAGATAAAGCTATGGTTCAATACTAAGTACTAAATTATCAATAGTAATATAAGCAAATAAACATTATAGGTATATAATATGAGATATTAAGTGAGTGTAGCACATGAATTGAGTAAATAAAGATGATTAAGTAGAATTCCCTAATAGGAATTGTGTGACTTATGGTATGGGTAGTGATACGAGGTAGCCTATCGAAACAAACTTTCTTCGTATTTTAAGGATATAGGAATGTTGCAAGCATGTTCCTACAACAAGAATAACATGAAAAAACAAAAATTAAAATAAAATAAAATAAATAAAGATGGAATTTGAAGAAAACTCAAAGTAAGGAAGATGAATGCTTCAAGAAACATCCATGGCAGTGATTCGAGCATTCAACAATGGTGAATTATGATGCTGGAATTGAATGAAAATGCTAAACTTGAAAGAACCTGTACAATATACTGAGCAAACCCGAATCAAATCTGTTTAACATCAAAGGACTTGGACCCTCTAGATAGCAATCTAGGAACCCAAAGTATCAAGAGTTTGACAATCAAAAACAAGTTTGAATGTCAGAAAAGTTCTAAAAATAACCAAATAAGAGAAAAACTCTCAAATATAATTTTATTTCAAAATGTGTAACCTTGTGTTTACAAAATTAAGGAAATATATAGGCATGAGAAAGGAGTTGGGCGTTTTGAATACATGGCTATAACTAAAAGTACATTTTGAATTTAAAAAAATGGGTAATAACCTCCCTTCTAGGCACCATGCATCTCAACCACATGTTTTGGCACTTAAAACACATTAAACATGTGTTTAATATTTGAATTTGAATAAGAAACCACTCATTCTTATCCCTTGGACGTTTTGGCCCTCAAAAGCAAGGGCCTTGTTTGGCTTTCATGTATTTACACGCCCACACATGTGTACAAGGCCGCCATGAGTATCCCACATGCATGGCACATGCTTATGACACCTTTCCTTCGTGTAGGATAGGTTTCAACTGTAATAGGTCACCTCAATTTGAGTTGAGCTAGCTGGAAATTGAGTTGAGCTAAAACGAGCTAGCTGAGGGTGTTAGGAGCTGACTTGAGCTTAGAATTAAGCCTCTGGGATGTCTCGAGCTAAAGTGAGTTGCATGCACGTAGTGGAGCTTCTTCTGAGCTGAATAGAACTCACTTGAGCTAGTGTTTAGCTGCATCCGCCCGCTTGAGCTGGAGTTTAGCTGCATCCACTCTCCTGAGCTAGTGTTATCCTATGTTCCTACATGTAAACATCACAAGAATCCATCAAAGTATTGTAAACTCAATGTAAACATAAATATAAGGTGTAAGCACTAACAAACTTATTCAATAACATACATGAACTTATAAATAAGTTAGAAACATAATAAACACTATCAAACCAATCCTTAAAACATACTTAATAATATATATACATACTTAAACATATATATAAATAGTATAGTCTAATATGTCACATATCAACATGCAACACATTATAAAGCCTATGTTCTAAGGCATAAACATTATCAAATGAATCTGGAATTGAAGCACAAGTAAGGAAAAGGACTTCCCTGAATTTCTTTGCCTTAGAACGAGTAATAGATCCTAATGGTAAGACCTCAGTATCAGTTTTCTTGTCGTGACATGATGTGCTCACATCAACCCACCTTCTTGAAAAGGATTTGTCCTCAAATCTGTAGAATTATCAAAAGGGGTTAAATCAGAAATATTAAATGTGGCACTCACATTATATTCTCCTGGTAAGACAATCTTATTGATATGATCACAACCAACAATGAATCAGAAGAATTTCCTATTGGACCTATGACTCGTGCTAAAACCAAGAAATTCCAAGAGGCCATGGGAAATCTATTTATTCAAGGCTAGAAATTAGAGAATGCAGCACCAACTTATTTGGAACAATACAGCCTCCTACTTGTGCATGAGTTTGCATGAGTTCTTTCTTAAGTTTTTAAATTTAATTTCAGCATGTGTGTATGAATAAATAATGTTTGATGTTCATTTAAGCATATTAGTTCAATTAAGTTCACTAGTTTAATTAATGCATGATAGTTCACTTAAAGCATGTTAGTTTTCTTATGTTTATGAGTTCATTTAGTGTGTGAGTTAATTAATTAAACTGGATCATTCAATGTTACTAGTTTCATTAATTAAACTAGCTCATTAAATCTGTTTCATGCATTCACTTTTATTGAATAAATTTGTTATCTAATGGTTGCTTATATATTTTCAGCTAGGGTACTCATTTGGGATCAAATGGATGATCATTTTCTACAAGAATGACAAGTCATTTACCACCAATAGAAGACACTTGAAGACACCATGATGTCTGATCAGTTTCAAGACATTTAAGGGAGATTTATACAAATTAAAGGCTATCAATTTTTACAATGTTACTAAGCATTGAAGAGCTCCTAAATACACCACTTAAAGAGCTACTTAAACACTACTTAAGAGCTCCTTTAACACCCAATAAAGCTGATCAGTTTTTTTCTTCAGAGAATTCATGCAATGAAAGCCTTCATTATCACCATTTAAGGGAGAGTAAAGGCAGGAATTAAAACAACACTTAAGGAGTGAATTCAAGGAATATCAGTCAACTTGTTCGCCATTTTTGGATCGGATACGGACACATTTGAGTCTTGATATCTTCTTCAAACTTATTCCTCTATTTCTTAGTTTTCTAACGCACTTTGAATCACCTCAATCGGATATCAAGAGCTTAAGATATGATTAAATTATTGAAGACACATGCTGGAAATTCAATACGGGAATAGTCACAAGATGCTTGTTCCAAAAATTCAAGAGGCCACTCAATTGCTGAATTCAATGCTTTATCAACAACCCATTAAAGGAGGATGAATGACAACTTAGTCAAGTTCATTAGATCAAGGGTTTCTCCATGTGGATGATATGTATGTCTACATTCATCCTACGAATGTCCACATTCATCCTTCTAGATCATACTTTTTGGCTGTCAATTAGAGATAGAATAACCAACAAATTACTAGGCCTTTAACACTAGAATAATGAGCCTTTAATCTTTGTCTAGGCCAATCATTTTGTTGTTGCCTTACACCTATAAATAGACACTCATTCCATTGTAAAAGATACAACTTTTGGCATATATTACAACTTGAGATGTTTCTCTTTTATAGTTCTTTTTGAACTTTATCAGCTTGCAAGATTGTTCTTGTGGCATTCATCCCATTCATCTTTTTATATTGTTGGTTCCTAGTTCTTATAACTAGAGGGTTACGATCCATCAACCTTTCACCCAAGTCACGGTTTAAAAACTCTTAAGGAACGAGTCTTCACTTTTTAGTGTTGGTTCCTCCTTTGTTTACACTGTACCATCCATTACATTCCTTTTCTTCACTTTCATCATCCATACATCCATATTTTCCATACTTCATCTTAAACACAACCATCTTATCGTCATTCCATTTCACCATATTATATATATCAACTCCATAACACCTTGTAAGTTTCATTTTAGAATTCCTATTTCTAATTTTAGTTACTTACTAGAATCTCGATCGGGCAATTACAAATACAAATTCGGATATTCCTCAATCGGATTCGTATCAATTGTTATCAGAGCTATAACGATTCAGTAAGTTGTTCGATTTATCTCCCAAAAAATTACAAAAAAAGGAAAAAATTGAAAATCTCAACAAACAAAAAAAAAGGTTCAAGAGAGAGGGATCGTATCTTAAAAGTATACAAAAAGGTTTGGTTGTATTTTTTATCATATTTTCTTCAGATTCCTATTTTATCTATTTTTTTACCATTTGTTTGCTACCTATTTCTTGTTTTCCTTTCCTAACCACTTGTTTCAACCGAATTCCACAAAGAAAGCTTGTTGAGCCTTGAGTAAGTTCTCTAAAGACTTAGAAAAGAGAGCAAGAGTGGTAAAAGGCAAGAGTGTGCATTAAGGGGAAAAGCCTATCCCGAGTGAAACACTAGTGTGAGTGCATTTTCTTTTGGAGTGGAAAGGTGAGGATTTGTGCTGGGGAAGGAGTTCCCAATTTGCAAAACCAAACATTGCTACAAGCAATGGCAAAGATGATTCAATAGCTTGTCATGGTAATGAGGAGTATCCTGAAGGGATTGATGATGTACATGAACATGATCAATCATCCCAAAATAGTATGGCACAACAAGGCCAAAGAACACGTCCAAGAGTGGATGATAATCTCAGCAACATCAAGATTATCATTCCTCCTTTCCAAGGAAAAACGGATCCAAAAGCATACCTTGCATGGGAAAAGAAGGTTGAACACATCTTTGAGTGCCATAACTATTCAAAGCTTTAAAAGGTAAAACTCACAGTCATTGCATTTATGGATTACGCACTTATATGGTGGGATCAATTGACATCTAGCAGGAGACACAATGGTGAACATCCTATTTCTACTTGGAATGAGATAAAAGTTGTGATGCGTAGAAGATTCATTCTAACTCACTACCATAGAGAGTTGTTTAACAAGGTTCAAAACCTTACACAAGGCAATCGTAGTGTTGAGGATTATTATAAAGAGATGGAAGTAGCCATGATCCGAGCCAACATTGATGAGGATCGAGAAGCCACAATGGCAAGGTTTCTATTTGGTCTTGATCCTAACATTGCAGCCATTGTTGAGTTACAACATTATGTGAAGATAGAAGACATGGTTCATATGGCCATGAAGGTAGAGAAACAACTCAAAATGAAAGGTGCAACCCGATTCTATGGAGGTTCTACTTCCAAATGGGGTCAAAGTAACTTAAAAAAAGAATCCGTCCTTTACTCCTAATGACCGAGCCGGACCATCAAAAAATATCAAACCCATCGCTGAAACTAGCAAGGGAAAGAGTCCAACCATGCCAGTTCGATCCCGTGATGTACAATGCTTCAAGTGTTTAGGGAGAGGTCACATTGCTAGCCAATACCCTAACCGCAACACCATGTTCATCCGTGATGATGGAGAGATTGAAATTGACCAAGAGGAGGAGGAAGATGATGAAAAAGAATTTGAAGAAGAAGAAGAGTTGGAACATGTCGTAGATGGAGAGGTCCTTGTTGTTAAAAGGAGCCTAAGCATGCAAGCAATTGAGGGGGATCAGCAATGCGAGAACATTTTCCATACTCGCTGCCATATTAATGGAATGGTATGCTTTGTCATTATCGATGGTGTCTTGTGATGTTGTGCCAATGCACGCCAGTCATCTCTTGTTAGGAAGACCATGGCAGATCGATTGGAGAGTCATACATGATGATTATACCAATCGGTATACCTTCACCCATTAATCAAGGAAGATCACTCTAGCCCCATTTTCACCAAAGCAAGTTCACAAAGATCGTCTTCATTTTCAACGTCGTTTTCATCATGATTCTCATTATGGACAGATTGGGAACCACCCCCATCTATCTTGTCCAAACGAGATTGTAGAGGCTCTAATGCATTCTCTAATAGATGTTGCATAGTACGTGTAAAAGCCTACATTTGCAAATCTGGTGGCGGGTCTCCACCATGACTACGATCATCTGATCCTGTCATTTAACACAAAAGAAAACACAAAAAACACAATTAACGGGTTAAGTAAAAATGAAAGTAAAAAGTCCTCACTGCACACTCACAATAACCTCTTGATTTTCACAATAAAGAAAAATGTGCACTCAAAATGTAACATTCAGCGCTCGTGTTTCACTCGGGAGAATGCTTGAATGGCTCTTTTTGTCTCCCCTTCTGTTCTCACAACACACAGTTCCTTTTTCCCTCACAATTTCTCTATTTTCAGTTCTTTAAAGGACTAATCCAACGTTTTCAAACATGTTACCAAAGTGTTACTAACAAGACACACAGTTAAGGAAAAAAGCAAAGATAAAACGGAAAAAAAAACAAAAGAAGAAAAGGCTGGAAATTGAAGAATATGACAATGAAAAGAAGGGAATATAATTCTTACTGCAAAGAAGTGCTTTACAATGCTCCTATCACCAAACAAACAAGAATAATTCGTTTCGGTTGATTTCCAAGCACTTAGAATCACATAGTACAAGAACTTGTACATTTAACATAATTTCAACAATAGAATACACCTTTTTTTTTCAATTTCTTTGCAAAAATTCGATTCTGATTTTTTTCTTTTTCTTTTTCGAAATTTTCTCTTTTTGACTTTGACTTTTTGGTCAAACTTTGAATTTGACTTTTGTTTTGAATTTTTTGATTTTTTTTCTTCTTTTTTTCCTTTTATTTACTATAATGCAGAAAAATTACAACAAATCCAAACCTAAGCTCTAATTACCATATGATACGAGGTAGCCTGTTGAAACAAACTTTTTTCGTATGTTGCGGATCTATGAATGTTGTAAGCATGTTCATGCAACAAGAATAACATAAAAACCAGGACGTGCAGTTGATGATAATATTTCTAACATAAAAGTTGTTATACCTTCTTTTCAGGGACGTTCAGATCCAGATGCTTATCTGACATGGGAAAGTAAGGTTGAACACATTTTCAAGTGTTACAATTACTCGGAACAAAAGAAAGTACGACTAGCAACTTTGGAGTTTGTTGACTTTGCACTGTTGTGGTGGGATCAATTATTGGTTAGTCGACGACGTACGGGTGAAGGACCAGTGAGAACATGGGACGAAATGAAACGTATCATGCGAAAACGGTTTGTTCCTTCTCACTATCACCGTGATTTATTTCAGAAATTACAAACTTTGAAACAGGGCAATAGGAGCGTCGAGGACTATTTTAAGGAAATGGAGATGTCCATGATGTGTGCGAACATAATTGAGGATCGTGAGGCGACTATGGCTCAGTTTATAGCAGGTTTGAATTCTGAAATTGCTAACATTGTTGAATTGCAGCATTATGTCGAATTAGATTACATGGTGCATATGGCGATGAAAATTGAGCGACAACAACGTAGAAAAGTTTCTACTCGAGGTAATACTACTCCATTTAAATCTTTTACGAATCCATTGTATACCCCCTAACTATGCTAGGAAACAAGCACCACAAGCGCCACTTCAAATTCAAGAACAAGGCGAGTCCAGCAAACCAAAGCCTCCCGTTGCTGATAATGGGCGTGGTAAACAAAAAGTGGTGGTACAAGAACAATAGAGAGATATTCAATGTTTTAAGTGCCTTGGTCGAGGACATGTTGCTAGCCAGTGTCCTAATCATAGGGTTATGTTGATGCGAGATGATGGAGAGATCGAGTCAGATTTTGAAGAAGAACCACAAGAGATCCTTGATGAAGATGATAAAGAAGATGTCCTAGAAGTTGCTGAGACTGGTAAGGTAATGGAAATTATGGTTGTTAAACGTAGTCCGAGTGTGCAACAAGTTCAGGATGAACAACAACGCGAGAATATCTTTCACACACGATGCAAAGTTCAAGATAAGGTATGTTTTCAGTACAAAACACACATTTCTCTAGCTAAACCATGAAAAGATCTAACCTGAGTAATAGAAATCGGTCGTGGCCATTCCTGAGTAATAGAAATCGGTCGTGGCCATTCCTGAATTGCTTTTATCTTTTCAGGATTAACTTCAACACCCTGTGCACTAACAATGTAACCAAGAAATGTAAGTTTGTCAGTACAAAACCCACATTTCTCTATGTTACCAAACAATTTTCTTCTCGCCAAGTTTGTAAAACAGCTCTCAAATGTTCTACATGATCCTACAAAGTCTTGTTATAAATCAAAATATCGTCAAAATATACAACATAAAACTTTCCGATAAAAGATCATAGAAAATGATTCATCAATCGCATAAAAGTACTAGGTGCATTAGTTAATCCAAAAGGCATTACTAACCATTCATACAAACCTAGCTTTGTTTTTAAGGTTGTCTTCCATTCATCACCTTCACGCATATGAATCTGATGATATCCACTCTTCAAGTCAATTTTGGAGAAGATTACGGCTCCACAAAGCTCGTCCAACATGTCATCAAGTCTCGGAATGGGATGACGATACTTAATCGTAATTTGATTCACAACTCTAAAATCTACGCACATCCTCCAAGACCTATTTTTTTCGGCATTAACAGCACCGGAACAACACACGAACTCAGACTCCCTCGAATATAACCCTTGTCCATCAATTTTGTCACTTGTCTTTGAAGCTCTTCTGATATTTGCACGACCAACCTTAGTTTCTACCCATACCTTAAGTCACACAATTCCAATCAGGGAGTTCTACTTAATCCTCTTTATTTACTCAATTCATGTGCTACACTCACTTGCTATCTCATATTATATACCTATAATGTTTATTTCCTTATATTAATATTGATAACTTAGTAATTAGTATTGAACCACAGCTTTATCTAGCTTATATTATGCATAATTAATATTCAACACATGTTTAGTAACATCATACTTATTAGTTCAAGTTGTTTCTTTGCAAATTATGTTAAACACAGCTTAAGGGACTATTAGCCAACTCCGTTTTAGCTCAAATGCACCATTTGAGCTTAAAACAAAAATCATTGTTTGAGGCACTTACCAGCTTCCGATCAGCACCAAAATGTACCAACCACTCCTGGGCAACACAATGAAGTGGATGCTAGCTTCGTTCCAGCTCACGAGTTCAGAATGAGCTCAAAATGACAAATGGTGAAATTCCATCCATATGGGATTCGGATCAGCTCCTACACACTCTTATGGATTAAGGAGAGTATTATGACCCTAAGGATCAGTTCACTCAGCTAGGGGTTTAGCCGTTCAGCTCAAATCATCACTCAAAGATGGTGAACTTTCAGTTAGCTAAATCAGCTAGCTAGCTCAGCTCAACCCAACTCAACCTTAGTTCATTCAGCTCATCTTAGCTCACCCTACAACCTTTAGCTCAACCATGGAAGGACATGTTCCCTCCCCAAGAGACACAACCGACCTACCATGGAGGGAAATATGTTTGGGCGCCAAAGCAAAGAGATAGCACTTTTCATTGGGCAGATTCATGATGGTCCACTTGTGTGCCAATTTCGAGCATTATACAAGTAGAATTGGGCCTTGGTGTCTTCATTAAAGTTGTTCCTCTATCTCTTATCTTTCCTACTCATGTTGAATTGCATCAATCCGATATCGGGAACTCAAGATATGTCCAATTTACTGAAGACTGTGCAGGCTAGAATTTTAAACCGAAAAGTTACAATAATTAGTGGAAGGAGACACCATTCAACCGAATGGTTAAGGAGGGAGACACCACCAATTGAATAGACACCAAGTCCACTATTCGGCTACCTTTTCAAAGGGAAATGTCCCTTGTCCACACCCTTTCATTTCCTATAAATATGTAGCCGTTTTGGCATTTGAACACACAACTTTGAATCAGATTATTTAGTTTGTGAGTTAATCTCTCATTCTTGTTCTTTTAAGAACTTTATCGACTTATCAAATCATCTCTTTGATTTGTCGTGTCACCCACCATCCTTTATACTTTATGTTTCTGGAATTACATTTCCAAGAGGTCCAAGTGCATCTACCACCCTCAGAGTTGCAACTAGATTGGGTTTATGTTCCTATAACATAAGTTCAACCTTTGCCCCTTATAATATTATCATTGCAACATTACATAAACACCATCCATCTTCCATTTTCGTCCACCATTCTTCACCGGCTCTTAACTTATCCTTCCATATCATTTACTTCACTTAAACATCTTCATTTCCTTCCCTAATCAACCATCAACATCCCCCGCGCATTCCCTTCGGCAAAACAGCTTCCTTTTCATTTAAACAATACCCCACACCATAAGCCCTTCTTGAATCATCCTTATCTTATTTACAACATCATTTAAAATTCTTTTGTTTAGGAAACAAGCGTGATACAAGGCTTGCTTGCATTCTAAGGTCTGGGCAATCAAAGTTTCTCTCTATAACAATAATTGGAGAGTTGGAGCGTATCATTTTCCATGTCTTCAGGGTTAGTTCGATAAGCTGGTCGATTAGGAATAGTAGCACCTAGAATAAAGTCAATTTGGTGTTCAATGCCACGAAGAGGTGGCAATACCTTCGGTGTTTCCTCCGAAAACACATCCTCAAATTCCTACAAAAGACATAAAATAGGTGCAGGTAAATCAGTAGGAATCTCAGTCAATAAACAATGATCCTTCTTCTTCCCTTTTGAGAGGAAAAACATTTCCTGATTTCTCTACTGCTCGCATAAACATTTATCTTCTTCTTCCCTTTTGCACCTTCAATACTTTTTTTCAAGCTTGCTTCATTATCATTCATTTGGATCGGTGTCAATGGTGCCAAAGTGATCTTCTTTCCTTCATGCACAAAAGAGTACCTGTTCGGCTTGATGTGGCTCGATTGATAACCGATTAACTTGCCAATTTGATGGAGAAAGAACACTTTGGGTGATTTGTTGTGGAAGCAAAAATAACACGATGATTTTAGAGTGGTTCGGCTTTCGAACAAGCACCTACATCCACTACCTTAGCTTCCCAATAAGGATTTCCCAAATTCACTAAGAATTTCAACCTTTTGAGGCTAAAGGGATAACCTTACAAACCTTGATCCAAAACCGAACCAAGCATCCAAAGTTCACAACCCGAACTTTGGGAATTCACTCAAATAAGAGAAAACTTAGCAAACTTGTTTAATCCTTCTAACAAGGCTAATGTTTGCAATCTAAGCACTCACCCAATTCCTAATTACACTTGAGCATATATTGACAATTAAGCTCACAAGTGTTTGTCTACCCAAATAATAGGAAATTAAGCACTAAGACAATTTCTTGATCATAATGTTGTTACAAGTGAAGCATTTTTCTTCTCTTGATGCTTGAGGCTTCCTTTTATCATCCGAAACCATGATCTAGCCGTTTATAGCCGTTGGGGATGTTTTGGAGCCGTTTGGAGCTGATTTCAAGGCATATTTCTTCTTCTGGTACAGGCAGTATCGATACCCCTGAGACTGGTATCGAAACACCCTCTTTGGGAAATAGCCGTTGAACCTGCAATAAGAACAGGTATCGATACCAGTATCGATACCGCTCCTAGCCGTTGGGGATTTTCATAAAATCGTTTATGACCGTTGGGGGTGTTTAGAAACAGGTATCGAAACCAAACATCACAGTGGTGAAAAGGTATCGATACCAGTATCGATACTACTATGATTTTGCCTTTGAAAACATGTCATTGAAGAACAGGTATCGAAACACCTTGAAGGTGTATCGAAACACCTGGGTTAAAAACCCTTCTTTGGTTTCTTTAAATCATTTAAAACATATTTAAAATCTCTCAAAAATATCTTAAATATATTTTCAAGTAGTTTGGACATAAGAAACATTTTTGAAGTATTTTCAAATTAGTCCAAAACTATTTTTCAATTATTATATCAAAACATTAGTTCTACAGTACCTATTCGTATAACCATCATGAATTGCCTGTTTATCGAACTACCACGGACGTCCCAATAGGAGATGACTAGCATCCATAGAAACAACGTCACAAAGAACCTCGTCCTTGTATTTTCCAATAGAGAATGACACTACAACCTTCTTAGTGACTTTTAGCTCCCCACCATCATTCAACCTCTGTAACTTGTACGGGTTAGGATGCTTTGTCGTCTTTAATCCTAATTTACCAACCATAATAGAACTAGCAACATTAGTGCAATTACCACTATCAATAATCACAACACATACCTTATCGTTCACGTGGCATCGTGTATGGAAAATGTTTTCTCGTTGTTGTACATCTTGAGATGGTTGTACATTCAAACTTCGTTTAACAACTAGAATTTCACCGGTTGTTGGTAATTCCATATCCTCTTCAATGTCTTCAATAGGGGGTTCTTATTCATGTTCTTTAGAGTTAGACTCTATTTCTCCGTTCTCACGCATCAACATGGTTCTTCTATTAGGACATTGACTCGCAACATGTCCTCTACCAAGACAAAACATTGGATGTCCCTCGACCTTTCTTGTGGTACCACTTGCTTGCCACGCCCATTATCAGTAATGGGAGGCTTTGGTTTACTCAATTCTGCCTTTTCCTTAATCTGAAGCGGTACTTGCTTCCTGAAATTATTAGGAGTGTATAACGGATTAGAATAAGACTTAAATGGAGTATTACCTCGATTTGTTGAATTTCGACGCTACTGGCGTTCAACTTTAATGGTCATGTGCACCATATCGTCTAACTCCACATAATGCTGTAATTCAACAACATTGGCTATTTCCTCATTCAACCCTACAAGAAAACGTGCCATAGTTGCTTCTCTATCTTCCTCAATGTTAGCACACATCATGGATATTTCCATCTCCTTGAAATAATCTTCGACGCTCCGATTACCCTTTCAAGTTTTGTAATTTTTGAAATAAATCACAATGGTAATGAGATGGAGCAAACCGTTTTCGCATAACTAGCTTCATTTCTTCCCACGTTCTCACGGGACCTTCACCTGTACGTCTCTGGCTAATCAATAACTGATCCCACCATATCAAGGCATAGTCTACAAACTCCATTGCTGCTAAACGAACCTTCTTTTGTTCCAAGTAATTGTAACACTCAAAAACATGTTCAACTTTGCTTTCCCATGCCAAATAGGCATCCAGATCTGTTCGTCCCTGAAAAGAAGGAATTGCAACCTTAATGTTAGATAAGTTATCGTCAACCATATGTACTTTTCTCGGATTCAATCTAGGAGATTGATCCACATCATTTTCATCATGAATCTCATCATGAACAGATTGGGAACTGATAAGTGCTCAACACACTATCACTTTTTACTCCTTCTATGGGCATTAATCACCAAATATACATCCACTCGGACCAATGCATGTGCTTAATGTGATATATTTAGAAGTTATACTCATATAGATAATATATACAGAAAAAGACACGTTTTACTGCGTTTTCATATCTGTGCAGGAGAACCAGTGCCGCGGCAGGGACAAGGCCGAGGCAGGACCTGATGCCGAGGCAGCAGCAGACAGACAAGAAGCAAGACTATAGGCGATGGAAAGACAAAAATCCAAGGAACGTGTCTGGACTTGAAGCCCATGGATCGGAGGTGGCTAGCACAAGGAAAAGCCCAAAGGAAGACCACGCGGGAAAGCCCCTTAGCCGAATATAAACTTGAAAATATATTTAATTATGTACTTGACTTGTTCCCTACTCCAAGTTGTATTCTACTTAGGAAAGGTTTGCCCTAGGTCTAGCCTATATAAGGACCTAGCCACCCAATGTACAATAGACGAATATACCTAGGGAGAGAGCCGACTTCTACTCTTGTTTATTTCCTCTCCATTATGTTCTAAACCTTCTTAGGGATTAGGTGAAGGTTGTCGAGTATTTGTGAGAGGAGATTGTACTTTGTCTTTGATTCAATACAATAAAGTTATCAAGGTTTGCTTATCCTTTCTTATTCCTTGTTTTCACAATTGAGCTCGGGAGAGGATATTGTGAATCATCCATTTATCTAAGCTCGGGAGAGTTAGATTCACGAAAGGGGTAAGTACGGTGTTTCAATCGCAAAATACTAACTCGGCCTAGGGATAGGTTAAGAGTTTCAGCGGCTAAAAGAAGTGTGAGATTGGTTGGTGAGTATAAATGGTTCACACCGGGAGGTATCATCAAGGACTAGTCATCAAAAGCACTCTGACTTAGGGATAAGCGGAGTCATCCAAGGACACTTTGCCGAACTATGGTAAAGTCTTCCCACGAGCAAGGGATTGCCGCGGCAGACAGTATTGTCGCTGCTAAGGCAGTAAATTGCAGTACTGCCGAGGCAGTGATATACGATTGCATTGGACAGAGACAAGTCAATCAATTCCACAATACGACGCAACTGGATCCTAGCCCATCTCTCTCTACTATTTCAATCCTTTATTTTTATTTAGTTATTTTAGTTTAAATAAATCAAATCAACTCACTTGTGTTTTTATCTTTCTACAGAACAAGAAGGTGAAGAAAGCATATTAAGTATACTGGTCCCTAAAGAGACGATAACTCGATAAAATACTTATCACTTATTACTTGCAATGTGTCCACTTGCACTAAACGCGCACTTTTGACACGCGACAAGTTTTTGGCGCCATTGCCGAGGACTGGCAACTAAATTTTGTTTTCTTTATTTTCTTGTTTATTTTTATTTTTATTTTGTTTCTCGTGGTGTATGACCAGGGCCAATCCAACTAACCCCTTGTACGAGTTAGATCCAGAGATCGAAAGAACAAGGCAAAGGTTGAGGAGACAGATCCAAGGAGCCATGGCAGAAAATCCGGCAGGACAAAACTTACCTGCCGGTAATGGAGTACTTCCGCCGCCACCTGGGCCGCGGCAGCTCACTGTCAGGGACTTCCTGGAAGAGGACTTAAACGGATTAAACCCAGGAGTCGTTACACCAGAGATTGAAGCAGCCCATTTTGAACTCTAACCCGTTATGTTCAATATGTTAAATACAATTGGACAATTTGGTGGGTCTGCAACTGAAGACGCAAGGCAACACCTCAAGTCCTTCATGGAAATCTGCAACTCTTTCAAAATCCAAGGAGTCCATGAAGATGTCTTGCGATTAAAGCTATTCCCCTATTCATTGAGGGATAGGACGAAAGCTTGGTTAAATAGCATTCCAGCAGGATCTATTGGTTCCTGGAGTGAACTTTGCCGTGATTTCATTACTCGTTTTAATCCTACTAATTTATATGATAGAATCCGTAATGAAATTACTTCTTTTTGACAGGCAGAAGACGAACCAATGTACGAGGCATGGGAATGCTACAGAGAGCTATTGCACAAGTGTCCTTTGCATGGATTTCCCCTATGGAAACAAGTGACAATGTTTTACAATGCCACGAATGCCCCGACAAGGATGATGTTAGATGCCTCGGCAAACGGAACACTCCTGGATAAAGCACCTGAGGAAGCTATTGAAATACTAAATAAACTCGCAAAGAATGACTTCTAGTTTCCTACATCTAGGCGAGGAGGAGTAAGACGCCAAGCCACGATAAATGAATTAGATTCATCAAGTTCAGTGGCAGCACAATTGGCCTCTCTTACCAAGATGGTGCAAAACCTACAGTTACAACAAAATACCCGTGAGGTCAAGGTAATTGATTCATACTGTGACTTATGTGGAGGTAACCACAGTTCCTCTGACTGCATGAATCAAGAAACTGGTATGTATGTTGGGAACTACAACCATAACAATGTGATGTCCAACACATACAACCCCTCATGGAAGAGGCATCCAAACCTATCATGGAGCAACCCAAACAATGCCTTAAACCCAATCACCCAACCTTCGGGATTTCAGCAACCGATGTCGCAGCAGCAAGTCCAGCAGCTGATGCCGCAGTAGCAGATGCAGCAGCAAACGGTAAGTTCATTGGAAAACACGCTAAAGGCCTTCATGATGAAAACTGAGTCATACATGGCAGAAAATAATAATTTCATCAAGAGGACAGATGCCTTCATGAATAGAACTGAGATGAGGTTGCAAAATCAAGAAGCGGCCATAAAAACGCTGGAAACTCAGGTTGGGCAGTTTGCTCAATGCATAAACACTAGACCACAAGGAAGCCTACCTAGCAATACTGAAGTTGCTAAGGTAATGAGCCATGAACAGTGTAAGGCAATCACTACTAGGAGTGGTCTACAGCTGAAGGAGAAGATCCTAGAGAGCCAAATTCAATCAGCGGATCAAGCTAAAGAAGAGGCCGAGCAAACTGAAGCTGACAACACTGCCCCGGCAGAAAGCACTACAACTCCTGAGCAGTCTGCCGAGGCAGCAACAACACCAGTGGTGCCAGGTATAAAATTTCAAACTCAAGAAACCCTGGAGGAGATGAGACCACCACCACCTTTCCCGCAAAGGTTGAAAAAGCAACAACAGGACCAGCAATTCAAGAAATTCCTCGACATCTTGAAGCAAGTCCACATCAACATACCGTTCGTTGAAGCTATTGAACAAATGTCGAACTATGCCAAGTTCCTAAAGGACATGGTATCAAAGAGAAAACGAATAGGTGAGTTTGAGACAGTGGCTGCTACCGAGGGATGCATGGCAATGCTGCATAACCGCATGCCACCAAAATTAAAAGATCTTGGTTGCTTTACTATACCTTGTGCGATAGGAAAGAGCTATGAAGGTAAGGCCCTATGCGACCTTGGAGCAAGCATAAACCTCATGCCTAAATCAGTCTTCCAAAGGCTTAGAATTGGAAGGCCGAAACCTACAACAGTGATGCTCCAACTAGCGGATAGATCCTATGTGCAACCTGAAGGCAAAATTGAGGACATATTGGTAAGAGTTGACAAGTTTATTTTTCCCGCCGACTTCCTTGTCCTTGATTGTGAAGCAGATGACAATGCACCGATCATCCTTGGGAGACCCTTTCTAGCAACTGGACGCACATTAATTGACGTGGAAAGGAGAGTTAACTATGCGAGTCAATGACCAACAAGTCAAACTCAACGCATTCCACAACTTAAAGAAGTATGATGATCCAGAGGAATGCAAGGCCATCCACACCGTAGATAATAAGATATCCTGCCTGGGCAGTCTGCTCGGCAAAATATTCGGCAAGAAGATTAAGCCCAAGGTGGATGGACGGACAGCAAAAAGGAGTGGCCCACAACCGATTCACAATTTGGGCCTAAGGGAGAGAATAATTTTTGGAGATGCATTTACATGCTCTCCACCAGTAACATGATCCCCTCCCTTTTCTTTATTAATATAGTAGGATTAGTTAGTTTATTTTTATTTTATTTTCACTAATTATTTTCGCTTTCAGTATTTTTCTTTTATGTGTTTTATTTAGGAATAAATAAGGGAAGAATAGTTCACAGCAGGAACTCCGTCGAGGCAATAAAACAGTGTCAGGGCCGCAGCAGTACCAACGGGTAGAACAATGTAACGGCTAGTCTGCCGAGATTCCTGCCGCGGCAGAAAAAGGAAACGGTTACAAACGGCTAGTGGTCTCAACGGTCACAAGGCCGAGGCCTATATAAGAAACTCCTTCCTCTTGAACTATTCACTCTTACTTTCTTGTTTTCTTTAGTATTCATAACAATCTCTCTCTCAATTACTCTCTGCCTTCTAATTCTTGTAAAATCTCCAGATTCTCTTCAAGAAAAACCTCCAAGAACTCACATCTCTCTATCTTGATGGTAACATACAAAAGATTCGCCCCAGCCAATGTTGAAGATCGATTCAACCGATCTTTCATCGCTAGGCAACTTTGGGAAGAGCAAGGGTTCCAGCATGCGGACGAAGAGAACTACGGCATTGAACACTACCTTTATGACAGAATTAAGCACCAGAATTGGGAAATTTTCTGTCTGCAACCTGCCCATGCGAACGCCACGATCGTGCGGGAGTTCTACGCTCATGGGCCCAGCAAAGACTCCCTATTTGTTCACTGTCAGGGTCTTGGCAACACCCAGGCAGTTCTTGCTCTTCAACGTGCTTCCTCCAAGCATGATGCCGACTGCATGTTCCTTTGTGAAACCAGATTAAACAGACACAATATGGACCGTATCAGAATTAAATTAAGAATGCAAGGTTGCATAACTATTGACTCTAGCCCTTCTTGTACAGGGCTAGCTCTCCTTTGGAATACTAAACCTTCCATTAATTTGCTTTCTTACTCAGATCGACATATTGATGTTACTATATCCATTGGCCAATCACACTTCCATTTTTCAGGAGTACATGGATTCGCTAAGACTGCGAACAAATATAAAACTTGGCAACTAATAGATTCCTTACAATCTGCATCTTCCCTTCCTTGGCTTTTAGGAGGGGATTTCAATGAAATTCTCTGTGATAACGAAAAACGAGGCGGTATCCGTCGTGCGAGATCACAAATCAACAATTTCAGAGATTGCCTCTCAAGGAATGACCCTTTTGATTGCAAGCCATCGTCCGGATGGTTCACTTGGACCAGATCTGGGCACTATGAGGATTTGATTATAGAACGAATTGATCGCTTTCTTGGCAATTCTGCCTGGTTCAACTCTTTCCCAAACTTCCAAGCTATTTCTTTCTTTCAAGCTCGCTCTGACCACTGTCCTATCCTATTGGATACTAATCCATCTTGAATTATTCGACACAACCACTCTAACAACCTTTTTCGTTTTGAAAATTGTTGGGCTGATAATCCGGAAGTGTCCTCTCGAATTAATGACATTTGGTCTAACCAGTCTCGATCACCTTTAGCTAAACTTGAGGATATTAGACGTTTTCTATCCTCTTGGCAAAGGAATAAACGTATCACCTCCAATGAACGGATTATGCGACTTAATGAATTCATTAATATGTGTCTCAAACGACACCTCTCTGACGGGGACATCCAAAACTTTATTTCTGCTAAAAGAGAGCTTGATAGTTTACTAAATGCAAAAGAATTATATTGGGCTCAACGAGCTCGTATACAATGGTTAGAACACGGTGACAAAAACACCTCTTTCTTTCATGCCCGAACAAATTGTCGCCGGCGGAAGAATAGTATTGCTGGACTCTTTAATAATCAGAATGTATGGCACACACATACAAATGACATTATGAATATTGCTATTGACTATTTTCAAAACCTCTTCTCATCTTCTTCTCCCAATATTGCATCATCCATTTTGGACAACATTCCTACCATTGTTACTGAACAAATGAATAATGACCTCCTCAAGGACTTCACGGCAGATGAAGTTACCACTGCTTTTAGAGATATTGACCCACGGAAAGCTCCAGGAGTTGATGGATTCCCTAGTAGTTTCTTTAGGAAGCATTGTGACATCCTTGGCCCTGATTTTATAATCCTCTACCTTGGACTCTTACGTAGGTCGCTTAATATGGAAGACGTCAATCGTACAATCATTGTTCTAATACCCAAGATCAGCGAACCTACAACAATGTGCCATCTCAGACCTATTAGTCTCTGCACAGTCTTATACAAGACTGTCGCGAAAGTTCTTGTTAATCGGCTAAAATCTATCATACCTCTATGCATAAGTGGTAATCAAGCTGCTTTTGTTCAAGGGCGGAATATTAACGACAATATTCTAATTGCTCATGAGCTTATCCATACCTTAAATACTGATGAGACCTCGTTAGCAAAAGGCGCTATCTTAAAACTTGACATGGAAAAGGCCTTCGACCGTGTTGAATGGCCTTTTATTAAACAAATTATGCTTCGCCTAGGTTTAAACAACTTTTGGGTTTCTCTCATTATGCGATGCATATCTTCAGTGACATTCCAAGTACGTGTCAACGACTCTCTTTCACGGCCCTTCAAACCGCATAGAGGGTTACGGCAAGGGGACCCGCTATCTCCCTTCCTTTTCCTCTTCTGTACCCAAGGACTCTCAGCTTTGCTTAATGCTGAGCAAGCTAATGGTAACCTACCAGGTCTTTGTGCTAGTAGGAATGGGCCACGCGTAAACCATCTTCTTTTTGCTGATGACTGTGTTGTATTCATTAAAAATACAACTACAGAAGCTCAGCATCTTAAGAATACTCTGCAAACCTATGCTACCTCCTCTGGTCAAGCAGTGAACTTCGAAAAGTCTACTATTTTCTTTTCTCGGAAAACTCCCATGTCGCTTAGAACGGAAATTAATGATATCCTTCATGTACGAGAAGTTGACGATCTAGGTATTTATCTTGGAGTCCCCCTTCTAATAGGGAAAAATAAGACAACAACCTTGGGTTTTACTAGGGAAAAAATGAATGCTCGCCTGAGTAAATGGGATAAACACCTCTTATCCTTTAGTGGTAGAGAAATTTTTATTAAATTAGTCATACAATCAATACCTTAATATGTTATGTCATGTTATCTTCTTCCACAAAACATCATCGATGATATGACTGCCTTAATACGTCGATATTGGTGGTCTGGAAAAGCTGACAAACAAGGTTGGCACATGCTCCCTTGGGACACTATCTGTCTGTCGAAAGCAGCAGGAGGTATTGGGTTCCGCGATCTGCACCACTTCAATATTGCTTTACTGGGCAAACAAATCTGGCGTTTGATCTGTGAACCAAACAATCTCCTTAGTCAGGTCTATAAATGTAAGTATTACCCGTCGGGTTCGATCCTTGAGTCTGAACACACTCGGAGGTCATCCTTTGCGTGGAAAGGCCTTAGTGTAGCTATCTCTAAACTTCGCCATGGTTTCTTTAAACGGCCAGGCATATCTAGTCAAATTCAGATCCACTTTGAGAACTGGGGAGGCTCTCAGCCTATACACCTTTATGGTGATTATGAGTTGAATGATGAAATACCTATTCGTGCAGGTACCTTCATGATACCTAATACGACTCAGTGGAATGAATTAAAGGTACGAGAATATTTCTCCTTTGAAGATGCTAACACCATCCTTAATGTACCCATTATTATGACACTAAGGACACCACTCTTTGGGGTTACCATGACTCTGGTATATATTCGGTCCGGTCGGGATACCAATTTTTGCAGCTACAACTAGGGCCGGTCAATAGACCCTCTAAGATTTGGAAAATTCTTTCTAAACTACCCACCTTACCTAAGGTTCGTTCCTTTGGATGGTGGCTTTGTCATGATGCAATCCCAATGGGTCAAAAACTTCTTCAAGCAAATCTTAGTACAGGAGTCTGTCCCCTTTGCAACATGGCCATTGAAACCACCCTCCATGCGATGAGGGACTGTTCTAGTACCAAGGAGGCACTACTATTAGCAGGGCTCCCTGCTCGAATTTTCTCGTCCTCGCATACTACATCCACTAACCAATGGCTCTCTGAAATTGCTAGTTTCCTATCTTTACATCAAATTTCCCTCCTTATTACGATCCTCTAGAATTTATGGAACCGACGTTATGACTTTGTCCATAATAATCATCTCCAGCCAGCTTGGTTAGTTGTTTCCAATGCGGAAAAAATCTTTCAGGACTATACAATAGTAAATGATGCTTCCCATTTATGATCCCGGCTAGCTGAGCCTACCTTCGCTCAAGCTAGATGGACGAAACCGGCGTCTGGTTTCGTCAAAATTAACACAGATAGGGCCTTTGACCCAGTGTTAAAGGGTGCTACTACCGGCGTCGTTGCTCGAGACGCTTCAGGTTTTGTTCTCGGTGGATGCTCTATGCCTCTTTTTTGTCCAGATCCAACTTCTGCCGAGGCTCTTGCTATTCTGGAAGGCTTAAAACTTGTTGTTGCCAATGGCTGGACTAATGTAATTCTTGAACATATTCTGCTTCCATTGCCAACAAAGTTAACAACATTCAACACCAAGATCTTTCAACAGTGCGACATTTGGTGTCCTGCATCCGTTCCACTCTTGGTACTTTGCCTGATTGTAAAATCTGTTATATACCTAGAAATGCAAACATTGTATCCCATGTCTTAGCTACTAGGGCTTTGCGTTCTTTTGTTTCTTGCACTTTTGATTGTAACTTTCCCGACTTTATCCGGGCTTCTGTAAACCTGGAGAGGTTCTCCTCTTCTTCGCAATAAAACCATGGGCACTCTTTTCCCCGTAGGGGCCTACCCACTCTTCGGGGTGTCTGGCTATAGGGGTTTTTTAATGAGGCCCTTTCTCCTCAAAAAAAATTCTAACGTGATCACTATAAAGCTCGTTTAGATATGCACACAATAAATCTAACAAAACGACCGCAAAATAAGAATAAATCTAATTTCATGAGTTTTAATAGTTAATTATTGGCTTTAAAACATAATTATTCAACTTAATTTTAATTTTAGAGCATTTTAATTGGTTAATGTGAATGGCTATAGATTTTTCTAATGAGGCCCTTTCCTTCCAAAAAATTTCATTGGATTTACTAAATATATCAATGAGACTTGCACGCTTTTAACTTAAAAAATGGCCACTAAAGAGATTCAATCAAATTAAATGAGTTCAAATAGTTAATTATGAGTTTTTGAATATGATTAAACCACTTAATCTCAATTTTAGAGCACTAATACTTGGTTTAAATTCCAATATGATCACTATAAAAATCGTTTAGATATGCACAATTTAAACCTAACAAAAGGGACACAAAATAAGAATAAATAAAAACTTCATTAGTTTAAATAGATATGTACGGACTTAATCTTAATTTTAGAGCATTTTACTCGGTTAAATTTCAACGGGTTCACTAAATAGCACAATGAGACTTGTACGCTTCAAACCAAACAAACTGATGTGAGCACATCAATGCAAGCACAATATGATCCGGAGGTCTTGCCACAAGGACCTATTACTCATTCTAAGGCAAAGAAATTCAGGGAAGTACTTTTCCTTACTTGTGCTTCAATTCCAGATTCATTCGATAATGTTTATGCCTTAGAACATAGGCTTTATAATGTGTTGCATGCTAATATGTGACATATTAGACTATACTACTTATTATATATGTTTAAGTATGTATATATGCTATTAAGTATGTTTTAAGGTTTGGTTTGATAGTGTTTATTATGTTTCTAACTTATTTATACGTTCTTGTGTGTTTTTGAATAAGTTTACAAGTGTTTCAACCTTGTGTTTTACAAATGGATCCTTGTGCTATTTTCCAGTATAGGTAAACAGAGGTGTACCAGTGAGTTACGAAATGGATTCTTGTACTGTTTTCCAACATAGGTAAACAGAGGTGTGCCAGTGTAAGAGCAGGCCAAACACAACCCTCTTTTGGAATGATGAACGGAAACAAAGGATAAGGATGAGGGGTTTCTCATTCAAATTCAAACAATTAACACATGTTTAATATGTTTTATGAGCCCAAACATGTGGATGATATGAATGGAGCCTAGATGCAAGTTATTAAGCATTTGAATTTAATTTCAGCCAAGTATTCAAATTCGGCCAACTCCTTCAATCTCCTATATATTCTGAAATTTTTGTAAAGACAAGGAAACACACTTTTGAATAAAAATTATATTTGAGAGTTTTCTCTTATTTGGTTCTTTTTAAAACTTTTCTGACATTCAAACTTGTTTTTGATTGTCAAATTCTTGATACTTTGGGTTCCTAGATCTCTATCTAGAGGGTCCAAGTCCTTTTGACGTTAAACAGATTCGATTCGGGTTTGCTTAGTATATTGTGCAGGTTCTTTCGAGTTTAGCGTGTCCAATTCGATCTAGCAACTTTCTGTCCTTTTCTTATCTCTTTCATTTTCCGTTTTATTTTACTTCATTGTTTTCCTATGTAGGTAAACAATGTAAAAATTCTCTTCAAACGCCCAGATTATTATACTTATTTCCTATATAGGTAATCAGTGTAAACACTTGACTGTTTATGTTTTTCTTTTGCAGGAACTTGCTTACAACATTCCTAGATCCGCAACTTACGAAGAAAGTCCGTTTCGATAGGCTACCTCGTATCATATGGTAATCAGAGCTTAGGTTCGGATTTGTTGTACTTTTTCTGCAATTTAGTATAAAAGAAAAAATACAAAAAAAAAGAAATTTTGAAAAATTCAAAAAAAAATTCAAAGTCAAAGTTTGACTAAAAAAAGTCAAAGTTAAAAAAATAGAAAAAAAAATTCAAAAATAAAAAAAAATCAGATTCAAATATTGCAAAAAATTGAAAAAAAGAAAGTGTATTCCTATTGTAAAATCAAGATGAATGTACAAGTTCTTCTACTATGTGATTCGAAGTGCTTGAAAATCAACCGAAACGAATTGTTCTTGTTTGTTCGGTGATAGGAGCGTTGTAAAGCACTTCCTTGTAGTAAGAATTACATTTCCATCTTTTTATTTCCTTTTGCCAATTTCCAACCCTTTTACTTTTTTTTCTTGTTTTTTTTTCTTTGTTTTATCTTTGTTTTTCCTTATTTGTGTTTCTTGTTAGTAACACATTTGTAACAGGTTTGAAAACGTTGGTTTAGTCCTTTAAAGAACTGAAAATTGAGAAATTGTGAGGGAAAAAGGCACTAAGTGTTGTGAGAACAGAAGGGGAGACAAAAAGAGCCATTCAAGCATTCTCCCGAGTGAAACACGAGTGCTGAGTGCTACATTTTGAGTGCACATTTTTTCTTTGGAGTGAAAACCGAGAGGTTTTGTGAGTGTGCAGTGAGGACTTTTATTTTTGTTTTACTTAACTCGTTATTTGTGCTTCTTTGTGTTTTCTTTTGTTTTAATATGACAGGGTTAGATGATCGTAGTCATGGTGGAGACCAACCACCAGATTTGCAAATGCAGACTTTTACACGTACTATGCAACGTCTATTAGAGAATGCATTAGAGCCTTTACAGTCTCGTTTGGACAAGAATGGGGGTGATTCCCAATCTGTCCATAATGAGAATCATGATGAAAATGACGTTGAACAATCACCACGGATGAATCAACGACCAGGACGTGTAGTTGATGATAATATTTCTAACATAAAAGTTGCTATACCTTCTTTTCAGGGACATTCAGATCCAGATGCTTATCTGACATGGGAAAGTAAGGTTGAACACGTTTTCGAGTGTTACAATTACTCGGAACAAAAGAAAGTACGACTAGCAACTTTGGAGTTTGTTGACTATGCACTATTGTGGTGGGATCAATTACTGGTTAGTCGACGACGTGCGGGTGAAGGACCAGTGAGAACATGGGACGAAATGAAGCATATCATGCGGAAACGGTTTGTTCCTTCTCACTATCATCGTGATTTATTTAAGAAATTATAAACTTTGAAACAGGGCAATAGGAGTGTCGAGGACTATTCAAGGAAATGGAGATGTCCATGATGCATGCGAACATAGTTGAGGATCGTGAAGCAACTATGGCTCCGTTTATGGCAGGTTTGAATTCTGAAATTGCTAACGTTATTGAATTGCAGCATTATGTCGAATTAGATGACATGGTGCATATGGCGATGAAAATTGAGCGACAACAACGTAGAAAAGTTTCTACTCGAGGTAATACTACTCCATTTAAATCTTTTACGAATCCATTGTATACCTCTAACCATGCTAGGAAACAAGCACCACAAGCACCACTTTGGATTCAAGAACAAGCGAGTCCAGCAAAACAAAGCCTCCCGTTGTTGATAATGGGCGTGGTAAACAAAAAGTAGTGGTACAAGAACGATCGAGAGATATTCAATGTTTTAAGTGCCTTGGTCGAGGACATGTTGCTAGCTAGTGTCCTAATCGTAGGGTTATGTTGATGCGAGATGATGGAGAGATCGAGTCAGATTCTGAAGAAGAACCACATGAGACCCTTGATGAAGATGATAAAGAAGATGTCCTAGAAGTTGCTGAGACTGGTAAGGTAATGGAAATTATGGTTGTTAAACGTAGTCTGAGTGTGCAACAGGTTCAGGATGAACAACAAAGCAAAAATATCTTTCACATGCGATGTAAAGTTCAAGATAAGGTATGTGTTGTAATTATTGATAGCGGTAGTTGTACTAAATTTGCCAGTTCAGTGATGGTTGACAGGTTAGGTCTCAAGACGACAAAACATCCGAATCCTTACAAATTGCAATGGTTGAATGACAGTGGAGAACTTAAAGTAACAAAACAAGTTGTTATACCGTTTTCGATTGGAAGTTACAAGGACGAGGTCCTTTGTGATGTTGTGTCGATGGATGCTACTCACCTTCTTTTGGGACGCCCTTGGCAGTATGACAAGAAGGTTATGCATGATGGTTTTACAAATCGATACTCTTTTATGCATGCAGGTAAAAAGATTACTTTGGCTCCTTTGACACCGAGTCAAGTGGTGGAAGATCAAGCAAGCTTGAAAAAGAGTAAGGAAGCTGCAAAGGAGAAGAAAAAGATGAATGTTTATGCAAGCAGTCGAGAAATCAGGAAATGTCTTTCCTCTCACCAATCTTTGTTTATTTTAATGTTTAAAGATTATTGTTTATTGACTGATTTTCCTTCTGATTTGCCTGCATCAATTGTTCCCCTTTTGCAGGAATTTAAGGATGTGTTTCCGGAAGAAACACCGAGGGGATTGCCACCTCTTCGTGGCATTGAGCACCAGATTGACTTTATCCCAGGTGCTACTATTCCAAATCGACCAGCTTATCGAACTAACCCTGAAGAGACAAAAGAGCTTCAAAGACAAGTGACAGAATTGATGGACAATGGTTATATTTGAGAGAGTCTAAGTCCATGTTTTGTTCCGGTATTGTTAGTGCCGAAGAAAGACGGGTCTTGGAGGATGTGCGTAGATTGTAGAGCTGTGAATCAGATTACAATTAAGTATCGTCATCCTATTCCTAGACTTGATGATATGTTGGACGAGCTTTGTGGAGCCGTCATCTTCTCCAAAATTGATCTAAAGAGTGGATATCATCAGATTCGCATGCGAGAAGGCGATGAATGGAAGACAGCCTTCAAAACAAAACTAGGTTTGTATGAATGGTTAGTAATGCCTTTTGGCTTAACTAATGCACCTAGTACTTTTATGCGATTGATGAATCATGTTCTGCGATCTTTTATTGTAAAGTTTTGTGTTGTATATTTTGACGATATTTTAATTTATAGCAAGACTTTGCAGGATCATGTAGAACATTTGAGAGCTGTTTTGCAGACTTTGCGAGAAGAAAGATTGTTTAGTAACATAGAGAAATGTGTGTTTTGTACTGACAAACTTACATTTCTTGGTTACATTGTTAGTGCACAGGGTGTTGAAGTCGATCCTGAAAAGATAAAGGCAATTCAGGAATGGCCACGACCGACATCGATTACTCAGGTTAGATCTTTTCATGGTTTAGCTAGTTTCTATCGTCGGTTTGTTCCTAACTTCATTTCTATTACCGCACCCTTAAACGGGATTATTAAGAAGAATTCTAGCTTCTTATGGGGTAAAGAACAAGAAGATGCCTTTTTGAAAATTAAGGATTGTTTGACGAAGTCACCTGTGTTAGCCTTACCTAACTTTGATAAAACTTTTGAAATTGAATGTGATGCTTCTGGAGTTGGTATAGGCGCTATGTTAATGCAGGAAAAAAGGCCCATTGCATACTTCAGTGAAAAGCTTAGTGGAGCAACATTGAATTATCCAGTCTACGACAAGGAGATGTATGCACTGATTCGGGCATTGGAGACATGGCAACATTACTTGTTGCCTAAGGAGTTTGTGATTCACACTAATCATGAGGCTTTACGATATATCACAGGTCAGCATAAATTGAGTAAGCGACATGCTAAATGGGTTGAATTTTTGGAGTCTTTTCCTTATGTCATACGTTACAAAAAGGGTAAAGATAATGTCGTTGCTGATGCTTTATCACGTAGATATGTGCTTTTAAATTACCTTGATTCACATTTAATTGGATTTGCATATATTCGTGACTTGTATGTTGATGATTCTGATTTTAGAGATAAGTATAATGCTTGTGAGAAAGGTGCAGATGGAAAGTTTTACAGGCATGATGGTTATCTTTTCAAAGAAAATAGGATATGCATTCCACAGGGTTCAATGCGTGATATTCTGATCCGTGAAGCACATGAGGGTGGATTGATGGGTCACTTTGGAGTCACCAAGACGTTACAGACATTGAAAGAACATCTATTTTGGCCTAAGATGCGTAGAGACGTTGAAAGGTACTGTGAACATTGTTTGACATGTAAGAAAGCAAAATCGAAGGTTTCACCACATGGTATGTACTTACCTTTACCTATTCTTGATTCTCCTTGGACTGATATTTCTATGGATTTTGTTTTGGGATTGCCAAGAACTAGGACAGGTAGAGATAGTATTTTTGTTATGGTTGATAGGTTCTCTAAGATGGCACATTTTATTGCATGCTATAAGACCGATGATGCTATTAATGTGGCTAACTTGTTTTTTAGAGATGTTGTACGTTTGCATGGTATTCCTAGGTCGATTGTTTCTGACAGGGATGTAAAGTTTTTGAGTCACTTCTGGAGGACTCTTTGGAGCAAATTAGGTACGAAACTCATGTTTTCTACTACTTGCCATCCCCAGACTGATGGACAAACTGAGGTTGTTAACAGAGTTTTATCTACTTTACTTCGTTCCATCATTAAAAAGAATATCAAGACTTGGGAAGATTGTTTGCCACATGTTGAGTTTGCGTATAATCATGCTGTACATTCTGCTACTAAGATGTCACCATTTGAGGTTGTTTATGGTTTTAACCCTATTACGCCTCTAGATTTGTTACCTTTGCCACAGGAACAAGTGATGAACAGGGACGGTCAAGCAAAAGCAGAATATGTGAAGAAGTTGCATCAACAGGTGAAGGAGAATTTAGAACGAAGGACTCAACAATATGAAAAGCAAGCAAACAAAGGAAGGATGCGAGTCACCTTCGATGTTGGTTATTGGATTTGGGTTCATTTTCGAAAAGAACGTTTTCCAGCCCAACGACGGTCAAAGTTGTTACCAAGAGGAGATGTTCCTTTTCAGGTGTTGGCGAAAGTGAATGACAACGCCTACAAGATAGACTTAATGGGCGAGTACACTGTAAGTGCCACATTTAATGTTTCTGATTTAACCCCTTATAATGATTCTGCAGATTTGACGTCAAATCCTTTTCAAGCACAATATGATCCGGAGGTCTTGCCACAAGGACCTATTACTCGTTCTAAGGCAAAGAAATTCAGGGAAGTACTTTTCCTTACTTGTGCTTCAATTCCAGATTCATTCGATAATGTTTATGCCTTAGAACATAGGCTTTATAATGTGTTGCATGCTGATATGTGACATATTAGACTATACTACTTATTATATATGTTTAAGTATGTATATATGATATTAAGTATGTTTTAAGGTTTGGTTTGATAGTGTTTATTATGTTTCTAACTTATTTATACGTTCTTGTGTGTTTTTGAATAAGTTTACAAGTGTTTCAACCTTGTGTTTTACGAATGGATCCTTGTGTTGTTTTCTAGTATAGGTAAACAGAGGTGTACCAGTGAGTTACGAAATGGATTCTTGTACTGTTTTCCAACATAGGTAAACAAAGGTGTGCCAGTGTAAGAGCAGGCCAAACACAGCCCTCTTTTAGAATGATGAACGGCAACAAAGGATAAGGATGAGGGGTTTCTCATTCAAATTCAAACAATTAACACATGTTTAATGTGTTTTATGAGCCCAAACATGTGGCTGATATGAATGGAGACTAGATGCAAGTTATTAAGCATTTGAATTTAATTTCAGCCAAGTATTCAAATTCGGCCATGATGTGAGCACATCAATCCAAGCACAACATGATCCGGAGGTCTTGCCACAAGGACCTATTACTCGTTCTAAGGCAAAGAAATTCAGGGAAGTACTTTTCCTTACTTGTGCTTCAATTCCAGATTCATTCGATAATGTTTGTGCCTTAGAACATAGGCTTTATAATGTGTTGCATGCCGATATGTGACATATTAGACTATACTACTCATTATATATGTTTAAGTATGTATATATGCTATTAAGTATGTTTTAAGGTTTGTTTTGATAGTATTTATTATGTTTCTAACTTATTTATACGTTCTTGTGTGTTTTTGAATAAGTTTACAAGTGTTTTAACCTTGTGTTTTACGAATGGATTCTTGTACTGTTTTCTAACATAGGTAAACAGAGGTGTGCCAGTGTAAGAGTAGGCCAAACACAACCCTCTTTTAGAATGATGAACGGCAACAAAGGATAAGGATGAGGGGTTTCTCATTCAAATTCAAACAATTAACACATGTTTAATGTGTTTTATGAGCCCAAACATGTGGCTGATATGAATGAAGACTAGATGCAAGTTATTAAGCATTTGAATTTAATTTCAGCCAAGTATTCAAATTCGGCCAACTCCTTCATTCTCCTATATATTCTGAAATTTTTGTAAAGACAAGGATACACACACTTTGAATAAAATTTATATTTGAGAGTTTTTCTCTTATTTGGTTCTTTTTAGAACTTTTCTGACATTCAAACTTGTTTTTGATTGTCAAATTCTTGATACTTCGGGTTCCTAGATTGCTATCTAGAGGGTCCAAGTCCTTTTAACGTTAAACAGATTCGATTCGGGTTTGCTCAGTATATTGTGCAGGTTCTTTCGAGTTTAGCGTGTCCAATTCGATCCAGCAACTTTCTGTCCTTTTCTTATCTCTTTCACTTTTTTGTTTTATTTTACTTCATTGTTTTCCTATGTAGGTAAACAATGTAAAATCTCTTCAAACGCCCAAATTATTATACTTATTTCCTATATAGGTAATCAGTGTAAACACTTGACTGTTTATGTTTTTCTTTTGCAGGAACTTGCTTACAACATTCCTAGATCCGTAACTTACGAAGAAAGTCCGTTTCGACAGGCTACCTCGTATCAGGCCAACTCCTTCATTCTCCTATATATTCTGAAATTTTTGTAAAGACAAGGAAACACACTTCTGAATAAAAATTATACTTGAGAGTTTTCTCTTATTTGGTTCTTTTTAGAACTTTTCTGACATTCAAACTTGTTTTTGATTGTCAAATTCTTGATACTTTGGGTTCCTAGATCTCTATCTAGAGGGTCCAAGTCTTTTTGACGTTAAACAGATTCGATTCGGGTTTGCTCAGTATATTGTGCAGGTTCTTTCGAGTTTAGCGTGTCTAATTCGATCCAGCAACTTTCTGTCCTTTCCTTATCTCTTTCATTTTTCGTTTTATTTTACTTCATTGTTTTCCTATGTAGGTAAACAATGTAAAAATTCTCTTCAAACACCCAAATTATTATACTTATTTCCTATATAGGTAATCAGTGTAAACACTTGACTGTTTATGTTTTTCTTTTGCAGGAACTTGCTTACAACATTCCTAGATCCGCAACTTACGAAGAAAGTTCATTTCGACAGGCTATCTCGTATCACAAACTGGTCACAAAATGAGATTCTATCAAAGTAAATGAGTTCAAATAGTTATATGAGATTTTGAATACTATTAAACAACATAATCTCAATTTTAGAGCACTTTACTCTGATTAAATTCTAATGTGATCACTACAAAGCTCGTTTAGATATGCACACTATAAATCTAATAAAACGACTGCAAAATAAGAATAAATCTAATTTCATGAGTTCAAATGATTAATTATGGGCTTTGGAGTACAACTTAATCTTCATTTTAGAACATTTTACTAGGATAAAATTCCAATGGGTTCAAATGAGACTTGCACGCTTTAAACTTAACAAACCGACCCCCAAATGAGATTCAATCAAATTACATGAGTTCAAATAGTTAATTTGTGCTTTTGAATATGATTAACAATATAATCTCAATTTTAGGGTACTTTACTCGGTTTAATTTCTAATATGATCACTGTAAAGCTCGCTTAGATAGGCATAATTTAAACCTAACAAAACGACCACAAAATAAGAATAAAACAAAACTTCATGAGTTCAATAGATAAGTATGGGCTTAATCTTAATTTTAGAGCATTTAACTCGGTTAAAATTCCAACGCGTTCACTAAATAACCCAAAGAGACTTGCACGCTTTAAACCAAACAAACCGGCCACAAAATGAGATTCAATCAAATTCCATGAGTTCAAATAGTTAATTATAAGATTTTGAATATTATTAAACCACATAATCTTAATTTTAGAGCACTTTACTCTATTTAAATTCTAATGTGATCACTATAAAGCTCGTTTAGATATGCACACTATAAATCTAACAAAATGACCGCAAAATAAGAATAAATCTAATTTTATGAGTTCAAATAGTTAATTATGGCTTTGTAACATAATTATACAACTTAATCTTAAGTTTAGTGCATTTTATGTCGGCGAAATCATCTTGCTGGAACTGGAACTCCAAGATTTGGAGGTGGACTTAGCTAACGATCCTGACTTTCAGGAGGCAGTTGACTGGCTGAACAATGCGCCAACCCCCAAACGACTTGCTCGTCCTACTTCAAATAGAGGTAAGAAAAGAACGCCACCTTCTGAGGAGGGCCACAAGCCTAAACGGCCTCGATCCTCAAACAAAAGCTCCAATGAAAAGCTGGGATTAGCAGCGCAAACAACTCTCCAGCGACAGTTGATGATGATCAACCTCGCCAAGTCACATGAAACTATTAAGTTGAAACTGTCAGGGACTCAGCAACACCCAAGCAATTCACGCTTTACAATGTGTTACCTCAAAGCATGATGCCGACTTTCTATTTCTTTGTGAAACTAGGTTAAACAGACAAAATATGGATCGTATTAGGATTAAGTTAGGTATGCATGAATGCATAGCCATTGAATTCAGCCCTTATTGTACAGGGCTTGCTATTATTTGGACTAATAAAACTTCTATTGATTTGCTTTCTTACTCGGATCGTCATCTTGATTTCATTATTTCTTTTGGACAATTACAATTCCATTTTTCCGGTTTACATGGTTTCACTGAAACTGCAAACAAACTCAAAACTTGGTAATTAATAGATACTCTAAAATCAGCCTCTTCCCTTCCCTGGCTTTTAGGGGGATTTTAAGGAAATCTTTTATGACAATGAAAAACAAGGCAGCTCTCGTCGTGCATGATCATAAATTAATAATTTTAGAGATTGTCTTGATAAGAATGATCTTTACGACTATAAACCAACGTTTGGATGGTTCACTTGGACTAGATCTGGATGTAATACAGAAACAATTATGGAAAGAATCGATCGGTTCCTTGGTAATTTTGCCTAGTTTAACTCCTTCCCAAACTTTAAAGCTACTTCTTTCTTTCAGGCATGCTCTGACCGTTGCCCTATTCTACTTGATACTAGTCCACCTTGGGCTCTCCAGTCTAAACACTCTAAAAACCTTTTTCGCTATGAGAATTGTTGGGCTGATAGCCCAGAAGTTTCATCTCAAATTTGAGAAATTTGGTCTAACCCTTCTCGTTCGACCCTTGATAATATCAAGGACTTTGGACGTTTTCTAGCCTCTTGGCAAACAAACAAATGTATTAAATCCAATGAACGTATCACTCAACTTAATGATTTCATTAATATGTGCCTCAAACGACATCTCTCTGATGCGGACATCCAAAACTTTATTTCCGCTAAAAGTGAGCTTTATAGCCTGCTAAATGCGAAAGAAATATACTGGGCTCAACGAGCTCGGACACAATGGTTAGAACACAGTGACAAAAATACTTTTTTTTTCATGCCCAAGCAAATGGTCGACGGCGAAGAATAATATTGTTGGGCTTCTTAACAACCAGAATATATGGCAAACGCATACAAATGACATCATGACTATTGCTATTGACTACTTTCAAAACCTCTTTTCGTCCTCCTCCCCTACTATTGCATCTTCCATTTTAGAAAACATTCCTATTGTTATTACTGAACCGATGAATAATGACCTTCTTATGGACTTCACAGCAGATGAAAACATTCCATTTTATGACCTTTTCGTGATATTGACCCACGGAAAGCTCTAGGAGTAGATGGATTCCCAATTAGTTTCTTTAGGAAGCATTGGGACATCCTCGGCCATGATTTTATAAGCCTCTGCCTTGGACTCTTATGAGGGTCGGTTAATATGGAAGAGGTCAATCGTACTATCATTGTTCTTATAACCAAGATCAGCGACCCCAAAACAATGCGTCATCTCAGACCTATTAGCCTATGTACATTCCTCTACAAGACTATTGCGAAAGTATGTTAATCGTCTAAAGTCTATTATACCTTTGTGCATAAGTGGTAATCCAGCTGCTTTTGTTCAAGGACGGAATATTACTGATAATATTCTCATTGCCCATGAGCTTATCCACACTTTAAATACCGATCAGACCTCACTTGCAAAAGGTGTTAGCTTAAAGCTTGACATGGAAAAGGCCTTGTACCGTGTTGAATAGCCTTTCCTTGAACAAATTATGCTTCGTCTAGGTTTTAACATCCATTGGGTTTCCCTTATTATGAGATGTATATCCTCAGTTACCTTCCAAGTATGCGTCAATGATTCCCTTTCACGGCCCTTGAAACCCCATAGAGGGTTACGACAAGGGGACCCTCTATCTCCTTTCCTTTTTTCTTTTCTATAACCAAGGCCTTTCAGCATTGCTCAATACTGAGCAAGCAAGTGGTAATCTACCTGGAATTTGTGCTAGCAGAAATGGGTCACGCGTTAACCATCTTCTTTTTGTAGATGGCCGTGTTGTTGATGTGGTGCGGAATCGGCGTGGTTAATGAAATGGTGGTGTTTGGTTGAAGATGAAGAAGGTTTGATGGTTTAGTGATGGTTGTTGTGTCCTAGGAACCCTCTTGATCGCAATTGATCAAGCAAACTCCATGATAGGCTCTCTAACTCACCCTCCTAGATGCAATTACCTAGGCAAGCGAGAGTGTGAAGTAAGAATCACCAGTAATCTATAGAGAAGATTGTGTTGAAACACTTCTAAAATTCACAAGCAAACAATACTTGCAAAAATATACTCAATAAAATTTATTCTCCAAAAGAAATATTCCAATTGTTCATCTTATAAGAGAATAGGCTACCTCCTTTTTTAGACTAAAAGAGCCAGCAAAATACCTAAGAAATAGCTATTTAATCCGTAAAAATCATCACATTGATAGTTTAATAGAAATGAATCCCCTAAAATCATCATATGCTAATTAAAAGGAATCCTATGGAATAAATTAAAATATTAATAATTATAGTCAAAGCTTTATAATCCAGCTTTGAATTATTTTATTTTAATATCTAATTCATCCAAAAGCTTTATATATTAGCTTTTGGGTTGAATTTTACAAAATCCCGTAATAATAGGTCATTTATAGTTTGTGATATTTTGCCCCAATACTACATTATGAAGTTTGGGTCAAATATTTTAATTAAGGCCAATTAGAAATCAGATTTATTTAGGTAATAAGGCCTTTAGAATAAGATAATATCATCCTCAAACATACCATATCCACCACTATTCATGCTGCCACATCACTTCATTTAATCTCCACCGTCCGTGTGAACATCAAAGGGACCAGAATTGAAGCTATCTTTTTCTCCTTAAATCAAGGCATCTCCAACATCTCCATCATGGAAAGTCAAAGACCAAGGGAGCCATTTATGCATCAAGGAGGAAATAACAAGATTCTCATGCCATTAATATTTCCAAATTTCTAGAATTTTAATTATTATTCCAATTATGTTTAACCATCCTTCACCTATAAAAGGATGTGCCTTCCATGCTTTGTAGTCACTCAATTTCCTTTTGATATATGAAATACTTGGTTAGTTCATTTTTGCAAGTGTTGATAGCTTGTATCTTCGAAGACTTCTTTAACATAGTTCTTCAAGTTCTAGGAGGGAGAATCATCTTCACACTCTCGTTTGCTTAAACAAATACGTTTAGGAGTGTGGGTTAGAGTCGTTTGAGGTTACTTGCCTAAGTAATTGCACTTAGGACGGTGCCGAGGACACAACAACCATCAAACCATATTCATCTTCAACCTCACACCATCTTTCCATCAACCAAACCATCGTTACCAATAACATATCATCTCTATTCCGCTGCAATCTACATCATTTTGTATCAGATTTAGGACGATTCTTGGAGTTTCAAACATCGTTCTTGACATTTTTTCAAATTGTGCTGCCAACACAAGATAAGGGGTTGTTCTTGATTTTTAGTGCGATTTCTTCTTCTTCACCTTTTTTTTATACTTATCATATTTATTTAGTTTCTTTAAACCAAAAAAAGAAAAGAAAAAAGAAAAGAAAAAAAAAAGAGATATAAACTATATCTTTGTCACCATTGTTCCCTATTGCACTAACCACTACAAGTCATCGTCAAGAAACATCATCCTTCACCGTTGTTTATCATGTTCTCATTGGTGCTTGTTCTTTTGGATTTAATTTTCCAAGTTGATTCTAGGTTGGGTAACAATTTCAAATTTAATTTTCTTTGAATCTTAGATTCAGGGTTTGTTTGTCAAGCTTTCATTGATTCATATACATCATCTAACATATTCTCTTTCTTGTGTTAGTAGGATTACAAGTTGCATATCTCCTATCTCCTTGGAACTATATCTTAATTGGAGTCATTCTCTCTTTGGATTCCTAGTTCCTTAGGGCTCTTTTGCTAGGATTCAAACTCCAATATAATTTGTTGAATTGTGGCAGGAAATCCTTTAAAGTGTACAAGATCGACTTACTTGCCTAGCTAAGTATTTCTTTCTTGGAGTGATTCGTGAGATTTCTTATTTTATTTTTTAAATTTTTTTGAGTGATTTACAGAATGACAAAAAAACCCGGAAAAGCTCAAGAAGTGATAGTTCAGGCCAATGATATAGCTCAAATCATAGCATCTCTCAAAGATATCTTAACAAGGCTCACTCGAACCAAAGATGAGGTACAAGACATGAGAGAAGATAGGTCAGTTCCACCAGAGCAACACCATCTAGCCCAAGCGGTTGAATATGTGGAACCACAGAGACAAGAACGACTAAACATAGGAGGAAACAATCGTATGGCACCAAGGCGTAATTTGATGAGCCCCGACAAGCTGCCCAAGATCATGATATCTTTTCAAAACCAAAGATCACAATTCCTCCATTCAAAGGAAAGTATGACCCAGATGGTTCTTGTGATTGGGAAAGCAAAGTCGATCTTATCTTCTCCTACTACCCATGTCCCGATGAAGAACAAGTCCAGATGATAGTCTTAGAGTTTTTTGACTATGCTCTAGTTTGGTAGACTCAATTGACAAAGACTAGAAACAACAATGGGAGGGTAGAGTACGTTCATGGGAAGATGTCAAACACATCATGAGGAGGCGTTTCATTCCCTCACATTACCAACGAGAGCTCAAACAAAGGCTTCAAAGATTGAGACAAGGTAGCAGAACAGTCGAAGAATACTACAAAGAGATGGAAGCCTTAATCCAAAGAGCCAATATTCGAGAAGATGAAGATGACACATTGGCAAGGTTTATTGTGGGACTTAATGACAACATCCATGATGTGCTTGATCTTCAGAACTATGTCGACCTTCCGAAGGCACTTCAAATAGCCATTGCCATTGAGAACCAACAAAGACGAAAGTTCCAACAAAGGAAATATTATCCGTATGATAGAGGTACTTCTTCACCTTCACCTTTATCAACTACTACTAAACCTTTGGTAGATTCTAGTAGATATAAGACCAAGGAGGAGGTGCCAACATCCTCAAGGAGAACAGAACCATCGTCCAAATCTCCTCTTATTGCTGAATCTTCCCAAAAGCAAGCTCGAACTAGAGATGTTGAATGTTTCAAATGCAAAGGACACGGTCATTATCAACATGATTGTCCAAACCAACGACTTTTCCTTATCCGATATGATAGTGCCTATTCATCTGATTCAGAGAAGGAAGAGCAGAACATGTCCGAAGAGGATGTTGATCTCACCGAGTATGACATTGAAGAACCTGATCCTAGATGTTTGGTGATCTAACAAGCTCTTAACATTCAAGTAGCCAATGATGATGCTTTAAAAAGAACCAACATCTTTCATTCTCGATGCTCAATTAGTGGCAAGATGAAACCAACAATTTCATAAAGCCATTGGTGGGGGAGATAGGAGTATTGGAGAAAATTCATCCTGGAAATACTGCTAAACGGAGAGCCTTCATGTCACTAAGACAATCCCTTAAGGCATGAAAGGTGGTTTCAATATCCGTATTACAAATTAGGCAAACCCCATCACCGAGATTTGCTTGGAGGATTTTGTGGCTAAACGGAAGCGCATCATGGCATAATCGCCACCCAAAGGAACGAACCTTAGGCAGTGTAGGCAACTTAGAAAGAATTTTCCATAGCCTAGAGGGCCTATTGACTGGACCTAGTTGTAGTTGAAGAAATTGATAACCAGAACGCACCGTGTACATTCTAGAGTCATGATGACCCCAAAGGGTAGTATCTTTCGTATCATTAATAATTGGTACGTTAAGGATGATATTAGCATCTTCGTGAGAGAAATAGTCTCTCACATTAGATTCATCCCATCGGGATAGATTAGACATCATGAAAATACCTACTCGAAGAGGGACTTCCTCATTCACTTCCTAATCGCCATAAATGTGTAAAGGCTTAGATCCTCCCTAATATCGGGGTCATCAACCTCTTGAACATTCAAGATGTTATTGATATCTGATCTAAGAGATGTAGAGGTTTTGCGTGAAAAATATATAGTGGATTTTTTAAAATTCATCGCCTGACCAGACGAAGTGGCATAAGTATGCAAAGCGTCCTTTAGGTGTTGAGATTATGTAGTTGTGTTCTTAATGAAAACCACACAATCATTACAAAGAGGAGATGATTGATACGGGGGTCATTCCTGCTAGCAAAAAGGCCAGGGAGGTTGCTAGTTGCTTTCTTAGCATTGAGCAATGCTGAAAGACCTTGAGTATAAAAAAGAAACAAGAAAGGTGAAAGGGGATCCCCTTATCAAAGCCCTTTCTGAGGTTTAAATGGTCGTAAAAGAGAATCATTGACACATACTTGAAAAGTCACAAAAGAGACACACTTCATAATAATAGAAACCTAGTCGGCGTTAAAGCCTAGACAGAGCATAATTTGTTCTAGAAAAGGCTATTAGACACGTTCGAAAGCCTTCTCCATGTCCAACTTTAAACTAGCACCTTTGGCAAGGGAGGTCTCGTTAGTATTTAATGTGTGGATCATGGGCAATGAGAATATTGTCAGTAATGTTCCTACCTTGAACAAAGGCATCTTGATTACCGCTTATACATAAGGAATGATAGATTTCAAGCGATTAACAAGCACTTTGGCAACAATCTTATAGATAAATGTGAATAGGCTAATAGGTTTGAGATGTCGCATAGTTGTGGGATCGCTAATTTTGGGTATAAGAATGATGACAGTACAATTAACCTCTTCCATGCTAACAGACCCACTTAGGAGTCTAAGGCAGAGGTTTATAAATTCCTGGCCAAGGACATCCCAATGCTTCCTAAAGAAACCACTCGAAAATCTGTCAACCCCTGGGGCTTTCCTCGGATCAATATCACGAAAAGTAGTGGTAATTTCGTCTGCTGTGAATTCCTTATTGAGGTCATTGTTCATGGTCTCAGTAACAATATTTGGAATGTTTTCCAAAATAGAAGATACAATAGTAGGACAAGAGGATGAGAAGAGAGTTTGGAAATAATCAATGGCAGTAGCCATGATGTATTTCGTATGCATTTGACATATGTTCTCATTGTTGAAAAGCCCAGTAATATGGTTTTTTCGCCGGCGATTGCTTGCTCTTGCATGGAAAAAGGAAGTATTTTTGTCACCATGTTCGAGCCAGGTGGTACGGGCTCGTTGTTCCCAATAGATTTTTTTTGCGTTAAGCAAGCTATCAAGCTCGGTTTTGGTAGATATAAAATTATTGATATCAGCATCTAAAAGTTGTCGCTTGAGGCACATGTTTATAAAGTCAGTTAACTGGTTAATACGTTCATTCGAGTTGATACGTTGGTTTGTTTGCCAAGATTTTAGAAAACACCCAATTTCACGAAGTTTAACAATGGTCGTATTGGATGGGTTGGACCAAATCTCTCTAATCTAGAAAGAGACTTCTGGGTTATCAACCCAACAATTCTCATAGCGGAAGAGGTTGCTGGATGCTTTTGTTCCGATTGCATGGGAAGGACTAGTGTCAATTAAGATGGGGAAATGATTAGATCGGACTTGAAAGAATGACGTAGCTCAAAAGTTAGGAAAGACATTAAACCAAGAGGAGTTACCAAGGAATTTATCGATTCTTTCCATAATGGTTTCAGTATTAGGTCCAGATTTGGTCCAAGTGAACCATCAGGATTTTGGTTTACAATCGAAGAGATCATTTCTCAAAAGAAAATCTCTAAAATTATTAATTTGCGATCGTGCCCGATGGATACCGCCTTGCTTCTCATTGTCGTATAGGATTTCATTAAAGTCTCCCCCTAAGAGCCAAGGAAGGGAAGAAGCTGATTGTAAACTGTCCATTAGTTGCCAAGATTTATATTTCCTTGTCATTTCGGCAAAGCCATGTACACTAGAAAATGGAATTGTTTGCCATTTCAATTGATTGTTTTCCGTTGGAATTTTAACCGAGTAAAATGCTCTAAAATTAAGACTAAGTTGTAGAATTTGGTTCCAAATCCCATACTTCTCTATTTGAACTCAAGAAGTTTTGATTTATTGTTATTTTGCGGTCGTTTTGTTAGGTTTAAAGTGTTCAAATCTAAACAAGCTTTATACTGATCACATTGGAATTTAAACCGAGTAAAGTGCTCTAAATTTGAGATTAAGTTGTTTAATCATATTCAAAAGCTCATAATTAATTATTTGAAGTCATGTAATTTATTTGAATCTCATTTTATGGTCGGTTTGTTGGTTTTAAAGAGTGTCTCAATGGGCTATTTAGTGAACACGTTGGAATTTTAACCGAGTAAAATACTCTAATGTTAATATTAAATTGTATAATTTGGTTCCAAAGCCCATAATTAACTATTTGAACTTATGAAATTTGATTTATTCTTATTTTGTGTCCGTATTGTTAGATTTATAGTGTGCATATGTAAACGAGCTTTATAGTGATCACATTAGAATTTAAAGTGAGCAAAGTGCTCTAAAATTGAGAATAAGTGGTTTAATCTTATTCAAGAGCTGATAATTAACTATTTGAACTCATAAAAGTTGATTGAATCTCATTTTGGGGCCAGTTTGTTGGATTTAAAGCTTGCAAGTCTAATTAGGCTATTTAGTGAACCCATTGGAATTTTGTCCGAGTAAAATGATCTAAAATTAAGATTAAGTTGTATAATTTGGTTCAAAAGCCCATACTTGCCTATTTGAACTCATGAAGTTTTAATTTATTCTTATTTTGCGACCTTTTTGTTAGGTTTAAAGCATGCATATCTAAAGGTGCTTTATAGTGAACACATTGGAATTTAAACCGAGTAAAGTGCTCTAAATTTGAGATTAAGTTTTTTAATCGTATTCAAAAGCTCATAATTAACTATTTGAACTCGTGTAATTTGATTAAATCTCATTTTGTGGCAGGTTTGTTAAGTTTAAAGCATGCAAGTCTCATTGGGCTATTTAGTAAACCCGTTGGAATTTTAACAGTGTAAAATACTCTAAAGTTAAGATTGAGTTGTATAATTTGGTTTCAAAGCCCATAATTAACTATTTTAACTAATGAAATCGGATTTATTCTTATTTTGCATCCGTTTTGTTAGATTTATAATGTGCATATCTAAACGAGCTTTATAGATCGCTTTAGAATTTAAACAGAGTAAAGTGCTCTAAATGTGAGATTAAGTTTAATCAGATTCAAAAGCTCATAATTAACTATCTAAACGATTTATTCTCATTTTGTGGCCTGTTTGTTGGGTTTAAAACGTGCAAGTCTCTTTGGGCTATTTAGTGAACTCGTTGGAATTTTAACCGAGTAAAATACTCTAAAATTAAGATTAAGTTATATAATTTGGTTCAAAATCCCATACTTATCTATTTGAACTTATGATGTTTTGAATTATTCTTATTTTGTGGCCATTTTATTAGGTTTAAATTGTTCATATCTAAAAGAGCTTTATAGTGATCAAATTGGAATTTAAACCAAGTAAAGTGCTCTAAAATTGAGATTAAGTTGTTTAATCATATTAAAAAGCTCATAATTAACTATTTGAACTCATGTAAATTGATTGAATCTCATTTTGTGGTCGTATTTTTGGGTTTAAAGCGTGCATGTTTCATTTGGCTCTTTAGTGAACCAGTTGGAATTTTTTTGAAGGAAAGGGTCTAATTAAAAAAACCCTATATCCAGTCACCTCGAGAGATAAGGAGGCCCCTATGGGGAAAAGAGTACCCATGGTTTTATTGAGAAGAAGAGGAGAATATCTCCAAGTTTATAGAGGCCCAAATAAAGTCGGGAAAGATACAACCGAAAGAACAAGATAGAAAAGAACACAAAGCCCTAGTAGCTAAGACATGGTCTACAAAGTTTGCGTATCTAGGCACATAACAAATCTTACAATCAGACAAAGTACCAAGAGTGGAGCGGATGCGGGATACCAAATGTCGCACCGTGGAGAGATCTTGTTGAACAACATTATTATCCTTGTTGGAATGGAAGTTGAATCAGTTTCAATTATCACATTAGTCCAACCATTCGCAACCGCAAATTTTAATCCTTCCAAAATGACAAGAGCCTCGACAAAAGCTGGATCCGGGCAGAAAACGAGCGACATAGAACAACCACCAAGGACGGAGCCAGAAGAATCCCGAGCGATGACGCCTGCGGCATCACCCTTTAACACGGGGTCAAAGGCGTCATCTATGTTGATCTTGACGAAACTAGGGTTCGGTTTCGTCCATCTAGCTTGAGCAAAAGTGGGCTCAGCTAGTTGGGAGTGTTGATGAGAAGCATCATTAATTGATGTATAATCATTAAAAAAATTAGGCATTGGAAACAGTTAACCAAACCGGTTAGAGATGGTTGTTATGGATAAAATCATTATGGCGGTTCCATAAATTCCAAAGAAGCGTTATGAGGAAAGAAAATTGATGTAGGGAAAGAAACCCAACAACTTCAGAAAGCCATTGGGGGAGAAAAAAGGAAGTGGAGAAAATTTGAGCGTGGAGCCCTGCCAATTGGAGCACCTCTTTGGCACTGGGACAACCCCTCATAGCAAGGAGGGTGGTTTCAACGGTCATATAGCAAATCGGGAATACCCTCGTACCAAGATTTGCCAGGAGGAGTTTATGGCCAGTTGGTAGTGCATCATGAAATAAATGCCATCCAAAGGAACGAACCTTTGGTAGAGTAGGCAGTTTAGATAGAATTCTCCAAAGTTTAGAGGGCTTGTTAACTGGCCCTGGCTGCAACTGTAGAAATTGGTAACTAGAACGAACTGTATAGATGCCAAAGTCATGGTGACCCCAAAGGGTGGTGTCTTTTATGTCATTGATAATGGGTACATTAAGGATGGTATTGGCATCAGCATGAGAGAAGTATTTGTTAGTTAGTAAGTACAACTGTATATTGTAGGAGTTTAAGATAAAATAGGAATTATATTTTATCTTTATTTGATCTTATCAAGTAGTTTAAATTAGGGGATTATATTTCCTAATATCTAGTTGTTGTTTTTTAGGGATTTATAATTGCTGATTTTGTGTTATTTTTTCCTTAATTAAACTCTCTTTGTAACCTATAAATAGGTACTATTTTATCAATAAAATATGAAGTATAACAGAGTACTTTTCCTCTGTTCTTCTACAGTATTCTCGTAGCTTTAATTCGTCCCATCGGGGTAGGTTAGGCACCATGAAGGTACTTGCTCGAAGAGGGGCTTCGTCATTCACCTCATAATCACTTTAAAGGTTTACATGTTGAGAGCCGCCCCATTTGTCAAAGTGTATTTGAACATGACTGGCTATGCCTGGTCGTTTGAAGAAGTCACTGTGAAGCTTAGAGATGGCTATGCTAATTCCTTTCCAAGCAAAAGAAGATTTCCATGTGTGATCATATTCAAGGACACAACCCGTTGGATAGTACTTGGTTTTGTATACCTAACTAAGAAGGTTATCAAGTTCATAGATCAAACGCCAGATTTGTTTACCTAGTAAAGCGACATTGAAGTGGTGAAGATCATGAAAACCTATCCCTCCTGCTGCTTTCGGCATACAGATAGTGTCCTAAGGGAGCATATGTCAACCCCGTTTGTAAGCTTTTCCAGACCACCAATATCGACGTATCGAAGTAGTCGTGTCACCAATAATGTTTTCTGGTAAATGATAGTAAGACATAACATATTGAGGCATAGATTATATGACTAATTTGATGAAAATTTCTCTACCACTAAAGGAAAGAAGGTGTTTGTCCCACTTAGGCGGGATTTCAGTTTGTCCTTGGTGAAACCCAAGGCCGCAGTTTTGTTTTTCCCTATTAAAAGAGGGACTCCCAGATAAATACCTGGGTCATCAACTTTTCTTACGGGAAGGATATCATTAATTTTCGCTCAAAGCGCCGTGGAGGTTTTCCAGGAAAAGAAAATAGTAGACTTTTCAAAGTTCACCTCCTGGCAAGACGAAGTAGCATTAGTATGTAAAGCATCTTTAAGGCGTTGAGCTTCTGTAGTTGTATTCTTAATGAATACAACACAATCATCCGCAAAAAGGAGGTGGTTAATGCGAGGCCCATTCCTGCTAGCACATAGTCCTGGGAGATTACCATTTTCTTGTTGATTTGTGCACGCCCAACCTTAGTTTCTGCCCATACCTTAAGTCACACAATTCCAATCAGGGAGTTCTACTTAATCCTCTTTATTTACTCAATTCATGTGCTACACTCGCTTGCTATCTCATATTATATACCTATAATGTTTATTTCCTTATATTTACTATTGATAAGTTAGTAATTAGTATTGAACCACAGCTTTATCTAGCTTATATTATGCATAATTAATATTCAACACATGTTTAGTAACATCATACTTATTAGATTAAGTTGTTTCTTTGCAGATTATGTTAAACACAACTTAAGGGGCTATTGGCCAGCTCCGTTTTAGCTCAAATGCACCATTTGAGCTCAAAATAAAGAATCATTGTTTGAGGCACTTACCAGCTTCCGATCAACACCAAAATGTACCAAACACTCCTAGGCAGCGCAATGAAGTGGATGTTAGCTTCGTTCCAGCTCACGAATCCAAAATGAGCTCAAAATGACAAATAGTGAATTTCCATCCATATGGAATTCGGATCAGCTCCTACACACTCTTATGGATTAAGGAGAGTATTATAGCCCTAAGGATTAGTTCACTCAGCTAGGGGGTTATCCGTTCAGCTCAAATCATCACTCAAAGATGGTGTACTTTCATCTAGCTAAATCAACTAGCTAGCTCAGCTCAACCTTAGTTCATCCAGCTCATCTTAGCTCATTCTACAAACATCAACTCAACCATGGAAGGACATGTTCCCTCCCCAAGAGACACAACCGACCAACCATGTAGGGGAACATGTTTTGGGCGCCAAAACAAAGAGACAACACTCTTCATTGAGCAGATTCATGATGGTCCACTTGTGTGCCAATTTCGAGACGGATACAAGTAGAATTGGGATTCGGTGTCTTCAAAAAAGTTGTTCCTCTATCTCTTATCTTTCAAACGCATGTTCAATCGCATCAATCCGATATTAGGAACTCGAGATATGTCGAATATTCTGATGACTGTACAGGCTAGAATTTTAAACCGAAAAGTTACAACAATTATTGGAAGGAGACAACATTCAACCGAACGGTTAAGGAGGGAGACACCACCAATTGAACAAACACCAAGGCCACTATTCGGCTACCTTTTCAAAGGGAAATGTCCCTTGTCCACACCCTTTCATTTCCTATAAATATGTAGCCATTTTGGCATTTGTACAACTTTGAATCAAATTAGTTAGTTTGTGAGTTAATCTCTCATTCTTGTTCTTTTAAGAACTTTATCGACTTATCAAATCATCTCTTTGATTTGTGGCATCACCCCCATTCTTTATACTTTAGATTTCTGGAATTACATTTCCAAGAGGTCTAAGTGCATCTACCACCCTCAGAGTTACAATTAGATTGGGTTTATGTTCCTATCACATAAACACCATCCATCTTTCATTTTCGTCCACCATTCTTCACCAGCCCTTAACTTATACTTCTATATTATTTACTTCACTTAAACACCTCAATTTCCTTCCCTAATCAACCATCAACATCCCCAACGCATTCCCTTCACCTAAACAGTTTCCTTTTCGTCTAATCAATACCCCACACCATAACACCTTCTTGAATCATCCTTATCTTATTTACATCATCATTTAATATTCTTTTGTTCAGGAAACAAGCGTGATACAAGGCTTGCTTGCATTCTAAGGTCTGGGCAATCAAAGCTTCTCTCTACAACAAAAATTGGAGAGTTGGAGCGTATCATATGGTAAATAGAGCAAAAGAAAGAAAAGCAAAAAAAAATCAGATTGTTCCAGCATATAAGGAATCTGAATTAGATTAAAAAAAGAGAAGAGAAAAGAAATCAGAATTTGTGAAGGGTGAAGATTCAAGTACAAACGTCCAAGCAACCAACTCCGAGAAGGTCCTCAAGTTTGATTGCTCAAGACCAGTTTGTAAGTTATGTTTTAAGGTAAAGTTTCTGTTTTCTTTAGTCCTTTTCAATTGAATCCTTGAAAATTTTCTTTTACTATTCAATCCCTAAACTTTTTGTTTCTTCTTTTACACTTTTTCCTTCTTTCTATTTGCACACCTAACCTTTGTTTCAGTCCAAACGCCATCATTTCTTAGGATATTTGACAAGTTTTGAGTAAGTTCTTCTAAGAACTTGATTTGAGAGATCTGAGAGGTAAAATGCAAGAGAGTGGTGAGCACAGAAGGGGAAATAAAGGCCAGAATTCCTAGAGTGTAAACACAAGTGAATTGAATGCCATATTTCTTTCCTTGGAGTGACCGTGAGGATTTTGTGTGTGCGAATTGGTGAGGTCCTTAAATTTTTGTTTCATTTATTCATACTAACAATATGTCGCAGCACTCAGATGAAAACCATCGGGAAGAACGACCAGCCCAGAACCTCCAAACACAAGCTCTGATAAGGGAAATGCAAAAGCTCTTACGTGCTGATGTGAGCACATCAATGCAAGCACAATATGATCCGGAGGTCTTGCCACAAGGACCTATTACTCGTTCTAAGACAAAGAAATCCAGGGAAGTACTTTTCCTTGTGCTTCAATTCCAGATTCATTCGATAATGTTTGTGCCTTAGAACATAGGCTTTATAATGTGTTGCATGCTGATATGTGACATATTAGACTATACTACTTATTATATATGTTTAAGTACGTATATATGCTATTAAGTATGTTTTAAGGTTTGGTTTGATAGTGTTTATTATGTTTCTAACTTATTTATATGTTCTTGTGTGTTTTTGAATAAGTTTACAAGTGTTTCAACCTTGTGTTTTATGAATGGATCCTTGTGCTGTTTTCCAGTATAGGTAAACAGAGGTGTACCAGTGAGTTACAAAATGGATTTTTGTACTGTTTTCCAGTATAGGTAAACAGAGGTGTACCAGTGAGTTACGAAATGGATTCTTGTACTGTTTTCCAACATAGGTAAACAGAGGTGTGCCAGTGTAAGAGCAGGCCAAACACAGCCCTCTTTTGAAATGATGGACGGCAACAAAGGATAAGGATGAGGGGTTTCTCATTCAAATTCAAACAATTAACACATGTTTAATGTTTTTTATGAGCCCAAACATGTGGCTGATATGAATGGAGCCTAGATGCAAGTTATTAAGCATTTGAATTTAATTTCAGCCAAGTATTCAAATTCGGCCAACTCCTTTATTCTCCACATGGGATGGATAAGATCCGAGTTGTTTGTGAGTTTCCGGATGTTTTTCCAGAAGAATTACTGGGCGTACCCCCTAAGCGGGAGGAGGTGGAGTTTGGTATTGAGTTGCTTCCGAGGACTACTCCAATGTCTATGGCACCATATCGGATGGCTCCGAAAGAGATTAAGGAGCTCAAGGTTCAGTTACAGGAACTTTTGGATCGAGGTTTCATTCGACCCAGTGTTTCTCCGTGGGGAGCTCCGGTTTTGTTCGTTAAAAAGAAAGACGGGTCATGATACGAATCCGGTTGCGGAATATCCAAATTTGTATTTGTGATTGCCCAATCGTGATTCTAGTAAGTAACTAAAATGAAAAATAGGAACTTTGAAATGAAACTTAGAAGATGATATGAAATGGATAGATAATATAGTGAAATGGAATGATGATAAGATGGTTGTTGTGCCTAGGATGAAGTATGGAAAATATGTATGTATGGAAGATGGAAGTGAACAGAAGAAATGTAATTGATGGTGCGGTGTAAACAAAGGAGGAACCAACACTAAAAAGTGAAGACCCGTTCCTTAAGAGTTTTTAAACCGTGACTTGGGTGAAAGGCTAATAGATTGTGACCCTCTAGTTATAAGAACTAGGAACCATCAATATAAAAAGATGAAAAGGGATGAATGCCACAAGAACAATCTTGCAAGCCGATAAAGTTCAAAAAGAACTATAAAAGAGAAACACTCTCAAGTTATAATATATGCCAAAAGTTCTTTTTTTTTACAATGGAATGAGTGTCTATTTATAGGTATAAGGAAACAACAAATTGATTGGCCTAGACAAAGATTAAAGGCTCATTATTCTAGTGTTAAAGGCCTATTAATTTGTAGGTTATCCTATCTCCAATTGACAGCCAAAGAGTTTGATCCAAAAAGGATGAATGTGGACATTCATAGGATGAATGTAAACATACATATCATCCACCTCCTTTAATAATTTGTAGGATGAATGTGGAGAAACCCTTGGGCTAATGAACTTGATTAAGTTGTCATTCATCCTCCTTTAATGGGCTATTGATAAAGCATTGAATTCAGCAATTGAATGGCCTCTTGAATTTGTTGAAGAAGCATCTTGTGACTATTCCCGTACTGAATTTCCAGCATGCACTATCTTCAATAATTTAATCATATCTTAAGCTCCTGATATCGGATTGAGGTGATTCAAAGTGAGTTGGAAAGCTAAGAAATAGGGGAATAAGTTTGAAGAAGATCTTAAGACTCAAATATGCCCGTACCCAATCCAAAAATGGCGAACAAGTTGACTGATATTCCTTGAACTCCCTCCTTAAGTGTTGCTTTAATTCTTGTCTTTACTGATCAGCTTTATGGTGTGTTAAAGTAGCTCTTTAAGTGGTGCATTTAGGACCTCTTCAATGCCTTGTAACATTGTTGAAACTGACAGTCTTTATGTGATGTAAATATCCCTTGAATACCTTGAAAACTAATCAGCCATCATGATGTCTTCAAGTGTCTTCAATTGGAGGTAAATGACTTGTCATTCTTGTAAAAAATGATCAGCCATTTGATCCCAAATGAGTACCCTAGATGAAAATATATGAGCATCCATTAGATAACATCTTTATTCAATAAAGTAGATGCTTGGAAGAAACTTAATGAGCTAGTTAAATTAAATAAACCAGTTTAATTGAATGAACTAACTAAGTTAATGAGATAACAAACATCAATAAGCTCTCAGACTTTAAATGAACTAACATGCATAAACTGACATGCATTAATTAAACTAACAAGATTAAAAGAACTAACATGCTTAAATATTCGAAACAAACATAAGTGAAACAATATGTTTAAATGAACAATAAGCCTTATTTATTCATGATAAAAAATGCAGAAATTAAATATGCAAAATAATGTAAACTCATGCAAGCTAAATGTTCATGCAACTACATGCAACACACTCCTAAGCTAGCACTCAAATGCATGTACTAAAAAGCAAAAGTAACATGCTGCATTAGTTCAAAAGATGGCCAAGGCTCCAAGTTCAAATTCAAGGCTTGAAAAGGCATATTTGAACTTGAATTGTTTAGATCCTCGATTCGGGAATAAGTGTTTAAATTTGTCGGTTCTTTTGATGTCAACTTGGCTTGAAGGATTTTGGTGAACAAGTTAACATCAGGTCACTTCGTCTCTGTATTGACTATCAGAAGTTGAACAAGTTAACGGTTAAGAACAAGTATCCTCTGCCCCGCATTGATGATCTATTTGACCAATTCCGAGGAGCCTCTATGTTTTCTAAGGTAGACCTGAGATCTAGTTACTACCAACTCAAGGTTAAGGATTCTGATGTGTTCAAAACAGCTTTCCGGACTCGTTATGGTCACTACGAGTTTCTAGTTATGCCCTTCGGTCTTACTAATGCCCCTACTGCATTTATGGACATGATGAACAGGGTGTTTCGACCCTATCTGGATCAGTTTGTTGTGGTCTTTATAGACGATATTCTGATTTATTCTAAGTCTGAGGCTGAGCATGAGCAGCATCTCCGTATTGTTTTGCAGACTCTGAGAGAGAAACAACTCTATGCTAAATTCAGTAAATGTGAGTTCTGGTTATCCGAAGTCGTATTTTTGGGTCATGTTGTTTCAGCTAAGGGTATCCAGGTTGACCCGAAGAAAATCAAGGCTATTATGGAATGGAAGCAACCTAAGAATGTGGCTGAGGTCCGTAGTTTTCTGGGTTTAGCTGGTTATAACCGAAGATTTGTGGAAGGTTTTTCCTCTATTGCTGCTCCGTTGACAAAACTTCTAAGGAAAGATGTCCCGTTTATCTAGTCTATGGCCCAGCAGGGGAGCTTTGAGAAACTCAAATCAGTTTTGACACAAGCGTCGATTCCGATACAGCCTGAGTCAGGGAAACCCTATACAGTTTATAGTGATGCCTCGTACACCGGTTTGGGATGTGTTCTGATGCAGGACGGGAAGGTAGTGACTTATGCTTCTAATCAGTTGAAACCACATGAGTGTAACTATCCGACCCACGATCTGGAGTTAGCAACGGTGATCTTTGCTTTGAAATCTGGAGACACTATCTCTATGGAGAGAAGTGTTACATCTTCACAGATCATAAGAGTCTGAAATACCTCCTCACTCAGAAGGAGCTCAACTTGAGACAACGACGATGGTTGGAGCTTCTGAAGGATTATGACTGTGAGATCGATTACCACCTTGGTAAAGCTAATGTCGTTGCGGATGCTCTAAGTCGCAACGCCATTTCTGATCTGAGAGCTCTGTTTGCTCGGCTGAGTTTATTTGAGGATGGTAGTTTGTTGGCTGAACTCCGTGTGGTTCCTACCCTGATATCTGATATTCGGGCTGAACAGCCCAATGACCCTTTCTTGGCACACCGTATTGCTGAGGTCAATGAGGGAACTTCTTAGGACTTTTCTTTGGATCAGGACGGAGTTTTATGTTTCCGGGGTCGATACTGTATTCCAAGAAACTCTGATCTTAAACAAGTTATCCTTCGAGAAGCCCATGATAGTCCGTATTCTATGCATCCTGGTGGTGATAAGATGTATAAGAATCTCCGAGAGAAGTATTGGTGGAAAGGTCTCAAGCGAGATGTGGTCAGTTTTGTGTCTAAGTGCTTGACTTGTCAGAAAGTCAAAGTAGAGCATCAACGTCCGTCTAGGCTTCTTCAACACATTGAGATTCCTCAGTGGAAATGGGAGCGTGTGACCATGGATTTTGTCAGTGGTTTGCCTTTGACTCCGTCAAAGAAGGATTTTGTATGGGTCATCGTTGATCGGTTGACCAAGTCTGTGCACTTCATTCCTGTTATAACTACTTACCCCCTGAGTAAGTTGGCCCGGTTGTACATCTCTGAAATTGTTCGGCTACATGGGGTACCTCTGTCTATTATATCTGACCGGGATCCGAGGTTCACATCTAAGTTTTGGGGTTCTCTTCATTCTGCTCTGGGAACTCGGTTAAACTTCAGTACTGCCTATCACCCTCAGACCGATGGTTAGTCTGAGCGTGTGATTCAGATCCTCGAGGATATGTTGAGAGGATGTATTCTTGATTTCAGAGGAAGTTGGGAGGATTTCTTACCGCTTGCCGAGTTCGCATATAATAACAATTATCATGCCAGTATTAAGATGGCACCTTATGAGGCTCTGTATGGGCGTAAGTGTCACACCCCTATTGGATGGACTGAGCTTAATGAACATCGGTTATTGGGTCCTGATCTTGTGCATGAGGCTGAGAAGACTGTCAGGTTGATTCGGGATCGACTTAAGGCCGCTTTTGATAGACATAAATCTTATGTAGATTTGAGGCGTAAAGATCTTGAGTTTGAGGTTGGTGATGAGTTTTTCTTGAAAGTATCTCCGTGGAGGAAGGTACTCCGTTTTGGCCGTAAGGGAAAGCTTAGTCCCCGTTATATCGGACCTTATCGTATTATCAAACGAGTTGGGCCTATAGCTTATCAGCTTGAGTTACCACCAGAGCTCAAGCGTATCCATGATGTCTTCCATGTTTCTGTACTGAGACGCTATCGAGCTGATCCGTCTCATGTTCTGTCAGTTGAGGATTTTGAGATCCGACCAGATCTGTGTTATGAGGAGGAACCTGTTGAGATTATTGCTCTGGCGTAATAGAGGTCTTGATGAGGCTACGTGGGAGCCTAAGTCTGTTATCAAAGCCCAGTATCCACATCTCTTTGATCCAGGTAAATTTCGAGGATGAAATTTCTGTAAGGGGGGAGAGTTGTAACACCCCAATGTTTTTCCCCAATTAAAAGTCAAATTCCTTAGTTTATGCCCTAAATTTGGGGATTTTTGATTCTGAAATCAGTGACCTTTTTGTAATTTTCTGAAAGTTGAGGACTCCGTTTTAAAACCCTAGAAATCCTGACCCTTATCTTATAATATTACCCTTTACAATTCCAGATTTTAGTTTCCATTTTTTCCCGTGCTTTGATTATGGAATTTAGGTGATTTATTTCTGAATTTAATCCATATTTTAATTTCTTTAATCATTTCATTACTTGACCGAGTTTCATTCTTGCTCTCCCTCTGTTTTTTTCGGTTCAGCCTTTTTTTTTTGTAAGTTTTCTCCCCTTTTTGATTCGATGAATCGGTGGTGGTGTTAAAGAAGTTCAGGTTATGTTTTAGTTGTTGATTCGTTCGAGTTTTGTTAGTGTTTTCTATTTTGTTTTCAATCGGTTATGAGGGTGCTGTGTTGTGTTCGAAATTGGGGGTTGCTCGGGTTGCTTTTATTGAGTTTTTAAATCGGTTAGGAGAGCATTTAATTTCAGTTTTGGTTTGTTGTTGTTGGATCTAAGTTTGAATCGGTGAGGAGGGAGTTGTTTGTTGCGTTTTAGAATCGAATCAAGGGGGAGTTTGAATCTGGATCGAACCAGATTTTTCTGGGATTTCTGGAATTTCCAGATTTTCAGGGAAATCTGGAAAACCCAGATTTTCCGAGAAAATCCAGGAACCGCCCGGTCCAACCCCAACCCGACCCGAACCTGAACCGAATTGACCCATGACTCGACCCGGTTGACGTCAATAGTGACGTCACTGCTAACGTCAGCATTGACTTGATGACGTCATCTATTGACATCAGCGTTGACCGTGCTGACGTCAGCGTTGACTTTTTTTGACTTGGTCTCACTTTATGTTTTTCGACGTCTTGAGTCCGATGGTGCTGTCCGTTTTTCAAAATTCGAACCCGAAGTGTCGTTTTTAGGGCTTTTATGTTCGAATGCCTTATTTGGAAGTTATCTTTAGTGGTTTCTAAAATCGTTTCTGTTTGCTTCAGGTGACGTGGATTCCGACCCCGAGCACCTACCTCCTCCTCCTCTTGGATGACCTCCTGTTCATCAGTCCTCGGGACCCGCACGTGAATTTCGTTTTATTTCTGTTACGTGTACTTATCTGTTAGTGGCATAGTAGTGTGTCTAACGTTCTGTTACTTGTAGGTTCTACTCCTACTCATTCTAGTGGTAGAGCCGAGTCCAGTAGACGTCAATATCAACATTGAGTCTTCTGTTTCAGGTGTGTTCTCTTCTGTAAATTCTGTTATTTTCGTGTATGCAATTTCTGTCATATATAAGCATGTTCATACATCATTATGCCATGTTCTGTTATTAAGTTACATTTCTGATCCTGATTATTATGCATGCCTCCTGCTAGAAAATAAGGCTTGCATTCTGATTCTGTATCTGCATATGACATTGCATCTAGTTGGATTATTGTACGGAGGAAGTTAGTGATTTATTCACTTCTGTTCAGTGGTTCTATATAATACCACTTCTGTTCAGTGGCTCCACCTGCGGGGTGAGTTCCACTTCTGTTTCGTGTGATGGAGTTAGAGTGGTTCAGGGGGGGAACCTACTCTTCTGATGGTGTTCGGAGTTGGGGTGCATATCATGCATACTTCATAACATCTGCATTTCACTGTTCTGTAATCCTGTTTATCTGCACACTAGAGACACACTAGGCTCCCTAGCTTACACCCTTTCAGTTTCCTATTTCAGATCTCAGACCTAGTCTACGTACGGTACTTGGAGGATCCTGATTCAGTTTAATAATATCGTATGTTTTACAGTTCTATTTACCGGATTATAAACTTTTATTTGGATATTATTTTTGTATTAAGGACTTGAGACTTTTACTCGGATTTTTCTAAATTATTAATGTTTATCATTTATGGGTTAAACTTTATATTTTTAAATGTTTAACTTTTTAGTATTTAAAATTAGTAATTATTTAATAATTTTTCTGAATATTAATTTAATTTTATAAAAACCCTAACTTTTAATCTAAGGAATTAGGTAAATTTTAGGGGTTACAATTACTCATAGCATGGAGGGTGGTTTCAATCGCCATGTTGCAGATTAGACAAATCCCCGTACCAAGATTGGACAGAAGGATTTTATGGCCAGATGGGAGTGCTTCATGACATAGCCGCCATCCAAAGGAAAGAACCTTGGGTAGAGTAGGTAGTTTAGAGAGAATTTTCCAAAGCTTAGATGGTCTGTTAACTGGCCCTAGTTGCATATGCAAGTATTGGTATCCAGACCGAACCATATACATGCCAAATTCATGGTGACCCCAAAGGGTGGTGTCTTTTGAGTCATTAATAATGGGTACATTGAGGATGGCGTTAGCATCTTCATGGGAGAAGTATTCTCTTACTTTTGTTCCATCCCATCGGGGTAGGTTAGGCAAATGAAAGTACCTGCTCGAAGAGAGACTTCGTCATTCACCTCATAGTCACCATAAAGGTGTATAGGCTGAGAGCCTCCCCATTTATCAAAGTGGATTTGGATTTGACTGGATATGTCTGGACGTTTAAAGAAACCATTACGAAGTTTAGAGATAGCTATGCTAAGACCTTTCCAGGCAAATGAAGATCTTCGAGTGTGATAAAATTCAAGGATAAAACCCAATGGGTAATATTTGCATTTGTACACTTGACTAAGGAGATTATCAGGATCACAAACCAAACATCATATATGTTTGCCTAGTAAAGCAACATTGAAGTGGTAAAGATCACGGAAACCTATACCTCCTCCTGCTTTAGGAAGACATACAGTATCCCAAGGGAGCATATGCCAACCTCATTTGTCGGCTTTCCCAAACCACTAATAACGGTGTATCGAGGTGATCATGTCATAAATAATGTTTTAGGGTAAAAGGTAGCAAGACATAACATACTGAGGTATAGATTGTATGACTGATTTGTGAAGATTTCTCTACCACTAAAGGATAGAAGGTGTTTATCCCATTTACTCAGGCGAGAATTCATTTTTTCCCTGGTAAACCCCTAGGACGCAGTCTTGTTTTCCCCTATTAAAGGAGGGACTCCAAGATAAAAACCTAGATCATCAACTTCTCTTACGTGAAGGATATCATTAATTTCAGATCAAAGCGACATGGAAGTTTTCCGAGAAAAGAAAATAATAGATGATATGATCCCGGTTACGCGAGTTTTCGAAATTCACTAGTTGCCCGATCGTGAACGTAGTAAGTAGTTCATAACGTGATGAAATGAATTCAAAAGGGTTCTTGATGATGGAATTGATATGATTACAGAAGCTAATTTAGTGATTTGATGAGAAAGTAATAGAATGAATAGAAGATGATGGTGAAAGTATATGTGTAAACAGGGAAAAGTAATGATGGTATGTAACCAAGAAAGAACCGACACTATAGAGAATGCCGACCCGAATCCTATTGGATGTTTAGAGGAACGAGGAAGGAACCAACACTATATAAAAGTGAAGACCCGTTTCCTATAAAGTTCATAAAGGAAAGACCGTGACCCTCTAGTTAGAAAACTAGGAACCTTTGTATATGGAAATAAGGAATGACGCCACAAGGAGAATTCTTTGATAAGTCAGATAAGTTCAATGAAGAACAAAGAGATAAAACTCTCACACAAAAGTGTATTAGAATCAATTTTTTTTACAAATGAAATGCTAGAAACTATTTATAGAAAAACAAAATAAAAAAAGTCTAACAAATAAATATGACAATGATGACAAGACATTAAGGCTTGTGTTCAGCTCACTCTCAACTCAATCAGCTCACCCTACAACCTTCAGCTCAACCATAAAAGGACATGTTCCCTCCCCAAAGGACACAACCGACCAAGCATGGAGGTAAACATGTTTGGGCGCCACTCCTTGGAGGAAATATGAATATCACGCCAAAACAAAGAGGCATCACTCTTCATTGGACAGATTCATGATGGTCCACTTGTTTTCTAATTTCGAGTAGGATAAAAGTCGAATTGGGTTTTAGTGTCTTCATGAAAGTTGTTCCTTTATTTCTTATCTTTCCAACGCATGTTGAATCGCATCAATACGATATCGGGAGCTCGAGATATGGCCCAATTACTAAAGACTATGCAGGCTGGACCAAAAAGTTATAACTCTTCTAATAGATTTGGAGGGAAACACCATTCAAATGAATGATTATCCGAATAGTTAAATACCATTTCGTCCAAACCCCTTAGAAAACTATAAAGAGGACATGGATTTTGATACGAGGTAGCCTGTCGAAACGAACTTTCTTCGTAAGTTGCGGATCTAGGAATGTTATAAGCAAGTTCCTGCAAAAGAAAAACATAAACAGTCAAGTGTTTACAATGATTACCTATATAGGAAATAATTATAATAATTTGGGCGTTGAAGAGAATTTTTACATTGTTTACCTACATAGGAAACAATGAAGTAAAATAAAACGAAAAATAAAAGAGATAAGAAAAGGACAGAAAGTTGCTGGATCGAATTGGACACGCTAAACTAGAAAGAACCTGCACAATATACTGAGCAAACCCGAATCGAATCTGTTTAACGTCAAAAGGACTTGGACCCTCTAGATAGAGATTTAGGAACCCAAAGTATCAAGAATTTGACAATCAAAAACAAGTTTGAATGTCAGAAAAGTTCTAAAAAGAACCAAATAAGAGAAAACTCTCAAATATAATTTTTATTCAAAAGTGTGTTTTTTTCTGTCTTTACAAAAATTTCAGAATATATAGGAGAATAAAGGAGTTGGCCGAATTTGAATACTTGGCTGAAATTAAATTCAAATGCTTAATAACTTGCATCTAGGCTCCATTCATATCAGCCACATGTTTGGGCTCATAAAACACATTAAACATGTGTTAATTATTTGAATTTGAATGAGAAACCCCTCATCCTTATCCTTTGTTTCCGTCCATCATTCCAAAAGAGTGTTGTGTTTGGCCTGGTCTTACACTGGCACACCTCTGTTTACCTATGTTGGAAAACAGTACAAGAATCCATTTCGTAACTCACTGGTACACCTCTGTTTACCTATACTCGAAAACAGTACAAGAATCCATTTCGTAACTCATTGGTACACCTCTATTTACCTATACTAGAAAACAACACAAGGATCCATTCGTAAAACACAAGGTTGAAACACTTGTAAACTTATTCAAAAACACACAAGAACGTATAAATAAGTTAGAAACATAATAAACACTATCAAACCAAACCTTAAAACATACTTAATAGCATATTTACATACTTAAACATATATAATAAGTAGTATAGTCTTATATGTCACATATCAGCATGCAACACATTATAAAGCCTATGTTCTAAGGCACAAACATTATCGAATGAATCTGGAATTGAAGCACAAGTAAGGAAAAGTACTTCCTTGAATTTCTTTGCCTTAGAACGAGTAATAGGTCCTTGTGGCAAGACCTCCGGATCATATTGTGCTTGCATTGATGTGCTCACATCATTCCCCCCTTCTTGAAAAGGATTTGACCTCAAATCTGCAGAATCATCATAAGGGGTTAAATCAGAAACATTAAATGTGGCACTTACAGTGTACTCGCCCGGTAAGTCTATCTTGTAGGCGTTGTCATTCACTTTTGCCAACACCTAAAAAGGACCATCTCCTCTTGGTAACAACTTTGACCGTCATTGGGCTGGAAAACGTTCTTTTCGAAAATGAACCCAAACCCAATCACCAACATCGAAGGTGACTCGCTTCCTTGTTTTGTTTGCTTGCTTTTCATATTGTTGAGTCCTTCGTTCTAAATTCTCCTTCACCTGTTGATGCAACTTCTTCACATATTCTGCTTTTGCTTGACCGTCCCTGTTTGTCACTTGTTCCTGTGGAAAAGGTAACAAATCTAGAGGCGTAATAGGGTTAAAACCATAAACAACCTCAAATGGTGACATCTTAGTAGCAGAATGTACAGCATGATTATACGCAAACTCAACATGTGGCAAACAATCTTCCCAAGTCTTGATATTCTTTTTAATGATGGAACGAAGTAAAGTAGATAAAACTCTGTTAACAACCTCAGTTTGTCCATCAGTCTGGGGATGGCAAGTAGTAGAAAACATGAGTTTCGTACCTAATTTGCTCCAAAGAGTCCTCCAGAAGTGACTCAAAAACTTTACATCCCTGTCAGAAACAATCGACCTAGGAATACCATGCAAACGTACAACATCTCTAAAAAACAAGTTAGCCACATTAATAGCATCATCGGTCTTATAGCATGCAATAAAATGTGCCATCTTAGAGAACCTATCAACCATAACAAAAATACTATCTCTACCTGTCCTAGTTCTTGGCAATCCCAAAACAAAATCCATAGAAATATCAGTCCAAGGAGAATCAGGAATAGGTAAAGGTAAGTACATACCATGTGGTGAAACCTTCGATTTTGCTTTCTTACATGTCACACAATGTTCACAGTACCTTTCAACGTCTCTACGCATCTTAGGCCAAAATAGATGTTCTTGCAATGTCTGTAACGTCTTGGTGACTCCAAAGTGACCCATCAATCCACCCTCATGTGCTTCACGGATCAGAATATCACGCATTGAACCCTGTGGAATGCATATCCTATTTTCTTTGAAAAGATAACCATCATGCCTATAAAACTTTCCATCTGCACCTTTCTCACAAGCATTATACTTATCTCTAAAATCAGAATCATCAACATACAAGTCACGAATATATGCAAATCCAATTAAATGTGAATCAAGGTAATTTAAAAGCACATATCTACGTGATAAAGCATCAGCAACGACATTATCTTTACCCTTTTTGTAACGTATGACATAAGGAAAAGACTCCAAAAATTCAACCCATTTAGCATGTCGCTTATTCAATTTATGCTGACCTGTGATATGTCGTAAAGCCTCATGATCAGTGTGAATCACAAACTCCTTAGGCAACAAGTAATGTTGCCATGTCTCCAATGCCCGAATCAGTGCATACATCTCCTTGTCGTAGACTGGATAATTCAATGTTGCTCCACTAAGCTTTTCAATGAAGTATGCAATGGGCCTTTTTTCCTGCATTAACACAGCGCCTATACCAACTCCAGAAGCATCACATTCAATTTCAAAAGTTTTATCAAAGTTAGGTAAGGCTAACACAGGTGACTTCGTCAAACAATCCTTAATTTTCAAAAAGGCATCTTCTTGTTCTTTACCCCATAAGAAGCTAGAATTCTTCTTAATAATCCCGGTTAAGGGTGCGGTAATAGAACTGAAGTTAGGAACAAACCGACGATAGAAACTAGCTAAACCATGAAAAGATCTAACCTAAGTAATCGATGTCGGTCATGGCCATTCCTGAATTGCCTTTATCTTTTCAGGATCGACTTCAACACCCTGTGCACTAACAATGTAACCAAGAAATGTAAGTTTGTCAGTACAAAACACACATTTCTCTATGTTACCAAACAATATTTCTTCTCACAAAGTCTGCAAAACAGCTCTCAAATGTTCTACATGATCCTGCAAAGTCTTGCTATAAATTAAAATATCGTCAAAATATACAACACAAAACTTTCCAATAAAAGATCGCAGAACATGATTCATCAATCGCATAAAAGTACTAGGTGCATTAGTTAAGCCAAAAGGCATTACTAACCATTCGTACAAACCTAGCTTTGTTTTGAAGGTTGTCTTCCATTCATCGCCTTCTCACATGCGAATCTGATGATATCCACTCTTTAGATCAATTTTGGAAAAGATGATGGCTCCACAAAGCTCGTCCAACATATCATCGAGTCTAGGAATAGGATGACGATACTTAATTGTAATCTGATTCACAGCTCTACAATCTATGCACATCCTCCAAGACCCATCTTTCTTCGGCACTAACAATACCAGAACAGCACACGGACTTAGACTCTCTCGAATATAATCCTTGTCCATCAATTCTGTCACTTGTCTTTGAAGCTCTTTTGTCTCTTCAGGGTTAGTTCGATAAGCTGGTCGATTTGGAATAGTAGCACCTGGATAAAGTCAATCTGGTGCTCAATGCCACGAAGAGGTGGCAATCCCCTCGGTGTTTCTTTCGGAAACACATCCTTAAATTCCTGCAAAAGGGAAACAATTGATGGAGGCAAATCAGAAGGAAAGTCAGTCAATAAACAATAATCTTTAAACATTAAAATAAACAAAGATTGGTGAGAGGAAAGACATTTCCTGATTTCTCGACTGCTTGCATAAACATTCATCTTTTTCTTCTCCTTTGCAGCTTCCTTACTCTTTTTCAAGCTTGCTTGATCTTTCACCACTTGACTCGGTGTCAAAGGAGCCAAAGTAATCTTTTTACCTGCATGCATAAAAGAGTATCGATTTGTAAAACCATCATGCATAACCTTCTTGTCATACTGCCAAGGGCGTCCCAAAAGAAGGTGAGTAGCATCCGTCGACACAACATCACAAAGGACCTCGTCCTTGTAACTTCCAATCGAAAACGGTATAACAACTTGTTTTGTTACTTTAAGTTCTCCACCGTCATTCAACCATTGCAATTTGTAAGGATTCGGATGTTTTGTCGTCTTGAGACCTAACCTGTCAACCATCACTGAACTGGCAACATTAGTACAACTACCGCTATCAATAATCACAACACATACCTTATCTTGAACTTTACATCGCGTGTGAAAGATATTTTCGCGTTGTTGTTCATCCTGAACCTGTTGCACACTCAGACTACGTTTAACAACCATAATTTCCATTACCTTACCAGTCTTAGCAACTTCTAGGACATCTTTATCATCTTCATCAAGGGTCTCATGTGGTTCTTCTTCAGAATCCGACTCGATCTCTCTATCATCTCCAATCAACATAACCCTACGATTAGGACATTGGCTAGCAACATGTCCTCGACCAAGGCACTTAAAACATTGAATATCCCTTGATCACTCTTGTACAACCACTTTTTGTTTACCACGCCCATTATCAATAACGGGAGGCTTTGGCTTGCTGGACTCGCCTTGTTCTTGAATCCGAAGTGGCGCTTGTGGTGCTTGTTTCCTAGCATGGTTAGGGGTATATAATGGATTCGTAAAAGATTTAAATGGAGTATTACCTCGAGTAGAAACTTTTCTACGTTGTTGTCGCTCAATTTTCATCGCCATATGCACCATGTCATCCAATTCGACATAATGCTGCAATTCAACAACGTTAGCAATTTCAGAATTCAAACCTGCCATAAACCGAGCCATAGTTGCTTCACGATCCTCAACTATGTTCGCACGCATCATGGACATCTCCATTTTCTTGAAATAGTCCTCGACACTCCTATTGCCCTGTTTCAAAGTTTGTAATTTTTGAAATAAATCACGATGATAGTGAGAAGGAACAAACCGTTTTCGCATGATATGCTTCATTTCGTCCCATGTTCTCACTGGTCCTTCACTCGCACGTCGTCGACTAACCAGTAATTGATCCCACCACAACAGTGCATAGTCAACAAACTCCAAAGTTGCTAGACGTACTTTCTTTTGTTCCGAGTAATTGTAACACTCGAAAACGTGTTCAACCTTACTTTCCCATGTCAGATAAGCATCTGGATCTGAACGTCCCTGAAAAGAAGGTATAGCAACTTTTATGTTAGAAATATTATCATCAACTACACGTCCTGGTCGTTGATTCATCCGTGGTGATTGTTCAATGTCATTTTCATCATGATTCTCATTATGGACAGATTGGGAACCACCCCCATCTATCTTGTCCAAACGAGACTGCAAAGGCTCTAACGCATTCTCTAATAGACGTTGCATAGTACGTGTAAAAGCCTGCATTTGCAAATCTGGTGGCTGGTCTCCACCATGACTACGATCATCTAACCCTGTCATATTAAAACAAAAGAAAACACAAAGAAGCACAAATAACGAGTTAAGTAAAACAAAAATAAAAGTCCTCACTGCACACTCACAAAACCTCTCGGTTTTCACTCCAAAGAAAAATGTGCACTCAAAATGTAACACTCAGCACTCGTGTTTCACTCGGGAGAATGCTTGAATGGCTCTTTTTGTCTCCCCTTCTGTTCTAACAACACTCAGAGCCTTTTCCCTCACAATTTCTCAATTTTTAGTTCTTTAAAGGACTAAAGCAACGTTTTCAAACCTGTTACAAATGTGTTACTAACAAGAAATACAAATAAGGAAAAACGAAGATAAAACAAAGAAAAAAAAACAAGAAACAAAAGTAAAAGGGCTGGAAATTGGCAAAAGGAAATAAAAAGATGGAAATGTAATTCTTACTACAAGGAAGTGCTTTACAACGCTCCTATCACCGAACAAACAAGAACAATTCGTTTCGGTTGATTCCAATCACTTCGAATCACATAGTAGAAGAACTTGTACATTCATCTTGATTTTACAGTAGGAATACACTTTCTTTTTTTCAATTTCTTTGCAATATTTGAATCTGATTTTTTTTATTTTTGATTTTTTTTCTATTTTTTTGACTTTTTCGAAATTTATTTTTTTTATTTTTCTTTTATACTAAATTGCAGAAAAAGTACAACAAATCCGAACCTAAGCTCTGATTACCATATGATACGAGGTAGCCTGTTGAAACGGACTTTCTTCATAAGTTGCGGATCTAGGAATGTTGTAAGCAAGTTCCTGCAAAAGAAAAACATAAACAGTCAAGTGATTACACTGATTACCTATATAGGAAATAAGTATAATAATTTGGGCGTTTGAAGAGAATTTTTACATTGTTTACCTACATAGGAAAACAATGAAGTAAAATAAAATGAAAAATGAAAGAGATAAGAAAAGGACAGAAAGTTGCTGGATCGAATTGGACACGCTAAACTCGAAAGAACCTACACAATATACTGAGCAAACCCAAATCAAATCTATTTAACGTCAAAAGGACTTGGACCCTCTAGAGAGAGATCTAGGAACCCAAAGTATCAAGAATTTGACAATCAAAAACAAGTTTGAATGTCAGAAAAGTTCTAAAAAGAACCAAATAAGAGAAAACTCTCAAATATAATTTTTATTCAAAAATGTGTTTTTTCTGTCTTTACAAAAATTTCAGAATATATAGGAGAATGAAGGAGTTGGCTGAATTTGAATACTTGGCTGAAATTAAATTCAAATGCTTAATAACTTGCATCTAGGCTCCATTCATATCATCCACATGTTTGGGCTCACAAAACACATTAAACATGTGTTAATTGTTTGAATTTGAATGAGAAACCCCTCATCCTTGTCCTTTGTTGCCGTCCATCATTCCAAAAGAGGGTTGCGTTTGGCCTGCTCTTACACTGGCACACCTCTGTTTACCTATGTTGGAAAACAGTACAAGAATCCATTTCGTAACTCACTGGTACACCTCTGTTTACCTATACTGGAAAACAGTACAAGAATCCATTTCGTAACTCACTGGTACACCTTTGTTTACCTATACTGGAAAACAGCACAAAGATCCATTCGTAAAACACAAGGTTGAAATACTTGTAAACTTATTCAAAAACACACAAGAACGTATAAATAAGTTACAAACATAATAAACACTATCAAACCAAACCTTAAAACATACTTAATAGCATATTTACATACTTAAACATATATAATAAGTAGTATAGTCTAATATATCACATATCAGCATACAACACATTATAAAGCCTATGTTCTAAGGCACAAACATTATCGAATGAATCTGGAATTGAAGCACAAGTAAGGAAAAGTACTTCCCTAAATTTCTTTGCCTTAGAACGAGTAATAGGTCCTTGTGGCAAGACCTCCGGATCATATTGTGCTTGCATTGATGTGATCACATCAGATTTCATTTTGTAAATACACCATTCATATTATATAAAATTACTTATGAGATTTTCTCTTGTTTAGTTCTTCTTAGAACTTTATCGACTTAGAACGAGAAAAGTTAGTTTCAAAAAAAAGAAGAGAAAAGAAAAATCAGATTCAAAAGTACAAGATCAAGGGTGAGAAAGTATAGCAACATCATCTTCAACATCAAGCCGAGAAGCCATTTCATCTTCAAGACTTTGATTGTTGGTGAAGGAAGGTTGTAAGTTTTCTTGTCAAGTAAGTAACCCCATTTTCATTTTTTTTTTCATTCTAAACCTTTCTCTTCATCCTATTTCCTTTCTTTTTTCTTTTAAACTAACAATTTCAACGACGCACAAGTACATTTTACTTGCCTAAGTCTTGAGTAAGTTCTTCTAAGAACTATACACGAGAGAAAAAGAGTGGAAAAAGGCAAGAGAGTTGTGAGATCAGAAGAGGACAGTAAAAGCCATTAAGTCGTAGAGTGCAAACACGGAAAGAGCATAAGAGAGTAATTTTCCTTGGAGTGAATTAATGAGGATTTATTGGGAAACATATTAGGTAAGAATTTTATTTTCATTATTCTAACCATGTCACCAGAATCTTGTGATTTTTCTTCCACATCAGGACAAGTTCTCGTTTTAAAAAAGAACATTAAGATTAGAAGCGTTGAATGAAGAAGATCAACAAAGGGAGAACATTTTCTATACTATATGCTATATGAACAACAAGATTTGCTCTTTAATAATTGATGGAGGAAGTTGTATAAACGTAGCCAGCACTTTGATGGTAGAACAACTCAGTCTTGAAACCACCAAACATTCAAATCCGTATAAATTACAATAGTTGCATGATGGAGGAGAATTAAAAGTTAACAAGCAAGTGAAAATTCCATTTTCCATTGGAAGATACACAGATGAAGTCTTGTGTGACATACTACCTATGAGTGTAAGTTATATTCTTCTAGAGAGACCATGGCACTACGACAAGAGAGCAGTTCATGACGGTTATACCAATAAGTTCTCATTTATGTTTGAAGGAAGAAAGATCATCCTAACACCTTTGAGCCCAAGTCAAGTACATCGTGACCAGGAACAATTGTCTAAGCGAATTGCAGCATGGAATGAAAACAAAAAAGGGAAAGAGGAAGTCAAAGAAGGTGTGATGGAACAAAGAGCATTTTAAAGAAAAAGAAACCACTGGAGTTGAAAATGAAAATGAGGAAATGAAAATAGTTGGAGTTGAAAATGAAGAGACTAAAAATGAAATTGTGAATGAAGAGTATGTTGGAGTTGAAAATGCGCAAATTAAAAAGGAAGAGTGTGAAGAAGAAAAGCAGATTTTATCTAACAATTCTTTTCTTCCTATTTTTGAATTTTCATTTTTACAGGATGACAAAAGGAACACCCAAGAGATGTTCCAATTGCATTATCGATCTTAAAGAAAACTTAACAACCAACACCAACTAATCATCCACCCTTTGTTATTTTCATTCATTTTCTTAATAGTTGCTCATTCTCTAACTATGATTTCTTTTGTAGCAAATTGACTCACATACTTGGTGTTATCCTACCAAACTACGATGGCAAGTTCTTTTGTCATTATAGGGTTGATTGGTGCATCAAAATATGCCATTCCAAGAGAGCAATACAGTTAAGACTCTTCAACAACCATTATGATGATTCGAAGAGTGGAGATGAAAAGTTACATATCTTTTCTAAAGAACATGATGTTTCGAGCCGAGAAATGATTCAAAGAACAAGTTTTGTTCTTAAAAGGCATGACGTTTCAAAAGGAAGATTCCAAAGAATTATTGCCTATTTAGAAAAGGATGACCCGAGAAGATCATCCACCCTAACAACAAGGAGATGCCCATTAAAAAACAATTTCGATTTGAGGACAAATCGCCAAAAAGAAGGGGAGGATGATATGATCCTAATCGGCGCCTATTTTCTCTATGGTTTGATCACATCATTGAAAATCTTCAAGACTGGTTCTAAGGGAGTTCTACCTTACTTTATCTTCTATTATCTAATTTATGCATTGACAAGCATGCTTTTGCTATTTAAGTAATGTTTCGTGATTGCATAACCACATCTTTATATTTATTCTAAGTCATCTTTGATGTGATCCTGGCTGACACCAAAATCTTTCAAGCCAAGTTCACATCAAAAGAGATGACAAATTTAAACACTTGTGGCAAAGTCGATGATCTTAACAATTCAAGTTCAAACATGCTTTTTCAAGCCTTGAATTTGAACTTGGAGCCTTGGCCATCTTTTGAACAAAGCAACATGTTACTAATGCATTTTAATATATGCATTCGAGTGTTAGCTTAGGAATGTGTTGCATGTGGTTGCATGAACATTTAGTTTGCATGAGTTGAACTTATTTTGCATATTTAATTTCAGCATTTGCTCAAGAATAAATAAGCATGCTAGCTCATTTAAGCATGTTGTTTCATTTAAAGGTTATTTAGATCATTTAAGCATGTTAGTTCATTTAAGTTCGTTGGTTTAATTAATGCATGATAGTTCACTTAAAGCATGTAGGTTTTCTTATTTTTATGAGTTCATTTAGTGTATGAGTTAATTAATTAACTAGATCATTTAATGTAACTAGTTTCATTAATTAAACTAGCTCGTTAAATATGTTTCATGCATTCACTTTCATTTTTATTGAATAAGGTTGTTATCTAATGGTTGCTCTTATATATTTCAGCTAGGGTATTCTTTTGGAGTAAATGGCTGATCATATTCTCAAGAATGACAAGGCATTTACATCAATTAAAGTCCCTTGAAGACTCATAAAGGCTGATTGGTTACAATGCAATTCAATGGAGCAATTACACCACTTGAATGTTTTTATTTCCAGCAATGGTTTTAAGGCTTTCAAGAGAGTCTTTACATCACTTAAAGGCTGTCAGTTTCAACTATGTTACAAGGCAATGAATAGATACTTAAACACTACTTAAGAGTTACTTTAACATCCCATAAAGCTGATCAGTTTTTTATCAGAGAAGACATGCAATGAAAGCCTTCATAATCACCACTTAAGGGAGAGTAAAGGCAAGAATTAAAGCAACACTTAAGGAGGGAGTTCAAGGAATATCAGTCAACTTGTTCGCCATTTTTGGATTGGATACGGGCATATTTGAGGCTTGCGATCTTCTTCAAACTTATTCCCCTATTTCTTAGCTTTCCAGCGCACTTTGAATCACCTCAATCCGATATCAGGAGCTTAAGATATGATTAAATTATTGAAGACAGTGCATGCTGGGAATTCAGTACGGGAATAGTCACAAGATGCTTCTTCAACAAATTCAAGAGGCCATTCAATTGCTGAATTCAATTCTTTATCAACAGCCCCATTAAAGGAGGATGAATGACAACTTAATCAAGTTCATTAGCCCAAGGGTTTCTCCATGTGGATGATATGTATGTCTACATTCATCCTATGAATGTCCACATTCATCCTTTTTAGATCAAACTCTTTGGTTGTCAATTGGAGATAGGATAACTTACAAATTAATAGGTCTTTAACACTAGAATAATGAGCTTTTAATCTTTGTCTAGACCAATCAATTTGTTGTTGCCTTATACCTATAAATAGGCACTCATTCCATTGTAAAAGGGAGAACTTTTGGCATATATTATAACTTGAGAGTGTTTCTCTTTTATAGTTCTTTTTAAACTTTATCGGCTTGCAAGATTGTTCTTGTGGCATTCATCCCTTTTCATCTTTTTATATTGTTGGTTCCTAGTTCTTATAACTAGAGGGTCACAATCCATTAGCCTTTCACCCAAGTCACGGTTTAAAAACTCCTAAGGAACGGGTCTTCACTTTTTAGTGTTGGTTCCTCCTTTGTTTACACCGCACCATCAATTACATTTCTTCTCTTCTCTTCCATCCTCCATACATCCATATTTTCCATACTTCATCCTAAGCACAACAACCATCTTATCATCATTCTATTTCACCATATTATCTATCCATTTCATATCATCTTGTAAGTTTCATTTCAAAGTTCTTATTTTTCATTTTAGTTACTTACTAGAATCACGATCGGGCAATTACAAATACAAATTCGGATATTCCGCAACCGGATTCGTATCAATTGGTATCAGAGCTACATCGATTCAGTAAGTTGTTCGATTCATCTCCAAAAAAATTGCAAAAAAAAAAGAAAAAAAATTGAAAAAAAAATCCAAAATCTTTAAAAAAAGTTCAAGAGGGAGGGATCGTATCTTAAAAGTAAAAAGAGGTTTGGTTGTATTTTTTGTCACATTTTCTTCAGATTCCTATTTTATCTTTTTAGCATCCGTTTGCTACCTATTTTTTTCCTTTCCTAACCACTTTGTTTCAGCCGAATTTCACAAAGAAAGCTTGTTGAGCCTTGAGTAAGTTCTCTAAGAACTTAGAAAGAGAGCAAGAGTGGTAAAAGGCAAGAGTGTGCATTAAGGGGAAAAGCCTATCCCGAGAGAAACACGAGTGTGAGTGCATTTTCTTTGGAGTGGTAGGTGAGTATTTGTGCTGGTAAGGTTTAATTTTTTTTTATCAAACTATGTCACAAAGATCTTGTCATAGTGGTGAAAAAGTTCACAACTTTCAAAATCAAGCCTTGCTACAAGAAATGGCAAAGATGATGCAACAAGTTTTTGATCCTATTCACAAGAGTTTGGATCGCCTTGAGATAGTATCTCATCCACCTCCATTGAAGGAAAAAAGAAAAATAAATTGGAGAGACAACCCTCAATCTGTCTATAATTGTACATCAAAATGGAGTCAAAAATTTGGTGAGAAGAAATTCATCTTCGAACCAAGAGGCGTTGTTCAAAGTTCCAACTCTATCAAGCTTAGAACATCTTCGTTCAAATCCAGAAGTTTATCACGAAGCAAGCCAAAAACTTCTATTTCTTTCAGCCCTGAAAGTCTAGCACAATTTCAAAAGTGTTTTGACAACTATGTCAAAGAAACACAATTGCAAGAATCTCTAGAAAAAGAAAATTCTTGTGGAAATGAAAAAGAAATTGAGGGAGAAAAAGAGATTTGTAAAAAAGAGTTTGTGATTGAGAAAGAAAAAGAAAGTTTTGAGTTTGAAAAATCAGAGGGAGAAAAAGAATCTGAGAGTGAGAAAAATTCTGCTGAAAAGGAAGAAATTGAGTTTGATGTAAAATCAAGTGAGTGTGAGAGACAAGAAAAGAGTGATCTTGAAAAGAAATTGTTTTTTGCAAAAAAGGAGAGGAAACACAACTTTTTTGCACTAACAATAATTTGTCTAGTTTTGTTTTGACATTTTCTCAGGATTCTATTGAAGTTATTCCAAATGGAGACATTGAAAAATTCAGTGCGAAAGTGGACACACTGGTTTTTCTTTGCACTAATAAAATCAACAAGTATTCTTCTTTGTCATTGTTTCAGGATTTTCGTGAGGAATATTTAGAAAATTTTCCAAGGAAGTTGCCCTTAGTCAAGAACAACATTCCTCCACCATCAACTCAGAGCATTCAACTTCCGTGGTTTGAAAATTCTTTCAATTTTGTGATAGTGTTCCCTAAAGCTAACTTTGATTTATTTTTCAGGGAAATGATTCAATTTCCAAGTGGATTTGATTCAAACAAAAATGATAAGTTTCTTAATAATTTTTGGGAGAATTTTTGGAGAGAAATGAACACAAAGAGAATAATATATCATCCACCATTTAAAGAATTCCACAATGAAGATGATTATGCTAGAAACTATGCTGAAGAATGTTTTTCGAGTGAAGTTGTCTTTAGCAAGCAATTTTTTGTCACTATGCATCCACCATCTGGAGCATTTGTCAGGTTTGATGTTCTTAATCCTCATGATTTTATTTCTTTTCTTACTAATACAATTTTAATTGTAGAAGTTGAACGGACACATAAGTTTGTGAATGAGCTACAACGAAAGGAGTTTAGAGAATTATTTACAAGAGACTTATCAAAAGAGCGGATCAAGAACTCCAAGCATCAACCATCAATTAGGATCATCAAGTATCCTCCATGGTTTGACATTTTCTTTGACTTCTTAACAATATTCCCTAGAACTAATTCATTTTTCAGAGAAAAAGATCCAATAGAGGGAGTATCATGGACCAACATTTGGAAGGATATTTGCAAGGATGTGAAACGTGAATTGTATGCCCAATCAAGAGCAATAATTTGGAAGAGTATGAAGAAGTGGGAGGACTATTTTTCATGTTATAAATCAGTGTGCAACCCTTCAGAACTATCAATGTGTTACCACCCACAATTTTCAAACCATAGCACATTTGAGTTTTCTAACCACCCATTTTTGTTTTCTTTTCCTACTAATCTTGTTGAGATTGTAGATGATCAAAGAAAGCTTAAACCAAAGAAAGCTCTACATCGAAAAATGCGAGGAAACAAAGAGAAGAAAATCAAGCATGATGAGAACAGATTTCACATGAAGAATAAGCGAAACATCTTTGAACCTGGAGATTGGTTTTGGTTCAAAAGACGAGTGAAGAAGTTTCCTGTCCTACAAAAGTCAAAGTTGTTCCCATTTAGAGCAAGCATCGACTTGGGGACAAATCACTTTCAAGAAGGGGGGGATGATGTGATCCTGGCTGACACCAAAATCTTTCAAGCCAAGTTCACATCAAAAGAGATGACAAATTTAAACACTTGTGGCAAAGTCGATGATCTTAACAATTCAAGTTCAAACATGCTTTTTCAAGGCTTGAATTTGAACTTGGAGCCTTGGCCATCTTTTGAACAAAGCAGCATGTTACTAATGCATTTTAATATATGCATTCGAGTGTTAGCTTAGGAAGGTGTTGCATGTAGTTGCATGAACATTTAGTTTGCATGAGTTGAACTTATTTTGCATATTTAATTTCAGCATTTGCTCAAGAATAAATAAGCATGCTAGCTCATTTAAGCATGTTGTTTCATTTAAAGGTTATTTAGATCATTTAAGCATGTTAGTTCATTTAAGTTCGTTGGTTTAATTAATGCATGATAGTTCACTTAAAGCATGTAGGTTTTCTTATTTTTATGAGTTCATTTAGTGTATGAGTTAATTAATTAACTAGATCATTTAATGTAACTAGTTTCATTAATTAAACTAGCTCATTAAATATGTTTCATGCATTCACTTTCATTTTTATTGAATAAGGTTGTTATCTAATGGTTGCTCTTATATATTTCAGCTAGGGTATTCTTTTGGAGTAAATGGCTGATCATATTCTCAGGAATGACAAGGCATTTACATCAATTAAAGTCCCTTGAAGACTCATAAAGGCTGATTGGTTACAATGCAATTCAATGGAGCAATTACACCACTTGAATGTTTTTATTTCCAGCAATGGTTTTGAGGCTTTCAAGAGAGTCTTTACATCACTTAAAGGCTGTCAGTTTCAACTATGTTACAAGGAAATGAAGAGCTACTTAAACACTACTTAAGAGCTACTTTAACATCCCATAAAGCTGATCAGTTTTTTATCAGAGAAGACATGCAATGAAAGCCTTCATAATCACCACTTAAGGGAGAGTAAAGGCAAGAATTAAAGCAACACTTAAGGAGGGAGTTCAAGGAATATCAGTCAACTTCTTCGCCATTTTTGGATTGGATACGGGCATATTTGAGGCTTGAGATCTTCTTCAAACTTGTTCCCATATTTTTTATCTTTCCAACGCACTTTGAATCACCTCAATCCGATGTCAGGAGCTTAAGATATGATTAAATTATTGAAGACAGTGCATGCTGGGAATTCAGTACAGGAATAGTCACAAGATCCTTTTTCAACAAATTCAAGAGGCCATTCAATTGCTGAATTCAATGCTTTATCAACAGCCCATTAAAGGAGGATGAATGACAACTTAATCAAGTCCATTAGCCCAAGGGTTTCTCCATGTGGATGATATGTATGTCTACATTCATCCTATGAATGTCCACATTCATCCTTTTTAGATCAAACTCTTTGGTTGTCAATTGGAGATAGGATAACCTACAAATTAATAGGTCTTTAACACTAGAATAATGAGCTTTTAATCTTTGTCTAGACCAATCAATTTGTTGTTGCCTTATACCTATAAATAGGCACTATTCCATTGTAAAAGGGAGAACTTTTGGCATATATTATAACTTGAGAGTGTTTCTCTTTTATAGTTCTTTTTAAACTTTATCGGCTTGCAAGATTGTTCTTGTGGCATTCATCCCTTTTCATCTTTTTATATTGTTGGTTCCTAGTTCTTATAACTAGAGGGTCACAATCCATTAGCCTTTCACCCAAGTCACGGTTTAAAAACTCTTAAGGAACGGGTCTTCACTTTTTAGTGTTGGTTCTTCCTTTGTTTACACCGCACCATCAATTACATTTCTTCTCTTCACTTCCATCCTCCATACATCCATATTTTCCATACTTCATCCTAAGCACAACAACCATCTTATCATCATTCTATTTCACCATAGTATCTATCCATTTCGTATCATCTTGTATGTTTCATTTCAAAGTTCCTATTTTTTATTTTAGTTACTTACTAGAATCACAATCGGGCAATTACAAATACAAATTCGGATATTTCGCAACCGGATTCGTATCAATCTTATTCTTAATATTAACTAAACTACATTGTTTCTAGCTCATTTTACCTTATTTCAATTCGTTTCAGCTTATACTTTGTTTACTTATTGTTTCAGATATTTGATAATAGTCCGAGGAAGCTTAAAGACATCAAGGGTAGCTCAACGTAGCTTTGGAAGGCTTATGATAGCTTGGAACAACTCAAGGATGGCTCAAACGCTTGGAATTGAATAGAAGCTTAAGGAAGGCTTATTTCAGCTCGTGAACTTAAAGGAACTATGTAGAGGAGCTCATGAACGTAAAAGCCTAGCTCAACCAACTACAGTCAGCTTAAAAAAAGCTAAACGGAAGGCAACGCTAGAAACACAAGGAGCCAACTTCAGAATAGCTTGGAAATGCATGGAACACTCCTACAGTACTTAAAGGACTAAAGGCTAGCTCCATGTCATCTCATAAATCTCATATGAGCTCAAATGAAGCATAATTCAAAACAAGGACTTAGGAGATTCGGATCAGCTCCAAAACACTCCTCACACTAGAAGAGAGTATAAGGAAGCTAATGGACCAGCTCACTTTGCTAAAGGCAACTCCAATTAACTTATTTCATCTTCAAACTTTAGCTAAGTCTTTTAGCTAGCCAGCTCAGCTCAAGTCAGCTCACTCTCAGCTTAATCAGCTCATCTCAGCTCACCCTACAACCTTCAGCTCAACCATTGATGGACATGTTCCCTCCCCGAGGGACACAACCGACCAGCCATGGAAACATGTTTGGGCGCCCCTCCTTGGAGGGAAATATGAATTTCACGCCAAAACAAAGAGGCATCACTCTTCATTGGACAGATTCATGATGGTCCACTTGTTTTCCAATTTCAAAAAAGATACAAGTCGAATTGGGTTTCGGTGTCTTCATGAAAGTTGTTCCTCTATTTCTTATTATTCCAACGCATGTTGAATCACATCAATTTGATATCGGGAGCTCGAGATATGGCCTAATTACTGAAGACTGTGCAGGCTGGACTGAAAAGTTACAACTCTTTTAATAGATTTGGAGGGAGACACCATTCAAATGAATGGTTATCCGAATAGTTAAATATCATTTCGTCCAAATCCCTTAGAAAACTATAAATAGGACTTAGATTTCGTTTTGTAAACACACCATTCAGATTATATAAAATTACTTGTGAGATTTTCTCTCGTTTACTTCTTCTTAGAACTTTATCGACTTATCAAGTACTTTTGTACTTTTGGTATCAAACCCCTTTCTATCCATCTTGATACTTCGGGTTCTTTTAGTTTAATATACTAAAAGGGTCAAAGTCTGTTTATCACCACCCTTTAAAGATCAATATAAAGTTCAGGATTAGGTTTTCTATAACCTAGTTTCTTCCTTGAGTATCTTTAAGATACTATTTTCATTTCACCATTCCTTTTCACCATATCACCATCCTTACATATCATCTTATTCCATTCACCATTCTTATCCTTTATCATCATCATAAAACGTCATAAACATCCATTCACCTTTATCAACACCACACATCCTTCTGCTTCCAAATCAGTCCCTAAACTATTCCCTTCATTCATTTCACCTATTCCTTTATCCATTATCCTTAATTCTTCATTTTTGCAGCCACTTCTTGCGAGAGACTTGCTTCCTTCCTAGGTTCTACAATCAAATTTTGCCGTTCAGCATCATCAATAAGATCGACACATATCATTAATATTCAACACATGCTTAGTAACATCATACTTATTAGTTTAAGTTGTTTCTTTGCAGGTTATGTTAAACACAGCTTAAGGGACTATTGGCCAGCTCCGTTTTAGCTAAAATGCATCATTTGAGCTCAAAATAAAGAATCATTGTTTGAGGCACTTACCAGTTTCCGATCAGTACCAAAATATACCAAACACTCCTAGGTAACATAATGAAGTGGATGCTAGCTTCGTTCCAGCTCACGAATCCAAAATGAGCTCAAAAGGACAAATGGTGAATTTCCATCCACATGGGATTCAGATCAGCTCCTACACACTCTTATGGATTAAGGAGAGTATTATGGCCCTAAGGATCAGTTCACTCATATAGGGGGTTAGCCGTTTAGCTCAAATCATCACTAAAAGTTGGTGAACATTCAGCTAGCAAAATCAGCTAGCTAGCTCAGCTAAACCCAACTCAACCTTTGTTCATCCAGCTCATTTTAGCTCACCCTACAATCTTCAGTTGAACCATGGAAGGACATGTTCCCTTCCCAAGAAACACAACCGACCAACCATGGAGGGAAACATGTTTGGGCACCAAAACAAAGAGATAGCACTTTTCATTGGGCAGAATCATGATGGTCCACTTATTTTCTATTTTTGAGAAGGATCCAAGTAGAAATGGGGTTCAATATCTTCATGAAAGTTGTTCCTCTATCCCTTATCTTTCCAACGCATGTTGAATCGCATCAATTCAATATCTAGATTTCGAGATATGTTCAATTTACTGAAGACTGTGCAGCATGAAATTTTAAACCTAAAAGTTTCAACAATTCTTGGAAGGAGACACCATTCAACCTAACGGTTAAGGAGGGAGATACCACCAATTGAACAAACACCAAGTCCACTATTCGGCCACCTTTTCAAAGGAAAATGTCCCTTGGCCACACCCTTTCATTACCTATAAATATATAGCCATTTTGGCATTTGAACATACAAATTTGAATTAGATTATTTACTTTGCGAGTTAATCTCTCAATCTTGTTCTATTAAGAACTTTAACGACTTATCAAATCATCTCTTTGATTTGTGGTGTCACTCTCCATCCTTTATACTTTAGATTTCTGGAATTGTATTTCTAAGAGGTCTAAGTGCACCTACCACCCTCAGAGTTGCAACTACATTGGGTTTATGTTCCTATAACATAAGTTCAACCTTTTCCCCTTTGAATACTATCATTCCAACATCACATAATCATCATCCACCTTCCATTTCCGTCCATCATTCTTCACCAGCCCCTTAACATAACCTTCCATACCATTAACTTCACTTAAACACCTTCATTCTCTTCCCTAATCAACCAGCAACATCCCCCACACATTATCTTCACTAAAACCGCTTTCTTTTCGTCTAAACAATTACCCACACCATAACCTATTCTTAAATCATCCTTATCTTATTTCTAGCATCTTTTAACATTCTTTTGTTCAGGAAACAAGTGTGATACAAGGCTTGCTTGCATTCTAAGGTCCAGGCAATCAAAGCTTCTCTCTACAAGCATCTTTGCAGAGTTGGAGCATATCAACGTCACCCTGGTGGTTTGCTAAAGTTTGAGATGAAGTTGGCGTACACTGAGTGTTAGAAGGGGTAGTGTTTAAATAACGAATCTGTCCTTTTTGTGTAGGATGTGCATCCTTTTTCTTAGGAACATAGCGGAGCCAGTCGCCATATTGTTGTTGTTCAGGACGATCCTCAACTGGGATAGAACATAAATCCATCGAATAACCAACTTTACTACAATAGTGACATATTGTGGGAAGACGTTCGTATTGAAGTAGGCAAAATCTGATGGATGGCCCTCCGCCAATAGCAGCACAGCGCCTAATCGGAGGTATTGTATCATATTGAAGTCAATTTTCTTGGTGTCAATTTTTGTTACTATTCCAATCAAGACCCAAAGGGATTCTCCAGTGTGATGGGCGGATTCCTCAAAAGCAAGAAGGATAGGGGGAATGTTATAGATACGTACCCAAATATTCATCGTTTGAAAGGAGTGTTCGTCTAGACTTATGCTGGGATTGTATTGCACAAGGGCTAGCCATTCATCCTTATAAGTCCAAAGCTCCCTGGCCAGGATATCATCTTTAATCTCCTCATCTGTAAACCGGATGAGAAATAGATGTGGCTTCAAAAATCTCATAGAAATAACCTTAGCTGGAGTATAAATTCCGGTAAAAGCTTTTATGATCACTTGGTCGTCTATTTTTAGATAACCTTTGCAGTTTGTTCATCATTTGTGTGATGTGAGCACGTCTAGGCCACCAACCATGATGATGCGTTCTAAGGCAAAGAAACTCAGGCAAGTTCGTTTCCTTACTAGTGCTACAATTCTAAATTCATTTGAACATGTTTATGCCTTAGAACATAGGTTTTATAATGTATTGCATGCTGATATGTGACAAATTAGACTATACTACTTATTATATATGTTTAAGTAAGTATATATGCTATTAAGTATGTTTTAAGGGTTTGATAGTATTTATTATGTTTCCAACTTATTTATAAGTTCATGTATGTTATTGAATAAGTTTGCTAGTGTTTACACCTTGTATTTATGTTTCCATTGAGTTTTACAATACTTTGACGGATTCTTGATGTGATCCAAGCCAGCACCAAACTTCTTGGGTCCTTGCTCATATCAGAGAAGTCACAAGATTTAAACACTTGTGGCAAAGTCGATGATCTTAACAATTCAAGTTCAAACAAGTTTTTTCAAGCCTTGATTTTAAACTTGGAGCCTTGGCCATCTTTCAATCAAATGCAGCATGTTACTTTTGCATTTTAATACATGCATTTGAGTGCTAGCTTAGGAGTGTGTTGCATGTAGTTGCATGAGCATTTAGCTTGCATGAGTTTACATTATTTTGCATATTTAATTTCTGCATTTTTTTCATAAATAAATAAGGCTTATTGTTCATTTAAACATATTGTTTCATTTATGTTTGTTTAGAACATTTAAGCATGTTAGTTCTTTTAAGCTTGTTAGTTTAATTAATGCATGTCAGTTTAAGCATGTTAGTTCAATTAAAGTCTAAGAGCTTATTGATGTTTGTTAGTTCATTAAGTGAGTTAGTTCATTCAATTAAACTGGTTCATTTAATTTAACTAGCTCATTAAGTTTCTTCCAAGCATTTACTTTATTGAATAAAAATGTTATCTAATGGATGCTCATATATTTTCAGCTAGGGTATTCATTTAGGATCAAATTATTGATCATTTTCTGCAAGAATAAAAAGGCATTTACCACCAATTGAAGACACTTATAGACACCATGATTGTTGATCAGTTTCAAGACATTCAAGGGAAATTTACTCCACTTAAAGGCTGTCAGTTTCAACTATGTTATGAGGCATTGAAGAGTTCCTAAATACACCACTTAAAGAGCTACTTAAATACTACTTAAGAGCTACTTTAACACCCCATAAAACTGATTAGTTTTTTATCAGTGAATACATGCAATGAAAGCCTTCATCATCACTACTTAAGGGAGAGTAAATGCGGGAATTAAAAAACACTTAAGGAATTCAAGGAATATCAGTCAACTTATTTGCCATTTTTGGATCAGATACGGGCATATTTGACTCTTGAGATCTTTTTCAAACTTATTCCCCTATTTCTTATCTTTCCAGCACACTTTGAATCACCTCAATCCGATATCAGGAGCTTAAGATATGATTAAATTATTAAAGATAGTGCATGCTGGAAATTTAATACGGGAATAGTCACAAGATGCTTCTTCCAAAAATTTAAGATATGATTAAATTCAATTGCTGAATTTAATGCTTTATCAACAAACCATTAAAGGAGGATGAATGATAACTTAATCAAGTTCATCAGCCCAAGGTTTCCTCCATGTGGATGATATGTATGTCTACATTCATCCTAAGAATGTCAACATTCATCCTTCTAGATCAAACTTTTTGGCTTCCAATTGGATATAGGATAACCTACAAATTAATAGGCCTTTAACACTAGAATAACGAATCTTTAATATTTATCTAGGCTAATCAATTTGTTGTTGTCTTACACCTATAAATAGGCACTCATTTCATTGTAAAAAAACAACTTTTGGCATATATTACAACTTGAGAGTGTTTCTCTTTTATAGTTCTTTTTGATCTTTATCGGCTTGCAAGATTGTTCTTGTGGCATTCATACCTATTCATAGTTTTATATTGTTGGTTCCTAGTTCCTATAACTAAAGGGTCACAATCCATTAACCTTTCACCCAAATCACGGTTTAAAAACTCTTAAGGAATGGGTCTTCACTTTTTAGTGTTGTTTCCTCCTTTGTTTACACCGTACCATCAATTACATTCCTTCTGTTTCACTTCCATCATCCATATTTTCCATACGTCATCCTAAACAAAACAACCATCTTATCATCATTCCATTTCACCATACTTGATATGTGCCGATCTTGTTGATGATACTAAACAGCAAACTTTGATTGTAGGGCCTAGGATGTAAGCAAGTCTCTCGCAAGAAGTGGCTGCAGAATAAAGAATTAAGGATAAAGGATGAAAGGAATAGTTTAGGGACTGATTTGGAAGCGAAAGGATATGTGGTGTTGACAAGGGTGAATGGATGTTTAGAACGATTTGTGATGATCACAAAGGGGCGGTAATGATGATGGAATGAGAGAATATGTAAGGATGGTGATATGGTAAAAGGGAAATAGTATCTTAAAGATACTTAAGGAAGAAACTAGGTTATAGAAAACCTAATCTCGAATCTTATATTGATATTCAAGGGATGGTGATAAACGGACTTTGACCCTTTTATTATATTAAACTAAAAGAACCCGAAGTATCAATATGGATAGAAAGAGGTTGACGCCAGAAGTACAAAAAGTACTTGATAAGTCGATAAAGTTCTAAGAAGAACTAAACGAGAGAAAATTCTCACAAGTAATTTTATATAATCTGGATGGTGTGTTTACAAAATGAAATCCAAGTCCTATTTATAGTTTTCTAAGGGGTTTGGCCGAAATGGCCTTTAACTATTCAGATAACCACTCATTTGAATGGTGTCTCCCTCCAAATCTATTAAAAGAGTTGTAACTTTTCGGTTCAACCTGCACAGTCTTCAGTAATTGGGCCATATCTCGAGCTCCCGATATCAGATTGATACGGTTCAACATGCGTTGGAAAGATAGGAGATAGAGGAACAAATTTCTTTAAGACACCGAAACCGAATTCAACTTGTATCCTGCTCGAAATTAGCAAACAAGTGGGCCATCATGAATCTGTCCAATGAAGAGTTATGCCTCTTTGTTTTGGCGTGAAATTCATATTTCCCTCCAAGGAGTGGCTCCCAAACATGTTTCCATGGCTGGTCGGTTGTGTCCTTGGGGAGGGAACATGTCCTTCCATGGTTGAGCTGAAGGTTGTAGGGTAAGCTGAGATGAGCTGATTGAGCTGAGAGTGAGCTGACTTGAGTTGAGCTAGCTAGCTGACTTAGCTAACTCAAATTTTGCTTTCAATTTGAGCTTTCTGGACCTGCCTTTAGCTGGTTGAGCTAGGCCTTTAAGTTCCTAAGCTCCTCTTCATAGTCCTTTTAAGTTCACGAGCTGAAATAGTCCTTCAATTTGAGCTCCTTTGCATTCCTTTGCGTTTTAGTTATTCTTGAGCTGCTACGAGCTACCATAATCCTTTCCAAGCAAAGTTGAGCTACCCTTGATGTCTTTAAGCTTCCTTAGACTATTATCTTTACTTAAAATAACTAAAACAATAAGTAAACAATGTGTAAGCTGAAACGAATTGAAATAAGCTAAAATGAGCTTAGAATAATATAGTTTAGCTAATATTAAGAATACGCTAACTTAGAATAATTATAAAGATGTAGTTATGCAATCACGAAGCATCACTTAAATTGAAAAAACATGCTTGTCAATATATAGAATGCATAAATTAGATAATAGAAGATAAAGTAAGGTAGAACTCCCTTAGAATCAGTCTAGAAGATTTTCAATGATGTGATTAAACCATAGAGAAAATAGGTGCCGATTAGGATCATATCAATATTATCCATTTCATATCATCTTGTAAGTTTCATTTCAAAATTCCTATTTTTCATTTCAGTTACTAGAATCACGATCGGGCAATCACAAATACAAATTCGGATATTCCGCAACCGGATTCGTATCAATTCTTGTGATGTTTACATGTAGGAACATAGGATAACACTAGCTCAAGAGAGTGTATGTAGCTCAACTCTAGCTCAAGAGAGTGTATGCATTTGAACACCAGCTCAAGTGAATTATATTCAGCTCAAAAGAAGCTCAACGGAGTGCATGCAGCTCACCTTAGCTAGAGGAAGCTCAATGGCTTAGCTCCTAGCTCAAGTCCGCTCCTAACACTCTCAGCTAGCTCGTTTCAGCTTAACTCAATTTCCAGCTAGCTCAACTCAAGCTGAAGTGACCTACGACATCTAAAACATATCCTACACGAAGGGAAGGTATCCAGGTATGTGCCATGCATGTGGGACACATATGGTAGCCTTGTGCACATGTGTGGGTGTATAAATGCAAGCAAGCCAAGCAAGGCCCTTTATTTGGAAGACCAAAACACCCAAGGGATAATAATGAGTGGTTATTGTTCAAAATTCAAACATTAAACACATGTTTAATGTGTTTTTAGTGCCAAAACATGTGTTTGAGATGCATGGTGCCTAGAAGGGAGGTCATTATCCATTTTTTAAATTCAAAATGTTTTAATTATAGCCATGTATTCAAAACGCCCAACTCCTCTCTCATGCCTATATATTTCCTTAATTTTGTAAACACAAGGATAAACATTTTGAGAAATAAATTTTATTTGAGAGATTTTCTCTTATTTGGTTCTTTTTAGAACTTTTCTGACTTTCAAACTTGTTTTGATTGTCATTTTGATACTTCGGGTTCCTAGATCGCTATCTAGAGGGTCCAAGTCCTTTGACGTTAAACAAATTCGATTCGGGTTTACTCAGTAGATTGTGCAGGTTCTTTCGAGTTTAGCGTTGCATTTTGATTCCAGCAACAAAATTCACCATTGTTGAATGTTCAAGTTGCTGCCATGGATGTTTCTTGAAGCATTCATCTTCCTAGTTTTGAAATCCATCAAAACGCCATCTCTTTCTATTTTTTCTTTTAATTTTCGTTCTTCCCTTTAGTTCCTTATTTCATCATGAATATAACTTTGATTCATTGTTGTTTTCATGTTGTTCTTGTTGCAGGAACGTGCTTACAACAATCAAAGATCCGTAACATACGAAAAAAGTCCGTTTTGATAGGCTACATTGAATACAACAGTGAATTAAAAATTCTCAAGTTGTTGAAGAAAGGACTTAGAATCCATTGGGAATTTGTTGTAGAGGATGAAAGAATGACTGAAAGAAAGGAGGGGAAAGTTCGGCAATGGAGTAGAACTATTTAGATACTCGTTGGAATTTTAACTGAGTAAATGCTCTAAAATTTAGATTAAGTTGTATAATTTGGTTCTAAAGCCCATAATTAACTATTTAAACTCATGAAATTTGATTTATTTTTATTTTTGCAATCGTTTCGTTAGGTTTAAAATGTGCATATCTAAACGAGCTTTATAGGGATCACATTGGAATTTAAACCAAGTAATGTGCTCTAAAATTTAGAACAAGTGGTTTAAAATTGAGTTTTATTTGTGCAAGAGGGATCCAAGTAGATTCCTCTACGTATGCTCCACGCCATAAGACCTTTGAGGGGTAATGTCCGACCGAGAGGGGCTATCTATAGAAACTATAGTCAAGAAGCCTTCCAGACTCTTTTGCGATCAAAGAGGTCAAGGTTATTCGCTTGGTGAATTGTGTTGCTGTCTTCCTCGAAGGTGTGGTCAAAATAACGTGAGGAATTAGTACAGACTAGATCGAAGTATAAGTAGAGTTTGTATTGGATGCAAGAGTTCTCCATGATTGTTTCAAAAGCCAAAGAACCACGATATCTAGAACCAAGTCCCATTTGAAAAGGAAGCAAGCGAAATCGTCGGTCATGCCTTCTGCCAGTAGTTCCACGCAACCTAGATGTTTTGTCGTCTCCCATAATGTTGTAGCTAAAATATCGCGGAACAACAATAGAATCCAAATCAAAGTATTCAATGTAGTAGAGTTTGGGTTGGATTCTAGTCCACTCCATGATTGTGTCGTGAGCCAAATACCCAAAGTATCCAGAAACCTTAACCTCGTGAATTGAGTTGTTACTGCCAGACCTTGAAGATTGAAGCTGGAAGCGACTAACAGTTCCAAGAGCACCAAAACGCCTCTCGAATGTTTCTTTCGGGTACTGGTTGGTGATATACCCAAAATGGTTTGGTAAAGAGGATGATTTCTATTATAGAGTACAAAACAAAAAATACTGACTGATAGCTATGAAGAAGATCGAGACACCATTATGTAATCCAAAAAATGTATGAAGGATAGTAGAGCATAAGATAGACTATCCATGTCAACCGAAAAGGCAACGAGAAGGATCAACTCGATCCTTGTATAAAAAATATGAGATTTCAAATGTTTCCAAAGGATCAAACATTGATAAAAAAACAGGATTGTAAAAGATTGAGCAAGATGAGAAGAAGTGATAAATAATTGATAAAAATAGCAGCACAAAACCCCAACCTAACCTAATTGGTGGATACGAGTAGATGCTTGAAACTTCCTCTCCCTGAAAGGTGGTGATGGGTGGCGCCATGGTTAAGAAAGTAGAGACGATCTCCAAGAAGGAGGAGAGAACGAGAAGGAGAAAGAAAGACATAAGAGGGCCGGTGAGAGAGAAAGGGAGAGGAGAGAAACAAACACAACCTGTTACCCGTTACCCGTTCGAATTTTAACCGCGTAACCTGTTGGAATTTTAACCGAGTAAAATACTCTAAAATTAAGATTAAGTTGTATAATTTGTTTCAAAAGCCCTTACTTATCTATTTGAACTCATGAATTTTGATTTATTCTTATTTTGCAGCCATTTTATTAGGTTTAAATTGTGCATATCTAAAGGAGCTTTATAATGATCATATTGGAATTTAAACCGAGTAAAGTGCTCTAAAATTGAGATTAAGTGTTGAATCATATTCAAAAGCTCATAATTAACTATATGAACTCGTGTAATTTGATTAAATCTCATTTTTTGGTCGGTTTGTTCAGTTTAAAGCGTGCAAGTCTCATTGGGCTCTTTAGTAAACCCGTTGGAATTTTAACCGAGTAAAATGATCTAAAATTAAGATTAAGTTGTATAATTTGGTTCAAAAGCCCATAATTAACAATTTAAAATCATTATGTTTGATTTATTCTTATTTTGTGGCCGTTTTGTTAGGTTTAAAGCGTGCATATCTAAAGGAGCTTTATACTGATCACATTGGAATTTAAACCGAGTAAAGTGCTCTAAAATTAAGATTAAGTTTTTTTAATCATATTCAAAAGCTAATAATTAACTATTTGAACTAGTTTAATTTGATTTGAATATCGTTTTGTGGCCGTTTTGTTTAGAACATTTAAAGCATGTTAGTTCTATTAAGCTTGTTAGTTTAATTAATGCATGTCAGTTTATGCATGTTAGTCCATTTAAAAGTCTAAGAGCTTATTGATGTTTGTTAGTTCATTATGTGAGTTAGTTCATTCAATTAAACCGATTCATTTAATTTAACTAGCTAATTAATTTTCTTTCAAGCATTTACTTTATTGAATAAAGATGTTATCTAATGGATGCTCATATATTTTCAGCTAGGGTATTCATTTTGGATCAGATGGCTGATCATTTTCTATAAGAATGACAAGTCATTTACCACCAATTGAAGATACTTGTAGACACCATGATGGCTGAAGAGTTTCAAGACATTCAATGGAGATTTTCAACCCCAACTATTTCTTTTCTTTTGATTTCTTCAACTTTCTCACTCTCTTTCATGGTTTCACTCCATGTGGCCATTCTTTTAGACAATTGCTCTTGGTCATGGTGAACTTGGCTTGGGTTTAAAGGTGTTAAAATGAGCTTTCTCCCTTCGAACATGAAAGAGAACTGGTTGGTAAATCCTTCATGGGTCGCTCTCTTGTCATATATTGCCAAGGTATTCCTAGAAGAATATGACTAGCATGCATTGGTAGTACGTCACATAAGACTTCATCCTTGTATCTTCTGATTGATAATGGAATCTTCACTTGTTTCGTGACCAAGAATGATTCTTCATCATTCAACCATTGCAAATAATATGGGTTTGAATGCTTTGTTGTCTTGAGTCCTAACGTCTCCACCAAATAAGGGCCGACAATGTTCGTACAACTTCCACCGACTATGATAAGAGAGCACACTTTACCATTTATATGGCATAGTGTCTGAAAGATGTTTGATCGTTATTGATCATCTAACATGTCTTGGAACTTATTTTCTCCTTTTTCCCAAGATTGATGGATGGGACATGGTTGGTGAAAATAAAAGAAAAAAATATAAAACTCACAACACACACAAAAAAATCCTCACAGTCACTCCAAGGAAAAGAAGTTGTTACTCAAATCACAGTCACTCTTGCCTTTTACCACTCGAACTCTCGTCACAAATTCTTAATAGAACTAACTCAAAATCTATCAAAACTATTAGTATAGATGTTGTTGGCGTTTGGGCTACAAGATAAGGGTTAGTTTAAGGAAAAGAAAGAGAAAGAAGAAATAAAAAGGAAAAATAGAAAAGTGTAGGGACTAATATGAAAATGGTATAAGAATAGAATGAAATAACAAAAGAAAGACAGTACGTTACCACAAAAGCTACTTACAAACCAATCGTGAACAATCAAACTTGAGTAACTTCTCCGCGTTGGTCATTTGCTTATTTTGTGCTTCTTGCCTTCACTTCAAATGTGGATCTATATTTTTTTTCAACTTTTTTTTACTAATTCGGACTCTTTGAGATGAGAGAAATCTAAATTTTCAACTTTTTTGTACAATTTTTTTATCAGAACTGAAATTCACAAGAAGGAGGCTTACTTGAATCTTCCTTTGCTATGATTACCATATGATACGCTCCGACTCTCCAATTGTTGTTCTAGAGAAAAACTTTGATTGTCTCGACTGTGATTGCAAGCAAGCCTTGATCCTCGTATTGAAAAGGAAGAGTGTGAGAATGAAGGAGAGATTCAAAAATAAAGAAAAGAATGAATGTGAAGAAGAAAAGCAAATTTTATCTAACAATTCTTTTCTTCCTATTTTTGAATTTTTATTTTTACAGGATGACAAAAGGAAGGACTCAAGAGACGTTCCAAGTGCATTGTCAATCTTAAAGAAAATTCAGCAACCAACACCCATTAAACATCCACCCTGGTTTGCTATTTCCATTCTTGTTAATAGTTACTCATTCTCTAACTATGATTTCTTTCGCAGCAAATTGATTCACATACTTGGTGTTATCCTATCAAACTACGATGGCAAGTTCTTTTGTCATTCTAGGGTTGATTGGTGCATCAAAATCTTCTATTCCAAGAAAGCTCAACAGTTAAGACACCTCAACAACCATTATGATGATTCGAAGAGTGAAGATGAAGAGTTACATATCTTTTCCAAAGAGCATGATGTTTCGAGCCGAAGAATGATTCAAAGAACAAGTTTTATTCTTAGAAGGCATGACGTTGCAAAAGGAGGATTTAAAAGAATTAGTGCCTATTTAGTGAAGGATGATCCGAGAGGATTGAACACATCACTTGGAAGGAGTGAAAATTCGTCCACCCTAACAACAAGGAGGTGTCCATTAAAGAACAATTTCGATTTGAGGACAAATTGCCAAAAAGAAGGTGAGGATGATACGATCCTAATCAGTACCTAATTTCTCTATGGTTTGATCACATCATTGAAAATCTTCAAGACTGAATCTAAGGGAGTTCTACCTTACTTTATCTTCTATTATCTAATTTATGCATTAACAAACATGCTTTTTCTATTTAAGTAATGTTTCATGATTACATAACCACATCTTTATATTTATTCTAAGTCATCTAATTCTTAATATTAACTAAACTACATTGTTTCTAGCTCATTTTAGCTTATTTTAATTCGTTTCAGCTTATATATTGTTTCATCTATTTTAAGTAAAGATAATAGTCCGAGGAAGCTTAAAGACATCAAGGGTAGCTCAACGTACCTTAGGAAGACTTATGACAACTTGGAACAACTCAAGGATGACTCAAACACATGGAATTGCATAGGATCTTAAGGAAGGCTTATTTCAGCTCGTGAACTTAAAGGAACTATGGAGAAGAGCTCACAAACTTAAAGGCCGAGCTCAACCAGCTAAAGTTAGCTCAGAAGAATCTAAACGGAAGGCAATGCTAGAAACACAAGGAACCAACTTTATAATAGTTTGGGAATGCATGGAACACTCCTACAATACTTAAAGGACTTAAGGTTAGCTCCATGTCAGCTCACAAATCCCATATGAGCTCAAATGAAACATAAATCGAAACAAGGCCTTAGGAGATTCGGATCAGCTCCAAAACACTCCTCACAGTAGAAAAGAGTATAAGGAAGCTAATGGACCAGCTCACTTTGCTAAAGGCATCTCGAATTAGCTTCTTTCAACTTCAAACTTTAGCTAAGTTTTCTAATAGATTTGGAGGAGAACCATTCAAATGAATGGTTATTTGAATAGTTACAGACCATTTTGGCCAAACCTCTTAGAAAACTATAAATAGGACTTAAATTCATTTGTAAAACACATCTTTGATTAATACAAAAATTACTTTGTGAGTTTACTCTCAAACTTGTTCTTTTTAGAACTATATCGACTTATCAAATCTATTATATAGGTTTGTGGCGTCTTCTATCCTTTTCATCCGTACTTAAGATTCTAGGAACATATTTCCTAAGGGTCTAAGTCCTATACCACCCTCAAAGCATACTATAAGTTGGGTTTATGCTTTCATAGCATAAGTTCTACTTTTGTTACCTTTGAATACTATTTCTTCACCATCTTACATACATTCCATCCTATCCATTTCGTCCATCACCATAGCCGACTTCCCTAACCTTCACTATCACCTTTTCTATTCATTTCCCTAACCAAAATATCACCCTACCTTCACTTACCAATTACACATATAACCTACAGTTCCGCAACCCTCTTTATACCACTTCATCATCTTTTCTTCATCAAACAACAGGGAAAGTATATGAGGATCAAGGCTTGCTTGTAATCACGGTCGGGAAAAATCAAAGCTTCTCTCTACAATAACAATTGGAGAATTGGAGCGTATAAACTTATCTATTTGAACTCATAAAGTTTTGATTTTTTCTTATTTTGCGACCATTTTGTTAGGTTTAAAGCGTGAATATCTAAAATAGCATTATAGTGATCATATTGGAATATAAACCGAGTAAATTACTCTAAAATTGAGATTAAGTGGTTTAATCATATTAAAATCCCCATTGTTAATTATTTGAACTTATTTAATTTGATTGAATCTCATTTTTTGTCCGTTTGTTGGGTTTAAAGCATGCATGTCTCATTGGGCTATTTAGTGAACCCGTTAGAATTTTAACCGAGTAAAATGGTCTAAAATTAAGATTAAGTTGTATAATTTGGTTCAAAAGCCCATAATTAACAATTTGAACTCATTATGTTTGATTTATTCTTATTTTGCAGCCGTTTTGTTAGGTTTAAAACGTGCATATCTAAAGAAGCTTTATAGTGATCACATTAGAATTTAAACCGAGTAAAGTGCCCTAAATTTGAGATTAAGTTTTTTAATCATATTCAAAAGCTGATAATTAACTATTTGAACTCGTTTAATTTGGTTTGAATCTCATTTTTTGTCCTTTTTGTTAAGTTTAAAGCTTGCAAGTCTCATTGGGCTATTTAGTGAACCCGTTGGAATTTTATCCGAGTAAAATACTCTAAACTTAAGATTGGGTTGTATAATTTAGTTCAAAAGCTCATACTTATCTATTTGAACACATGAAGTTTTGATTTATTCTTATTTTGCAGCCATTTTATTAGGTTTAAATTGTGCATATCTAAAGGAGCTTTATAATGAACATTTTGGAATTTAAACCGAGAAAAGTGCTCTAAATTTGAGATTATGTTTTTTTAATCATATTCAAAAGCTCATAATTAACTACTTGAACTCGTGTAATTTGATTGAATCTCATTTTGTGTCCAGTTTGTTATGTTTAAAATGTTCAAGTCTCATTGGTCTATTTAGTAAACCCGTTGGAATTTTAACCGAATAAAATACTCTAAAATTTAGATTAAGTTGTATAATTTGGTTCAAAAGCTCATACTTATCTATTTGAACTCATGAAGTTTTAATTTATTCATATTTTGTGGCCATTTTATTAGGTTTAAATTGTGCATATCTAAAGGAGCTTTGTAATGATCATATTGGAATTTAAACCGAGTAAAGTGCTCTAAATTTGAGATTAAGTTTTTTAATCATATTCAAAAGCTCATAATTAATTATTTGAACTCGTGCAATTTGATTGAATCTCATTTTGTGTCCGGTTTGTTGGGTTTAAAGCGTGCAAGTCTCATTGGGCTATTTAGTGAACCCATTGGAATTTTAACCGAGTAAAATGCTCTAAAATTAATATTATGTTTTATAATTTGTTAAAAAGCCCATACTTATCTATTTTGAACTCATGAAGTTTTGATTTATTTTTATTTTACTACCATTTTATTATGTTTAAATTGTGCATATCTAAAGGAGTTTTATAATGATCATATTGAAATTTAAACTGAATGAAGTGCTTTAAAATAAAGATTAAGTGGTTTAATCATAAAGATCATTATTAATTATTTGAACTCATGTAATTTGATTGAATCTCATTTTGTGGCCGGTTTGTTGGGATTAAAGCGTGCATGTCTCATTGGGCTATTATGTGAACCCGTTGGGATTTTAATTGAGTAAAATGGTCTAAAATTAAGATTAAGTTGTATAATTTGGTTCAAAAGCCCATGATTAACATTTTAAACTCATGATGTTTGATTTATTCTTATTTTGCGGCCGTTTTGTTAGGTTTAAAACGTACATATCTAAAGGAGCTTTATACTGATCACATTAGAATTTAATCTGAGTAAAGTGCTCTAATTATGTTTTTAATCATTCTCAAAAGCTCAAAAATAACTATTTGAATTCGTTTAATTTAATTTGAATCTCATTTTGTGGTTGTTTTGTTAAGTTTAAAGTTTGCAAGTCTCATTGGGCTATTTAGTAAACCCGTTGGAATTTTAACCGAGTAAAATGCTCTAAATTTAAGATTAAGTTGTATAATTTGTTTCCAATGCCCATAATTAACTATTTAAACTCATGAAATTTGAATTATTCTTATTTTGCGTCCATTTTGTTAAATCTATTGTGTGCATATCTAAACGAGCTTTATAGTTATCACTTTAGAATTTAAATAGTGTAAAGTGCTCTAAATGTGAAATTAAGTTTAATCATATTCAAAAGCTCATAATTAACTATTTGAACTCGTGTAATTCGATTGAATCTCATTTTGCGGCCGATTTGTTGGGTTTAAAGCGTGAAGTCTCATTAGGCTATTTAGTGAACCCGTTGGAATTTTAACCGAATAAAATACTCTAAAATTAAGATTAAGTTCTATAATATGGTTCAAAAGCTCATCTATTTGAACTCATAAATTTGAATTATTTTTATTTTGCGTCCATTTTGTTAAATTTATTGTGTGCATATCTAAACGAGCTTTATAGTGATCACTTTATAATTTAAATAGTGTAAAGTGCTCTAATTGTGAGATTAAATTTAATCATATTCAAAAGCTTATAATTAACTATTTGAACTTGGGTAATTTGATTGAATCTCATTTTGTGGTCGGTTTGTTGGGTTTAAAGTGTGCAAGTCTCATTGGGCTATTTAGTGAACTCGTTGGAATTTTAACCGAATAAAATACTCTAAAATTTAGATTAAGTTGTATAATTTGGTTCAAAAGCTCATACTTATCTATTTGAACTCATGAAGTTTTAATTTATTCTTATTTTGCGGCCATTTTATTAGGTTTAAATTGTGCATATCTAAAGCAGCTTTATAATGATCATATTGGAATTTAAACCGAGTAAAGTGCTCTAAATTTGAGTTTAAGTTTTTAATCATATTTAAAAGCTCATAATTAACTATTTGAACTCGTGCAATTTGATTGAATATCATTTTGTGTCCGGTTTGTTGTGTTTAAAGCGTGCAAGTCTCATTGGGCTATTTAGTGAACCCGTTCGAATTTTAATAGAGTAAAATACTATAAAATTAAGATTAAGTTGTATAATTTAGTTCAAAAGCCCATAATTAACAATTTGAACTCATGGCATATCGAAACGAGCTTTATAGTGATCACATTGGAATTTAAACCGAGTAAATTGCTCTAAATTTGAGATTAAGTTTTTTAATCATATTCAAAAGCTCCTAATTAACTATTTGAACTCATATAATTCAATTGAATCATATTTTGTGGCCAGTTTGTTGTGTTTAAAGCGTGCAAGTCTCATTGGGCTATTTAGTGAACCCATTGGAATTTTTTTTGAAAGGAAAGGGCCTCATTAAAAAAACCCTATAGCCAGTCACCTCAAGAGGTGAGTAGGCATGGGGAAAAGAGTACCCATGGTTTTATTGAGAAGAAGAAGAGAACCTCTCCGAGTTTATAGAAGCCCGAATATAATCGAGAAAGATACAGTCAAAAGAACAAGAACTAAAAGAATGCAAAGCCCTAATTGCTGAGACATGCGCTACAACATTTGCTTCTCTAGGTACATAACAAATCTTACAATTAGGCAGAATACCAAGAGTGGATCGGATGCGAGAAACTAAATGTTGCAATGTGGAAAGATCTTGGTTACGAGTGTTGTTAACTTTGTTGGCAATGGAAGCAGAATCAGTTTCAATAAGAACATTAGTCCAGCCATTGGCAATAGCAAATTTTAAACCTTCCAGAATAGCAAGAGCCTCAGCAGAAGCTGGATCCGGACAGACAAGAGGCAAAGAGCATCCACCGAGAACGAAACCAGAAGAATCTCGAGCTATGACTTCTGCAGTAGTACCCCTTAACATTGGGTCAAAGGCCCCATCCGTGTTAATTTTGATGAAACCAGAGGCGTCTATCTAGCTTGAACGAAGGTGGGCTTAGCTAGCCGGGAATATAGGTGGGAACCATCATTAACTGCTATATAGTCATTGAAAAGTTTTTGCGCATTGGAAACAATTAACCAAGCTGGTTGGAGATGATTGTTATGGATGAAGTCATTACGACGGTTCCATAAATTCCATAAGATTGTAATAAGGAATGAGAATTGATGTAAAGAAAGAAAACCAACAACTTCAGAAATCTACTAGTGGGTGGAGATATAGGTGTTGGAGAAGATTCGAGTAGGGAGCCCTGTCAACTGGAGCGCCTCCTTGGCACTAGGACAGTCCCGCATAGCATGGAGGGTGGTTTCAATGGCCAAGTTGCAAATTGGACGTACCCCCGTACCAAGATTGGCCTGAAGGATTTTATGGCCAGATGGGATTGCATCATGAGATAGCCTCCATCCAAAGGAACGGACCTTGGGTAAGGTGGGTAATTTAGAAAGAATTTTCCAAAGCTTAGAGGCCCTAGTTGCAGTTGCAAAAAGTGGTAACCTGACCGAACCGAATATATGCCAGAGTCATGGTGACCCCAAAGAATGGTGTCCTTTGTGTCGTTAATAATGGGTACATTAAGGATGATGTTAGCATCTTCATGGGAAAAGTATTCTCTTACTTTTGGCTCATCCCATCGGGTCTTGTTAGGCAACATGAAAGTTCCTGCACGAAGAGGTACTTCGTCATTCACCTCATAGTCACCATAAAGGTGTATAGGCTGAGAGCCTCCCCATTTATCAAGGTGGATCTGAACTTGGCTGGACATGCCTGGCCGTTTGAAGAAACCATTGTGAAGTTTAGAGAAAGCTATGCTAAGACCTTTCTAGGCAAAAGAAGATCTCCGAGTGTGATCAGATTCAAGGATAGAACCCGATGGGTAATACTTACATTTGTAGACCTGACTAAGGAGATTATCAGTTTCACAAATCAAACGCCAGATTTGTTTGCCTAGTAAGGCAACATTGAAGTGTAGATCACAAAATCCTATACCTCCTGCTGCTTTCGGCAGACAGATAGTGTCCCAAAAGAGCATATTGTCACGGACTTAGTCTTTCTCGAACAATCCGTGCGGCGCTAATACTTCCTGATCAAAGTTAGCAAGCCTTAATTTGGACAATTCAAGGGCTAGTAGAAAGCTAAGAGAATTGAGAAGGCAAGAAGTGAACACTTTCTTGAGCTTTACAAGGCTTAATGCTTACACTTTTACTTGATGGTTACAAATGACGTGGGTGGTCCTATTTATAGGCCCCCAAGTCCCCAATGGACAGCTAAGATTATTTTGATCGGACGACTATTATGTTGCCTCCATAAATATCTACAAAGTTCTATATTATTCTAGAGATTTTTACATTAGCCTATACATGTATACAACTATCTACAATGTTCTAGAGAACTCTAGAGACTTCCAGAGTAGTCCTGATCTTTCTAGGGTCTTCCATGGTCTTCTAGAACATTCTTGATCCTTCTAGAATGTTCTAGATGCTTCCAACATCTTTTTCGTCCTTCTAGAATGTTTAAGAATCTTTGAGAATTATCTAGAGTCTTCTAGAATCTTCTAAGACCTTCTAGAAGTGTCTAGATCTTGGTGGAACCTCCTGGAACATTCTAGAACGTGATGGAATCCTTGAGATGGATGTAGGTCGTTCAAGGTCATTCTGGAAGCTTCCTTTGTGCATGGATTCTTCAAGAATGCCCAAAGATGATTTATTAACCTCATTGTTACTGGCGGGTCGTGACAATATGCCAACCTCGTTTGTCAACTTTGCCAGACCACCAATATCGGCGTATCGAAGTGGTCATGTCATCAATACTGTTTTGGGGCAAAAGGTAGCAAGACATAACATACTGAGGCATAGATTGTATGACTGATTTAATAAATATTTCTCTACCACTAAAGGATAAAATGTGTTTATCCCATTTACTCAGGCGAGCATTCATTTTTTCCCTGGTAAAACCCAAGGTCATTGTCTTGTTCTTCCCTATTAAGAGAGGGACTCCAAGATAAATACCTGGTTCATCAACTTCTCTTACGTGAAGGTTATCATTAATTTCCGCTCGAAGCGACATGAAAGTTTTCCGGGAAAAGAAAATAGTAGACTTTTCAAAGTTCACCGCCTGACCAGATGAAGTAGCATAAGTATGCAGTGCATCCTTAAGGCGTTGAGCTTTTGTAGTTGTATTCTTGATGAATACAACACAGTCATCTGCAAAAAGAAGATGGTTCACGCGTGGCCCATTCCTACTAGCATATAGTCCAGGTAGATTACCACTTGCTTGCTTAGCATTGAGCAATGTTGAAAGTCCTTGGGTACAAAAAAGAAAGAGGAAAGGAGAAAGAGGGTCCCCTTGTCGTAACCCTCTATGGGGTTTGATGGGCCATGAAAGGGAATCATTGACTCGTACTTGGAAGGTAATTGAGGAAATACATCTCACAATAAGAGAAACCCAATGGGTGTTAAAACCTAGCCGAAGCATAATTTGTTCAAGAAAAAGCCATTCAACACGGTCGAAGGCCTTTTCCATGTCAAGCTTTAAGCTAGCACCTTTTGCCAGCGAGGTCTCATCGGTATTTAAAGTGTGGATAAGCTCATGGGTAATGAGAATATTATCAATAATATTCCGTCCTTGAACAAAAGAAGCTTGACTACCACTTATGCATAAAGGTATAATATACTTTAGACGATTAACAAGTACTTTCACAACAGTCTTGTTTAGGACTGTGGAAAGGCTAATAGGTTTGAGATGACGCATTGTTGTGGGGTCGCTGATCTTAGGTATAAGACAATGATAGTACGATTGACATCTTCCATATTAGACGACCCTCGTAAGAGTCCAAGGCAGAGGTTTATAAAATCATGGAAAAGGATGTCCAAATGCTTCCTAAAAAAACCACTTGGGAATCCATCAACTCCTGGAGCTTTCCGTGGGTCAATATCACGAAAAGGAATGATAACTTCATTTGCTGTGAAGTCCTTAAGAAGGTCACTATTCATTGGTTCATTAACAATAGTAGGAATGTTTTCCAAAATGGAGGAAGTAATAGTAGGGGAGGAGGATGAATAGAGGTTTTGAAAGTAGTCAACAGCGATAGTCATGATGTCATTTGTACTCATTTGCCAAATATTTTGGTTGTTAAAAAGCCCAGCAATATTATTCTTGCGCCATCGACCATTTGCTCGAGCATGAAAAAAGGAAGTACTTTTTCACCATGTTCTAACCACTGTGTCCGAGCTCGTTGAGCCTAGTATATTTCTTTCGCATTTAGCAAGCTATCAATCTCGCTTTTAGCGGAAATAAAGTTTTGGATGTCCGCATCAGAGAGATGTCGTTTGAGGCACATATTAATGAAATCGTTAAGCTGATTAATACGTTCATTGGATTTGATACGTTTGTTTATTTGCCAAAAGGATAGAAATCGTCTAATATCCTCAAGTTTAGCTAATGTTGAGCGAGAATGGTTAGACCAAATCTCTCTAATTTGAGAGGACACTTCCGGACTATCAGCCCAGCAAGTCTCAAAGCAAAAAAGGTTGTTAGAGTGTTTGGATCGGAGAGCCCGAGGTGGATTAGTATCCAATAAGATAGGGTAGTGGTCAGAACATGCCTGAAAGAAAGATATAGTTTGGAAGTTTGGAAAAGAGTTAAACTAGGCAGAATTACCAAGGAAACGATCGATTATTTCCATAATTGTTTACGCATTACGCCCAGATCTAGTCCAAGTGAACCATCTGGACGTTGGCTTGCAATCAAAGAGATCATTCTTAGTAAGACAATTTCTAAAATTATTAATTTGCGATCGCGCATGACGGATATCGCCTCGTTTTTCATTGTCACAGAGTATTTCATTAAAGTCCCCTCCTAAATGCCATGGAAGGGAAGAGGCAGATTGTAAAGAATCTATCAGTTATCAAGTTTTGTACTTGTTCACAATTTCAGCGAACCCATGTAAGCCTGAAAAATGGAACTGTGATTGCCCAATAGATATAGTAACATCAATATGACGATCCGAGTAAGAAAACAAATTAATGGTAGCTTTAGTGTTCCATAGAAAAGCAAGCCCTGTACAAGAAGGGATAGAATCAATAGTTATGCAACCTTGCATTCCTAATTTAATTTTAATATTGTCCATATAATGTCTGTTTAACCTAGTTTCACAAAGGAACAAATAATCGGCATCATGCTTGGAGGTAACACGTTGAAGAGCGAGAACTGTTTGGGTGTTGCCGAGACCCTGACAGTTCCAACATAATAGTTTCATTTTCCTCGACGGGGTTGAACCACGTCAACCACCGCCGAAGAGTTTTTTGCGTTGCTCATCCCAACTATTTCAATAGAGGCCTCGGCCAAAGAACAAAGCCTCTTATTTTTGTTACCCTTGGTGTCTCTACTTAGAGTAGGACGAGCACCTCGTATCATAGTATTGAAAACACTAGAGTCAAGAGGCATTACACCATGAGAGGTGTTGGTAAAAGCCCAATGGAAGGGTGGTATATAGTAATAAACATAAGAAAAGGTTGTTAGTATGCAAGTGAATGGAAAGTTGACCAAGTGTAATAAACCAAGTAACGCAAGCCTTGTTCTTGGTGATCCAGTTGGATCAAGGCGTGAAAAGCTCACCCACTTAAGGGTTTCAATATGACATGTAAATGTGGTGGAAGAGTATACATCATAAAAGGTGTTGGAAAACCCTCTAAAAAGGGTTGATAAAGGAAGTTTAGAATAAAATAAAGTTAAGGGAACTCCAAAGATATCAATATGGAGAAGAAGCAGAGAGATAAAGAAAAAAGTAATAAAGACATCAATATAGCGATTCGAGTAAGAAAGCAAAACAATAAAGGTATTATTATTCCAAATGAAAGAAAGTTTATATAAAAAGGACAGAAAACAAAGGCTATGCAGCCATGCATTCCTAACTTGATCATATTGGAATTTAAACCAAGTAAAGTGCTCTAAATATTCTAAAATTAAGATTAAGTTTTATAATTTAGTTCAAAAGTTCATACTTATCTATTTGAACTCATGAAGTTTTGATTTATTATTATTTTGCGTCCATTTTATTACGTTTAAATTGTGCATCTAAAGGAGCATTATAATGATCATATTGGAATTCAAACCAAGTAAAGTGCGCTAAATTTGAGATTAAATTTTTTAATCATATTAAAAACTCATAATTAACTATTTGAACTTGTGTAATTTGATTGAATATCATTTTGTGTCAGGTTTGTTAAGTTTAAAGCGTGCAAGTCTCATTGGGCTTTAGAACCCTTGGAATTTTAACTAAGGAAATTGCTCTAAAATTTAGATTAAGTTGTATAATTTGGTTCTAAAGCCCATAATTAACTATTTGAACTCATAAAATTTGATTTATTTTTTGCGACCTTTTTGTTAGGTTTAAAGTGTGCATATCTAAATGAGCTTTATAGTGATCACATTGGAATTTAAATCGAGTAAAGTGCTTTAAAATTGAGAATAAGTGGTTTAATCATATTCAAAAGCTCTTAATTAACTATTTGAACTCATTTAAATTTATTGAATCTCATTTTGTGGCCGGATTGAAGAGTTTAAAGTGTGCAAGTCTCATTGGGCTATTTAGTGAACTCGTTGGAATTTTTTTTGAGGGAAAGGGCCTCATTAAAAAAACCCTATAGCTAGTCACCCCGAGAGGTGAGTAGGCCCCTATGGGGAAAAGAGTACCCATGGTTTTATTGAATAGAAGAGGAAAACCTCTCCGAGTTTACAAAAGCCCGAATAAAGTCAGGAAAGATACAATCAAAAGAGCAAGAATACCTCCTTTTTCCATGCCAGAGCAATCAGCCGACGGAGAAAGAATCATATTGTTGAACTTCTAAACAACCAGAATATTTGGCAAACACATATTGACGACATCATTCTACTGCTATTAATTACTTTCAAAACCTTTTACGTCTTCCTCTCCTACTATTGCCTCTTCCATCTTGGATAACATTCCCTCTATTGTTACCGAATCAATGAACAATAATCTTAATAAGGATTTTACAACAGATGAAGTAACCATTGCTTTTCGTGATATTGACCCGAGGAAAGCCCCGGGAGTTGATGGATTCCCAAGTGCTTTTTTCAGGAAGCATTGGGATATCCTTGGCCAGGATTTTACAAACCTCTGCCTCGGGCTCCTAAGAGGGTCGGTTGGAAGGAACATTACCGACAACATTCTTATTATGTATCAGTGGCAATCAAGCTGCTTTTGTTCAAGGAAGGAACATTACCGACAACATTCTTATTGCCCATGAGCTCATCCATACTTTAAATATTGATGCCACATCTCTTGCTAAAGGTGCTAGCTTAAAGCTAGATATGGAAAAGGCTTTCGACCGTGTTGAATGGCCTTTTCTAGAATAAATTATGATTCGTCTAGGATTCAACTCTAGTTGGGTTTCCCTTATTATGAGGTGTGTATCCTCAGTATCCTTTCAAGTACGTATCAACGACTTCCTTTCACGACCTTTCAAACCCTATAGAGGGTTACGGCAAGGGGACCCACTCTCCCCTTTCTTGTTTCTTTTCTGTACTCAAGGCCTTTCAGCCTTGCTCAACGCTGAGCAAACAAATGGTAACCTCCCTAGACTTTGTGCCAGCAGGAATGGACCACGTGTCAACCACCTCCTTTTTGCAGATGATTGTGTCGTATTCATTAAAAATACAACTACAGAAGCTCAACGCCTTAAGGATGCTCTACATACTTACACTACTTCGTCTGGGCAGGAGGTGAATTTTGAAAAGTCTACTATTTTCTTTTCTCAAAAAACTTCCACGTTGCTTCGGTCGGAAATAAATGATATCCTTCATGTAAGAGCAGTGGATGATCCAGGTATTTATCTGGGAGTCCCTCTTCTAATAGGAAAGAACAAGACAACGGCCTTGGGGTTCACCAGGGAAAAAATGAATGCTCGCCTGAGTACCTGGGATAAACATCTCCTCTCATTTAGTGGTAGAGAAGTATTCATCAAATCCGTCATACAATCTATACCTCAGTATGTTATGTCTTGCTACCTTCTACCACAAAACATTATTGATGATATGACCACATCGATACGCCGATATTGGTGGTCCGGGAAAGCTGACAAACGAGGATGGCATATGCTCCCTTGGGACATTATCTGTATGCCGAAGGCAGCTAGAGGTGTAGGCTTTCGTGATCTACACCACTTCAATATTGCTTTACTAGGAAAACAAATCTGGCGTTTGATTTGCGAACCTGATAACCTCCTTAGTCAGGTCTACAAATGCAAGTATTACCCAACGGGTTCTATCCTTGAATCTGATCACACTCGGAGATCTTCCTTTGCCTGGAAAGGTCTTAGCATAGCTATCTCTAAACTTCGCAATGGTTTCTTCAAACGGCCAGGCCTATCCAGTTAAGTTCAGATCCACTTTGACAACTGGGGTGGCTCTCAGCCTGTACACCTTTATGGTGATTATGAGGTGAAGGATGAAGTCCCTCTCCGAGTAGGTACCTTCATGGTACCTAACCTACCACGATGGGATGAATCAAAAGTAAGAGATTATTTCATGAAGATGTTAACACCATCCTTAATGTACCGATGACATAAATGACACCACCCTCTGGGGTCACCATGACTCTGGTATCTATACGGTTCGGTCTGGATACCAATTTTTGTAATTGCAGCTAGGGCCGGTTAACAGGCCCTCTAAACTTTGGAAAGTTCTATCTAAATTGCCCACTCTACCCAAGGTTCGTTCTTTTGGATGGCGATTATGTCATGATGCACTCTCATCTGGCCATAAAATCCTCCAGACCAATCTTGGTACGGGGGTATGCCCTATTTGCAACATGGCAATTGAAACCACCCTCCATGCTATGAGGGATTGTCCTAGTGCCAAGGAGGCGCTCCAATTGGCAGCGCTCCCTAATCGAATTTTGGCCAATACTTATACCTCCCCCAACCAGTGGCTTTCTGATGTTGCTGGTTTTCTTTCCTTGCATCAATTCTTGTTCCTTATTACGATCTTATGGAATTTATGGAACCGCTGTAATGACTTTGTCCATAACAACCATCTCCAACCGGTTTGGTTAACTGTCTCCAATGCACAAAAACTTTTCAATGACTATACCTCAGTTCATGATGCTTCCCACCTACATTCCCGGCTAGCTGAGCCCACCTTCGCTCAAGCTAGATGGAAGAAACCGGCCCCTGGTTTCGTTAAAATTAACACGGATGGGGCCTTTGACCCTGTGTTAAAGGGTGCTACTGCAGGTGTCATTGCTCGAGACTCTTCTGGTTCTGTTCTCGGTGGTTGCTCTATGCCTCTTATTTGTACGGACCCAGCTTCTACCGAGGCTCTTGCTATTCTGGAAGGTTTAAGATTTGATGTTGCCAATGGCTGGACTAATGTGATTTTTGAAACAGATTTTGCTTCCATTGCCAACAAAGTTAACAACACTCAGCACCAAGATCTTTCCACAGTGCAACATTTGGTGTCTCGAATCCGCTCTACTCTTGGTACTCTGCCTGATTGTAAGATTTGTTATGTACCTAGAGACGCAAACGTTGTAGCCCATGTTTTAGCTACTAGGGTTTTGCGTTCTTTTATTTCTTGCTCTTTTGATTGTATCTTTCCCGACTTTATTCGAGCTTCTGTAAACTCGGAGAGGTTTTCCTCTTTTAATCAATAAAACCATGGGTACTCTTTTCCCCATAGGGGCCTACTCACCTCTCGGGGTGACTGGCTATAGTTTTTTTTTAATGAGGCCCTTTCCCTCAAAAAAAATTTCAACGGGTTCACTAAATAGCCCAATGAGACATGCACGCTTTAAACCCAACAATCCGACCACAAAATGAGATTCAATCAATTTACATGAGTTCAAATAGCTAATTATGAGGTTTTTAATATGATTAAACCACTTAATCTCAATTTATTGCTCTTTACTCGGTTTAAATTCCAATATGATCACTATAAAGCTCTTTTAGATATGCACAATCTAAACCTAATAAAATGGTCGCAAAATAAGAATAAATCAAAACTTCATGAGTTAAAATAGATAAGTATGGGCTTTTGAACCAAATTATACAACTTAATCTTAATTTTAGACTATTTTACTCGGATAAAATTTCAATGGGTTCACTAAATAGCCCAATTAGACATGCACATTTTAAACCCAACAAACCGGCCACAAAATTAGATTCAATCAAATTACATGAGTTCAAATAGTTAATAATGAGATTTTTAATATGATTAAACCACTTAATCTCAATTTAGAGAACTTTACTCTGTTTAAATTTCAATTTGATCACTATAAAGCTCCTTTAGATATGCACACTTTAAACCTAACAAAACGGCCACAAAATAAGAATAAATAAAAACTTCATGTGTTCAAATACATAAGTATGGACTTTTTAACCAAATTATACAACTTAATCTTAATTTTAGAGCATTTTACTTGGATAAAATTCCAATAGGTTCACTAAATAGCCCAATTAGACTTGCTCGCTTTAAACCCAACAAACCGGTCACAAAATGAGATTCAATCAAATTACATGAGTTCAAATAGTTAATTATGAGATTTTGAATATGATTAAACAACTTAATCTCAATTTTAGAGCACTTTACTCGGTTTAAATTCTATTGTGATCACTATAAAGCTCGTTTAGATATGCACATTATAAATATAACAAAACGGATGCAAAATAAGAATAAATTAAAATTCACGAGTTCAAATAGTTATTTATGGGCTTTGGAACCGAATTATACTACTTAATCTTAACTTTAGAGCATTTTACTCGGTTAAAATTCCAGCGGGTATCAATGCCGATCAAGGGACGACGATGGACTTTACGGCTTTCGTCCTGTTTACTTCTGCTACATGCATGCATGCTACGGGGTTCCCCAATCGTCAGAATTTTATTTTGGATGACTCAATGACCCCAATCTCTTCGACTTTAAGATCCAGAACTACAAGCTTCGTTTGTTTCGATATTAGTTGGTGGAGAGATCAAGTGCTTGTCGGAGGTGAGTGTTGCCGGCTACAGTCACTCCTACAGTTTATACCACCTATTCTCTTCTTCAATTTGATCTATCCTTTATTCTATTATCTATTTTATAACATCTTACTTATTTTTCTGCATATACCACCCTTGTATAGGGATTTCTCCAACACCTCTCATGGTGTTTTATTTCAACTAAGCCTTTCATGGCTCTTTTTTTCTTTCAATTTGGCATGGATTTTTATATCACACAATCTGGTTTCCATTGTTGGTCTACCTCTAAGGGGGAGTCTTTCTAAACCTTTTCTAATAAGGACTCCGAATAATAATTTTTTTAGGAGTTACCACCGGGATCCTTTATTATTCCACTCCAAACTAAACTCTATTATCAAGAGTTAGCTAGTTGTACTACTTCTGATCGCCACTTATCTTTCCATTGTATTATTCTAAATTCCATATTATCTTTTAATCTTTTATTTTTTCAAAAGTGTTTCACTTGTTCTCTAATAACTACAACTTTATCTATACTAAACTATTCTCACAATTCTTCTTCATATCAAACTCTCTACTCACTCCTATATATAGCCATATATTCCTCCCATATTTCTTCACACCCAATACCAACGGCAAGCCTCTTCCTCTTCTTCTATCCCCACTATTCCTCTATCTTTACCAACCAACTACCAATGGAATCCAAATCTTTTCTTCAACAACTTGAGAACCTTCAATTCACTAATGCTGAACAGACGTCCGTCTTTCAACCAAGTATCTCTTGGGACTCATCGGGAGTAGAAGCACAATCTTCTCTACTTGGGAACCTCATCTCCTCAAAGGATATTGATGACCAGGTGATTATCAAAGCCTTTATAGGAATCTGGACCTCGGCCAAACTGGTATCAATGCGAATCATGAAACCCCATGTTTTTCTCATCCGTTTCAAAGATAAGAAAATTAAGGAGGATATACTCGCTAGGGGACCTTGGACTTACAAGGATGAATGGCTTGCTTTAGCACAATATGATCCAACTATCAACCTTGATGAGCACTCCTTTGCTACGATGAATATCTGGGTGCGTATCCACAATATTCCCCCTATTCTTCTTGCTTCGGAGGAATCGGATAATAACACTGGAGAATCCCTTGGGGCCCTTATTGGAACAGTAACGAAAATCGATACACGGAAAATTGACTTCAATATGATTGACTATCTCTGAGTAGGATTGATAATTGATGCTACCAAACCAATTAGGCGCTGTGTTGCCATCGGTGGGGGTGCCACTACCAGATTCTGTCTCCTCCAATATGAGCGTCTTCCAACTTTATGTTATAGTTGTGGTAAAGTTGGCCATTCTATTGAATTTTGTACTATCCCAATCGAGGCTAGGCCTGAACAACTACAATATGGCGACTGGCTTCGCTATACCCCTAATAAAAAAGACGCTCAACCTACACAACGAGGTCGCATTCGTTACATCTCCACTGCCTCGCCTGCTTCTCAATCCACGCCTACATCTTCTCGACCATATGCCACCATTTCCTCTGGCGCAAATGATAAGGGTAAGGCTCCCATTACGACTTCTCTAGTCCATGACAGTACACAAGCTCCTACTACCGAACCTCTGCATGCTTTTTTGCAAGACCCTCGAGTTCTACCAACTATCGCGAGTAAATTGTCTGCTCGTCGATATCCTCCACAACCATTACAAACGATCCTTCCAAAGCAAGATACTAATGTCACTACTCGTCCAAGAGTCCATGATGATATTGGTGAGGATGGTTTACAGGCGCCAGACCTCCAGGATCTGGAACTGGAGCTTGCTGATGATATCGTCTTCCAAGAGGCTGCTAACTGGCTTGACAATGCGCCAACCCATAAAAAAGTTGGTCGACCTACCACAAGTAGGGAATCTAAACGAGCACCACCTTCTAATGAGGGTAACAGAAATAAGCGACATAGACCACCACCGAAGGTCTCTGTAGAAAAAGCTGGGATGAGCAGCACAAAAAACTCTTCGGCAGAGGTTGATGGACTTCAACCCCGCCGAGACAAATGATATCTCCTTGATGGAACTGTCAGGGGTTCGGCTACGCCCTGATAGTTCACGTTCTACAACATGCTTCTTCCGAGCATGCTGCCGCTTTCTTCTTCTGTTGCAGTTCTAGGTTTTTAGGCAAACAAAGGTCCATCTTTGGATCAATTTAGGATTGTTCGTTTGTTTAGCTGTTCCTTCCAAGCCTATTTATATCGGGCTTTGTTTTCTTTGAATTAATAATAAATTAGTTTATTTGTTTTCCTACTTGCATCATCTTATTGCCTTCTTTTTTACTTTTCCGCACTTACATTTACATCATCTTGCCAAATTCGTGACCTTTGTTTTCAATTCTTGGTCCATGGCTTTTTACAATTGGCCCACTTATGCTCCCCATCGGTTCCTGCACATCATCTTCTTCCGTCTTTTTCAATTTTCTTCTTTTATCTTCACTCATGGGCGTCCCTTGCTAAGGGATCCCTTTGACATTTTTCACCACTTGTTACCATCATCGACCACAATAACTTTTTATATTATGCTACTTGATCTGTCAGCTCCTTATATCATGAACATAATTTTGTCCTACTTGTCACTCTTTTTGTTGCCTTCTTGGAGGTCCGAATTGACTTTGGCGTTGGTATGGTTTGTAATCATATTTCAACTAGGATCCCCCTTGTGGTTCGGCACCAATCTGCTATTGCTGACATTTTTCCTTCCGTTATATACTATGTTATTCTCTTTCTCATAATACCACCCTTCAGGGGGATCCTTACTAACACATCTTGTTGTGTATTTCTTTCCTATTTAAGTCTATTGCAACCTTCAACTGGAAGTACTATACATATATCACCTTTTGATGAGGACAACGATGCTAAGAGACCTTACCCTGCACCCAAGGCCTCTAATGATATAGTTGGGATGAGCAGCGTTAAAAACTCTTCGGCGGTGGTTGACGGTGATCAACCCCGCCGAAAAAAATGAAAATTCTATGTTGGAACTGCCAGGGGCTCGACAACTCCTAAGCAGTTCATGCTCTACAACGTGCTGTCTACAAGCATGATACCGATTGTCTGTTTCTTTGTGAAACTAGGTTAAACAGACATAATATGGACCGTATTAAATTTAAACTACGAATGCATGGCTGCATAGCTATTGAATCCAACCCTTCTTGTACAGGGCTTGCTCTTATTTGGAATAACAAAATTGCTATTGATCTGCTATCCTACTCAGATCGTCATATTGATGTGATTATTTCTTTTGGACAACTACGATTCCATTTTTCTGGTTTACATGGTTTCCCCGAAACTGCAAACAAATACAGAACTTGGCAATTAATAGAGACACTCTACAATCAGCCTCTTCCCTCCCCTGGCTTTTAGGGGGGATTTTAATGAAATCCTTTATGATAATGAAAAACAAGGTGGCTCTCGTCGTGCGAGATCTCAAATTAATAATTTTCAAGATTGTCTTGATCAAAATGATCTCTTTGATTGTAAACCAACGTCTGGATGGTTCACATGGACTAGATCTGGTCGTAATACGGAAATCATTATGGAAAGAATCGATAGATTCCTTGGTAACTCCGCCTGGTTTAATACCTTTCCCAACTACCAAGCTTTATCATTCTTTCAGGCCCGTTCTGACCATTGCCCTATCTTAATGGACACTAACCCATCACAAGCTTTTAGCTCCAAACGCTCTAATAATCTTTTTCGCTATGAGCATTGTTGGGCTGATGAACCAGAAGTCTTGTCTCGAATTAGAGAGATTTGGTCTAACCAATCTCATTCAACTCTTCAAAAACTCCAGGATATTGGACAATTCCTAGCCACTTGGCAAACTAATAAACGTATTAAATCCAATGAGCGTATCACGCAATTGAACGAGTTTATTAATATGTGTCTAAACTGACATCTTTCTGATTCGGAAATTCAAAACTTTATTCATGCCAAAAGTGAGCTTGATAGCTTATTAAATACCAAGGAAATGTATTGGGCTCAACGTGCTCGGACACACTGGTTAGAACATGGTGACAAAAATGCCTCCTTTTTCCATGCCAGAGCAAATTGCCGAAGGCGGAAAAATCATATAGTTGGACTCATGAACAACCAGAATATATGGCAAACACATACGGATAACATCATGTCTACCGCTATTAATTACTTTCAAAACCTCTTTACGTCTTCCTCTCCTAATATTGCATCTTCCATCTTAGATAACATTCCCGCTATTGTTAACGAAACAATGAACAATGATCTTAATAAAGATTTCACAACCGATAAAGTTACCATTGCTTTTTGTGATATTGACCCGAGGAAGGCCCCGGGTGTTGATGGATTTCCAAGCGGTTTCTTTCGGAAGCATTGGATATCCTTGGCCAGGACTTTACAAACCTCTGCCTCGGACTCCTGCGAGGGTCGGTTAATATGGAAGAGGTCAATCGTACTATCATTGTTCTTATTCCCAAAATCGGCGACCCCACTACAATGCGCCATCTCAGACCTATTAGCCTTTGTACAGTCCTTTACAAAAATGTCTCAAAGGTACTTGTTAACCGTCTAAAATCTATCATACCATTATGTATCAGTGGCAATCGAGCTGCTTTTGTTCAAGGAAGGAACATTACTGACAACATCCTTATTGCCCATGAGCTCATCCATACTCTCAATACTGATGAAACATCTCTTGCAAAAGGTGCTAGCTTAAAGCTCGATATGGAAAGGCTTTCGACCGTGTTGAATGGCCTTTTCTTGAACAAATTATGATTCGTCTAGGTTTCAACTGCAATGGGCATCCCTTATTATGAGATGTGTATCCTCAGTATCCTTTCAAATGCGTATCAACGACTCCATTTCTCGACCTTTCAAACCACATAGAGGGTTACGGCAATGGGCCCCTCTATCCCCTTTCTTGTTTCTTTTCTATACTCAAGGCCTTTCAGCCTTGCTCAATGCTGAACAAACAAATGGTAACCTCCATGGCCTTTGTGCTAGCAGGAATGGGCCACGCGTCAACCACCTCCTCTTTGCTGATGACTGTATCGTCCTCATTAAGAATACAACTACAGAAGCTCAATGCCTTAAGAATGCTCTACATACTTACGCTACTTCGTCTGGGCAGGTAGTGAATCTTGAAAAGTCTACTATTTTCTTTTCTCGGAAAACTTCCACGTCGCTTCGGTCAGAAATCAGTGCTACACTTCATGTAAGAGAAATGGATGATCCAGGTGTCTATCTGGGAGTCCCTCTCCTAATAGGAAAGAACAAGACAATAGCCTTGGGATTCACCAGGGAAAAAAAATGAATGCTCGCTTGAGTACATGGGATAAACATCTCCTCTCCTTTAGTGGTTGAGAAATTTTTATTAAATCTATCATCTAGTCTATTCCACAGTATGTTATGTCTTCCTACCTTTTACCCCAAAACATTATTGATGATATGACCACTTCGATACGCCGTTATTGGTAGTCTGGAAAAGCTGATAAACGAGGTTGGCATATGCTCCCTTGGGACACCGTCTGTTTGCCAAAAGCAGCCGGAGGTATAGGGTTTCGCGATCTTCACCACTTCAATGTTGCTTTACTAGGCAAACAGATCTGGCGTCTAGTTTGTGAACCTAATAATCTCCTTAGTCAGGTCTACAAATGCAAGTATTACCCATCGGGTTCTATCCTCGATTCTATTCACACTCGACGTTCTTCTTTTGCTTGGAAAGGCCTTAGCGTTGCTATCTCTAAGCTTCGCGATGGTTTTTTCAAACGCCCGGGTATATCTAGCCAAGTTCAAATCCACTTTGATAAATGGGGTGGCTCTTAGCTTGTTAACCTTTATGGTGATTATGAGGTAATTGACGAAGTCCCTCTTCGAGCAGGTACTTTTATGTTGCCTAATTTACCCCGATGGGACGAATCAAAAGTCAGAGAATACTTCTCCCACGAAGATGCCAACACCATCCTTAATGTACCGATTATTAATGACACAAATGATACCACCTTTTGGGGGCACCATGACTCTGGCCTGTACACGGTTCGGTCTGGTTACCAATTTTTGCAGTTATAGCTAGGGCCAGTTAACAGACACTCCAAACTTTGGAAAATTGTATCTAAACTGTCCACTCTTCCCAAGATTCGTACCTATGGATGGTGTTTATGTCATGATGTACTCCCATCTGGCTATAAAATCCTCCAGGCCAATCTTGTTACGGGGGTATGCTCGATCTGTAACATGACCATCGAAACCACCCTACATGCTATGCGGGACTATCCTAGTGCCAAGGAGGCACTCTAGTTGGCAGGGCTTCCTACACGAATTTTTTCCAATGCCTTTGACTCCCCCCACCAATGGCTTTCCGAAGTAGCTGGTTTTCTCTCTTTACATCAATTTTCACTTCTTATCACGAACCTTTGGAATTTATGGAATCGTCGAAATGACTTTATCCATAATAGCCATCTCCAACCGTTTTGGTTAACTGTATCCAATGCACAAAAACTTTTTAACGACTACACATCATTTAATGATGCCTCCCATCTACGTTCCCGGCTAGCTGAGCCCACTTTTGCTCAAGCTAGATGGACGAAACCGGACCCTGGTTTTGTCAAGATTAACACGGATGGTGCCTTTGACCCTGTGTTAAGAGGTGCTGCTGCTGGCGTCATTGCCAGGGACTCCTCTGGCATCGTCCTTGGTGGCTGTTCTATGCCGCTCATCTGCCCGGACCCCACTTCTGCTGAGGCTCTTGCCATTTTGGAAGGTCTAAAGTTTGCTATTTCTAATGGCTAGACTCATGTGGTCTTCGAGACTGATTCAGCTTCCATTGCCAACAAGGTTAACAACACACATTATCAAAATCTTTCCCCCGTGCAACATTTGGTGTGTCATATCCACTCCACTCTAGGTACTTTGCCTGATTGTAAGATTTGTTATGTACCTAGAGACGCAAACATTGTAGACCATGTCTTAGCTACTAGGGCTTTGCGTTCTTTTTATTTCTTGCTCTTTTGATTGTAACTTTCCCGATTATATTCGGGCTTCTGTAATTTAGGAGAGGTTCTCCTCTTCTTCTCAATAAAAGCATGCGTACTCTTTTCCCTATAGGGGCCTCTTCACCTCTCGGGCTGAATGGCTATAGGTTTTTTTAATGAGGCCCTTTCATTCAAAAAAAATTCCAACGGGTTCACTAAATAGCCCAATGAGACTTGCACGTTTTAAAACCAACAAACTGACCACAAAATGAGATTCAATCAAATTAAATGAGTTCAAATAGTTAATTATGAGCCTTTGAATATGATTAAACAACTTAATCACAAATTTAGAGCACTTTTCTCAGTTTAAATTCCAATGTGATCACTATAAAGCTCGTTTAGATATGCACACTTTAAACCTAACAAAACGACCGCAAAATAAGAATAAATAAAAACTTCTTGAGTTCAAATAAGAATAAATAACAAGGAGGTGTCCATTAAAGAACAATTTCGATTTGAGGACAAATCGCCAAAAAGAAGGGGAGGATGATATGATCCTAATCAACTCCTGTTTTCTCTATGGCTTGATCACATCATTGAAACTCTTCAGGACTGATTCTAAGGGAGTTCTACCTTACTTTATCTTCTATTATCTAATTTATGTATTTTATAATTTAACAAGCATGCTTTTGATATTTAAATGATGTTTCGTGATTGCATAACCACATTTTTATAACTATTTTAAGTCGGCGTAATCTTAATTTAGCTAAACTACATTGTTTCTAGCACATTTTAGCTTATTTCAATTTGTTTTAGCTTACACATTGTTTACTTATTGTTTTAGTTATTTTAAGTAAAGATAATAGTTCGAGGAAGCTTAAAAGGTAGCTAAAATATTCTTGGAAAGGATTATGGTAGCTCGTAGCAGCTCAAGAATGACTAAAACGCAAAGGAACGCAAAGGAGCTCAAATGGAGGACAATTTGAGCTCGTAAACTTAAAGAAAATATGTGGAGGAGCTCACAAACTTAAAGGCCTAGCTCAACCAGCTAAAGTCAGGTCTAGAAAGCTCAAATTGGAAACAAGATTTGAGCTAGCTAAGTCAACTAGCTAGCTCAGCTCAAGTCAGCTCACTCTCAGCTCAATTAGCTCATCTTAGCACACCCTACAACCTTCAGCTCAACCATGGAAGGACATGTTCCCTCCCCAAGGGACACAACCGACCAGCCATGGAGGGAAACCTATTTGGGATCTAAGATCATGGAGGGAAAAGCAAGTGGGTGCCAAAACAAAGAGATATCACTCTTCATTGGGCAGATTCATGATGGTCCAATTGTTTGCTATTTTCAAGTAGGATCCAAGTAGAATTGGGTTTCGATGTCTACATGAAAGTTTTTCCTTTATCTCTTATCTTTCCAAAGCATGTTGAATCAAAACAATCCAATATCGAGAACTCTAGATATGTCCAAATTACTAAAGACTGTGTAGGATGGAATTTTAAACTGAAAAGTTCCAACAACTCTTAGACGAAGACACCATTCAACCGAACGGTTAAAGAGGGAGACACCACCAATTGAAAAGACACCAAAGCCACTATTCAGTCACCTTTTCAAAGTCAAATTTCCCTTAGCCACACCCTTTTTTTTCTATAAATGGGACTTGAATTTTCATTTGTAAAACACACCATTCAGATTATATAAAATTACTTGTGAGAATTTTCTCTCGTTTATTTCTTCTTCGTACTTTATCGACTTATCAAGCACTTTTGTACTTTTGGCATCAACCCCTTTCTATCCATCATGATGTTTTTGGTTCTTTTAGTTTAATATACTTAAAGGGTCAGCGTCCGTTTATCACCACACCTTACAGATTAATATAAGATTCAGGATTAGGTTTTCTATAACTTAGTTTCTTCCTCAAGTATCTTTAAGATACTATTTCCATCTCACCATTCCTTTTCACCATATCACCATCCTTACATATCATTTCATTTCATTCATCATTCTTATTCTTTATCATCATCATAAAACGTCCTAAACATCCATTCACCCTTATCAACACGACACATCCTATCGCTTCCAAATCAGTCCCTAAACTATTCCCTTTATTCATTTCACCTATTCTTTTCATCTATTATCCTTAATTCTTCATTTTTGCAGCAACTTCTTGTGAGAGAATTCCTTCATTTCTAGGTCCTACAATAAAAGTGTGTCGTTCAGCATCATCAACAAGTTCGACCTATATCATATGGTATCAGAGCTTTGGTGGAAGAAGCAAAGTGCAACAAAAAGCCCATTCAAGCAATTCTAAGTCATTAAACTTTGTCATTTTCAATTTTTGAGCAAAAAAAGAAAAAGAAAAGAGAAAAGTCAATTTCGAAAAGAAAAAAGAGAAAAGAAAAATCAGATTCATAAGTACAAGATCAAGTGTGAGGAAGTGCAACAACATCATCTTCAACATCAAGCCGAGAAGCCATTTCATCATCAAGACTTTGATTGTTGGTGAAGGAAGGTTGTAAGTTTTCTAGTCAAGTAAGTAACCCCGTTTTCATTTCTTTTCATTCTAAACCTTTCTTTTCATCCTACTTCTTTTCTTTTCTTTTAAACTAACAATTGCAGTGACGCACAAGCACATTTTACTTGCTTAAGTCTAGAGTAAGTTCTTCTAAGAACTGTACACAAGAGAAAAAATTGGAAAAAGGCTAGAGAGTTGTGAGATCATAAGAGGATAGTAAAAGCCATTAAGTCCTAGAGTGTAAACACAGAGAGAGTATAAGAGAGAAATTTTCCTTGGAGTGAATTACCGTGGCAATACGACAAGAGAGAAATTCATGACGGATTTACCAATCAACTCTTATTCATGTTTGAAGGAAGAAAGATCATCCTAACACCTTTGAGCCCAAGTCAAGTAAATCGTGACCAGGAACAATTATCTAAGCGAATTACAGCATGGAGTGAAAACAAAAAGGGGAAAGAGCAAATCAATGAAGGTGCGATGGAAGAAGAGCATTTTAGAAGAAAAAGTAACCACCGAAATTGAAAATGAAAATGAGGAAGTGAAAATAGTTGGAGTTGAAAATAAAGAGATTAAAAATGAGATTGTGAATGATGAGTATGTTGGAGTTGAAAATGCGCGAATTGAAAAGAAAGAGTGTGAGAATGAAAGAGAGATTCAAAAGGGAGATAAAGAGAAGAATGAGTGTGAAGAAGAAAAACAGATTTTATCTAACAATTCTTTTCTTCCTATTTTTTAATTTTCATTTTTAAAGGATGGAAAAAAGAAAGACCCCAAGAGATGTTCCAATTGCATTGTCGATCTTAAAGGAAACTCAACAACCAACACCCATTAAACATCTACCCTGGTTTGTTATTTTCATTCATTTTGTTAATAGTTACTCATTCTCTAACTATGATTTCTTTCGCAGCAAATTAATTCACACACTTGGTGTTATCCTATCAAACTACGATGGTAAGTTCTTTTGTCATTCTAGGGTTGATTGGTGCATCAAAATCTTCCATTCCATTAGGGCTTAACAGTTAAGACTCTTCAACAACCATTATGATGATTCGAAGAGTGGAGATGAAGAGTTACATATCTTTTCCAAAGAACATGATGTTTCAAGCCAAAGAATGATTCAAAGAACAAGTTTTGTTCCTAGAAGGCATGTCGTTGCAAAAGGAGGATTCCAAATAATTAGTGCTTATTTAGAGAAGGATGACACAAGAAGATTAAACACATCACTTGGAAGGAGTGAGAATTCTTCCACCCTAACAACAAGGAGGTGTCCATTAAAGAACAATTTCGATTTGAGGACAAATCGCCAAAAAGAAGGGGAGGATGATACGATCCTAATCAACACCTATTTTCTCTATGGTTTGATCATATCATTGAAAATCTTTAAGACTGATTCTAAGGGAGTTTTACCTTACTTTATCTCGAGTTTGCTCTTCTTTTTCAATCTCTTTTTCTTTAAACTCTTTGCTCTCTTCTTTTTCAACAATCTTTTCTTTTTCACTATCTATTTCTTTTTTCATGTTCAATCACAAATCCTTCTTTTTCCCCACTTTGCCTACTTCAATACAAATGTCTTCCCATAATATGTCACTGTTGTGGTAAAGTTGGTCATTCGACGGATTTCTGTTTTATCCCAATTGAGGCTCATCCTGAAAAACTACAATATGGCGACTGGCTCCGTTATGTTACTAAGAAAAATGATGCACAACCTACACAAAAAGGATGGAATTTTTATTTAAACACTTCCCCTTCTAACACTCAGTGTATGCCGACTTCTTCTCAAACTTCAGCAAACCACCAGGGTGACGTCAATCAGAATGGCAAATCTCCTAAGCAATCACCTCAAATTAATGACCAAGTGTCTGCTCCAAGAAATGAATTCCCCCAAAATATTTCAAAAGGTCCTAGATCTCTCCCAAGTGTTGCTAGTAGGTTGCAAGCCCGTAGGTGCCCTCCCCAACCATTACAAATGGTCTTCCTTATTCATAGATATAACATTACTACATGACCAAAGAACCATGACGACGCCGGTGAGGTCCGTTTGATGGAGCCGGAGCTCTAAGATTTGGAGACAGAATTAGCCAATGATCTTGACTTTCAGGAGGCAACTGACTAGTTGAACAATGCGCCAACTCCAAAACAAATTGCTCGTCCTACTTCAAATAGAGGCACAAAAACAACGCCATCTTCAGATGAGGGCCACAGGCCTCTAAACAACCTCGATCTTCAAACAAAGGTTCTAATGAAAAAGCTTGGATGAGCAACGCAAAAAACTCTTCGGTAGCGGTTGATGGTGATCAACCCCGCCGAGTTACATGAAACTATTATGTTGGAACTGTTAGGGTCTCAAAAACACCCAGGTAGTTCACGCTATACAACGTGCTAACTCAAAGCATGATGCCGATTTTCTATTTCTTTGTGAAACTAGGTTAAACAAACATAATATGGACCGCATTAGGATTAAGTTAGGAATGCATGGTTGCATAGCCATTGAATCCATCCCTTCTTGTACAAGGCTTGCTGTTATTTGGAATAATAAAACCTCGATTGAATTGCTTTCTTACTCGGATCGTCATATTGATGTTATTATTTCTTTTGAGCAAACATAATTCCACTTTTCTAGTTTACATGTTTTTGTTGAAACTGCGAACAAATACAAAACATGGAAACTATTAGATACTTTACAATTTGCTTCTTCCCTTCCATGGCTTTTAGGAGAGGACTTTAATAAAATCCTATATGGTAATGAAAAATGAGGCGGTATCCATCGTACGCGATCACAAAATAATAATTTTAAAGATTGTCTTACTAAGAATGATCTTTTTGATTGTAAGCCAACGTCAGGATGGTTCACTTAGACTAGATTTGGACGTAATACAGAAACAATTATAGAAAGAATCGATCGTTTCCTAAGTAATTCTGTCTAGTTTAACTCATTTCCTAACTTCCAAGCTACATCTTTCTTTCAGGCACGTTCTGATCATTACCCTATCTTAATGGACACTAATCCATGTCGGGCTCTCTAATCCAAACACTCTTAAAACCTCTTTCGCTATAAGAATTGTTGGGCTGATAGCCCGGAAGTGTCGTCACGAATTAGAGAGATTTGGTCTAACCATTATCGCTCGACCCTTGCTAAATTTAATGACATTAGACGATTTCTAGACTCTTGGAAAATAAACAAACGTATCAAATCCAATAAACGTATCAATCAACTTAACGACTTCATTAACATGTGCCTCAAACGACATCTTTCTGATACGGACATCCAAAACTTTATATCTGCTAAAAGTGAGCTTGATAGCTTGCTTAATGCGAAAGAAATTTACTGGGCTCAACGAGCTCAGACACAATGGTTAGAACACGGTGATAAAAATACTTCTCTTTTTCATGCTAGAGCAAATAGTCGACGACGAAAGAATCAGATTGTTGGGCTTTTCAACAACCAGAATATATAGCAAACATGTATAGAAGACATCTTAACTACTGTTATTGACTATTTTCGAAACCTTTTTTCGTCCTCCTCCATTACTATTGCTTCTTCCATTTTGGAAAACATTCCACTATTGTAACTGAAACGATGAATAATGACCTTATTAAGGATTTCACAGCTGATGAAGTTGCAATTGCTTTTCGCGAAATTGACCCACAGAAAGCTCCGAGAGTCGATGGATTTCCAAGTGGCTTCTTTAAGAAGCATTAGGAGATACTTGACTAGGATTTTATAAACCTCTACCTTGGACTCTTACGAGGTTCGGTTAATGTGGAAGAGATCAATCGTACTATCATTATTTTTATACCTAAGATCAACGAACCCACAACAATGCGTCATCTCAGACCTATTAGTCTCTGCATAGTCCTTTATAAGACTGTTGCGAAAGTACTTGTTAATCGCTTGAAGTCTATTATACCTTTATGCATAAGTGGTAATCAAGATGCTTTTGTTCAAGGGCGGAACATCATTGATAATATTCTCATTGCACACGAGCTTATCCACACCTTAAATACCGATGAGACCTCGCTTGCCAAAGCTTCTAGCTTAAAGCTAAACATGGAAAAGGTCTTTGACCATGTTGAATGGCCTTTCCTTGAACAAATTATGCTTAAGCTAGGTTTTAATACCCACTGGGTTTCCCTTATTATGAGGTGTATATCCTATGTTTCCTTCCAAGTATGTGTCAACGATTTCATTTCACGACCCTTTAAACCTCAGAGGTTGACGGCAAGGGGACCCTCTATCTCGTTTTCTTTTTTCTTTTTTGTACCCAAGGCCTTTCAGCACTACTCAATGCTGAGCAAGCAAATGGTAATCTTTCTGGTCTTTGTGCTAGCAAGAATGGGCCACGCATTAACCACCTCCTTTTCGTGGATGATTGTGTTGTTTTCATTAACAATACAATTACAAAAGCTCAACGGCTTAAGGATGCTCTACATACTTATGCTACATCGTCTGGGCAGGCGGTGAACTTTGAAAAGTCTACTATTTTCTTTTCTCGGAAAACTTTCATATCGCTTCGATCGAAAATTAATGATATCATTCACGTAAGAGAAGTTGATGATCCAGGTTTTTATATGGGAGTCCCTCTTTTAATAGGGAAAAACAAGACTGCAGCCTTGGGGTTTACCAGGGAAAAAATAAATTCTCGCTTGAGTAAATGGGATAAACACTGTAACTCTCAATTCTGACATAATTTCTTAGATCGAAACTTTGGAATCAAGTTACTAAAACTTTCCCCTCAAGTAAGTAATTTAGGTTAAATAATTTCAAAATTAGGGTTACTTTGACAAATTGAGAAAACAAATTGGGGATTTCAGTTATACAAGTTCAATTGTTTAAAACAAAGTCTGAATATCTTATAAAACATCTGAAATAATTTCATAAAAACATGCATCCAATAAATCCAAGTCAAAATATCTTATGGTCTGAAAATAAAACATAATCCATAACAGATTAAAACATTAAACTGAAATGAATAAAAGATCATACTAAATAATATTTTATCTGAGAATTGTGCGAGATGCTCCAAGTACCAGTTCGCCTATACAGGTCTGAGAATCTGAAAAGCAGACTAAAGAGGTGTAAGCTACAGAGCTTTTTGTGTCTCTAAAGTGCAAACGGTCACAAACAAAAACATATTTATATTTCTGACAAGTTTCTGAAAGTATTTCTGAGTTCAAGAAAAACTGATGCATGATGCTATGATGACTTATGCATGCCAGAAAATCAGAGGGCCCGATATCAGAAAACATACAGAGTGGAGGATTATCCTGGCCAGAGTGGAGGTTTCCCTCGCCAGAGTGGAGGTTTCCCTCATGTTACTGATTTTAAATCTAGAAAATATTTCTGATGACAGAACATGATATGATTCGTAAAATCAGAAATCAGAACTCTTACGAGTAGTAATTTTCCAAAAATCAGATACTTGATTTGAAAATAGAAATTTCACATGCCATGTATGATGATATCATGTATGAACATATAAAAAGTTTCACAGATCAAATCAAGCAATGTACAAATTATGTTTCACAAATACACACAAAAAATAACATAGTAATATAGGCACAGAAACATGTACCACAGGGAGAGACACACCTTAAGCAACTGAAGCTCTAACTCCGAGATGGATGCGTTTCGTGTTCCGGTCTAACTGAAACAGGACACATGAGGTAACATAACTATATTACTTAACAAACTAAGACTAAGCCACCAACTAAAACAAAACACTGAACCGAAAGCTTACTCACGTGATGATCACGAAGAACGTGGTCGATCGGTACGAACAATGGGAGGTAAACTAGAGGCTTTAGAAACGTTGTTACCTGAATGGAAGAATATTTTGGATTAGATTCTCTTAACAACTTTTCAGACTTTAAGAACCATTCAGAGGAAAAAAAATACTAAAACATGACTTTCGGGTTCGAATTTCACAAAACAGGTAGTAGGTTCGGACTCAGAATATCGAAAAAGGTCAAGGAGAGGGTTTTTCGAAAAAGTCAATTTTTGGTCACAATCAAATTTGGTCAAAGTCAACTGGTCAAAGTTGAACTTGACTGGTCAAACTAGTCAAAGGTCAACTCCAAAAGTCAAAGTCAAAGTCAACTTTGACTTGACTAGTCAAAGGTCAAAAGTCAACGGGTCAAAGTCCATGGTCAACTGGTCAGAGTCAAACTCGGTCAACAGTCAAACAAGGATCGGGTCGGGTTAACTTAGTCAAACGGGTCAATACCAGTTTGGGTCAACACTGGTTCAACATTGATTCGGTCTAATTCAGATCTGGTTTACTTTTCTGATATTTGGTCAATATCATTTGGGCTTACAACAAAACATACACCAAATATTCTAGCCCACT